>OZ008342.1:7787509-8451478 GCA_963931975.1 Cataclysta lemnata
AGTCAGTCTAATTCATATTTAAGTTAAAATTTTAAAGTTAAATTTTACTACTTTTAGTGTATTTATTGTGTCACTAAGGGTGCTTTTTTCCTCAGAGTTTTTTTTTTGTAACTTTGTAGTTATTTGTGGAGACTTCTTATTAGCTGTTTGTTACCTATTGTATGCTACTAGTGTGTATTAATAGCTGTTAGTCTTCCCTTAATATACATACATACATAATTCACGCCAATATCCCCGAAGGGGTAGGCAGAGGTGAACTAGCACCCACGCTTCGCCAATTAGGCTAGGTCCCATGTAATAGGTGGCGAGCCTATTGCCATTTATCGGGCACAAAAGTCGCAGTACTTTGCTAGTTGATAGGTATAAGAGGAATGCTGCTGCCCATTCCTCATCACTGATTTATCCTTAGTCGCCTTCTACGACACCCACGGGAGAGGTTTGGGGTGGTGACAATTGTATTCTACTCTGCCGTCACCACACGGCCAAAACATCCCTTAATATATATAAAAATAATAATAATAATAATATGTAATGAAAGTTGCAATGGAGTCATACCCCTTTAGGTTATGACTCAATTCCTTTAATTATATTTTTTTATTCATAAAGCCTACTCCCCTGCAGCAGGTGGGTTTTGCTTTTTCATCAGTGTAGGCGTTACGTACCTTGTTACTGCGACATTAAATTCCAACAAAGAACAAGGGTTCTCTGAGGGCAGACGTGTAGTTTGTCGCCGCCCAAACCACTTTTAGGAACCTCGGAATTCACTAAGTAACGCGTGTAACGTGCATGTTTCATGTCCTTTTTATTACTGTACAAAATAGGGATAATCTTTTTTTTTACTTGATTCCATGAAGCGTTACATAGAGCTTTTCCTAGAAGTTACAATCGCCACCACCCAAATCTCTCCCGTGAGTGTCGTACAAGGCGACTAAGGATAAATCAGTGATAAGGAATGGGCAGTAGCGTTCCTCTTATACCACTTAGCAATGTACTGCGACTTTTATGCCCGATACATGGCAATAGGGTCGCCATGTATTACACGGGACCTAACATAATTGGCGAAACGTGGGTGCTAGTTCACCTCTATCTACCCTTTCGGGGATATAGGCGTGATTTATGTATCTATGTATGTATGTATTGACTCTGAGACACACGTGACAGTGGCACACACTAAAACATTGAGTTACTCCTACAAATTATATGTGGCCATCTTGATTCTGCAATGGGCTGGATGCTCTTGATTATGTTAATTTGGTCCTGATCAATTTTTAATTTCGGGTTCTTAATGGCCAATGACGCTTCTGTCTGACTCATCAATTATCTTTAAAAGCATTATCGATGAAATTGTTTACGATAATAGGTTACGTTATAAGTTCAGATTATACGGAATAATATATCGAGATTATTTTATAAGTGTTTCTGATGGATTATAATTACTGTGTAGAAGATGGCTTGTGTTTTCTTCGAATTACGTATAAGGTTATCGCAAATATATAATTTAATGTGAAATAATAATAATAGAAAAACAAAATAAGTGAAATAAGTCCCTCGGTCCAATTTTAGGCAGCTATTTTAAATTTAAACCTGGCATTGCAATAACTGTCGCGTCTAGAATTTGCAGTTCTGTTTCCCATTGAGATGAAATATAAAATTTCGTGTCGCTACGTTATAAATGTCTAGCCAATTTATTCGAGAGTCCAAATTGAGAGATGTTATCTATTCTAAGAGGTTTTATATTAACATTTAACTATAGTGAGGTATTTGAAGATGAATTCAGAAAGGCGCGTTACTTATAATTTAATAGAGACATGACGCAACTCGACATTACTTTGCTTCATCAAATTGAATAAAGTTTTTATACTGACTGTAAACTGATCAGGAACAGAATTAGTTCACTGCATTTCAGTACCTACCTATATTGCCAATTAAATAAAAATAACAAAATCTTTATTGCTCTTTTTAATCACCGGTCAATGACAATAATATATATGATATCTACCTGCTAGACAAAATACCGTGTGGTGACGGCAGAGTAGAATACAATTGTCACCACATGGAACGCCATTACATCTAATACATAAAAATCTCTTAAAATAAAAATGACTAGACTGATTGTTGTCTGTGTATATTTTGGGGGTCTGAGGATGACTGGTGAATTGCCTCACGGCGGATCCCAGACTCTCCCCGCTTGAACGGCTAGGGGAACACCGGAGTGGTTTGGTGGTGTATCCCCGACTCGACTTGAGTCGGGCGAGTCCCACACACGTCAGCCGCCTACCTAGCGGCTGATATGGTGCGTAAAGGTAGCAGTGGCGTGGCGTGAAAAAACAAGTTAGGCAAGCCACAACTATATGAAGCCTCTTATGGTTTAAGCATTAACTTTTAACACCGCCTGCTAGGACACGGCTACAACTGTTCAACGCCATCTAGTGGCGAAGCGGAGAACTACGTTGCCACTTTTGCGTGCTTGTGCTTTGTTTTATACAGCCAGAAAGAGAGATCATTATACAAACAAAAGCCGTGTTAATAAGGGAAGGACGATTCAACCCGGTCCGGAGCGGCTTGCAGGAGCGGCGCACGACCGCGATATTGAGTGCAGTTCACAAAAGAAATTCCGCTTTTATGGCTATTGCAATAAGATCTAAAATATTTACTTTTGACGGAACTTGTTTTCGTGGGAGTTTATTATTAATGTGTGCGTGTGTCGTAGTGTATCGATGCATAAGCGCGTAGGCTGCCGAAATGCCGGCTTGTAGGCAAACTTTAGGTACTATTTCGCGTTGCGTGCGCCTGACAAGACTACGCTTGTCTGTGTGCGTGCAGGCGCTGTATAGCAGGCGTCCATAACTCGATATTTAGCGAGTTAGTTGAAGGAATCTAGAGAGCGGGAGCGAATTGTATGTACCTGTGTTGCATATTGTTTCGCGCGCGTTTAATACTGTTATGATAAGATTATATTGATGGATTTTTTTTATTTGCTTATAAAATGGTATTGTACTTGAATTATGGTAATGATTTTTTTATGCTCGCTCGTTTGGTACGGCTGTTGGGAATCGGGTTATATGGACGCTCCGCCACTGAAAGGTAGTCCACTCCGATAAAAAAAAGGGGGTCTGAGGATAGGTCGTTTGATACTTTTTATACCTCTAGGTGATAAGGGCAAAATAACGTTTGCCGGGGCAGCTAGTATTATTATATAAAAAACCTAATACACGAAAACATACTAAAAAATATACTATCTACTCAAAATATAGTAATTATTTTTGACAGAAAGTAGTTTTTAAATTTAATGTGCACGATGCAATAAAGGTATAAATAATTTTATTAAGTCAAAGTCAAAGTCAAAATTCATTTATTTATTAAATATAAAATCATTATTCTGGTATGATTACAATACACTTATGAATCGTCAAGACGCTAGATACGGAAAACCCGTGTGTCCAAGAAAAAAAAATAGTGGAGTGCGCAGCATGCCTCAGTCTGTAATGATAGGTCTCCCAAACCCGCCCACGCCCCGATCCGCAACGAAGCGCCGACCCTGCCGCGTTCAATACCAAGATGGTACTAAACGCATCAGGGCCCAACGCTCCGCTAGCAGAACGGCACGCAAGTAGGCTGTAGAGAAACCCACCATTGTCAACGAGTTATGACATTGCAGGTACATTGTAAATTATGCACCAAATACAATCCCACAACTCGCCAATCACATAAACCGAAACATGCCGCGCACTACCAATCAACCCCCCAACCCCACCCTACCTATACGGACACACAAGTTTTCAATATCTAGCGAAAAATCTACGCCATCAGTTCGTAAGCTACCGGGAGGCCCTGTTCTGAGAAGAACGGGCAAGAAACTCAGTCGGGTATTTTCCTCCCTTAGTTAATATATAATCTAAATTTAATGAAAATTTAATGAAAGATGTCAATAGCTTTAACGTCAAGTAATAATAATTAGAGTCACAATTTCTGAAGCTATCAACATCCTTCATTACAGACAGAACAGCATATTAATCATCGATTATATAAAAATAAAAGTTATTTATTCCAAACATCCTTGTCATCTAGATAATCCTGAATTTTATAGTATCCTTTTGACATTAGTACTTTTTTTACATAAGGCTTAAATTTGTGTTGAGGCAGTTCAGTCAAAGATCCTGGTATCTTATTATAGAAGAGTATAATACATTTCCCCATAAAAGAATTAGCAACCTGGTGCAATCTGAATCTAGTGAAGGCAAGTTTATTTTTATTTCTAGTGTTGTGTTTATAAATATCACTAATTTTAGCAAATGTATTTAAGTATTTATAAACATATAGAATGCAATCGTATATGTATTGTGAAGCAAGAGTGAGGATATTAATATCTTTAAACAGACTTTTAAGTGAATCGCGAGCCTTTAATAGGTAAATAGCACGTATAGCTCTTTTTTGTAAAATAAATATATCCTGAATATCTGCAGCTGTACCCCAAAGAAGTAAGCTATACGACATTACACTATGAAAGTAACTAAAATAAACAAGCCGGGCTGTTTCAACATCAGTTAATAGCCTTATTTTTTTTACCGCATATGCTGCTGAACTTAGTCTCTCGGATAAAGTTGAAATATGAGGATTCCATTGCAATTTGGAGTCCAACTTTATTCCTAAGAATACTGTAGAATTGACACATTCTATCGTTTCATTATTAATTGCAATCGGACTACTAACTTGCCTAACATTTGGTATTGAAAATTTAATACATTTGGTCTTCTTAGAATTGAGTAACAAGTTGTTATTTGTAAACCAATCAAGAACTATTTATATTTTTCCTGTTTTTAGTTAATGTCATGAATAGTAAGTGTGTTGTCCTGTAATTTGTACGATATTGAGATAATATGTCAAGTATAGTAGGTACATCTGAAAATTTAGTATTTAGTCGTATTTCAAGTACATAGTACAGTAAAGTGAAGTGTGTGTTCAATAATTAACATTGATGAGACGGAACGTAGTATCATTATTCCTTAAGGGTACTTAAGTGCCACTTAATTCCATTCAAAGGAAGCGTAGGCTCCTTCAATGAGTTTATGGCATTTCGCATCTTCTCTATAAAAGCAAGTTGCATGGTTTCTTTCAAAGTCTTTAACGTACTCTTGTACGTCTTTTTACATACATACATACATAAATCACGCCTATATCCCCGAAGGGGTAGGCAGAGGTGAACTAGCACCCGCGTTTCGCCAATTATGTTAGGTCCCATGTAATAGGTAGCGAGTCTATTGTTATTTATCGGGCACAAAAGTCGCAGTAGGTACATTGCTAGATGGTATAAGAGGAACGCTGCTGCCCATTCCTCATCACTGATTTATCCTTAGTCGCCTTGTACGACACCCACGGGAGAGATTTGATGATTTGAGGTAGTGACAATTGTATTCTACTCTGCCGTCACCGCACGGCCGGTTGTACGTCTTTTTTATTTGCTTAAATATAACTTCAATATGATGTAGAATAGGATGTATTATTCTTCACGCGAAATGCTATAACGGAATGTAGCATTTATCACGTGAAATGCTACAACAGAGTGCAGCATTTGTCGCGTGAAATGATGTATAGCAACTGCTACAAAGGTTCGTCACGTAAATTTTTCAATCCAGTGTCTATCTACCTACCTACCACTATCCAAGTGGAAGGCGGTAAAAAGTTTCCACTATAACTTGAATCTTAGCGATTTGTAATAAGGTTAAGACCCCTTTTTGCAGGCGGAAAATTGTACGCATTGCCTCATAAAGGTGAAATACCAAAGTCACATCCAATTCACGCTTGGTTCTCTCTGTTATCTATGTCTACGATAGAATAGAAGCTACAAACGAGAGTCGCATAGTCCGCGGCTGTGTTGAGTGCCGTCAAATGCCAACACGGGATTTTCGGGCAATATTTTTCAATTTCCCGCAAAACGGAAACATTTTTCAATTTTTGCACCGCTGCTGTGTTCTCTTGTTTTGTATCGGGCGAGAAGGTATTTGGTAATTTCTGGAATTGTTTTCTATTGCTTCGGGTGTTGTATGCTTTATATATATTATACACATACATACACAGATTCACAAACCACGACTGTTTATCGACTAAGGTGCAGGCGGATGTGTATTAACATCCACAGTTCATCCACAGGTAAAAGGTGGCAAACAATTAGCCATCTCCGTTAATCGTAGTATTATTTGGTGTGTACCAGGTATGCTGCTGCGCAGTAAGCCATTTCGCCTGCAAATACATTCAAATAAAACACCATTCTGTGCACATCGATTTTGGTAGACAACATGACTTAACATAATAGCGTGTTCAACAACTTTGTGCCAGACTATTTCTCTTTATATTAATAGGGAATGAGCTGTTTATATCTTATAAATTATAATATAATTAATAATATATAATAATATAATTTCATATTATGAAATTAACATATTATTGAGTCCGGACATGAACTGATAATAAATGGTCCATCTGTGCTTTTTTATAAAGTCGTACGCCCGTTTTGTACATACATAAATCACGCATATATATCACTGAAGGGGTAGGCAGAGGTGAATTAACACCCACGTTTCGTCAATTAATTATGTTAGGTCCCATGCAATAAATGGCGAGCCTATTACCATTTTATACAGCCGTGCTCATTTCGCTCTTGTTACATTGAAATCTAAATCATAAACTAGTGAAAGAGCTCTATCTGCCTTTTTGTAAGGCACGGTACATGCGGGACGATGCAATACATACATATAAACCATGTCCAAATCGGACAAAGAAAACAAATACAGCACTCGCCAGTGTTGACCTCAAATTCGTTATCGTGGCACGTGCTGTAATATTCAGAGGGGCCCTCGGAAGTCACTGGTTTGTTAACATTTTACAGCGCAAACATAAAAATTTACATACATCTGTCTGTACGTACGTGCACTAGGTAAATTGAATTCTTTGTATTCCAGCCGGTCAGTTGCTCGGCGTAATGCGTTCCCGTAAAGCGGTTCTTTGTGAAAATTGGAAATGCAAAATAAGAAACGTTGCATGGACGTTTTTTACAATATATCGTGCCAGTTTTGATTTCGCCAATAGGTCCTGGCAAGATGTGAACAGGTAAGTCAATATAGGTAATTGCCAGGGAGCCGTACACAGAAATAAGTATGCAAGCCTGCCTAGGCATATTCTGCGTGTTAAAAACTATCAATGGAGATAAAATTCATTCGGTTATGACAAGAGTGATGGTGATGAAAGAAAATTACATAATTAAATTAAAAATAGCTATGACCACTTTTCGCTGGGCAAGTTATTATAGGCATATTCGTTTATAAATTATATTTGATAAAAAATATGTCTTATCGAGTTATCTGGGGGCCTACCGCCTAACTCGATTGCTGATGATAGCTATATAGCAATGCACTGCTTACGGCTATAGCAGCCATCCTGAATTTTCAGGCAGTACGAATTTTGTGCCAAATTCATACAAAATCATTCGGTGATCATTCGTTCAAAGCTATCGCTGATAGTCTAGGTACATATGGTGCGAAATGACAGCATGACGTCATAAACTATAGCTTTTGCTTTAGCAATCGAGTTAGGCGGCAGGCCCCCTGATCGGTGAAGGTCGATCTACCACGGCTCCACAACTATAAAATAAGGCAATTAAATGTAATATGATGATAAATTATTCATAATTTATGAGCATAAATTATGAAAAGTCGAGCACCTTCTATCAGAATTGTGTAAATTATTTCTGGATACCTCATTAATGGAGTCCTTAAATTATAATTTCACTTTCAGAGCCTCTCTATTTATTAAGTTACTCTCCAGAATGGTAAATAATTTTCGTAAATTATCTTATTTTTTTTATTTTCTATGTGAAGCTTATAAAATATGATACAAAGTGGAAGTACGCGATAGTAAAATCCCTTGTTAATTGTACCAATGCCTGTCGGTTTCAGGTTATCTTGTCTTGGCCCTAATAAGTTTAAATTTGATTATGAAAGATATACCTACCTAGCAGGGGAAGGCCCTGTCATTTTCTCCATTCACTACCAACATATTATAAGTCCATTTCGTCAATATCTACGCGACCAAACCTTGACTTCCCTCTCTGTCACACTATGGACCCGGCATCCGTATGGTAAATCCATAGAACGGTAAGAGTTTTCGTCTCTCTTGGTTAAATGACTAAAACTATATTTCCTCAAGTTCCTACGTACTTCAAAAGGCAAGCTAAGTTGGTCTCGCTCGGTTACAACTGCAGTCCTTAGCACACACGACTGTATTTTCAAGTTCAATTGAAGCGAGAAATACAAATCGAGGGGTGAAAGCCTATTTGGTTTAAGCGACATTTTTTGAATTTTACAGGAGAGCGTTTCAAAGTTTTTAATTTCGGAAAAAAAATCATTGCAAAAAAACGGTTTGTTAATTTTGCCTGAAAGTCTTACAAACTAGTTTTGATTTATAAAACCCATATTCTGGTTACATTCTTCACTTTGTAATGATAATAATTTTGAAAATAAATGTCGCTTCACTCAAAGTAGCCACATAACAGAGTAAGGCAAAATGATTTAACTGCCACTTTATTCTGCTGACGGTTGCAGGCAAAGTGATTTAAGTGTTATTTTCATTGTCTTGCAGAGTATGGCAAAGTGCTTTAACCTACATTCTACCAACTGGATAGAAAAAAATCTATTTGGCTTAAACTCCAAAATGAAATATTTCAGAGTCAAATCATAATGGCTTAAATAACAGTTTGAAAACTATGACATTTGTTTTAAATCGCATATGTTTGTATAACTTTATAAAGAATGGTGAATAATACCATGCACTTATTTCTCATTTTTAAATTACATCGTCAGTGGAGATGATGTTTTTTTTAATTAAAGATTTTCTCAAACCTATGAGAATCATCCTCCTTATAATTATCATAATCAGTTTTTTTAACAACTATTTATGCAACATTTTAAGGACCGGTTTCTTGATGCATAGTTAACTCAACCAATTGTTAAAAGTTGTTACTAATGGCTAAATATCGGACTGATATTCAATCATCAGTAACAATATCAGACTGAGATTTAACCATTAGTAACGATTTTTAACAATTGGCAAAAAAAACCGGCCCTTAATTATCAGTATTCTTTAAAAAAAATTGCTTTCCATTTCAGTCGTGATTATTATTAGTAAGTTTAACAATTAAAACTAAATTATAATTATGAAAATATAACGACTGTTAAAATAATCAACAAGGTTTTTTCAAATTCGTAGCACAGCGCACACAAATACTCGTTCTCACGGTTGACGACAGACTGGACTGAAGCGCCCGCGCAGGGGGGTGGGGTATTTATACCCGCGGCACTCAAATGCGCCGGCGGCAAACCACCATTGTTTGATCCCACGTTGCAAAATTGTCACATAATAAAATTTGCATGTCTGAACGTACATATATATCATTAATTTGAGTTTTTTTAAGTGCTTCAAGTGACATTAGGTAAACTTGAGATATGTTTGACCGACACTCAATTAAATTATAGAGTACGGATCAATTTTTGAAACGGCATGCCAGTCAAGTTTTGCATTCAGACGATAATGATTCAAACAACATTTTATGATGAAAGGACATAGAGGCAAAAAGTTTGAAGCGCCATATCATATTTTTTTTAGATACAAGCAAAATGTTTCAAGCAACGGTTACTCCTAAAAGTAATGATAGGCAAAACGCTCTAACCGCCATTGAGTACTATTATTGTGAAAGCACAAACAGTTTAAACGGTTTTTAATAAAAAAAATGAATGGTTCATATCCACTTTCTCTAAAAATTGTATTGATTTTTTGTCGTTTCATACATCAATGCTCTAAAATGAAGCCAACATTTTCGTTGGTTTAAACGCCAAAAACCTGCTCCGATATTTATGGGACCCAGCTCAGTCGACGCAGAAAAATTCGCTGATTCCAAATATCTATATAACTCAAAATCGCCCTAGGTGTCGCTTAAACCAAATAGGCTTTCACCCGTCGAAATATTCATTGATAACGTTGGCTTTATGATTAAACTAGTAGTTGCCCGCGGCTTCGCTCTCGTTAATGTCGGTTGTTATATAGACTTCCTCAATAAATGGACTATCCTACACAAAAATAAATTTTCAATTTGAACCAGTAGTTTCTGAGATGAGCGCGTTCAAACAAACAAACAAACTCTTCAGCTTTATAATATAAGTATAGATATTCAGCACGCTCGGTTGGCAGAGTAACTGCAAAAGCTTAATCGGAAATTGAGGAATTCCTATGGGTACAAAAGCATTTAACTGCCGCCGGCTGCCTCATAGGGCGACATTGTTCGGCCAGTGATTGGCAACCTACACGCACTATATACGCAACGGCTTATTTATCAATACATACAAAGCGCATACCCAATAACAGTACTAATTTCAAAGGAGACTGTGACGTGAAATAATTAGGGGAAGGTAGCCCGAGGTGGGTTAAATCAAAATTCGTTAATATCTGGTAGAATAACAATACACTTATGAATCGACAAGACGATTGACATCAAAAGTCGGCGAATACGGGCGCAATAGGCATCAATTATAATGATCAATTATATATAATCAATTATAAAAAGCGCAACGCACTCAATACTAAACTCACCCCTGAATACAGAAACGCTACTCAAATTTCGAGCACTGCTTATAAATTAAGTGGACAATACCTGTCAGAATTTGTATCACGAATTTTCAAACGTCAAATTCAAAATACTTAAATGTTAAGCAGGACTCAAACTACGACAAAACTTACAAAAATATGAAACGCACCAGAGCCCTAACGCCTCACTACTACTGCTGTAAGTAAGCTGTAGTAGTAGAAAAACCGATTATTGTCGATCAGTTATGGCATTGGGGAGTACGGTTTATTAATTTATTTCACCATTCGAGGTTGTCAGTTAAGGGTTACACACAGCTGACTTTATGTATAACGTAAGGAGCAGTTGAACGGCAGATTTATCGCGTAACTCACTAGTTTGATGGTGTAATTTGCATGGGATGAATCACTTATCTCGCTTGCCAAGGGAGTCTGTGTCTGTTAAAACGAGCTGTTCAAAGAACCCTTTGCTGCAGTTGGTTATTGAAAGGCTTTTTTTTATACGAGCAGATTTATATGTCCCGACGATACCTGTGTAATTTAAATTCCAATTCGTCGTACCAACATGAGTCTATAATGTACACTATGTTAGTACAACTAATTTGATGATTATAATTATTTAAATGGAATTCTATTTACATTTTATTACATAATAAAATCATATTTATTATACCCCCCCCCCAAATCTCTACCGTGGGTGTCGTACAAGGCGACTAAGGATAAATCAGTGATGAGGAATGGGCAGCAGCGTTCCTCTTATACCATCTAGCAATAGAACTGCAATTTTTGTGCCCGATAAATGGCAATAGGCTCGCCACCTATTACATGGGACCTAACATAATTGGCGAAACGTGGGTGCTAGTTCACCTCTGCCTACCCCTTCGGGGATATAGGCGTGATTTATGTATGTATGTATGTATGTAAAATCATATTTCATAATCTTAAAACAATTTAGCTGAGATAACTGTCTATGTATGGATGAGATTTTCGACTTCCGAAATAGAAAAAGGAAACTTATCACTACTAGCTCTATAATTTGTAATGATTATGCCAATCGGTGGGAGAAGGTGGAGAGGCTAACACGTAATTATTTTGGAGCGTTTTTGGATTGCGTGACGATCTCTCTGTTGCAAAACAAAATGGGTTCTGATAAAAAGAAAAACTTGTTCAAAAATGCGAGTTGGTTCTTCAGTTTTGCCAACGAGCCACTCTGTTGTTGCAGCGGCGCGGCGTGTGGCCGCAGACCGTCGCGGGTTCCGATAAAGTTTAAATTGCTCTTGTTCGATCCTCATAAATTGTGCAGTTAAACGTACGCTACGTAATATATCGGCCACTGCAGCTCAGTATCAAAACGCTTGGGGCACTATTCTAGATCAGAGTATGTTTTGTACAGTAACACCGCATTGGTCGAATAATCGATTTGAATTTGAGAATTGTTGCTTCGTTATTTAAAGGGTTGACTGTGTTGGTATTCAATTTCAAGGTGATTCTCTAGCCTGTGATTGCGTAACTAAGTTAAGTTTTCGAAGGTCGACCCTTAGATGGGTGTCTAAAACAATATCATCTCTAGCTCTACTCAGTGCGCTAGATATAAGAGCAAGATATACATAAAGAAGTTATAAATGTTGTAAAAAAAACTGTTTTAATTGTCATAAAGAGCAATAGCCGCGTAGCAGCGTTCCTGGTGCACATAGCACTTCTGCGAAAGGTATTCCAGCCCGGCTAGCATGACCACCAAAACACGATATGATATCGCTTTGAACTTTTAATAATCATTGCATTTTTGATAGTTCAAGGAGATAAATCATAAAATAAAACACCATATCATAAAACCTTTAAGGCTATATAGCACATAGTATAGCCATTAATCGCTTTGAACTCTCGAAAAACCAATGATTTCTTCAATCTTTATTTTGGTTTAACACAGTATATTCTACCCCGTATAACAAATAAAATACAAATACTCCTTATTGTACATAAAAAAAAATAGAAAAATACAGGACAGTACAAGAGGCGGAAATTCTTCCAGGCTACGTAATTTATGATATTCTAGTGAATATCCGTCTTGCCTACAGCTTTTAATGTATGAAACACTTTATATGTTATGTCGAATGTACTTAAATTACTAATATACCGTTCACCGGTTATCCGAAACCCAGGAGTAAGTGGTGTGATGGGTGTATCCAGGCGACCAATTACTTTGATGTTTGTTTCAGAACTCTCGTGTTACGTAATGCTAACATACATATATTATTACTTAATACACATTTCGGAGCTTGCTCTCGTTAGAACACCTTCACATGCTTTCATCTTCACTTAACTGTAATTTGTCTGTAATCTTGAATTTCAATGAATGAATCATTGAATTTTATATAGAGGAGCTATATGGCGAAGTGTCTCGTTCCCACTAACTAACTAAACTTAAGCAATATTCTTTCAGGCCGGACATTGGATGGATGAACAAAGCATATCAAAATGTGTTGCTCTGTGCTTCGAAAGGCATGTTACATTGTTTCGCCATTGTTAATTCTCCCAATCCGCAATTTGCCAGCGTGGAGGGTGGTGGGCCCATTCTCCCTATATTCTTCCATTCATAGAGAAGGTCTTTGCACCAGCAGCAGCGAGGACATTAAAGGGCTGGTGATAAATATTTACCACGACAACCAAGTCACGGCTGATCGCGCGAGACCATCTCCGCGCTTGATCGCCGTGACTTCACCGGACAAGACGCCCCCAGGATACGACTACAAATCATCATCGTCGTCAGCCACAGGTTCCCTCCCCCCTACTCCGGCTCTCTCGGGTACATGGCATACGTCGAGGCCCACTCGCCAGCTCCTAGCCGGGCCTTGCCCCACGGTAAATCACCAGACCGGGGTCGAGCACCGGGGTGAAGGAGAGCCCCGCCGTTTTAGACGGCGGCCCAGACTGACGTCCCCTGAGTTCATGCCCGGGCCAGCTACCGCTCGATCCCCGCAGCGGAGCGCAGGCGGATGACCCGAATGATGATGATGGTGATGATGAATATAGTGACATTATTTTTATGCACTATGATACTTAGGGTACGAAAGTAAAATTGGACCATCTTTTGTCTTCGTAACCTTCTTTCCTTATCCTGTTCGCAGATACTATGCAGGCAGTCTACTCACACTCTCTTTTATCTGTTCACATACATACATACATACATAAATCACGCCTATATCCCCGAAGGGGTAGGCAGAGGTGAACTAGCACCCACGTTTCGCCAATTATGTTAGGTCCCATGTAATAGGTGGCGAGCCTATTGCCATTTATCGGGCACAAAAGTCGCAGTACATTGCTATTGCTAGGTGGTATAAGAGGAACGCTGCTGCCCAATCCTCATCGCTAATTTATCGTTAGTCGCCTTGTACGACACCCACGGGAGAGATTTGGGGTGGAGACGATTGTATTCTACTCTGCCGTCACCACACGGCTATCTGTTCACACTTTTCTAATATTCGGCAAGGTATAGACAATAAGCCTACCTATACTAAAAATGTTAACCAACGAATTTTCAGCCATAAAGAATAATATATAAATATAAAATTTAGAATTGTGTTGAAAAGTCCTATTGTCTGAATTGATCTCCTTCCATATTGGTTTGGGAGCTAAAAGTAACGTACAAGGCTCCAGACACGATTCACCCCAAGAGTGTCATAAAAGTCGACTAAGTGAAATTGCCCGGTGTAGACCAATAAAAGCTAACACCAACAACAGCGTACCAAAAGAGGGTTGGTTTTAGGCAAACGGTCGGCTGTAAGACCTAAGCCAAAATATTGAGCATTATAGATTAGCTTAATTAGTATGTGCTTAATTTTTGCTAATAACTTAATTTATTTCTATTCCTATATTACCACGAAAATCATGAAGTGTGGAAGTGTATAAATGTGACATTTATACGTTGTAAAAATTATGCATGTTGTGTTTGTTCACCACATGGGGACTTTTATCTCACATTTCTTACTAATAGCATTGTCTACGCCGAGCTAATGTAGCAACATACTGTGCTCTGATGTAATAGTCCGCTTTTATGTACGTCCGTATATGTTTATGGCTGGCGTAACAACTATCCTATGAGCTCGGAACTGTATATTTAATGGGCTGTAAATGAAAAACGAGGTTGTTCCTGTGACGGCCGGAGACGCAGTTTCTTTGTCGCCATGTTTATTGCTTAAAAGTCTCACTTTTTATCACTCAGATCAATATGTATCGTGTGGTGACGTCAGAGCAAAATACATACAATTGTCGTCACTCCCGAGGGCCAAGCCATGCCTAGGTCCTCGGGATTGTTTGTAATACCGTGTTAAATATTTTCGTAATTATAACATACACGATGTAGGAAAAAGGATTTCGTAAATTAATATCGTAAATTGAGGAAAGTAGAACGTATCCACACGTGCGCTTAAGCGTTTTATGATTTATACGGATACAAAATGCTCGAAATTAAACGCAAGGAGGTAATTTTGTACGAGCGCTTTCCGCTGGAAATAAGGTCGAATTTCGCCTGGCAGTGCTTCGTTAAACAAAGATTTGTTAAGAGTTCTTATTTAATATACATAAACAAGTATGATGAACGAGCTCGACTGTTGGGCAGGTCAATGTTAAATGGGGACCATTTATTGGGAAAGATACCGGAGCGCGACGATTACTCCTACATTTTGTGTCGTTTCTCATTTTCATTGTGTACACTGTTGAACAGATACCAAGGAGATTAAACAAGCTTGTCGCATACAAACTGTAATGCCATTTGTATTTGATTTTTAACCGTATTCATAAAGAATAAGCCACTTCAAATTCAATTACGTACCTGAACTGTTTTTAAGGCATGAGATCATCATACACCATCTTGTCCTTGTGTTGACCTGCGCTTAACACGAAACGTGGGTGTTAATCCACCTCCGCCTAATCCTTCGGGGATAAATAGGGGTTTTCATGTCTTGAATTTATTTCAACACGTGACAACAACTGGTTTCCACGGGAAAATTTATAATAGTGAAGGTAACCTTGACGTACTTCTTGCGGGAAAATTTATTAGCCCTAAGATCGGGGGACGTCGCGCCGATCACTCGACGTCGCCCTGACAAATAGTTCCATTCCCTGTTTCACTAAGAAATAAGGTGTTTTTTGTTCCGTTCGGATTGAGCAAGATTTTTTTGTGTGCCGGAAATCACGACGTTATTAGCAGGTAATGTTTTGTAGCCGAGGGATACTGAAAATTGGATTTTTTTCGGACAATATACGTTGGACAAGAACATACAGTGATAATGAATGTTTTGTCACCCGTCTAATAGTACAAAAAATGTTATGTTCCTCCGTGTTTTGGAAGGTACGTATACGTGAAGATGCTTGTCCCGACTGCTTTCTTTTTTTTGAAGGACCTAAACCGTGGGCCGAGCCGAGAAGTCTGTATTGAATCTGCCGGATAATTTGGGGAAGGCGAAGACCTTGTCCTCAAGCTCCACACCAGGCGTCCGTGGGGGGACGGCATTTCCCAGGGAGCTATACTGTCGCGTAGAGCCTCACAGGGCGCCTGAGCCGGAGCTTGGAGCTGCAGGACTGAAGGTGCTTCTAAAGGCTGTCCCGACTGCATCTGCAGTAGTCAGTTAACCAGCCCGCACTAGGTCTAGAACATACGCGTGCTTAGACGTTCTGCCAGTCTCACTACACTGCACACAGTATTGAGTGTAGATGAACGCAATGATACCAAACCACAAATATTGAACCCCGCAAATTTTGCCAAGAGATTGGCTATACAAGCATTTGTTTTGAAATAAATACGTTCGTTTTTCCCCCCCCTCTGAAGTGGCTAATTCGCATCACGTATGTTCTGGCTAAGGTATCTCGTGCTGCGATATATTTTCCAATTACGTGTTTTATCTTTGAGAAAATAGTGCACTCTTTCCTTTAGACAAATTTTCGCAGCAAGTTAAAACGTGGCGCGTTGTTAAAGCAACCTAAGTCTAATGACGTCCGTTGTTCCGTTCATAATGACCTAGGTCAGTTACACGAAGTCTTGGAAGAAAGCTTTTGCCCTTTTGCGGGAACAATAGGCGACCTGTTCACAAGCTCGAAAATCTTTTGTTTTATTTGTGGCCAAATATAATTATGACGTATGATAAATTTTTTAAAGAATAACTGAAGAATTATTATTTTTGACAATGTATTCTTTTAAAATGTATTTATAATCTTAATGTAGCGTTAAGATTGTATTTTTTATCGCAGCTTTATCCGAAACTACAAAAAAGCTTAGCGTTATAATAAAATCATCAATTTTGTTAGAAATATAAATTTCATTTGTGCGAAACAACATTTCATTCTCATTGCAGTCATAATAACAGTAGAACCAAACAAAATAGCGAAATAGAACGATCCGAATTCGCCGTGTGGTGACGGCAGAGCAGAACACAATTGTCACCACCCCCATCTCTTCCGTGAGTGTCATACAAGGCGACTAAGGGTAAAGACAACAATGGGTAAAATGGGCAGCAGCATTTCTCTCATACCACTCAACAATATAAATTTGTACTGCGATTCATGTGCCCGATATATGGCAATAGGCTCGCCGCCTGTTACATGGGACCGAACATAATTGGCGAAAAGTGGGTGTTAATTCATCTCTGCCTACCCCTTCGCGGATATAGGCGTGATTTATGTATGTATGTATGAAATAGAACGATGGACAACATTCGGAGCAACATCTGCAACAAAGTGACTAACTACTACAGGCACGATAGTCTCTTTAAAAAGGAACTCAGCTGTAGAACGATGACATAGATAATTATTTTAAGAGTTGCAGGTATATTCATGTAATTTGCACTCGTAAGGGAATCGCAGAGATGCCGATATTTTTAACGTTGCACGTATTTTTAGTCAATTTCCTGCGAGAAACATAATAATATCTTCTTTTACTCCAAGATAATTAACAAATCTCCTGATATATGAAGCTGCTCATTAAGTTCCTTTTAACATAAGAATAAATTAAACACGTTTAATACCCTGGAGACTTCAGTTCCCGAAGTCCATTTAGATAAGCCTACCAGGAGATGCTTCATCGTAATTAAATAAACAAGCCCCGACTTTGTAACAAAAGAATTCTCCAAAAAGGTTCGTCTATGAAGACGTAGGTTTAAATAAATAAAAAGATTCTTTTGATATCAAGTGCCTTTTAGAGTTAAAGGGACAGTATTTGTCATACAATTCGCTTTTTTAACGAGGAATTTGAACAAATTGGAATAGATCAAACAATTTATAAAAAGTTAGGTCCTACTTAAATTATAAAAGATGTTGGTATACTTGTATTCAGAGATTTCAATTAAAGTTACTTAATACCCGTTCACCTCTGCCTACCCCTTCGGTGACATAAGCTTGATTTATGTATGTATGTAACACCCATAATGTTCATTTAAATCTAAACCATTGACCTGACACGAATAGCCACTACTTTTATATTAACAATAATGACGTTAACCCACTCAGAGACGTCAATTAACTTTAATGAGTACAAAGATTTCTACATTGCGAGGGTACCCGTTGGCTTACAACGTGAAGTGTAAAGGTTAGAAGAATTTCGGCAATTTAATTAGTGTCTTGGGTGGCCGAACGGTCAGGCACCTGCCCGGATAGCAGCGGACGCGGATTCGATTCCCGCCCCAGGATCACAATTTTTCGAAATTCGTTTTCTAACTACCAAAATCTTTGTACTAATTTTTCTAACATTTATATAATTGTTTTGTTTGTGGCTCATGGGCTCAAGTACAACGCAAAAAAGAGTGAAATTATGATTTTCTGGCCGGACAACAAAAGATACACATTTGTTCCGAATTTCACTCTATGTGGTACAGCTCTAAACAAAGTCGAGCGATTTAAGTATTTGGGCCACTGGGTCACCGGGGACCTCAAGGACAATGTCGACATTGAGAGGGAGCGTAGGGCGCTGTCCGTCCGGTGCAACATGCTGGCCCGCAGGTTTCAAAGCGTACTGTCAGTCCTTTTACGCCTGCAGCCTGTGGGTTGACTATACGCAGCGGGCGTACGGAGATCTGCGCGTACAATATAACAACGCGTTCCGGGTGCTGATGGGGCTGCCGCGCCGCTGTAGCGCCTCCGCGATGTTCGCTGCGGCTGACACAGATGGCTTCTCGGCCGTCATGCGCAAGCGGTGCGCATCTATCCTGCGCCGCACACGCGACAGCCCCAACACCATCCTGATCGTGCTGGCTGACCGGTGGGACTCTCCGATGCTGGCTCGCTGGATACGGCTGCACGCAACCGTATAGCGGTTTTGCCAGGTTTCGATTTTATTTCAAATACCCATGCTGGGTCCCATGTGTCGGGCGCAAGAGTAGTTGTTATTATAATCTAAAATATGTTTGTGAAACTAACCGTACTAACATACTTTAAGACAAATCATTGTTACTAACATTACTACTAACAAATTGTTTTGTCCAAATGAATTTTTGTAATATGATATTTACTTTATATGGACCACTTACAGTCTGAAATAAACTATTATTATTATTATTATTATTATTATAATGTTAAAATTAAAATCGAATAGTTTAATGAGTACTTAATATAAATAAATTTCATTCAAATCATTTAAATCCCCAAAGGGGTAAATAGAGGTGTACGTACTATGATCCTCATCAACGGTATTACAAGTTCCTGTGCACTTCTTTGACGAACTTTGTCGAACTTCAACTAAATTTGCGCATATTACGATTCAGTAACTGCTCTCGGACGAATCGGATTTGTTGGATATGATCCAAAACTTGGGGCTTCGCGGGCCTTAATGTTATTATTAAAGTTTAATGTATTGATGCTGTTGTAGATTCAAGTAAATGTATGTGGTTTGGAATGCTCTCCGGATAATGGCTAGATAATTCGTTAAGTACGTGATAATTGTGCTAATTCTGTTTTAACTTAATTTTATTTATGTGTTAAGCTTTATTCTGGTTTAGATAGAATGTTGTTTGAAGCGCTGCAGTACGTATCATAGTGATGGACGTGATTCAAGACTCATCTCGACTATGTTTTAATTATTGTATAAATCGGCACGAAGGACCGGAAGTGGAAGTGTTATATTAAAAGAAAATAATTATGATAAATAGGTTTAGTAACAAAGATTTTGGGGTTAGAGGCTTAGTAACATTAAAATTGCTTATAGAAAATATTTGACGGTTTGTAAGAAAACTGCCAAGCTGCGGATCGTACTACAAATAAAATCCCGCAAAATATTTTCAAACACAAAAGTTGTAACGAAAGGCAGATTCATCAAGCTAAATTAAGTAAAATGAGATTCCACAAAAAAAAACCTGCTCTTACGGAATCAATTAGCTGTACAAAACGGACTTTAGTCGCAATCTTTCACGTTGATTGCGAGCGTATGAAGATATTCATAGCTCAAACGAAGGAGCTGCGCCCCGGGCGATCGCTACGTGAGCAGTCGACATGAAAGGGCGCCGTTCCAAAGCCCCGGCCCAACCAAAACAACTTCGGACAAAATTAAGAAGCAGCCCCCGTAGCACGGGACGTGGACAAAATCTCCATGGGGAAAAGAAAGAGTTTTCCTCTCGCTCCAACTCCCACCAACTCCAGAGACAAAACAGTCTTGTGGTGGAGAGAGATTTTGTCCACGTCCCGTGCTAGGTCTATAGACAGCCCTACTACGGATTTGAGTGTTGACAGCCCTAGCCACCGAAATGAAATTTAATTTCGGAACGCGCAGATTTGTTGTTAGTAAATTTACGCTTGTACGATATGCTAATTAAAATAATGAGCCGCCTACTTGTCGTTTTCATGTAATAAACTTATTGCGCTTCGGTTAACGTTTTTTGAAAACAAAGCGTCAAAATTTAATTTTGTACACTAATTAAAATAGACTTTTGATAGAAAACATACGTAATAACTCTAATAGTTTATGATGAGGACGATTGGCCATATCGATTATATTTATTTGTCCCGCAAGTTGGCAATTTGCTCGCCCTTTATTACAATGTGGGTAATACACCTCTGCCTAACCGCTTCAGAAATAAACGGGCTTGATTTCTTACTGTATGTAATATTACACCGAATATTAAGATTTTGACACAGTATACTTATTTATCCTTTTTTATATAACAAAATCATTTTAATCATAGAGTTAGATAATCCTAGGTAGAGAATACCATATACAATTAAGTCCGGCAATTGTACAGTTGTTTTATATTTGTGCAATAAAGTTTTTATAAATAAAATAAACTATATCAATATTAAATAAACTTGATTTAGCTAATTGGGACTTTATATTGTAATATAAAGTCCCAATTACCTGAATCAGTATTTTTACTTTTGGTTATAGGTGGAATGATCAAATATTGCGCTTCTAAAAATCAATTCGTCATAATTTTTGCATTAAAGGGGTACCTAATAGTTATTCATTACTTAAATCATCATCACCAGCCCTTCAATGTACCCATTGCTGGGGCACCTCCCTATCGATGGAAGAATACATTTATATGTATACACAGCCCAGATAAAATCCTGTTACAAATTCAATTTAAATCCGGCAACCTAGTGAGGCGTGTGCAGATACGGATTTTCGAATGATTTTACGGTTCAATTAGACTCGAGAGCTTATGAATAGGCTGTGACTTCACGTTTATGAGCGTAATAATAGCTGTAACACGTAGTAGAATGCTCACGCAAGGCGCGCCGGCACACGACATATGTCAGTTTTCTGGATGAGTATCTTCTACATCATTTTCATTGCGCAATTTTACTGAGAGAACATTCCAAAATGTTGATGATCGTACGCGACTGTTTTAAACTTACAAATATAAATATTATCATATATTTTACAGTAAATGTGACTAATTTGAAAATGTTTATTTCTGGAGGGATGGATATTGTGCCCGTGTATACCACTCGACTGGAATGTGGAGGGTACTCTATCTACAACAGCACACCTATAGAAAGAGGGTTTGTGTCAGGCAAACAGTCGGTTCCTAAGCCAAAATCTTAAGCAGAATAGATTGTGATGTTGTAGTACAAATCTCTCCGTTCATCGGTCGATATAGTTAGTATAATATTATGTATATCAACAAAAATAAAACAAATTTTCGACGTTTCCAAAGCGAGTTACCTCAAAATAAGATATACAAAATTTGTAAATAAGACATAGTCAATCTTCCTCGTAGTGAAGTCAATTCACTTGTGTGTAATTCGTCTTACACGACTCGATTTTGACGGAGGATTTCCACTCAAGTAAAACACAAACTTAATGTTTTTCTTTATGATAAAAGAAAAAAAACTGCCTTCCTATTTGATGAGAATTCCTAACGGAGAAGCAGAGATTTTTAATTTTTTAAATATAATTTTGAATTTCGAGCTTTTTATAACCACAATATTCTTTCGGCTGTAAAACCTAAGCCAAAACTTTGAGCGGTATGGATTGGAATGTTGTCATTCCAATCACTCTCTCCGTTCATCGATCTCTCGACATGGTCCGTTCCGTCTCTTTTCTATACATTCATTCATCACTAGCACCTTTACGGTGTGATGGATGATATGAATCAAAAGGGAGTGGATGGCTTGATGTCATCTGACCGACATGAATGGAAGAGGAAACATACTGCGCCGACCCCAGATAGACTGGGAACAGGGCAGGTAGAAGAAGATTGTCTGTGCAGTACTATTGAGAATGATAATGTATACAAACGTATCAGAAAAAATATATAATAAAGTGAGAATGTTAATGGTGTATATAGAAAGGCCTAAAGTTGGGGAAGTGTAAACCTTATTACGTCTCTCCGTACTTTCAGGGCATAGGTGCCTAGGTAAATAAAATACCAGTATGCAGATGTATAAAATGGTTTCGAAAATGCATCCAAATCACGTTTATGATTGTTCGTACAGTCTGGACATTTACCACCACTTGATACCACAAAGGAGGATCGGGCGACCAAAATCGTGGAATTGTTAAGTCACTAAACTACATAGCTATAAAGTCATCGCATTTTATATACATAATTACAAAATGTGATTTCTTGAAACTGTTTGTAGTTCTCTAGTAACATATTTTGCATTCAATATCAAAATTTTACTGACTGTCGTGCTACACTATGACGGATCGCAATAAAATAAACGAAGCCCTTTAAGTGTGACCATAATGAAAGTTGAATACAATCTCACATAGTTAAACACGACAAGGAGCCGCTCCTAATGGGGTGTTCATTGCTGTAGAATAGGTTGCAAATTTAGAGGGTAGTTGACAAATAGTTTGGTTTAGCAGATTTGAAATCAAGATATTTGCACGAATCGGCATAAATAAAATGGTTGTGGCACTCGGGTCAATGGATACGTGGCTTAAATAAGGTAAAGTTATTAGCTGTTAAATTACTATAGTAGGTATAGTAATGGTTAGGAAAGATTGTCGTGGTTGGCATTCATCATTACTAACCCTTTAATATTCTCACTACTAAGATAAAGCCTATGGATATAGGGAGAAAAATATAGGGAGAATGGGCTATAAACCACCACACTGGCCCATTGCGGATTGATGGGTATTAACGACTGAAGATACAGCCGAAACCAACGGTTTAACGTGCCTTCCCAAACACGGAGGAACTCCAGATAAATATTTTTGTTCACCTATCAAATTACCGACCTTACTGCCGCACTCAGAGACGTCAATTAACTTTAATGAGTGTTTAATGTCAATTATTTTCATTCAAAACAAGACCATAGACCCGGCAAGAATAGCGACTAGTTTTGAATTGTCATTTTTTGACGTTAAGTACTCATTAACGTTATTTGACGTCTCTGAGTGCGGCAGTTAGCGAACATTAACTAAGCAATTCAATCTCAGTCTGAGCGTGCTAAGTCACTGCGCTATAGACTTTCTTGTCTCTCGACATGGCAGTGACTAGCGTGGAAACTTATTAGGTACTTTGAGTTCCTCTGAGACACGTTAAGCAGTTGGTCTAGGCGATACCAGTGATTTAACACCAACTAAGACCCACTGGCTTTCATGAAATGACCACGAATCACCAAATTGACAATGAATGATACAAAATTCGGACGGCCGCCTTGGTCAAATGCTCAGATTGCTGGGTATAGGCCAAGAGGTCCCGGGTTCGAATCCTGGTAGGGGCAAACTTTGTGATGACCACAAATGTTTGTTCCCGAGTCATGGTTGTGTATATGTTTATGTAGTATATTTTCAACATTTATATACATAATTATATTAAAAATATGTCCGTCATCTAGTATCCATAACACAAGTGCTTAGGCTACTTACTTTGGGCTAGATGACAGGTGTGAGTGTAAAAATATTTAAAAAAAATAAAAAATTGGTAAAGAAGTCCTGTAAATAAACAAAAAAAATAATAATTACAAGGTAGAAATTATGCTTACCACTCAATATCATTGTTACCACTACAGGCATTTGCAATCGCGTAGGTACTTTCAACATTTTAAAAGAGAAAAATGAAATATCAATCAGATTCTGTTATCTATTATACTGATCGCCACTCAGAACAGATGTCATCGATACTTTACAATCAAAGAGAGGAACTGTAATTGACTCGTTACTGACTGGAGTCCTTGTTAGCGATCGGTTTTATTTTTCTTTTTCCATCCGAGAAACCAATCCGTAACTCTATTATTCCTTTCTTGTAGATTTAAAAAAGTTCAATGCTAATGATTATGTTCTAGTATAATGTAAACTCACATTTTCCTTCCTTGCTTCCCAGCCATGGTCCTTTCCAACACTTTTCTATACAATAATTTACCACACGTCTTTTGTATGATATTATGAGGAGTGCATACCTTAATGACGGACGTCCGAAATCAAAGAAAAAAACATACTTCAAAACATACATACATAAATCACGCCTATATCCCCGAAGGGGTAGGCAAAGGTGAACTAGCACCCACGTTTCGCCAATTATGTTAGGTCCCATGTAACAGGTGGCGAGCCTATTGCCATATAACGGGCACAAAAGTGTCGCAGTACATTGCTAGGTGGTATAAGAGGAACGCTGCTGCCCATTCCTCGTCACTGATTTATCCTTAGTCGCCTTGTACGACACCCACGGGAGAGATTTGGGGTGGTGACAATTGTATTCTACTCTGCCGTCACCACACGGCGGAAACATACATGATCCTAGAAATACTGTCCTGTTGACAAAAAGAAAATAAGTTGTCTGATCCAACTATATTGTACCTAAGTATCGTATATAATAATGTATGGAATATTATTCTAAATATTTAAATTATGCGCGGCTCTGAAATTGGGCATCACAGGGAGCGTGTAGGCAACACAGATAATATTGTCTCAATAGATTAACATGGCATGTGGAGGTACCTATTCTGTGATCAAACGATACCAGACAGATCGATACGGCCATCTAGTATTCGGATTTAGCAAATGAAATAAGCAGCAAAGCCTACCGCCATTCTGATATTTGTACGACACTCGAATTTGATATTACGAGCCTGACCAGTTTTTCTTAGTCGACTTTCACGACACCCTTCAGTTGGGCCAGGGCAGAAAATGATATATATTCGCTCCTAGAACAGCATGGAAGCCTAAGCATTTTGGTTTAGTATGTGACATGTTCAAATAATCGTCCACTTCTATACCTGGTGATATCATTAACAAGGGAACCAACGTACTGATAGGTAAGCAGTAGGTACTATTCCACCGCTCCACTGCGGTTAAAGAGAGATTTATTTCAAAGATACATACTTTTGTGGCAGAGACTGCTAGCACTATGATCACACTTCTAACTGAACTTGGGATTTGTTTGAAATTCCGTATAGTGAAAACGCTTTGGAAATGAACCGGAAGTCATTACACAGCAAGATGGCGTTACGTAGACAAGTAATCTGAACAAGTACTTAACCTGTTCTCAGAAGTAGACTTAATATTTTAGAGAATATCTCCCCTGCCTCAGCGCGTCTCTGACCTGATGTCAAGACGGCTGTCGTAACATTGCCTGGTGTCTAACGCTTACATTAATATGAAACGATGTTTCAACATTTCAATGATTGTAAGCATAATACTTAATTAAGATAAAGGATTCTTTATTATAATGGGTTATGTTTATAAACTGTTCAACAAATTAAGGATTTTTTGAAAAAATTGTACTTTTACGCTGGAAAATAAAAAATACTTATAGATGCAATTTGAGCTAGCATCAATGCTAACTCCATTTTAGCTGGTGAAATAAAGGCCATCCCTGAGTATTTGTTAACCTATTATTCTATGTGAAGACCGAGAAAGAGATAGAGAGTATTAGAAACGGAACAAAAACACAAAACAGAAATTCTCAATTGTCTTTTTTTCATTACAATAACTGGACAAGACCTCTCTCCAATCACAACCCCATAAGCCCATATCTCAAATAGCAATGAAACTTGATTTTGCCTCTCATAACATTGTGTGGGTACCAACGTAATACCTGTTTTGTGTAAGCATTCATCGGGCACCGTATTTCAGCCGCTGCTACTGTGATATGTGAATATGGTACAATTATACTTTAGGAAACCCTTGTCTGACCTTCTTCAAATTCATACGATACACAATTGGTATACCTACAACGTAACGCACATAGCTATGCCCCGAAAAATGTATGTTCAAAACGAATTTGTTTATACCGGGTTTCCTTTCACAGTAAACACAATTTGTTCATGGGATATAGGTTTATGGCACCGTAATGCCTTTAGGTTTGAAGCCGGGAATAATAAGAATGATTTTCATATAAAAGTTATACAGTCATGTTATGTGTTGGTAAAGAACGACTTAGCTCATCCAGTGAACTTGACAGCTGAAGTCAACCCAGTATCTAATTTGAATCTGGCAGATGTTCGAGCAATAGACACATTATAAGGGTTGATTCTGTCTTCTTATATTGCACGTTAAGGTATTTTGGTATCAAGTGCAAAGTTCATTCGGTAGTGGTATTTTCAATGCAATTGTCTGCCTTGATGCCGTGTTCAACTCTAACTGCCGCACTTAGAGACGTCAAATAACGTTAATGAGTACTTAATGTCAAAAAATTACAATTCAAAACTAGTCGCTATTCTTGCCGGGTCTATGGTCTAGAGTTGAAAAAATTTTTGACATTGAATACTCATTTAAGTTAATTGACGTCTCTGAGAGCGGCAGCAAGACTGTAATGATTTTTAAAGGCAGATTCCGTTTTCATCCTGGACATGAAATACATAGACTTTTTCTTAATATCCAGGCAATGTCATATATTTGGCTGGTAGTTCTGGTCTGCCCTCTGTCATCTACTTATTTATACAAGGTGTTTGGTAGATGGGGTATTAAGCCGGCACCTACCCATGCTAACATAGTCATATAAATACTACTATGGTGATGTCAAAAAATGTAACAAAAATCCATTCAAATACTTAGTTCAATCAGAAAAACAAAATGTATGAAAACTTTGAAAAATATTTTTACAATTTTCAATTTTTAATATCACCACAGTATTTATAATTATGACTAGTTTAGCAAGGGTAGGTGCCTGTTTGATACCCCATGTAACACACACCTTGTATATTCACAGTATTTTGCTTAGAACGCCTAAAAAAGTTGCTTAACAACATCTAGATAATATGGCAGATAATATGGCTTGCGCGCAAATAAGGACACGAAGCCGCTTCCAGTGACAGGCCATTAATAAATGATCGACATGCTCATTTTTTATGAACGCACCCACCGATTTGGTAGCTTCAAAGCGAAATCAATCACTGGAGCTCAACCGCTTCCGAATTTGATGCTACATCCGAGGTATTCCGAAGTCTTTGCGTAAATCGAAGTTAATTAAAAAGTTCGCGTCGAATTTCGGGGAGCTCTCGCATCGGGCAATGATGGATCTGAGTGTAAACAAAATTTCAGATTACCACCAAGGAGCTAGGTTTTTGTGTTTTGTTGTAGAGGTTATAAAATATGGTGCGGATCTATCGAACTATCGTATCCATCAATAAAGTACATACATACACGAACACGAACATACACAAACCACGCCTATATCCCCGAAGGGGTAGGCAAGGGTGAACCAGCACCCACGTTTCGCCAACTATGACATGTCCCATGTAATAGGTGTCGAGCCTATTGCCATTTTTCGGGCACAAAAGTAGCAGTACTATTGCTAATTTGCTAGGTGGTATAAGAGGAACGCTGCTGCTCATTCCTCATCACTGATTTATCCTTAGTCGCTTTGTACGACACCCACGCGAGAGATTGACACGGTGACAATTGTATTCTACTCTGCCGTCATCACCCGGCCTCAACATCAATAAAGTTCTTGAAAACAAGACTTTTAAAACGTAATTGTGCCTTTGGTTAACACCAAATAATTTGTCTTACACTAGCCTTTTAAGCGCACAGGCCTTTTCCCCTAAAGTTGGAAGAATATTATAGAGGGGATAGTATTTTAATGGTCATCGATGTAATGATCGGCCTAGGCGATCATTGGAACGGGTAGGAAGATAAAGATGTAGATCCGTATACAATTTATGTAGGAGAATCCATTACCAGCCTTCTCATCTCATCTCTGTTATTGCTGAAATGGTTGCGTGAATGAGAAACAAAAAAGTAAGGAATAGTTTGAGAAAACACCAAACACCAAAAAGAAAGAAGTTAAAAGAGAACCGTTAAGCTTAGTAACCTTAAGTTTATCCGTAAATCACGGATAAATTTTAAGGTGGCTTGATCTGAGATTTAGATTTAGTAGAACTTAGTTTACTGAACTGAAGAAGAGGTTCAGCAGCAACAAATTTCTCTAAACTATTATTTAAAAATGTTTTATTCATTGTACCTACTTCGGTATTTTTAATTAGTTTTGATTATCTCCCAATCCATAAGCAATTGTTTTAATTACTACAATAGTGTGCAATACTCAGATAGGACAGTTTCAGTTACATAGTTAAGATGTTCGCTTAGATCAGACGAAGTTAACTCTGTTTGTGACAGTGTGTGGCGTTATTTGAAGCTTAACGTCAAATTGTAGTTGAGCGTCCCTTTGTAGTTTCGACTGGCAATATTCATTTTAAAGTGGGAATAGGGCTGAGGCTGTTCATCTCCAAAATGAATTAAAATATGCAATAATACAAGTGTGTTTGTATAAAAATGTGAGTTTTGAATTCTGTTCGATAAATCTTTTTCTTACTTTGAGGAAAGATATATAACAGCATTATAGAAATAAACCGCCGTGTGGTGACGGCAGAGTAGAATACAATTGTCACCACTCCAAATCTCTCCCGTGGGTGTCGTACAAGGGGACTAAGGATAAATCAGTGATGAGGAATGGGCAGCAGCGTTCCTCTTATACCTACCACCTAGCAAAGTACTGCGACTTTTATGCCCGATAAATGGCAATAGGCTCGCCATCTATTACATGGGACCTAGTATAATTGGCGAAGCGTGGGTGTTAGTTCACCTTTGCCTACCCCTTCGGGGATATAGGCGTGAATTATATATCAAGACTACATCCAACAGGTAGTGGTGGAACATCTGTAAGCGGAAATGATAATGGTATTCAAAGATGGCTCAGTCTACGCCCTACTAATTCTCATGACCAGATTAGGCATTGGTACCGTCCATAGCAAGTCTGGAGCAACTTGACACTATTTGGAGCTTTACGTCCTACATACATATATCACGCCTTTAATCCGGGTAGAGGTGGCAGGCAGAGGTGATGGTAAGCAAGAGGAACATTGCTATCCATTACTCATAGCTCTTTTAACCCTTAACCATCACCGTGCACGACACCGGTTTAGAAGAGCGGTGAAATGTGCAAGATTCAGATAAATTTTACAATTTGTGACGTAAACAGAGTAGTCTAGTAGAATTCACAGAGTAGTACATTTTCATACATTTGATACCCAATTTCCAGAAGGGGTAATAATAGTTATTTTAATTCTCTATCCAGACCGGTGTTCTGAATCCGCTACCATATTCCTTGTTAAGCCCATCGAAATAATAGAACTATGAATAAGGAATCAGTTTAATAGATATCCTGGTTTCAACAAAGACTTCCATCCTTTTAGGACCCCTATTGTTTGTAATTTTTATAAATTACATGGATAAATGTTTCTTACATTTAAATTATCTGCTCTCTACTGACGATAAGAAGGTTTTCCGAGTTGTAAATAACAAATGATGCAATGGAACTTCAAAAAGATTTAGAGAAACTGAGTACCTAAATAAGCTTGATTTAAATGTTTCTATATGCTTTTCCATAAGTTTTACTAGAAAAACACATTTATATCGTCACAACTATTACATTATAAATAACATGTTATCTATTACAGAAGAAGCAATCAATTTGGGATTTGTTCTTGACAATAAACTGATGTTTGATAAACATGTCGCAGTTTCGTGAAATAAAGCATCTCGTGCTCTTGGCTTCGTCATGCGTTCGTCAAAATCTTTCACACGTATGAAAATGATAAAAATTCTATTATTGCCTATGTTCGTAGTTACCTCGAGTATGCCAGCTCTATTTGGAACGCTTGCTATGATTTATATACAACTAGAATTGAACAGATTCAAAGGAAATTCACTCGGTTTTTGAACTACAAATTTAAAATCCCAAAAATCCATATGAGCAGCAATGTAGTAAGTTTCACCTCTTAAAACTTTCAGTGAGACGTAATATTGCGGATATTATAATGCTGGTTTAACTTATAAGAGGGCTGGTCGATAGTCCAGTACTAACCAGTAAAAATTCATTTAAGCTACCATCTCGTTTGCGGCGTAATAAAACGTATAAACTACTTAGCATACCTCTAGTTCATACCAACTATAGACGCAATAGCTTCCTTATAAGGGCAAGTGAAGCAGTTAACAATGCTGGTGGATATATTGATATCTTTCACGATAGCTTAAGTGGTTTTAATTTGTGTGTGTTGTGTTTATTTTGTTGTTATTTCTGATTAATAGTCAACTATGTTCTTAATCATAATTTGAAGTTTGTATGTGGTAGCTTGTTAATAGATCTTGAATGTTAATATTGTTAATTTAGCATTGTTATGTAAGTTGTTAGCTATCCAAAGAAAATAAAACAAAATAAAATAAAAATAATATATTATGTGTATCGGATAGATAAACGCTTTCAAATGTTAAACACTAATAATTTTCATCCATGAACGCAGAAAGGTGAAATTACCAAGTTTCAATACCATGTAGGTTTACACTAGTTTGATGCAGCACCCATTTCTTATTTTTATGTTAGGTCTCACGTGATTTTATATCCGAGGTAAAACAGAACAGTCAAAATTGGCTATCGGCGAACAGTTTATTGTCTATGTTTTATTAAGTAGTTACGTATATATTTGACCTTAATTTATTTACCATCTATAAAAACTGCTTACTTCGCTCTAGTTCGGATGTTTGAGCTTAGAATATAATATTTATTTGTCATCATTAGTTTTCCTTTCGTATTGTTCCACACATCAGATCTGCAGATAAATGTTTTATTAAGCCTGTATTCGCATACCTATATCGCTATCATTGTAGCTGGAAATAGTCAACCCTGACGTGATCAAACAAGGGTCCAGTAAGCAACCACCTGGGGCTGTCGTCACAAGCTCTCGGAAAGATGTAATTACCCATTCTGATTAAATCCCAAAATAACGGAACTATTGGAACGTTTTTCTTATAATATCCAGCGTTGTACTGTTCAAATAAGGTATTATAGTGTTAAACCTCGTTGGTTTTAATAATAATTAGAACAATCTGGTCACTTTTACTTGAGTTTATTTTCTTTTATTTTATTTCAATGTATGACAGGAGTGTTTGGCGCGTTTCGTGGTGTCAGTCAGATTTATTTTCACTAATTCAAAAATTGTTACAGAGTGGATTTTGTGCAGTGAAAGTGGTGTTATTTTGATGCACAAGCATCCGTGTTGATGTGCAATTATGCAGAATCATCGAAAATAAGTCTCATGATGTGTTTGATGTTGTGGTGAAGATCACTATAAAAAGTGGTTTTATCCATTTCATCAAGCACCATCATTAACTCTGTTACCATTCAATTCGCGCCAAGCACTCCCTAGATGCGTTAAAATATGTGGCACCCATATTTTAACGTAAAATTCATTTCATTCATACTTTTCACCCACTCATTATTTCATAAGATTACAGATAAAATATACACTAAAGACTAGGCTGTATGGGCTAGACCCTTTGCCTTCCCTAAAATATAGGGAGAATTTAAAACTACTATACTACTCAATGTATGACATCTCCTTTCTCTGTTTTATTAGGTAGGTAGGTAGGCACTATTTCCACTGTGTGTGCGATCTTTATAAATATATTTTAATTTTTTATCGAACCATTAATTATTTATTGAAACCTTGAATTTTTTACCTGCCATTCTGTTCACAGCAATTAATAGGATACAGATGATGGCTTAAGTGACAACAGTGTTAAACGTTGACTGTATAACAAATAACACGAAAATAACTTAGGAGAAGGAGACCAATATGCCCATATTGGTCAAGCAGACAGGCTTGCATATTACATACCATAATTCACGTACATAAGTCACCTCTGTATATTCCCGATGGTGTAGGTAAAGATGTATAGCATTCACATTTCGCTAACTAATTATCCCTTAGTCCCTTCCTACGACCCCGCAGAGACGAAGTGACAAATATATTCTAATTATGCCAACCGTAACAACACTTATTAACATGATTAATAAAAATTATATATAAAACAATTAAATTAAAAACTAAATGATTAGATCGGACCTGGATCATTAGCCAGCGATCTGGACCTTTGAACCAAGCCGGCTGTCAGATATATTGTTCTTTTTAATGTTTTCTCTTTGCATGTTTTGTTTACAAATCAAGTGCACATGAAATTACACTCATGTGGCGTTGGTTTGTAGTCTTGTTAAACAATAATAATTATAATAAATAACGTATACTATATAGCACTATTTACTAAATAAGATACGAATAAACCTAAAAGTAAAAACCTTAAAAAATATAATGTAATAACTAAAATATATTATTAAAAGTAGTCCCTTTAGGCATTTAGGTATCAAATTTAAATGACACATTGACGCACACTGTGTCGCTGTGCCTGCCTCGAACTCTTTAATTCTAAATCCTGTCCATCCTAAGGTTACCTGGAAGAGGTCGCTTTTAGCGATAAGGTTAAGGTTTGTACAATTATTTTTAAGGTTACAATGTTTGTATTTTTGATGAGGTCGATGTACAATAAAGATATATTCTATTCTATTCTACCAGACAGTTTATCACAAAACGTTCCAACCTTAGTTCCAACATTCCGAAATGCGAACCCGTGCCGAATTACTGTACGATGATGCATTTTTGTTACGTCTTAAAATACCCTAAGGCAAGAACGCAATGTTACAGTCGCCTACAGGAGTGACCTTCACAATGGGCACAAAACACAGCTGTAGGGTCACGCAATCATTTTTGCGGACAACACGAACGCTCGGCAACAAGCCTCGCGCAAATTGAATCCCCAAATAATTTAATTATTGGACGATCGCGAAACAATTTTCGGGCAATATTGACTTATTCGTTGAAAGGTCCAACTAAATCGAATTCTTAACCTAAATAACGGTTAAAACTGTGGATAGCGTAGAAATTCTGGCGGCTTTAACGGTTTTTCAACTTGAAGGGAAACAATTGATTCAATTATGAAACGGGATAGCCTTTGGAATCCATCTGCTCATTATGTTACGTTAATTATGTAATAGGGTTGTAAAAGAAGGGCAAGGTTAATAACCGTGAAACCAAACGAGGTTTACATCATTAAAATTTTATGTTGTATCCACGCTTCATAATATGTCTTGTTTTACCCAAAAAGGGTTGGTCAGGACAGGCAGGAGGCTGGCTGTGAAATTTAAGCTGAGTCCCTTAGTAGTATGGATTGAAATGTTGTCATCATTGGCTCCCGATCATCAATACATTCACTCATTACTAGCACGTTTGTGGTGTGGTGTATGATACGAATCAAAATGGGAGTGGATGGTTTGACGTCTGACCGATATGAATGGAAGAATGGATTATACATTGTGTATTCACGTTCAATACTTTTTACTTTGACTTTTTTTGAAGAAAAAGAAAACTAATTATTAACATTAGCCATAATTGAGTTTCTTAGCACTTGGCTTCCAAGTATCTGGTTCGAACCTTCTTAAAGTCAAATGTATCTAAATCTACTGTCACACCACCCACCTACAATTAATTATTAAATACTGGATTGTATGTACCGTTGGGATGTGAAATATATTACAACAATGAATGAAGTGAGTTTTACCTTTTTTAGTGTTGCCACTTTCAAAATACCCGTACTATTTTCGATTAAAAAATTAATTTCACATGCTATAAGTATAGCGCAGATATTTTCTGTCTTTATGCGGAAATTAATTTTCCCGAGCTTGTGGTATTTTCGTTATTTCTGCGAGGCTGTCAACTGGGATTGCGTTGGAAATCGTTTATTGGTAATATTTTCCCATTTGCTGGGTTGCGAGCAAAATTAATTGTAATCAAATACGGATTTGTATTTTATTCATTTATGTTTTGAACTGTTTTTTACGCAGTTTCACGTTCGAAAATCAATCCTTTACAATTAATAAACCTATTCCATCTGGCTTGAAATAGTTGGCAAATCGTAAAGGGCGTGACTTAAGTGTAATAATTAATTAATTTGAAAATCTAATTTCCGCTAAATAATCTTAACAGAATTTGTACTAGTATATGGTAAAAATACCTAATACCTAACGTTAAAAATCAATCGAATTTCATTATACCAGGGTATTGTACTACTGTGCCTACTGTTTTTCTATTACCAAACCCCGCCCTGCATTTCACAAATCCCATTTGAAGGACCATCGATCACGTAACTCGTAAAAAAGAAATCAGAAACCGGCGGGCGGTACCTATGGCGCGAATAGGCAACAGCTGTTTTCGAATTCATACGGATGCAGTCTGACATACCGGGTATGAAATATGCAAAACGCCCGCTAACGAATATTGATGCCACGCTCCAATTACATTGAGAGGCAGCGTCGGAAAAATCGTAGCTTTTGCCGGACATTCGCAGGAGTGACGGTGGAAACAGGGAAATGATGAAATAATTGACGAAGCCAGCCAGTGCCGAGTGTTCGCGACCCGTGGTGGCTTCAACGAACGCCGTCATAATTGGCTTCGGTTCCCTCGATACCTAGTTGACGAATAGTGTTGTATGCACAGATATATCAATTTAAATTGACATATCTGTGGTTATATGCATTGAACTAAAGTTAACTTAATGGTTAATTTTTATTTTGTATCTGTCAATATTATGCTTGGAAATGTGCTATCTATAATGTGGCAGTTATGGTACACAAAATCGTAATAATGGACACCAAATATTAATAATTGGCCGTGTGGTGACGGCAGAGTAGAATACAATTGTCACTACCCCAAATCTCTCCCGTGGGTGTCGTACAAGGCGACTAAGGATAAATCAGTGATGAGGAATGGGCAGCAGCGTTCCTCTTATACCACCTAGCAATGTACTGCGACACTTTTGTGCTCGATATATGGCAATAGGCTCGCCACTTATTACATGGGACCTAACATAATTGGCGAAACGTGGGTGCTAGTTCACCTCTGCCTTCCCCTTCGGGGATATAGGCGTGATTTATGTATGTATGTATGTAAATAATAATAAGTTTAGAAGTAACTTAGAAACAAGTTACTTTTCTCTTCATAAATAAGTCACATGGCATATCTTTGTCTTACAGTGACTAATATTAGAATTATTGTAGTCTAAGTTCTCAGTAGAGAATGTACTGCGACACTTTTGTGTCCGATATATGGCAATAGGCTCGCCACCTATTACATGGGACCTAACATAATTGGCGAAACGTGGGTGCTAATTCACCTCTGCCTGCCCCTTCGGGGATATAGGCGTGATTTATGTATGTATGTATGTAAATATTAATAAGTTTAGAAGTAACTTAGAAACAAGTTACTTTTCTCTACATAAATAAGTCACATGGCATATCTTTGTCTTACAGTGACTAATATTAGAATTATTGTAGTCTAAGTTCTCAGTAGAGAATGTACTGCGACACTTTTGTGTCCGATATATGGCAATAGGCTCGCCACCTATTACATGGGACCTAACATAATTGGCGAAACGTGGGTGCTAGTTCACCTCTGCCTTCCCCTTCGGGGATATAGGCGTGATTTATGTATGTATGTATGTAAATATTAATAAGTTTAGAAGTAACTTAGAAACAAGTTACTTTTCTCTACATAAATAAGTCACATGGCATATCTTTGTCTTACAGTGACTAATATTAGAATTATTATAGTCTAAGTTCTCAGTAGAGAACTAATCTGTTTCCTGTATCATAACTAAGCGGCTCGAGAACGGTATCTCACATTCACAAGTCAGTCAAGCGAAAATTCCTTATCGCCATTGTAAGTTATAGATCTTTTGTTAAGAGCCCCGAACCAGTGAAATTGAATGTTACATTCGTTCAAGCACAATCGTTAGGTTGCTCATTCAGTGATACGTGAAAATGTCGTTCGGCTTGCTGATATCCAGTCAATTAGTCGGTAGCCAATAGACTAGAGTTACAAATTGGGTTAGCTATTATGCCATTAGATTACCGGTCTAATCAGGAGCCCCTATTGTTAAAAGGGTTGCAGACCCTTTGAGCAGCAGACAAACAAATTTAGTTCTGATGTCGGTTGACCGGTCATGTTTGCCGAAGTCCCACATCTATTTGCCTGGTTCTATAAATGCAGTCTTATAACAAACTAGGGGTCGCCCGCGGCTTCGCTCGCGATAATGTTGGTTACTAAATAGCCTATAGCCTTCCTCGATAAATGAACTGTACAATACAAAAATAATTTTTCAATTTGATTCAGTAGTTCCTGAGATTAGCGCATTAAACTAACCAACTAAACAAACGAACTCTTCAACTTTATAATATTAGTATAGAGGTATAGATATATTAGTTTGCAGCTTAAACTTTGCATATAGGTCGCTTAATATGTCAAGGATGTGTAGGATGGGGTGTGGGTAGTAAGTAGGCATGATATTTTGGGAATTTCTAGTTGCAAGATGATGTAATATCACCGCTGGGACACTCAGGTTTGTCCTTTGGGTAGAAGAGATAAAAGGGAGAATGGGCCACGATTACATACAAAAATCACGCCTATTTCGCCGAAGTTGTAGACAGAGGAGAATTAAACACCCATATTTCGCCAATGAAGTCAGGTCCCATGTAATAGGAGGTGAACCTATTGCCATCTATGGGGCACATAAACCCCAGGATATTGCTTGGTGGTATAAGAGGAATGCTGGTGGGTGGGGGTGGTGACAATGTATTATGTTCCGTCACCACACGGCATTGCCGTCACCTCACGGTATTTCTTTCTTTTATACTACATAGTAGTATAATCCTTCTGCGATTTATGTGCCCGATAGGTAGCAAAAGGTTCGTCCCCTGTTAAATGGGACCTAATACAATTGGCGAAACGTGGGTTATAAATAATAATTCACCTCTGCCTACCCACCGCTTCGGGCATTAGTAGCCGTTAGATAAGATATCCTCTATTTCCAGATACGTAGACATAGGCCTCCCCGTAGAAACTATAATACATGGCCAGTATAGGCTACTAATATATTTCGTAAATACCTAATCTTAGCAAAATTTAGTCGGTGCATGAAGAGGCTAAAGTTTATGCTTGTAACATAGTTGAACTCCGCGACCCAAATCATAGAGATTGATATTATAATAAGTGGGTTGCAGAGCAAACCGCCTTCGGAAATCCTCCCGCTAGACGCGCTAAGCGAACAAGATCAGTATGAGATTTAGATGGTATATGTAGTATATAGTTTTCGTCTCGAAGCTATTGGAGTGCATATTAAATAAGGAATTTGCGAAAATCGAAGCATCGAGGTCGTATTCAAGTTGAATGTGCTTACATGGAGAATTTATTAGTAGGATATTTAAGCTGTGTGGTGACGGCAGAGTAGAATACAATTGTCACCACCCCATTCCACTCCCGTCTCTCCCGTGGGTGTCGTACAAGGCGACTAAGGATAAATCAGCGATGAGGAATGGGCAGCAGCGTTCCTCTTATACCACCTAGCAATAGTACTGCGACTTTTGTGCCCGATAAATGGCAATAGGCTCGCCACGTATTACATGGGACCTAACATAATTGGCGAAGCGTGGGTGCTAGTTCACCTCTGCCTACCCCTTCGGGGATATAGGCGTGATTTATGTATGTATGTATGATAAGTAAGCATATAGACAAGTATTTTGTCAAATCATCTAGTCAAATCAGCCATCCTCATTCATCAACTCTATTCATTTGTTTATTAATTTTACGGTAAGGTAAGCTTTAGGACTGATTTAGTTTTTATAAATAAGGAGGATTCTTCTTCTCCCTGCCCTGTTCTTAGTCTATTTGGCGTTGGCGCAGTATGTTTCCTCTTTCATTCATATCGGTCAGACATCGTCAAGCCATTCACTCCCTTTTGATTCATATCGTCCATCACACCGTAAAGGTGCTAGTGATGAATGAATGAATGTATACAAAAGAGACGGACCGGACCACGTCGCGAGATCTATGAACGGAGAGAGTGATTGGAATAACAATATTCCAATCCATCCTGCTCAAAGTTTTGGCTTAGGTTTTACAGCCAGCCGCCTGCCTGATACCTACCGATGTAGATGTAACCACAAACAACAGCATACCCAAAGAGGGTATGCTGTTGTTTGTGGTTTGCCCTCCACCATTCGGGTGCTCCGAGGTGCTTATTTGTCTACACCGGGCAATATCCCTTAGTCGACTTTTACGACACCCATGGGATGAGTCGGGGCTGGCCTATTCTACGTTAATTTATTACTCCCAGGCCAGCATAGAAGACAAAGAAGACATAAAACACAATTTTTTTTATAAATAAGGAGGATTATTTATAGTAATAACCTCTCCTCCCTTGGACGTCTATCTAGCGTCGTGACGATTCATAAGTGTATTTGTAATAATACCAGATTGAAAAAAAGGAATTTAGAATTTGGATTTTATAACAATGGCAACTTCCATACACATGGTATACTACTTCCTTTTATCTTCACCAAGATACAGCAAGGCGTCGTTACCGGCTGCCGTAATCGCAACCGTTAACATCCATCTAACACTGTGTAGTTACGGTGGGTTAATGGACCAATCTTATCAGGTGATATGTGGCGGTGTTTGTCCTTATAATCGGAGGTACCTAATGCCGAAAGAATGGCGTTGCTCAATATAAATCAAGGAGGCCCACGAATTCCTTTTCTTGATAACAGCTTTTACACTGAATTGCGTGTGGATGAGTTAATAGATAAGTGAATAGAGTTGTTGGTTGATGAGGTTGGATTTTGTAACGTGGGGCAATATGGATACAGTGGGGAAGATGGATACAGTATGTAAGACAAACATTTTCTAGAATATTCTGAATATACAGAATTGAATAGAAGAGTTTGCCGATATCTGCAACGAGCACTCTCGTGTATAAATAAATTTTCAAATCAGCATATTTAATAATGAAATGGAAGTTACGCCGTGTGGTGACGGCTGAGCAGATTAGCTTTGTCACCACCATTGACTCTCGCGGGTGTTGCAGAAGGCGACTAAAAGTTAAAGGTACTTCAATTTCATACATACTTAAATCTCACCTTATTCCTCTAAGGGGTAGGTAGAGGTATTTTAACACCCGCATTTCGCTAATTTATTCCCATGTAATAGGAGGCGAGCCTATTGCCATTCACCGTGAATGAACTTTATCCGCGTGTATTTGCTAGATGGTGCATCAGGATTCCTCATACGGGGTAGAGAGGCGGGGATAATGGTAAAAGTCCCCAGCTTAAGGAATTCATTTAAGGCCTTAAAAAGACTTACTTGCGGCTAGCCACAATAGATCTCCATAAGTCGCAGTGACGCAAACAGCTCCGATACATCGAAATAAAAAAAAACAGAGAGGGATGATGAAATAGTTATTTGTTGTACGTCAGTGCAAAGTTGTTTTTTAACCGCGTGCTCAATTTTGATGACCGAGCTAGCGAAGGAATCTAAAATTGAATCACGAGCGTAGCGAGTGATTCAAAAATTAGAATCCTGAGCGATAGCGAGGGAATCAAAAGAGCACAAGGTGAAAAATCTTTGCACTCGAGTGCAACACGTAACTTTTCATCCCCCCCAACGAGGAAATTGCAAAATACAAAAAAAATACTATCACAACAGTTTCTATTTTCACCCAGAAACTTCCACAACACCCTCCCATTAACCCAAACACACTCTCAACACCCACCCAGAAACACCCACAACATACACACCCGCAATACACACCCATCCACTCAGACACACCCAAAAAACACCCACTCACCCAGAAACACCCACAAAACACTTATTCACCCAGAAACACCCACAAAACACCCATTCACCCAGAAACACCCACAAAACACCCATTTACCCAGAAACACCCAAAAAACACCCATTCACCCAGAAACACACACAAATCACCCATTCACCCAGAAACACCCACAAAACACCCAGTCACCCAGAAACACCCACAAAACACCCATTAACCCAAACACACTCTCAACACCCACCCAGAAACACCTACAACATACACACCCACAATACACACCCATCCACTCAGACACACCCAAAAAACACCCATTCACCCAGAAACACCCACAAAACACCTATTCACCCAGAAACACCCACAAAACACCCATTCACCCAGAAACACCCATTTACCCAGAAACACCCAAAAAACACCCATTCACCCAGAAACACACAAATCACCCATTCACCCAGAAACACCCACAAAACACCCATTTACCCAGAAACACCCACAAAACACCCATTCACCCAGACACACCAACACCCACCCATCCACCCAGCCACACCCGCAAAATTTATCCAGACACACATGTAAGTACCTAATAAATATTACCGTCCCTAATGGAGTTCCGAGACGGTCAATCAGCTTGAGTCAAGCACGTTGATTTTCTGTATGTTTTTGTTCCGTTGCTAGCGTAAACAAATCAAACAAACCTAAAAAGCTTTTAAATGCTTGACTCAAGCCTCAAGCAAGCATTGTAGACGATCAAAATGTTTAAAGTAAGATTGACGCCAAGCTGATTGACCGTCACGGAACTCCAAGGTTTTAACAAATTTATGACGTGAAAAGAAAATGGCGCGCGCAAAGCAAATTACAAAAAAGTACACCAAGAAGGTTCCGAGTCTGAGTTCTTAACAAATTAAAATAGGTTGCATGATAATTTCGGCACCATGGAGGTAGAAATAAATAGGTATAATGATGTTTTGAATTCACAAACTTATTGCACACGATGTTCTAAATTCAAATTTACTTTATCCTCTAGAGTCTAGAGGATAAAAACGGCTTTTGCACTCAGATATCGAAGAGCAAAAACGCCTTTTCCGAGATGGTGGGATGAAAATCGTATTATTCTCTGCCGTCAGTTGCCATTGTGCTTAAATAGTTGATATTTATCTGTATAGATTAATAACGTTCTATAGGTTCGTACATTCCTAGGTAGCTATAACAGTTTCACTAACACATTTCTTGTCTGAAGCCAGGAGAATCGTGGTAAATTCAGGAAATAGTACCTACTGCGTACGGATAGCACATTAAGATGTTGTTCCTGGTTTTTATGTTAAGAGGCGGTCGTTAACACCCCTTAACCGGCGTCGGGTCAGTGTGTCGAGGTAATCGCCTGAAACTGCGGGGAGATTACGAATAATAATTCATCCAGACTGTCTAAATTTTTACTATCACAAAAACCATTCTGTGAAGTAGGTAACAATTATTTCAATTACCATCATATATTCGTGAATCTCATTAAAGGCAGCTGTCTTCAAGAATGTATCCAGATGAGAATTTGAGATTGGCTGTATGAGTTTTTAGATTTGTTTTATTTTCAACATTTATTTACAGGTATTTATGAAGTATAATGATTCTGTATGCTGTAAAACCAAAGCCGAAACCTTGAGCAGTGTTGATTGGAATGTTCTCATTCCAATCACTCTCTCCGTTCAGCGGTATCACGACCGTTCCGTTCCGTCTCTTTTCTATAATATTCATTCATCACGATCACGTTTCCGGGGTAATGGATAATATGAATTAAAAGGGAGTGGATGGCTTGATGATATCTGACCGATACGAATGGAAGAGGAAACATACTGCGGCGACCCCAGATAGACTGGGAACAGGACAGGGAGAAGAAAGAAGACGTTTTTTGAAATCTATGACAATTATTAAGATCTTCATGGAAACATTAAGTTTCTGACAGGATAGGAAGTTAATGCTTCTATAGGGAATGTGTCTCTACTGCCGCACTCAGAGACGTCAAATAACGTTAATGAGTACATAACGTCAAAAAATTACAATTATTACAATTCAAAACTAGTAGCTATTCTTGCCGGGTCTATGGTCTAGATTTGAATAAACTACTAACTAACAAAAAACTTTTGACACTAAATACTCATTAAAGTTAATTGACGTCTCTGAGTGCGGCAGATAGACTATTTACATACATACATAAATCACGCCTATATCCCCGAAGGGTTAGGCAGAGGTGAACTAGCACCCACGTTTCGCCAGTTATGTTAGGTCCCATGTAATAGGTGGCGAGCCTATTGCCATTTATCTGGCACAAAAGTCGCAGTAGGTATATAGCTAGGTGGTGTAAGAGGAACGCTGCTGCCCAATCCTCATCACTGATTTATCCTTAGCCGCCTTGTACGACACCCACGGGAGAGATTTGGGGTGGTGACATTTGTATTCTACTCTGCCGTCACCACGCGGCTTTATCATAGACTATTACTATCATAGGTTATTACTATCTATATCATAGACTATTTAATCTGTAAATATTTATTTATTTTTATTTATACACACGTTTTGAGGATAGATAACAGCTTATAAACTTACAAATAACAGGAAATCGTGAATACTTAAAGCTATTGATAAGCTACCATATATAGACATATAGATAGATATGATATAAAAAAGGTCATCAAACTAATATATACTTCTATTTGGCATCATATTCCAACAATACATTATTTAGATTTGCGAGAACAACTGAATACCTACTTCAAAAGTTCAACTTAATCGAGTTCACTTAATTGTTGATAAAATGCCACTCGACATCGTCTGAGCGTTAGACGAGTCTTCTGTGCGAAAGTTAGACAAAGACTTATCTTGAAGTTTGTTTAGCTTCTTTATTATAAACCTATTACGGTCTACATGGCTCAGTAATCGAGCTCGGTGCGACAGAGACGGCAGGCACTCAACAATATTAAAAGATTTTACGACTGGTATGTTCCAGAACTTTAAGTACGCAAGCGTGCCACCTGCGTGTTTTGCTCATGAAAATTTCTCTGAGTTTCTCTCCAAGACTCCAACTTAAAACGCTTAGTTTAATGTCTGTCTGCCTGCAATGCAAAGTAATCCGACTTTGCGCAGGGTGTACTGTAATGTGAAGCTTTAGCAGTAGAACTGGTGAAGAATTACAATAATAATTACGTCGGTGTGTGGGTGCGATTGTGCCACGAAACCGTGTGGTGACGTTTGAACAGAATACGATTGTCACAAAACCTCATCCTTCCTGCGAGTGTCGTACAAAGAGCCGAATACGGCTTAGCAATATACTGCGATTGACGTAACCGTAAGGTGGCAATATGCTCGCCATTACATGGGACCTACCATGGTTGGCGAAGCGTGGGTTTTCATTCACCTCTGTTTACCCCTTCGGGTTATTTATGTATGTATAATTTTATTATGAATAATTGCGATGGCTAAGGGTTTCTTATTTTTATTTTATGACCTTTTCGAATGCATCAAAAAGATTATCTTTGAATTAGACACAAAGATAACAAAATTTTTAATTAGGATTTGAACCTAATTAAAAACTTGTTTAGCAACTCAGTAAAACATTGGCTCGGGAGCTTTTTCAAGATTTGCTGTAGAACTTGGAAACTAATGAAAGGCTGATGTTAATTTATTTTCTTCAATGAAATAAGAGCCAACTTTCGTTAGTTTAATGCAGCTTAGCTTATCTTTGCTTGTGAAAATCTATTAGTACTAATGTACTTTTAAATGAATCATTTTTGAAATAAATCTATGTTTGATATAAAATAAGTATCTTTATCTGATTTAGGGCCTATTTCACAATTGACAAGAAAGTTCTAGGTAGCTTACTTCGCAGATCATTTGACAGTTGTAATATGAAATATATGTCAGTTTAACTGCAAAGTAAGCTACTTCGAATTTACTAATTAATGAATAATTAATGAATTTATTGTGAAATAGGCCCTTAATAAATTAAAATCTCGTGTCACAGTGCATTTATTGAACTCCTGTGACACGGCTTGACGGCTGATAGTGGATAGTGGAAGAGTAAGACATGTTCTACCGACCCTACTTAGAGTAAGAGTAGAGGCAGGGAGAAGAAAGGAGAAGGAAAGGATAACATAACACACTAACGGCTAGTCCCAATATTTTATCAAAAGTTGAAGATAGACGTACTACAGCTTAGTTGCTTAGCAACTACAGTTATTTATTGTAATATAACCAAAAACGCCAGGCAACTAGACTTTAGTAAGCTTACTTTTAACTGCAGATAGAATATTGGGACCCGCCGTAAAATGACAATAATCTAAAGTGTAAACTATTCGAGATTTACGATGCTTAATTTTGTTTACACGAGGACGTCTCCAGCGAGATTTCGCTCAACAGGCAAACAAATTGTGCTACATCACTTTTAATTAATTGTTTGCTCGGAAGCGCGCATCAAATCCGCACATTATGTAAATGCGTGGATAAAGACTACGGTTCAATTGGAGTGCCTTCGCTCTGTGTAACGGATTGTCATGATTTTGTATAATTAACTCGGTGTATTCGTAGAGGAGCTCGATAGCGCAGAGGCTTAGGGCCGCTTTCAACGTCTCTCATAGAAACTGAATTTCAGTTTAGAGCATAAACCGAGTTCAATGCAACTGATCGCATTTAAATTTGCGGTGAAATCAAAGTGTGATCGGCCTGCAATTGCATAAGGAGAATAGGCCATAATCCACCACGCTGAAGAATGTGGAATGGTGGGTATGAGCGGTTGCATTTGAAACCGTTAATACAAAGACCTTAACGTACCTACCTTCCGGTTAACACCTCAACGTACCTACCTTCCGGATCCCGGAGGAGCTCGAGGAATAATATTTTTGGTCACCCACCTTAGCCGTGTGGTGACGGCAGAGTAGAATACAATTGTCACCACCCCAAATCTCTCCTGTGGGTGTCGTACAAGGCGACTAAGTCAAAATTAGTGATTAAGAATGGGCAGCAGGATTCCTCTTATAACACCTAGCAATGTATTGCGACTTTTGTGCGCGATAAATGGCAATAGGCTCGCCACCTATTACATGGGACCCGATATAGTTGGCGAAACGTGGGTGCTAGTTCACTTCTGCCTACCCCTTAGGGATATAGGCGTGATTTATGTATGTATGTACCTTAGCGAACATTCACTAGTTTACATCCTTACATCCATAGAGAAGACCTGTGCCCCAGGAGTGAGAACATTGAACGGCTGGCAATAATGATGATTCATAGAAAGATATGTTGATTGTATTTCACCACTCCCCACTTCCATATCACATAGGGAACGCAAAAAGCGACTAACTGCCGCACTCAGAGACGTCAATTAACTTTAATGAGTATTTAATGTCAAAAATTTTCATTCAAATCTAGACCATAGACCCGGCAAGAATAGTGATTAGTTTTGAATTGTCATTTTTTGACGTTAAGTACTCATTCACGTTATTTGACGTCTCTGAGTGCGGCAGTAAGGGAGTTTTCTGGGTCTGGAGTTTCACCGCGCCATAGTCTCTCGTGTGGTAAACAGGACGATTGGATGATAGACCGACTCGTGTCATACATAAGGAGACCACCATGCTGCCAAAATATAATAAACTTCAAGAAAAATATTTGTCTGATCGATGTCCTACGATATTTCTATTGCCAATAAAGATCATTAATATTGAAATATATTTATCAGGACAGTGATGATAGACCGACTCGTGCCATACATAAGGACATAACCTAATGCTGCCAAAACATAATAAACTTCAAGTAAAATAGTTGACAGATCTCTCGGAAGATCGATTTCCTCCGATTTTTCTATCGATACCCGTAGTTCAATGAATCACTATTACCCACTGTAACGACGTGGCGTGCGGCCGGCAGTACTTTTAATAAGCATCGTTCATTAGTCACGTCGGGGCCGTTATTAAGCTGTATATAGCGATTGCTGTGTTGGTGTCATAGTTAGCTTTCGACGGTTGCGGATCATTTATCAAAAACCAACTGACTGAATTGTTTTGCTCATTGTTGTTGTGTCACTGATTAGCCTTTTATCTGCCTAATTAGACACTTGAATAATTGTACGCAGTGTACGGAGGGGATAATAAATTGTGTTGGTTGCTTTGTTTACTATTATTATTACATACATACATAAATCACGCCTATATCCCCGAAGGGGTAGGCAGAGGTGAACTAGCACCCACGTTACGCCAATTATGTTAGATCCCATGTAATAGGTGGCGAGCCTATTGCCATTTATCGGGCACAAAAGTTGCAGTACTGTTGCTAGGTGGTAAAAGAGGAACGCTGCTGCCATTTCTCATCACTGATTCATCCTTAGTCTCCTTGTTCGACACCAACGGGAGAGATTTGGGGTGGTGACAATTGTATTCTACTCTGCCGTCACCACGCGGCGTGGCACTATTATTATTGTTTTCTTATTTTCACTTTAAATAAAAACAAACAAATGGAAAATTGATTGATGCGGCAAACCATCTAGCAACCACCCGAACATTGCAATTGTTCACAATTAATTGAGATTACAGGCAGAACAAAATACAATTATTGTCACCATCTCAAATCTCTCCGTATCGTTTTAGGCGTACTCTCGGTGTCGTACAAGGCGACTAAGGATATAGACAGCGATGAGTCCTAATGGACAGCAGCGTTTCTCTTATGTTATCTAGCAATGTATTGCGGTTCGCACGCATGTTACTACTACTAACTACTAGATCTAACTTACTAGGCGAAACGTGAGTGTTAATTCACCTCTTTATTTCACAATTTATGTATGTATGTACGAGAATTCAGTAGGTATATATCTTGACGATTAGAGACAAAAATTTCCATCTCATTTTGTCGTAACATATAGTCGGATCAGTTTTTAACCTCTAGATATGTAACTGTCTACTTTCAATACCCATTTAGTGTCTGCCATAGTATAATATATTTAATAAGCAGATTTACATTCGGGTCGTATCGTGGAATATTGTCCTTTTGAATATATTATTATGGCACTGACCAAATGTTTTTATTTGTTTAGGTCTATGGGCGTTCCATACATATACGTGCCTCCCTCGCTTCTCTTCACTGAAATTACGTATATAACGAGTATAACTGTAAAACCAGATCAGCTTGTAAATAAATAGCGTTACTAAAGTTCAAACTATTTAAGGTCCTGAACAGCTGGAATGCTAATTTAGATACCCCAGACTTAGATATTAAAGGGCAGCTCGAAATAATTCAAAATGGAGTTATTGCGATTACTGGGATCTGATCCGAAAACTCCGTAACTACAAGGATCCTGTGTATTAATTATAATACTTACCATCAATAAAATGCAGTGTAAGGTAGCTTTAAGCGGTTATACTACCAAAAGCGGGAATGCTCGTCTATGGAACCATTTACCAGTAAACATCATCAATACATAAAATAACGTCATAATTCCAATCACTTTTCTGTTCATCCGTCTCTTGACATAGTCCTTTCTGGCTCTTTTCTATATATTAATTCATCACTCCGTTCCGGAGTAATTCGGATGATATGAATCAAAAGGGAGCGGATGGCTTGGTGACGTCTGACCGATATTAATGGAAGAGGAAACTACTGTGCCGACATCAGATAATCTGGTACTAAGGCAGGAAGATGATGAATCCTAGTCAAGATGTTCACAGATCTTAAATAATCATAATTTGTTCATGTAGGTTACTTTCTGCGGTTCACATCATGTAGGTAATATGCTACAAATCTTCTATATATATATAAAAAATGAATTGCTGTGCGTTTGTCTCGCTAAAACTCGAGAACGGCTCTGCCGATTTAGCTGTTTTGAAATGATTGTCTTGGGCCAGGCAAGGCAGGAAAGTTGAGGAAATATGGAAAAATTAAGAGGAAAATACAAAATACAATACACAACAATTTCATTTTCCCATATTATAAACTGCTGTCCTGTCAAACATTTGACGTAAACATGGCAACCAAATCGTAACCATGTCTACAGTATATTTTATATGGCATAACGACGTCAGCTAGGAAAGAATATATTTTAACATTTTGATGCTACAACTGAACACGGTATGTACCGCCTTTAATACGAACCGGATAGCTATTTCGGGAAACCCTCTACGTTATTTGGCTGTAACCTAATATGCTTAACATTCGGGTTTCTTTGTGTGGATTCTGATTAGTTACTACCGACAAAAGATCTCCCAATAATGTATTGTGGTCGAGATGAATAGGACAGGTGACGCTATGTAGGTAACTGTAACATAATTGGACGGGTCGTGGTTGAAAAGAAGGGATCCAATGAAACAAATGGTTTACTATTTATTTCTAATAAATAAACATCTGCTGAACAAACATGGCTAGTTTAGATATATTATGGAAAGGGCTTGGGTAATAAATCGATTTTTGAGTCCGTTAATTTGTAATAATTAAGAGTGATTTTTCATGATTAAATTGGTGTCTTTAATAATGGTTCTTTTATGCTTAACTACGTCCAATTGTGTCTCATAGGTTCTGTTTTAACAATATGACTACCTACCTAGCTAGAGTCTAGGTAGGACTAGACGATCAAAAGAGCGATTTAGTTACTCGTCGATTGATCGCCAATAGGAAGTAAATTGATTTTACGATAAAGAAAACGTATTAAGTGATTAATCGTTTTTATAGGATCATTGTGATAGGTAATCATTGCAACTTTTTTATTCCTTACCGTAAAGTCTAAGTACGTAAGTACAGTATGAAACAATTTTTTTTTATCAGGTTTATGTGTCCGCTGGATGGCACCTTCCTATTACATGAGGTTTTAGCAAGTGGTGAAATGTTGGCGTTAAGCCTCTGCCTACCCCCTCAGGGGTAAAGAGGTATGAATTATGTATATATTCTGCCATTATTCTTTAATTTTCAACACAATTTTTATTGTTCAGGTAATAAATGACTTATATGGATTATGTCACGTTCAGCACAAACCAAGTGAATCCAAAACAACGTTAAGAAAAAAAAACATTTATTTTATTTTTAGGATGCGCCGGTGATAGATCACCCGTAGTCATAAATATACTTGTTCCAATAATGTTACGTTGACGACCGGTTTCCTTGACATGTGCTTTGTGATATTTGCTCGGAGAGGCTCTGAAGCGAGCACTTGACAAAAGCTAATCTGTAGGAGCGCTGAACAATGGCCGCGTCGGATAAACTGAGCTTAAGCCTCACACGAGACATGACGAGCTGTCTAGTTCACAGCTGTAAGGTGCAGCACACACTGGTGAGAGCTAAATGATTTGTGGACGATACTAATTTAATTTCACTTTTGTACCTGTACGGTTCGAAAAAGTAAGGTCCAATAATGCCGTCACTGGCCTCCCAGGTTTCAGCTTTTTGAATATAAGTCCAGATAAAAAATAATGTTTGTATATTGTGTTGTTTACCACAATAAATCCATAACTTTGCTTTAATTGAAGCAGAACATCATCGCAGAAATGGCGGCTATTCCGAGAACGGAGTGTCAGCGAGTTAACAATATGTGGATGATTATAAACTTTGACGACAGTGACCATTTACGACCATTGGTCGTCGTCAGGCGAGACTAGAAAAATATTTGGCTTGACCGTACAAATGAATTTGTCTTAAATTCATATTTCATAAGCGCAATGGAAAATTATTGAGATAATTTATAAAAATAAGCCCTTGCATCAGGATTCAGGATTTTGACTAACATTATACTGTTCAAAAATAAAAATCTAATAAAAATTTTATTTCTTATTTGTCATGTTGTACTAGTCTAGAAATGCTAAAAACAAATTTTTAAACCACGACGCGACCCGATATCTGTGTGTTGAATCAAATGTATTAGTTTTTAATGCCCTGGGGGCCTAGACTAAGTAACACACCGACAAAGATAACGAAGTTCAATAAAGCAAAATGTATGGGATTTGACATAATTCGTCATGAAATCACTAAATAAAGTAAATTCCTAGTTATGTTAGTAGCGCAAGCTAAGACGCTGTAGGTACCAAAGTAATATGACCGATCGTGACGAACTTCGAGATGTTATCGTTATGAAACGATTGCCACTTGGCTACGGGCCCAGAAACACACTGAACATCCGATCGGACGCGACGCCGGATTGTTCAGAGTCCATGTCGTGGCCAAATCGTAGAATTGATCACTTCATGATGTGGCCGATCATTTCATGAGATGGTTGCATTTCATGAAGTGGCCAGCTAAACTGATCATATCGTTGAAATGTCAACGTTTGATGATATTTCCATCCACGTTTGGCCATATCATTAATGTAGTAAATGTTTAGTATTTTTACGTCGCGCTCGTTTTTTGAGTGACTTAAAACGTAAATTTCTAGTAATTTGGTGTCGTAACGACATTTCACTTCACTTTTATCTTCCATTAAAACATTAATAATAGTTTATTTATTAGGATGATATTGTTTGCCGCCAAGATGCATCTCAAAAAACAAATCGAAATAAGCGCCTCTAACGGTGGTTAATGTAACTATTTTACGATATGATTAATAATGTTTGGTCATATCATGAAATAGCCATGTGTTTAGCTGTTCATATCGTTAAACGTTGTTTATTCATTTTAGGCCATTTCATGAAATGGTCGGCCACATCATGAAGTGATCAATTCTACGATTTGGCCACGACATCTACACCTTGAGTCGCGTCGCGTTTCCAAAATGTGCCGGGGCCATAAAGCTATTTTAGGCACGCCTAGTTAATAAGTTAATATTTCTCGATTGTAATTGAAACTTTGTTATTTGCTCCACAAACAATTTCATGATTCTACTCACATCTCTATGTGTACCGCTTTTTCGAACATACATATCTCATATTAAATTTGATGTCATCATAAAAAAGCTTCTAGCAACTCAGTTGCTTGTTATATTGAGTCGTATAGTAGCAATTCCAGTATTAAGTTTTAGCAGCGGAAAAGGATAGGACGTACAATCAACAGCACTTATGTTTTGGTATGTCAAATATGCTCAATCGACTTAGCGCTACATCGAACAAGCTTGGGTTGAAAATCGTTTGGAGATATTTGATAGTTCTGTACAGTCCGACGTGATATTGACAGTACAATATCCAGTTATGCTATATTATTAAATTACAGTGATGTACGAGTACAAAGAGGGAAACTTGAATGAAGCATTGTAGAACGGTTTATGACTCACTCTGTATTGTGGTTCTAATAAAAGTATATTTTCAGTTATAACATTTTTATTGATAACAGAAAGTAAAATATATTAACAAGAATAAAAAACATGCTGCAGATTAATTTGACAAACTATTTGAAATATAAAGCGTATTGAAATTTGCCGAGTGGTGACGGCAGAGCAGAATATGTAATACATTTGTCACCACCCCCAAACTCTCCCGCGGTTGTCGTAAGGCGTGGGGAAAGAAGTTTTACTGCCGCACTCAGAGATGTCAATTAATTTTGTTGAGTATTTAATGTCAAAAATTTTCATTCAAATCTAGACCATAGACCCGGCAAGAATAGCGACTAGTTTTGAATTGTCAATTTTTGACATGAAGTACTCATTTTCGTTAATTGACGTCACTGAGTGCGTAAAACAGTAACAGTAAAACAATTATAATTAGGACCCATAATTAGATAATATCAAATAAAATCACGACTGTACAAACATAGCAATTGCTTGCTGACATGGCATACCTTGGATTGCAGAAATACGTTGTAACAAAAGTTCATTTGAAATCACTCTCCTTCGACTCCTTGTTAGGAGCATGCTTCAAGACAAATGTTTGAACTCGGAAGTTTTTATTGAAGGTTCGCTGAACGCGATTTTAAAATTCGAGTTCTTTTGAAGGTTGTTGCTTGCAGAGCTATCGATCGACTAGATTCGGGACTTTAAATCTCGGCAAATCTGATTCGAGTCTCCAATATTATGATTCGATTACTCGAGAAAATAATATAATATGAAAATACTGTTTAGGTAGGGTACAGTCGACAGAACGTCAGGTTATTATCAGACTATACAAAACTGTCCAATGTTACCAATCGATTGTCAAAATTATTTTGTTCATGGAATTCTCATAGTCTATTGATCACCAGTTTGGTACTCCAGCAGTAAGTGAGGCTGATGATGATGATGAATGATTAGAAATAAATCCTTATTTTTAAGAAGAATACTTATTATAAGCTTAAACATCATCATCGCGTTATAATACTTCAATAAATAAATAGTAGTAATGAACTGACACCCGCATTCACAAACAATACTTGTATAAGTAAAGAAGCAACACTGTGCAAGTAAGACAATTCTCAATGCGTTTTGCCACCAAAGTATTGTCTATGAATAGGTTTTTGGGACCCTGTGGGTTAACGCACCTCATAGTAATGTTTATGAATACGGGTGTGAGTATTTTATTTAATTTTACTGTAAGTAATTCTATTAGCGCGAAGATTCCAACATGAAAAGTGTATAAATATTTAGTGCCACGGATTTCTTTCCAAAGCTCAGTCACGGGTCCCAAATACAGAGTAAATAAGCAAATCCATAAGGTCGCCTTGTTAGGTCGTCAAAGAGATCCACCGAAATCCGCTAATGCAGATTAAGTAAGGCCAAGACAACTTTGCAATTTGTAGTCATCAAGCCCGGAACGAATATTTATTCCGCAATAAAAATGTCTCAGGGCAGGAATTTAAAAGTGTTTCTATGTACACGAACTTTTCTTGAGGAGCGCTCTTTGATAAATTATCCCTTTTAAACAAAACACACAAAAGGCAAAAAGGTTTCTGCAATATTTCCCAAAGTAACTTTTTAGGGTGATTCCTCCAAGAGGCGCGGAACGGCTTAAATTTTTAACGAGCTTAGTTATAGTTATGTTTTTTTTGCGACACGTGCCACACGTGCCGATACTTAAGAAAAATATCTACGGTAAATCGTACAGATTGCGCATTAAATTTGGACGTGGTAAAAATGGATTTTATAGAACATTGCTTTTGAAATATTTTTGATTTGTCATACACAGTCGTCACATTAATCTTTCCATTTGGCTTTTCTAACAATAATCTAACTGAAAATAACATGAAAAGAGATGTTTTGAAATACCTAAGGTGTACACAGTTAATCTCGATCGCGATCCGCAATCAAAATCAATGACACAATCCAGATTGATTGTGTACGATGTAGAAGTAGATTGTTGGTCTGTACACAATTAATTTGGATCGATTTTGATCGTGAATCGCGATCGAGATTGACCTAATACGCAATTTATTTTGACATTTTTGCTTTTAAGTACATAATTTTCCCATCGTCTTAATATTCTATTCTGACATGTAAATAACGTTGTGCGTAAAAGATTACTTTTGATAATGTATTACAAGATGAGCTCAGAGATAAAGAACTTAGCATAGACGATTATGTGGTTAGTAGCTAGACAACCGCACACTTATAGTATAAAGTAAATACATGCAATATTAAATCACACATTTTGCCATAAGTGGTGGGTGGTATAAGTGGTAAGAGTATTCACGCCCACGTCTCGCTAACTTAATGCTACGTGTTGTGGCACGCCACACATGACCTTTGCTGTCTGGCAGACAGGCGACCCGCATTATAAATCCAAAGTGTAGTCAAATTTCAGAGCTTAAATGTACAGTGTCACCAACTTATCGGTGGGGAAAATTGGAAAGAACTACACGTCTTTATCCATAGATTGTGGAATTAATTTCAATGACACACTTTGTACTCCACTAATAGCGACACAACCTACTGACCAGATATGTTGGTGCCACTGTAGTCTGAAAGTGAAATAGCTAGATGCACTGACCTCTATTATTACAAGTACGCTGAACTGAACTGGCGCTTCAAATCGGCACAAGAAACATTTGACATTTTAGTTGACATATTCAGTCCAGGGTGTCTAATAGAGTTCAGTGTCTGAAAGTGAAATACCTAGATGACTTCTTCTTCTTCTCCCTGCCCTTATCCTACTCTAAGTAGGGTCGGCACAACATGTCTTCTTCTTCCACTCTCCTCTATTAGACGTGAGCTCAGCATGAACTCCCCTTTTTCCCATATCATCTTTCACACAATCCATCTATCGCCCCTTCGCTCTTCCTCTCATTCTAGGTCCATGCACATCAATACTTAACATACCACTAGTTACGTAAATAGCTAGATGACTTACTTTTGTATTTGTCTTCCAGCAAGAGGCAAACTCTTCTCAAAGAACTACAGATCTGTTTGTAGCCGCGTCGAGCGCACGGAATGATATTGAGTCGTCGAGCGTGTTTTGTTTTTTCTGTTTCCCAAAAGCGGAGTAGCATTTTGCGTTGCCCTTTTTATGGTAATCACTGCTTTTGTAAGAGCCGAAAGAAAGCTTTGAGGTTCGCTGTGGAGAAAAGCGTTTCTCTCAAAACAGTCAATATTGAATGTTGTCTGTCTGGATGATATAATATGAATAAGTGTCTACTTTTTGAGTGACTTCTGTTTTACTTATTAAATCATGAATTAGTTATGATTTTGATTTTATTTGATCATTAAAAAAAATTTAGAAAATTTATTACAGAGTAACCACTCGATATAGACATCTGCCGGGATTGCAGAGAACATGGGTTCCCTAATCAGGGCAATAAGTTTTCGATCTTTCATGTTTAAGTTTTAAGTTGGAAAATGCATTGCTAAAGACAAAGTGCACATTGTGCATCTAAATGTCATAATCCAATATAGACTCACCGACGATCTGTTGAAGATCATTAGAATCCACTAGATGCGAAATTTTAACTACCCCCAATCTAGCCCACGAGTGTCTTGCAAGCCGACTAAGGGTAGCTATTGATAAGAAATGGGCAACAGCTTTCCTGGTGGTTATAGTGCTATACTATTAGTAAATGCATAGATGCTATATTAACACGAATTTTATTACATACATAATGATATTATTATAATACAATGCTAACTATTGAATAGTTTAGGTAGATTTTATCAAGTCACTGGTGCAAATGCCGTTTAATTATGGGACAAAACGAACTGATGTTATCAAAAAGTTCTCAGTCAGAGTAGGTAGTGAGGCACTCTACCCTCACATTGTTTTACAACCATTACTTTATTCTAGCAACAATGGTCTATTCTGAGTAATTCTTACTTCCCCTTCATCGCGCATTTAATTACAAAGAGAGTATTTTTCCGCGCTTTCTCCTAGGGGAGAGGAGCATAGCGAATGCAAATTTAATTATGCTTCATTAACCCGCGTTCCGGGGCAGTTACACGGTTAGTTTAATATGCTACCGCGTCAGAGCAACACCAAGTACCCCATGAAAGGGTGAGGTCAAGGGACGTTCGATAATTGTAGCCTATTTATTATTCGACTATGACTTACAATCATCATCATCATCATCACCGAGCCCTTTAATGTCCCCACTGCTGGGGCACGGGCCTTCCCTATGGATGGAAGAATATAGGGAGAATGGGCCAGAACCCACCACGCTGGCCCAGTGCGGGTTGGTGGGTACTAACGACTGCAGATGCAGCCGGGACCAACGGCAACGGCGTGACTTCCGAAGCACGGAGGAACTCGAGACGATAAATTTTTGGTCACCCATCCAATGACCGCCCTTAGCGAAATTGCTTAGTTTACGCAATCGCAGGCCAAGCGCGCTGTGCCACTGTGCTAGCGAGCGACTTACAATGCGGTGAAACACTTACTTCATCTAATGTTCTCTTATATTTGCACGAGCACTACACATTTGAAATAAAACAAATTTTACGGATTAGACTCGCGTATATTTAACAATGAAACCAACAATGAAACCATGGTCAGTTTTGATATACAGTCCTTATTTACTTGCCTACCAGTCCAAGACTGTATTGATATCACTAAAAGAAAACTAGCACAAAATAACATGCCTATTGAATATGCAGATCTACTGGAACATTGTTTAACATCTGGTTATTTATTGTGGGATGGAGAATTTTATATACAAATAGATGGTGTAGCAATGGGTTCCCCTGTATCACCTTTAGTCGCAGACATTTTTATGGAGGACTTTGAGGAGAGGGCCCTGAGCACATCACCTGTAACACCTAGGTTCTACAAACGATATGTAGATGATACTTTCACAATACTACCAACTAACCAAATATCTGCCTTTTTACATCATCTAAATTCCATCCATCCTAAAATTCTTTTTACTATGGAGTTGGAGGCTAATAATAAACTAGCTTTTCTAGATATCTTAATAATTAGAAATCCTGATCAAAGCTTGAGCCACACTGTGTATCATAAAGCCACCTATACTGATAGGTACCTCAATGGTGACTCTCACCACCACCCATGTCAGCTATCTACCGTAGGCAAATCTTTGTTTCAGAGAGCACACGGCATCTGCGACAATAAACATCTGGCATGCGAACTTAATCATGTCAAACAAGTACTGCGGAAAAACAAATTGCAAGTACCACGCCCCCGTCGCAGAAGTCGAGTGAAGCCCGTCACAGTCGAACGTCAGCCTGCAATACTGCCATACTTGAAAGGTGTCACTGACAAAATTGGAAACATCTTGAAGCGTGCTTCAATCAAAACCTACTTCAAGCCGCTGAAGAAGATCAACCAATTCCTAAGACCTGTAAAGTGTCACATCCCACTTCAAGATGCAGGAATTTACAAGTTAGATTGTGACTGTGGTCTCTCATACATAGGCCAAACAAAACGTAGTGTAGGCACCCGGGTGAAAGAACATATAGCTGATGTCAAACACAAGCGCGAAACAAAGTCTGCAGTATGTGAACATGCCTTTGACGGACCCAGCCATTACATAAGATTTGACAAGCCACAAATTCTAGCAAAAGAGAAACGTTACATACCTAGAATGATAAGAGAAGCTATTGAAATAAAGAAATACCCCAATTTCAATAGAGACAATGGCTGGAATATACCACCTGCTTGGGACCCGATCATCAGGATAATTAAATCCCAACACCGTCCTCATACTGCCAAATCCATAGACACAGTGAGCTCCGTCTGCTTAAATCGGACCACATAAATATTAAATAATTTGACGGTAGTTAATTATAACTTACGATGAAGACACCTGTCATCTTTAGTCACCCGTGACCACGGCCGCTGTAAAGTGATCGAAACGTCGGGATAAATAATAATGCCAAACATCTAAATATACGCGAGTCTAATTCGTAAAATTTGTTTTATTTCAAACTTACTTCATCGTCACCAGTCCTTTAATGCCCCTACTGCTGGGGCAGATACCTTATATAAGGATAAAAATTATTATATCAAGCTCCTTCGAGCTTCGGAAAGCATTCTCCCATCCATTGGTAAGGCATTGGTAAGGCCTTTGCCATAGGAATGGGGGCATTAAAGGGCTAGTGATGAAGATCTGGATAGTGTTGTTGTCAATGCGGTAAGCCTTCAATTTCGTTGATTACCAGGCAAATTATTACAGTTTACATACATACATACATACATAAATCACGCCTATATCCCCGAAGGGGTAGGCAGAGGTGAACTAGCACCCACGTTTCGCCAATTATGTTGGGTCCCATGTAATAGGCGGCGAGCCTATTGCCATTTATCGGGCACAAAATTCGCAGTACTATTGCAAGGTGATATAAGAGGAACGCTATTGCCCATTCCTCATCGCTGATTTATCCTTAGTCGCCTTGTACGACACCCACGGGAGAGATTTGGGGTGGTGACATTTGTATTCTACTCTGCCGTCACCACACGGCTTTACAGTTTACGCCGTCAAAAAATTTTTATACACCTGAAATAAATACCTACCCAAGTGAAATTGTTTGAAATTCTAAAATAAATAGCTACTCCAAAACCACTTTCAAAAGAATAATAAAGCTACATTGTACAAGGTTTTCTGTTCTCACATTCCGTGGGATCATAGGCACCCGGACTCATTATTATAGGGGCAGTGGTCATCACACGCTATTTTTCTTCAATTATAACTTTCGACGTTGTACAGTTGAACATCGCTTTCAGAGGTAGAATGGAAATCTCCAACATTTGCGACGGAAATATACCTTGGGTAGTTACAGCCGGCAACACGAATTACGAATCGCTCTGTGCGTTACATGAATGTAGCAAAAATAAAGTTGAAATGTTTGTTATTCAACGTCATCAAAAATTTACGAATTTTTTTTCTTGTTTAAAGCAACCCTAATATAGCTTGGAAAATCAAAACTGTTTAAGATCGAAACAGAAACGCTGCTGCTTGTTTATCAACCCTTAGTCGCCTTGTACGACACTCAAGGGAGACAGAGACGGTGACAATTTTATTCTGCTTTGCCATCACTACACCGCTCGACTCCTATTATACTATTACTTAAAATATTACAAGGGACCTAGCTTAGTTACCTTAAAAGTTTTATGTCAGTCGAGTACTAAGCACTTGACCGATACAGCTAAATTTATATTATGTATTCTGCCAACGTTATTTTTGCTACTTTTCCGATAGTTTTCATCTAGAAATTTAGCGAGTGAAGTTACAATAGATGCGTGCCCGATTAGAATCTCCATCAAACCGGATTTGTATCCGAATTTACGTGATTCTCTGTGCCTGTAATGGCTTCGATAGTGTAGGTACTAAATAGTCTGCTATCCGATACGAGCGCGTTTATACTGGCCGTACATACTGCGTTATTTACTTTTAAATTTGGAACATGGAATACCATTAAAAACGTTAGTCTTTTGTTTATTAGTTACATTCACACCACTACCGCATGGTGTAGTGGTTGACGTATATGCTTTTGAATGTATTATTAGTATTAGCTGCTTATACGGTGATACAAACGAAAACGCAAGTAGTGTACCTATCTGTGCTGTGGCCGTAGCCAAGTAGCCAATCTGCTCGAACGCTAAAAAAACAAATGTATGAAACTGACGTTTAACAGAGAAAACAAACGACAGTTTCATACTTTTGTATTCTATGGCGTTCGAATAGAAAAGACACTTGGCTAGGTCCTCAGCACAGATACCTACTAACTTACGTTTTCGTTTTCTTGCACACGATTTTGTAGTAGGTATGGTATAGTGATGATATTCTCTTCATAATATTTTCTAGTGCTCATTTGATGTTTTCATCAAGTTCCTCCATTTCTCAGCCACTCTCAATTTATGTACCGACGGCGATGAAGCCGGCAAGTTGTTTTTGTTGCCTTTCAGCGAAATTCTTTTCACAGTTCACTGTTCTTCGGCGAATTTGATCTTTTTCTCTTCAGCACTTTTGGTTATTTCGACCGAATTGTATAAGCAAGTAGATTTTTTTGAATAACCAGAAAACATGCCCCTATTAAAAAGCGCGAAAAAGCCCCTATTAGAAACCGCCTCGTCCAAGCTAAATATTTTGTCACAGTAACTCATTTTCGGGAAAAATGTTTGTCTGAAATCAGGAAAAACGGCTTTAGTGTCAGAGAGTAATATGTAAACTTGTTTTAACTATTTCTTTCTAGGCGATAAACGAGTGTGTGTTATTGTTTTTAATCTGAATTAACCATATTTTACATAGTTATTAATTAACTGTACCTACAGCTATCAGTTTTTGAATAAATTTTACATAGGTATTTTAAATAGTAATTAATGAATTGTACAACTGTTTTTGATCAATGCCTTCAACCAAAAATAGTTCTGTCTGATTTTCTCAGACAATAACAAAAAACCTTAGCATTGCAAATAAGTATGGATTTTGAAAATTTCTCAAAGCAACTTTGGACGCTTAGTTTTCGAAACTAACCCCGAGTAACGAATCGCTACTCAAAGTTTGAGTCCTGCTTAACATTAAAGCATTGTCAAAATTTACGTTTTTCCTAACAAATTCTGATAGGTATTGTCCACTTAACTTTATAAGCAGTGCTCAAAATTTGAGCAGCGTTTCTGTATTTGGGGGTAAAATTCTAATCCAAATCTGTGCCTTGTTCACTACTGCGACTAATATTGGCTACAACTTTAGACAAAACACGCTCTCTGCAGCATGGCGCTTAATCGGGTGCTGTCACAGTTTGTTATTCAATTCGTATGCCCCGAGGCTAAACAAATGGGACATTGTTGGTACCGCACTGCGGAACACTCAACCACGTTCTGTGATATAAAAATGCTCTTAAAACCGAACATGTTACATTGTTTGGTAATTAACCGACAAGGTGAACAGAAAATCCGGAAAAATAAGAGCAGTATATTTTGCCTGGAGGAAATTTCTGGATTTATAATGAACGTAAACATGACATGACTACAGATGTTTTGTTATTAGCACATAAGTTTTCAGATTGCATATTCGCTTAGCAATACCTGGGTTAACTATGCGACAGCGTCCATGCGTGATAAAGAGAGGAAGTGTGTGGTACAGTGTCTGGGAGAAGCTGCTGGACGCGGGTAGCTATTTGTATAGAGACCCATGGGGTTGGCTTATGCTCAACAGTGAGCGTCTCTCGGCTGAATGGATAACGTTAGAAGAAATTTATATACAAGTATACTTTTTGCCCCGGCTTGCCGGCAGAACATAATGCTTTTTACCACAGCCTATATCGCCCACTGGTGTCGTGCTACTAAATATGATAATGAGGAAAGTATTATTGAAGTACTTAGTAGATAATAATAATAGTTTGCTCAATATTACAAGGGACCATAGCCACAGATGGCAAAATAATTGATACACCTCTGCCTACAACTGTTTTGATAAACACAGCAGGTGTACCTACCTATATTATTAGTTAAATTTAAAAGGTGCTAGTGATGAACGAATTAATCGAAACACCACGTCGAAAACCGATACCGATATCGAACCGGAGGAAGTGTTTGACACGACAATATTCTAATGCATACTGCTTAAGGTTTTGGCTTAAGTATTACGGCCGACACGAATTATCCTCTAGCTAGCTGATATCAACTGTCCTCGGGTATGCTGTGGTTGATGGTTTTCCCTTCACCATTCGGGTACTCCAAGGTGCTGACATATTCTGCGTTGCTTCTTCGCTCCCAGGCCAGGTTGGAAAACCTCTAGTTTTTGCCCAATAATCCGATAAAAACACACTTTTAGAAAAACACTTTTTCTCTGAACATTTATTAAAATAATAAGTACCCATGAAACTAATTACGAGTACCAGATAAGTCAGCAAGCTAATGTTGGCCGAGTCTATATGTATAAGTTAAGAACTACGGCCAGTTACAAGAAGTTTGGTTAGTTCAATTCAGATATTAAAGCGCAACGCAAACGCTTATTAACTTCTAATCTGCTACTATAGGAATTGCTCATGCCACTGGTTCTATTTATCAATGTTACTAACTTCTTACTGAAAGTTTGCTAGTGTGGACTTGGATGTATTGTATGAAGCTTGGAGTTCGGAACCCAGTGGTGCAAGTTAGTGTTTTGTTGCATACATTAATCGCGTCTGTTTACCCCTGGAGGGGTAGGTATACCCACATTTGACAGTCAAGTGTTTATGTGTCTGAACATGGACTTTTGTTCTTGAGTCACTGTAGCTTATAGATAGGTAGGTATGTATTCAATAACCGAATACAAATTTGTACTCCCCTAGGAATTGAACCTGGTACCTCGGGATCTAATTCCGGTGGGCGAACCACTAGACCTGACATGGTGAACGTATCACGTTCATCATGCCATCCTTCGTTAACTCCCATTCTGTTTTTTACGAAGCCATACTTTCCATGTGTTACAATAGAATTAAACATTTGTTCTTTGTTGATAAAAGCCTCCCCGTAATTTCATTTACAGGATTTACTGGATACAGAAAACAGCGAGTGAAAAATCGGCATAACTGCTTACAGCAAATTTTACGTATGTATAATAAAAATGTATGAATATCTTTATTAGATTTCCACCCGCGCTATTGCAGAAAGGTCTTATGCGATTTTGCAGTCTCATCGAATTAAATGAACGTACATTCACCACGTAAAATAAAATACATTTAAGTTATGTTTTAAACTTCCATAGATACTTGCAGATTCTGTGAACAAGAGCGTGAAACACCAATACACCTCCTGTGCTTTTGTGAACCTCTCATTCACAAAAGAAACCGACATTTGGGAAGGCATATTCTCGAACCAGATGATATAAAAACCATCCGAGCTGGGAACATCCTATCATTTTTAGACAGTGCCCAGCTAAAGGAACTCATGTAAGGCCTTAATAGGACTTACTTGGGGCTAGTAACAATAGATCTCCATAGGTCGCAGTGACGCAAACAGCCCCGAAACTTCAAAATAATAATAATAATATGTTTTAAACTTATATTAACTAACAACTTACTTGGACAAACAAAACAGTAACAGCCGTTTAAAATGTAAGCAAGAGACAGATGTTTGCGAATATTGTGGACAAGAGCCGGGAACGCTCGCGGACATTTTACGCGACTGTGGATGACGTTTCCTCCTACGTTTTGGGAAGATATATTTCCCACTCAGAATTAAATTAACTGTTTTTGATATTTGAACCTGTGTTGAGTTACTTGGCGCATTCCTGCAAGTTTTTGAGGAGTCTTTTGTTGGTTGAATCGTAAATAATATTAATAAAAAAATCAATATTTTTACACTGACACCTATCATCTAGCCCAAAGTAAGTAGCCTAAGCACTTGTGTTATGGATACTAGATGACGGACCATATTTTTAATATCATAATAATTATGTATATACATGTTGAAAATATACTCCATAAACATATACACATCCATGACTCGGGTGCAAATATTTGTGTTCATCACAAAATTTGCCCCTACCAGTATTCGAACCCGAGACCTCTCAGCGATCTGAGCATTCGACCAGGCGGGCCGTAAGGTTAAATCGTACATATTATGATGACGTTTTTCGAGACGAAAAACGTTATATAGTATAATAGGCTATAATATTTTTCAAGTTATAGCCGCGGAGAACGTTTAGTGTTTTTGTTTAGTGTAAACAAAAAATAGGTCAGAAGATTTTTCAAGAATTAAGACGTTATTTTTGAATTTATCATTTCTGATATTTAAAAAAAAAAAAATATAATAATTGATATTTCACCGTAAAATTATCGATACCCAGTGTGCCTGTTATTATTTATTTTTCATGATTATGAATGTCTCACCGTTAATTATTATCTGACACTCTCACCCATCATCTAGCCTAAATTAAACATCTTAAGCGCTTGTTATTAGCACTAGATGACGGATAATCATAATAAGTAATACTTAAGTTAAGCATATTGTGTTCACGTAATAAAATACGAGTAAAAATTCAATACAAGTCAATTCCGAATAAAGCCTATGCGGATTCCAGTTTTATTCTTTTAATACATTGGGGCGAGGTTGAGCTCCACGAGCATTTTATGTAATGGTAAATGCATGAGTGAAGAATATTGGTTTAAGTTTTACATAATGCTCTCCACTCAGTCAGCATGCATAGCGTTTGTCTGGAAACAGAATGTAACACTATCTTTATTACACGTTTAAAATATCCTAAAGCAGAAATACAGTCATGAAACTGTATTATAATATATAATAATTATTATTTTACAACCTTCTTTAGGCCTATGCCCAACAGTGGGTGATAATTATGATGATAAAATAACGTAGAATGTGTAAAACCGACTCACCCCAAGCGACACTAAGGCTAGAGTTCACCAACGCTTAAACGGGAGATTATTATTTAATCGTCAGTTTTCGTCATTTTACTGTATGGAAGAACTGTCAAAGCTTGACGGTTATCTTTTAATCGCTGGTTTTACGTGTTGGTGAACTTGAGCCTTAATCGACTAAGAGCAGATTGCCTGAGTGGCGGAGCACCTTGATAAGAGGTAAACTTTGAGCAGTACGAATTGGAACCTTGTCATTTACTGACAAGGCAGTTTCTTGGTTGAAATTATTTTGATAAATAATTGATATTTTGGGTACTTTTGTTACATACATACTTTCAGAAATGACGTCTATATAACCCCAAAGGAGTACGCAGTGTATTACACACATTTCGTTAACTAATTTAGTCCCATGTATTAAGCAATTTAATCCGAGTATTTTTGTGATAGGTGGCAACAACGTAGCGGGTAGGAGGACACGGGCTCGATCGCATCAAGAGAATAATTTTCGAATTTTTCCTTACCTGTTTTTCTTAGTGATAATTTTTCTTACATTTATAGAATTTTCTAACAATATTCAAGATATTAATGATGATGTTCTACGTAGCTTACATTACAACGCATTGCAACACATTGCACTTAAAAACTACACAATCCAATGTTATTCAGATCCAATGTAATAATGTTATGCGCTTGCTGTAAAGAATTTTCTATAACATAGTAAACACATTCTTTTTGTTCATACCATCGACGGTTATTCATCGGACGGAAAGCAATCTCACATACCGTCCATCTCGTTACCTATCAAGTTCTTTGAGGGAGGAAAACGAAAAACAAGTCGAAATTAAATTCGGGCATGAACAGGGAAAGTACTTGACTTCATCACAAATTTAATTAAGCGGTGCTTGGGGAAAAATAAAGAGATTCTGGATTACCGGGTACGGATGCCTTGTATTGTGGCCAGTGGCTGCTAGCATACCTTTGATGAGGAACAACGGTTTCCTCCGAAAGGAGATAGATGTCAAACTGAAAAACTTCCATTAATTATTATAATTTATTTGTCAGTACTGCGGTATCTAATCGGATGTAGTAAAATATGATTATTAATTTATATCACTATTGATATTTTTTAAGACGAAAGTAAACGCATGAAATGTTTTATTTTATTTATATTACTATATTTTAGATTTTGATTTGAACATTATATAAATGTTAGATCGCAGAGGACGCGGGTTCGATTCCCGCATCAAGACTAATAATAATAATTTTTCGAACTTTTTCTAACCACAACATTCTTTAAACTTGCGAATGTTACCTTAAAGATAAAATTTTAAGTTTTGTATTGAATAGTGATACTATGTAATTAGTATAATTATAATAATTATCTAATTGGTACCTACCTATATTGCAATTTAAATTTTAATATTATTATAATAAATTATAAATTGAGATGGTAAATCTTTAACTAGGTACGTATAATATAAAATAAAACATTTAAGAAGGCAAATTTAAGCTACTTCAATATAATGAGGTTGTAAACGAAAGAGCTCCTGAAAAAATGTGTATTCTTAAAAAACGTGAAGCTTTATAAAGTATTTGTCCAAACAACAGCCTGAGCATGGCAGATTACAACATATTACCGAATTTCATAATTAATTCTGCACTGAATGACGTTGCAATATAGTTACATACATACGTACATAAATCACGCCTATATCCCGGAAGGGGTAGGCAGACGTGAACTAGCACCCACGTTTCGCCAACTATATCAAGTCCCATGTAATAGGTGGCGAGCCTATTGCCATTTATCGGGCACAAAAGTCGCAGTACATTGCTAGGGGTTATAAGAGGAATCCTGCTGCCCATTCCTAATCACTAATTTAGACTTAGTCGCCTTGTACGACAGCCACAGGAGAGATTTAGGGTGGTGACAATTGTATTCTACTCTGCCGTCAGCACACGGCACAAATATAGTTGGCAGATTTTATTACAGTTTTATTTTGCCCGGCGTGCATTCCACTGTACCTACTAATTGCCTCGTTAGGTTCGCTCATAATCGTCCGTTAGTCTACATCAGGCAACCTAATTCCTTTATAGGTGATTTACTGGAACATTTGCGGGATATTGCCGAAAGTTTGCTCTACGGTAAATAAGTAATTGGCAATAATTATTAATTACTATGAAATGTAATTGATAGGAATAGCCCGTTCCACTTAAATAAAGGTGATGTAATGACCAGACAATATCCAATTTAGGATTGAATTTTATAGCAAATTGGATGTACATTTCTGTATTATCTATCTATCTATTATCATCATATCATGACTAGCCCTTTAATGTGCTGCTGGGGCTCGGGTCTTTCCTATGTATGGAAGAATATAGGGAGATTAGGCCATAACCCACCATGCTGGCCCAGTGCAGGTTGGTGGGTATTAATGATTGCAGATGGTTTAAATTTATTAGGATCATTCATGTTCTTACATAAATAATCTTCCTACATTTATTATAATGACTAGACTACCTCTAGTTAAGAAATATAAACAAACATAGATGAAAATTCAATTACATAATTAGGAATTTTACTAATGTAAGACATACTTTTTAATATTCTGAAACTTATGAATAATATTATTACAATTAATATTTATAAAGAATGAAATACCTACTCATAATTTCACTCATATTTCTTTCTTGACTGGCTTCTACCTACCACGTGAGTTATGGAACAGTTTTGATAATATTTATTTCACAAACGTCAACGAAGTGTACCAAGAAACATTTGCTCACTGTCTTGTGTAAGGATACACATCAAATACATTATGCCTTCAACTTTATGTACTTGAGCTTTTGGTTTCCATTTAAAAAGGTAATTATAACCATTCAGATTTACTTTTGCGTTAATTATAGTAAAATGCATTAGGTTAAGTTGCAAAGTAAATAATATTATTTTGTAAGCATTGAGATGATCCTTATTTTTTATTAAAGAAAATTCTGAAAATACCTTTTGCTCGTCTGCAGGGTTTGCTTGTGCAATTTGTTATGTCAACAGTAGAATGTAGCTATAGAGATAGCTCTACTAAAAGCCTCTACGAGGAGTGTTTGTCTTTGGTCTTTGCAAGACAAATGTCATTTTGCAAATTACATAAAACTGTCTGGGAGTTTCGATCTTGATAGATTACCGAGAAGTTGTGGAGGAACCTGAACATTAATATTGTTATTAATATAATTTCAAAAATAATCTGACATTTTGTTACTTTTATGCAAAATACGCTTGGAAGACTTTCACGCATGACTTCCAGTGTTTATGCAATCAGATTATTCAATGGTATACTTCGTAAATTTGCCCGTTGAATGACGCCCTCAGTTCGTCACCATAAATTACATTGCTATATCCTCCCATCGTAAACACAGTATTATATTTTTTATAATCCTTTAATGGAAAGCGAAATGTATGACCGCCGTATTCGCCGTGTGGTGACGGCAGAGTAGAATACAACTGTCACCACCCCAAATCTCTCCCGTGGGAGTCGTACAAGGTGACTAAGGATAAATCAGTGATGAGGAATGGGTAGCAGTGTTCCTCTTATACAACCTAGCAATGTACTGCGACTTTTGTGCCCGATAAATGGCAACAGGCAGCATTACATGTGACCTAACATAATTGACGAAACGTGTATGCTAGTTCACCTCTGCCTACCGCTTGGGGGATATAGGCATCGGATTATGTATGTATGAATTGTAGGACTCTATTAACCTAGGAAGGAACTATTCGATTTTAATTTTAACATTATATAAATGTTAGAAAAACAAAGATTTTGGGATTAGAAAAATAATTTCGAAAAATTATGATCTTGAGGCGGGAATCGAACCCGCGTCCGCTGCTATCCGGGCAGGTGCCTGACCGCTCGGCCACCCAAGACACTAATTAACTTGCCGAAATTCTTCTAACCTTTACACTTCACGTTGTAAGCCAACGGGTACCCTCGCAATGTAGAAATAAATTTCAAACATTCCAAAGCAGATATTTTTACAAATACCGTGCGTTCGGTTAAGCTTGGGTTTGCTTTATAAACTATTCGATTTTAATTTTAACATTATATAAATGTTAGAAAAACTTTAACCTAGGAAGGAAATTATTTTACAAGCTATTAATTTTGTGGCTTTAAGTGTAAACTGTTCGCTAATAGTATCTTTATCCGAAAAAACGATAGGACATCGAAAAAGATGCGAACAGGCATCTTTAGGATGGGACAACCAAATACTTATTGGAGGCACTACATAGTTTCCAACGAAGCGCTATTTCCACTATCGGTAGAGGCATTGGCGAGTAGCGAGACGGAGTCGGCGATATTCAAAGCTATATACCAGTCGTTGGCAAGATTCAAAAGATTCAATTTGTCCTTTTTAAAGACTTTAAAAATGCAATTTTTTTTACATATTTAGTCTTCAAATACCTTAATTCTCTTCAAGTGATTTATTAAAAGTGATAGTGCGGCACTTAGCGCCTTCACATTGCTAACAAATCGACACAAATCCAAACATTGTATGTTCTAAAAATATGAAATCAAGATTTATTTTACAATAAAAAAGTTTTATTAATATACCTTTACGTTTAAGAAGGAGCATGTTTAAGCTTCAAGTAATGCTTCATAGATTAGTCAGGCGGCCCTGGCTACTCGCCAAGAGTTCCCGGGTTCGAATCCTGATACGGAAAACGTGTATAGGTTGAACATAGACACTTTTCCATAAATGAATTTTAATGAGATTTATAATATTTTTATGTAATAATTCCGTGTATTTGTCCGTCATTTAGATTCCAAAACACTAGATCTAACGCTACTTATGATGGATGTATTTTTTTGCTTTGAGATGACTTTCTTCTTTGATTATTTTTTATTGCCAAATAGTAAAATAAAGGAATCTCCTCTAATCTTCACGAAGGAGTTACGACTGCGGGTCACAGTGAAATTGGGTAAATGATCGGGAGCAAACCGCCACGCTGACCCAGTAGAAGAGTCCAAATCTTTCACAGAATGGATCGTAAACATTTTACTGTTCTAGGGTAAGGGCAGGGATTATTTCGTTTTACAATCAACATCCACATGATTGAGACAAAACACTTATATACCCGCTTTCATCAAAAACACCTAACTTAGGGCGGAATTGTAGAGCGATCTTCTATTTTGACCAGCCCGGCTAGCATGACCACCGAAACACGATATTATGTTAGGTCTCATGTAATAGGTGGCGAGACTATTGTCGTCTATCGGGCACATAAAATCGCAGTATATTGCTAGGTGGTATAAGAGGAATGCTGCTGCCCATTACTCATTGCTATCTTTACCCTTAGGCGGCTTGTACGACACCCACGGGAGAGATGGGGGTGGTGACAATTGTATTCTGCTCTTCCGTCACCACACGGCTGATATTATTATGATATAGCCATTTATCGTTTCCATGATCTTCTATTTATTCATTTATCATTAGCACCTTCCGATGTGATGAACTATATAAATCAAAAGAATCCACTCTTTTGATTGATCACGTCTGACCAAAAATAATGAAAAAGGAAACATACTGCGCCGATCAGATCAGAAACTGGGAACAGGGTAGGAAGATGATGAGCATGACAGAAACGGCTGAACTAAAAAACTTGATTCGGGTAGATAATCTCGGCAAGCGCTATGGGCGAGTATGTACCGGAATCGAGTCTTCAGATTAATGAATATATCAGCTCATAATAACACAAAAATAAGTACATTTAAAAATGCGGTGACGTAAAAGTGTTTTACGCTCCAGTGTTCCTACACATTGTGGCCCGATTAACAATTGTACGCCTGCGTTTCGTTTCGTCAAGCGATCGTTTAACGAGTGGAAAATTCACGGTACATTGCCCAGATAATTCAATTTCTTTGAGCTGACCCGCTGTCGGGTATCATGGTCGTTAAGCTCGTTGATTTAAGACTCACAATATGAGCGACAATGCGAAATTATTTCGTAGACGCTCTTGAGTGTTATGGAGAATTCTCCATCGCTGACCTTTCATCTTAAACAAAAGAAAATCGCGAATTCTCGATGACAAAAGCTGTAAAGGACGTATTTAAGACTTAAGATCCTGAGTAGCCGTATTGATCGCTTTTTTCCTCGAAATCCATTAATTAACCTACTGAATATTAAAACTTGATTTATAAAATGCATGTACATTGGTTTATTCCACCTACTTAGTATATAATGCTAAATTCTGTATTTTGGTGGCTGATCGAAGGGTATTTTACATACATATTACATACGAAACGGATTAAAAAGATAAAATGAGGCAATTAGAATAATATATATGTTTACTACTCACAATTCCACTTTGTTTAATTATTAAATATCATATAAGTAAATAAATAAATAATCATAATATACCTACAGTGTATAACGTCTTTATTTATATCAAAGTTTTTAACTCTATCAATTAAAAAAAAATCATAAATGTATACCTATCCGGTGACTACCTTTCCCTATGAAAGTATGCGTAAATTATTAATTTCCAAAAATTATACTTACCGCAGAAATTTTACTTTGTTTGAAAATTGGATAGCTTACAATCTTTAGGCCACAACCCTTAGATTTATGATTTTCCCAAAATCCCGGGAAATGATTTATTATGTTCCCAAATCATCTAATTTAGGGATAAATTGAAAATTTCCCCAAACTAAGCGGGAATTAAAAAGCTCTAAGTATACCGTGACGTTACTTTGAGTGGTAGGTAATTGAATTTTTATTAAAAATAACTTTCTTCGACATTGAAATATTATTGCCTACATAAGGGATTTCTGTTTATTTCAACCAATCTTCTGTATAATGTAGGTAGTATTAGTTATCCGAAGTAATAAAAAAAAGTCGAGAAAAAAGTATTTTAATAAAAATGTTGCTAACAATTAGTGCGTTAGCACTAATTACACGAGACTTACTCGTCTGCTTACCCCTTTGGGGATAAATACAGGTATGTGTCTATACTCCTCGTTCCATCTTGCCTTCCTTTCAGCTTAGCCAAACTTGGTACGAGCCTACTAATATGACATTTGACACTAATTCTAGTGTGATAACCCCCAAAAAGTATCCTGACGAGACTTATTAGGATTATTGCATACATTTGTGATGCATTTTTTTCAAACAGTTTCATTAGTGCTATCGGACTAATAATTTAAAAGCAAGCACCTATTTACTCGCGTCAAGCTCCCGTTCACTCGCGAGGAAATAATTAGCCCTTTCCCTGCGAAAATTCCAGCTGCACAGCATTAAAAGGCTTTAGTACGCCAGATTGAAATATATTGCTTCGTGACGAAGACGCAGATGCGGCTTCGCCTTAAATGTCAGACGTTAAAATTTGTTGCGCGACAGGAGCATTACACAGGGAAAACCTGTGACTGTTCATGAGTAGGCTAGCATCAGCATCAGTGCTATAATTTAAATTTTTCATGATCACCACGCTAGTAGCAACCGTGGTGACGATGGAAAAACCAAATCTCAACCATGTCATACATACATAAATCACGCACAATATATCCCCGAAGGGGTAGGCCGAGGTGAACTAGCACCCACGTTTCGCCAACTATGTCAAGTCCCATGTAAAGGTGGCGAGCCTATTGCCATCTGCCGGGCACATAAATCGCAGTATGTTGCTAGGTGGTATAAGAGGAATGCTGCTTGCCCATTACTTATCACTGTATTTTCCCATAGTACCCACACCCACGGGAGAGATGGCGGTGGTGAAAATTGCATTCTGCTCTGCCGTCACCACATGGCGTATACCACACCACACCTCTATTGTAACAAGCTATGAATATTTTCACTTTGATATGATCTGATTCATCCAGCAGATCAGTTGAGAGTTTATTTAAATTGATGAAGACAACGTATCGAAGAGGGGAATCTTTGTTTGGCACACTTCAACGCAATTGATAGGTATTTCAGAGTATCAGACTAGTTGACCAGAAAGGAAATAATTGCCGCGGTGACCCCAATAAAAGCTTAACGACCCGTTTTACTGAAGCCGCCGACCCTATTCGTGGTAGCGGCATTGGATTAGAGATATGTGCCATTTTACTGAGCGCCATTAAAATACTAATTAAATCAACTTTTATTCTCCAGTCAATAAAGTTCTTTATTACAACTTGGCCATGATAACATATTATATAATAGTCTAACGTTATCTGGCATTTGTGGGCTTGCAGCGTAACTGAGTATGGTATGGGTTCCGTTCAGTATGTTTCCTGTTCTATTCATATCGGTCAGACGTCACCAAGCCATTCAAACCCTTTTGTTTCATATCATTCATCACACCAGAGAGGTGCGTAATGATGTAGGAATCTTAGGAAAGGATCATGTTAAGAGATCTATGAACGGATAGAGTGATTGGGATGATAAAAATCTTACTATTTAAATTACTACAGAAATCTTACAAAATGTCGTGCTTGATTGTTATGAAGCATGTATGTATTAATTGCCCTTTTAGTTAGGTGGAACACGATTAAGAAAAATTGGACAGGTTTCTCTGTACGTATATGGCGTTGAAGTATGCGTTTAGTAAGTACCTAAGGACGATTATAATTACGCCAAGCAATTAAGAAAGGCCGCTTAAAAATTGAAATATATCAGGGCAGTGAACTCGCTCAGATCGCCAAGGAAAAAGGATGAAGCGGTACCTTAAGGTCTATAATTTATTCCAGTTTTATTTTTTTTAAATGAATCTGCAATATAATCTTACTGCCGTACTCAGAGACGTCAATTAACGTTAAAGAGTACTTAACGTCAAAAAATGACAAGTCGCTATTCTTGCCAGGTGCCTATGGTCTAGATTTGAATGAAAATTTTTGGCATTAAATACTCATTAAAGTTAATTGACGTCTCAGAGTGCAGCAGTTAATGTGATATTACTATTGTTCACATTACAACACAAAGTCCAATCGGCTAAGCATAATGCGATGTATTAAAATGCCTATTATTTCAAACATATTTCCCCAGGATACAAAAAGAAACGGCAAGGAATAGTTCAGTTCTGAAAAGTTTTAAATAATAATATATATATAAATGAAACGTAAACTGTCGTATGTAATAAGCTTAATAATAGGAAAAAATATCTCTCAAGTCTCAGTGCCGTGCACTAATATTTTCACATTTTTGAGAATTACGAAATAGGAATTACGTAAGCGTCAAATACTATATTTCACATGGGCAGACCCAGAAATATAACTCTATATTCTGGTCTAACATTACACATGAATCCGTATCACAGACATGTAGATTTTAACAATACGCAAGTTTCTAATGGGCAGCGTGTACTCACATCTGACAAGTATTCGATAATAGTCACTATAGCCGAATAATTAAAGTTTCTATTGCCGCCTTTCGTAAGCGAGATTACCGCAAAAAACACTCGGACCTTGAAATACCCTCGATTCACTTTCGCTTGGCCCCACTGAGGGCCGCGCCACACTTGTAATTATAGGAAATACAGCGTGTTCCGTTAAACCGCTCAAACGGCTCGTACCTTATTACCTTAATAATAAACTTGTGGTAAGCATGGCATAGCTATTCCACGTTTTGGCCTCGTCTCACAAACGTGATTTTGCATAATACATACGTACATAAATCACGCCTATATCCCCAAAGCGGTAGGCAGAGGTGAACTAGTAACCACGTTTCCCCAATTATTTTAGGTCCCATGTAATAGGTGGCGAGCTTATTGCCATTTATCGGGCAAAAAAGTCGCAGTACATTGCTATTGCTAGGTGGTAAAAGAGGAACGCTGCTGCCCATTCCTCATCACTTATTTATCCTTAGTCGCCTGAAACGACACCCACGGGAGAGAATTGGGGTGGTGACAATACTATTCTACTCTGCCGTCACAACACAGCACCAATGCAACGTGATTTGGAATGCGAGCAAAAAAGACAACACTGAGTAACTAGTCTATACTTAAACCGTGTTTATTAATAAGGCCTGGGGACCTAGACTAAGTAACATACCGACAAAGATAACGAAGTTAGATGAAGCAAAATGTATGGGATTTGACGTACCTAAGTCGTCGTGAAATCACGCGACCAAAATCGTCTTCGTAAGTTCCTAGTTATGTTGGTAGTGCAAGCTAAGACGCTGTAGATACTAAAGTAATATGGCTGATCGTGACGAACTTCGACACGTTATCGTTATGAAACGATTGCCACTCGGCTACGGGCCCTGTAGAGTTGAGACTAATGTGAAGATTCCTTAGACGGACCCAACTACAATTAAGTCTTGACAAACCTCAAATTTCAGCAAAAGAGAATCGATACATACCCATAATGAGACACCTAAATATCATCTTCATCAGCCTTTTAATATCCCCACTCCTGGGGCACAGGCCTTTCCTGTGGATGGAGGGATATAGGGAGAATGTATGTAAATGTAAGTATAGTTTGAAAAGTTGTTTTATTTCAAGAAGAAGAATAAGTTTAGACGATGTTCCAATCGAATCAAGTCAGATCGACCCAGAGTTCGACTGCTTATATTTTTGTTTTGGTAAGCGATAGATTTTATTTATTAAAAAGAAAATGAGGTCGGAAATTTTTTTTGCTGGAATTTTTTCTTAAAACCTTTTACTTTTTGTAAATAATTTTCCAACATTCATACAGAGTTTCCATTCACCGGAAATGGAAAATCTGTATGAATCGCAGTAATTTGCTTGATTGTGCACCGGGAACGCAGCTGCCCATCCCTCGTTATATTATAACTCTTAGGAGCAGGGGTGGTGACAATTGTATTCGTCTTTGCCCTCACCGTAATATTAAACCAATGATAAGTAATCTACCAAGTACACGTGTACCCGGTATCTTGCTCGAATCAAACTTTATTTCGACACATTTTAAGGGACACTCAATTTTCAGATCCTTAGCTTGTTATCAGGGCAGATAAATCAACGGCAAACGCCAAAGTTAAGCAGTCATAGCCCCATAACATGTTCCGACCTAATCGGCTTATCTTTGAACACTTAACAAGGGATGGATTTTCAAGGCAGGACCTCTAATAATGAGGACGTGATGCGAATAAAAGGCACCTTCCCATTAATTGATGTTAAAATGATTAATGCGGATAGTGAGACGTCATTTTCAAATCCAGAACTATCGAATACCCGAAGTTTTTTGATACTTCGGCACGTTTCTCCGACTAACTAGATGTTTTGTACTTACATTGACAATATACACAAATAAAGATAATATCCCAACCTAGCATAATCAAATATCACAAAAAAAAACGGGTACGAATTGAGTAACCTCCTCCGGTTTTTCGTCGGTTAAAAATAATCATCGAATTTATTCAGGTAGCATTTGTGTATGTGCGTTGTTTGTTAGTCCACAAAGGTGGTTACCGATAAACACCGGGAATCTCCCATAATCGACTTTTAGAATAGTATATATTTTCACTCCTTTTTTTTTTCTTTCGGAGTGGAATGCTTTGAAGCACCATACCAGCCGCTAGCTAGGCGACTGGCGTGTCTGGGACTCGCCAAGGCACGAACCGATCAGCACTACCCACTAAACCACTCCGGTGTTCCTCCTAGCCCTGTAAGAGGGGAAAGTCTGGGATCTGCCCCGCGGCAATTCACCAGTCTCTCCCCAAAAAATGATTGGTTAAATAGTACCTTAACCAATTTATGTTTTCCATCCTTGTCACGGGGAGTGCTAACCGTCTCTCCTTTCAATAGACACAATATATTTTCGCCCCTTAGCCAGCATTGAAGCATATCATGAACTATAATTAAATATGACGACTGTAAAAATAATATTATTAAAAGATTAATTTAACATCACTGTCTCATTAGATTTTTGCTTGGCAGTTATACAAATCAGCTGACAATTTCAACCAGCTTTTATTTCTTTATAATTTACAATCGAATGAAACAGGCTGTATCTGTTGTGCTGTATAATTACATCATGTTTGTCTTATGGCTTTGTTTAATGGCTTATACAATATTTTTTTCGATTCAATAGTTTATTAGCAAACTTAGAATATAAATCTATATTTTGATGACGTGCCGTAGTAGTAGTAGTAGTAGCTGTGTGGTGACGGCAGAGTAGAATACAATTGTCACCTCCCCAAATCTCTCCCGTGGGTGTCGTACAAGGCGACTAAGGATAAATCAGTGATGAGGAATGGGCAGCAGAGTTCCTCTTATACCTACCACCTAGCAATGTACTGCGACTTTTGTGCCCGATAAATGGCAATAGGCTCGCCACCTATTATATGGGACCTAACTAATTGGCGAAACGTGGGTGCTAATTCACCTCTGCCTACCTTTTCGGGGATATAGGCGTGATTTATGTATGTATGTATTTTTGACTAGCAACAACATTATTAAGCATAAAATTCACAATTTCCTTTACAAACTACATAGGTATTAAATTAAAAAAAGAAGAAACTAGTAAAATCGATAGTTAAACCAACAGTCGGCGAAACGCGGTGAGAATTCACCTCTGCCTACCCCTTCGGGGATATGGGCGTGATTTATGTTTGTATGTATGTAAACCAACATTGCTTACATATTATTTAAAATGAAACCCTTCAATACCTAATACTAAATGCGTGTGCCAAAAAAATCACACTGACAAATATTGCACATAATGTAATTGAAATAAAATATTTATTTATAAAAGTAACCATTTAGTTTGTGATCTGTCTATTACTTAAAAAGTACTACTACACGCCTATGCGTAGACAGGTCAAGAGCACGATAGTCTCTAATATACCTACTGTTCAATATCTTAAATCTTAAAAGAGACTTGACATAAAGCTTTAAGTCGAGTAAAGAATATGCGAGATGATTTCTCATGTAGAGGTAACCCGACTACGTGCCGCTGACTGTACAATTATAAAGATATCAAAATAAAATAAAGAGCATCACTTCGAAAAATCTGACATTGGCGCTTTTATGATTTCGTTTCACTTTATTGTGTCGATTTTGAGCAAGGTTGCCTAGACATTCAACATTGGTTCCGCATGCGGAGTCTTGGCGTACGTGGCCTTTCAAAGCCAGTCTACCAATAAACACATACGAAATTCTTTGATCCAGCCGGCTGCGGGACAATACACATACTCTTTTGCCACAAAAATGCTTTTTAACTCCAATATTCACTCGGCAGGCCCGTTTTGTACCAATTGATTTTGCTTGAGAGATAGCTTTGTGAATCACAGAAATGTACTGTTTTTTGTAGTGTGATTATCGAGCATGCAGAGTTTTTGCGGATTGAATTCCATTTTGAATCGTTCTATGCTCAGGAAAACTTATTAAGTACTAGACAAAATACATATTTGAATTCTTGGATATAAAGTGCAATCTATTTATTTATGGATAGTTCACACTTATACGGGTTTAGTTAGACTGTCAGATTCATAAAATATGTAGATCACTTTCTTTATCTAACATCGAACGGCCTTAGCGAACATAGCTTACTTTTCGCAGTCACACGCAGAGTGTGCTAAGCATCTACGCCATCAGGCTTCTCCTAAGTTAAGATTGACAATTGAAATATTTGACAGTTTGTAATAGTCTGGCGTGCTGTTTATTAAAGATTGGCCAAACTATAGTAACAGCATATTGTTACACTGCCATTTTGTGGTATGCGGTAAAAGCCCAAGGCGGTAATTGCAAACTTTGAAATAAAAGTAATGATAACAGAAACTGCTGGCCACGGGCGATTACGCCAACATTAAAAGTGATTGTAAAATGTTGACGTAACAGTACAAAATATAACAGGTACCGAAAATCAGATATTGTTATTGTTTTTGCTGGATTTGGTTTATCACAAAGAAAATTGTAATTAGAAAAAGTTCGAAAAATTATAGTTTTGATACGGGAATCGAACCCCCGTCCTCTGAAATCCAGGCAGATGCCTATGCCACTTTGCCAACCTATACGTTAATTTTTCTATAAAAATCAAAATAATAATTAAAATTAAAATTAATATAAATTATAGTTTCAATTAACACAAATTTTCTTAAAATGTTTGTTTGATAAGTAGGTAGACATAGTAAAACACGCGGACACGTCCACATGTTATCATAGTGATACGTGTTATCAAAAATTCTAAAGAGTTACGTTAATAACCGTGCGGTGACGGCAGAGCAGGAACACAATTTTACCGTCCCCAATCGCTTGCGTACATACATAAATCATGCCTATATCCCAGATGGGGTAGGCAGAGGTGAACTAGGACCTACGTTTCGCCAATTATGTTAGGTCCCATGTAATAGGTGGCGAGCCTATTGCCATTTATCGGGCACAAAACTCGCAGTATTATTGCTAGGTGGTATCAAACGGAACGCTGCTGCCCATTCCTCATCACTGATTTATCCTTGGTCGCCTTGTACGACACCCACAGGAGATTTGGGGTGGTGACAATTGTATTTTACTTTGCCGTCACCACACGGCAGATCGCTTGCGGGTGTCGTATAATCTGGCTAAATGTCTATCCCATTAGTTGATCATGATTTTACTCACTAAAATATTTGATAACTTGCAGCTGAATCTTTTTGACGAATAGCAAACAGATTAAGAAAACTTTAAAAGGAAGTAGATTTTTAGGAGATACAGCGGGCGATTTTCTCACGTCTAATTGCTAGTGTGAATATGAGGAACAATGGCGGATGCGTAATGATATAGGAGAGACCGATTAGAAGTTTACATAGATACATACATAAATCACGTCTGTTTATCAGTGAAGGTAAAATAAAAGAAAAATAAAAGATTCGCCGTGTGGTGACGGCAGAGTAGAATACAATTGTCACCACCCCAAATCCCTCCCATGGGTGTCGTACAAGGCGACTAAGGATAAATCAATGGTGAGGAATGGGCAGTGCTAGTTCACCTCTGCCTACCTCTTCGGGGATATAGGCGTGATTTATGTAGGTATGTATGTAAAATAAAAGATCAGCCACATTTCCGTTAGGAGGCAAGCTTGCCATCCACTGGCACGCCAACACTACAATCAATGTTACAGAAACCCTGTATTTATGGAAGAGGCATTTTCAGAATCGATAACCTGTGGTATTTATTTCGAAATTTTTTAAATAAAATATTATGATAAAAATAACTCGGATTAACAACCTCTGCTTTCTACACCGCGGACTGTACGACTCCCGCGGGAGATAATAGATAACGATGACAATTATATTCTCCTCTCCCGTCACCACACGTTACTAACTGCCGCACTCAGAGACGTCAAATAACGTTACTGAGTACTTAACGTCAAAAAATGACAATTCAAAACTAGTCGCTATTCTTGCCGGGTCTATGGTCTGGATTTGAATGAAAATTTTTGACATTAAATACTCATTAAAGTTAATTGACGTCTCTGAGTGCGGCAGAAAATCTATTAATAATGCCGAGTATCAATCTCATAAAATGCAGTAATAATCACAAAAAGTTTACGTTAATGGGATTGGATTTTTATATTTTTATAATTCTCAATGATAAATTTAATGTATAGAAAATATCATCCAAAGAGGACCATGTCCAGAGACCGATGAACGGACTGATTGGGACGATAACATTCCTATCCATACTCTTCAAGGTTTTAACTCATAGTTTACAGGGTGCCGACACCGAGTAATAAGTAGAGTACTTGAGAACATTTTACGATCACACACACATACACACTCTCACACACTAGACACATAACGATTATGCTGTTCGGTACGGTCGATATTTTACGAAAATATTTTATCAAGATATTTTATAACCTAAGTGTGATCAAAGAAAACGGGATCAGACAAATTCCGAAAAACTATGTCCCTATGCGGGACTTCTGCGAACAACCTTTTCTTTGTGTCAATTTTACTTACATTTATATAATGTTCAAGCAATAAATATGTGTATACGGTATAGCGGCGAAAAAAAGGAAAAACAATACGCGTAACGAGTGGATTTATTAGGATTATATTTTTGCTTTACACTAATTTCGGTCCTAAGCTTCATTTAGCTACAACGCGGGGGCTTACAGCGTAATGGTACAATTATGTTGTTACATCTCTAAGTTCCCGTTTCGAGTTGATCCCGTAATAGTGTGTATGCGAGCTTAAGGATAAGATCTTCTATGAATAGGTAATGATCCAATTTATATGCATGGCCCGTCCATCTCTTTCCAATAAGCAAATGAATAAGGAATGTCGAGGACTCTTTTTAATTCATCGAATGTTCATGCTTTTTTTTATTGGAAATTGATTTTTTTCTTCGGTTTTCAGAGTGACATGGTTAGGATTATTATTATCATCTGGATGCAGTATGTCAATGAGCGGACAATTCTTATGGCACCATAATTAATTAATAACTTTCACTTAATATTCTTTGTTAAGTCTAGTAGGTATAAATTTTCAATCTGGGATTACCTATCAGTGAATACATTGACACAACGAGTCCCGTTTATTTAATTCTGCTAATTCTAACGCAACAATAGTATTTCAATGATGTTTCGTTAGAACAACTCACTTTTTTTGTTAATAAAAAAATGGGTGCATAACAAATGACTAAAATGTATTTCCTGTTTTCGGTTTGAGTATATAACAGTGAACTGTATTAAAAATAGATAGGTAACAGGTAGAACTAGGTAATATAACAAGAACGCTCTTCTTCAGTGAAGAGGAATGGTCAGAATGCATGGACACAATTCATGGGCAGAATGCATGGATAGAATGCATGGACACAATTAATGGGCAGAATGCATGGATAGAATGCATGGACACAATACATGGGCAGAATGCATAATCAATGAGCATAATGCCCATTACTCATCACTGTTTTAACCCTTAGTAGCGCAGTACGACACCCGTGGGAGATATTGTGGGTTGTAACGATTGTACTCTGCTCTACCGTCTCCATGCGGCTTAATTTAAAAGAAACCTTTTCAATTTTTAAACTTACAGTTTTTCTAATAGTAATTATCGTATGTTGTCTATTGCAACCCTGCCTAGAGCAAATTACTTTATTAGCATCGTCTACCTAATGGTCGGTTTGATCCAGTTTTTAGATGCGTTGGATAACGACCGAAAGGTTAGGATATTTTAATCCCGGTGGGAGCAGATATCAGCAATATTTAACAATGACACCATGAATTTTGGTATGTCATTGTTAAATATAAAGAAATATACGTAGCCGTCATTCAGTATCCATTATAATCACATCTTATTTTAATAAAAAAAAATTTCAATTACTTTCCTCAAGATGTGAGTGGTAACTTTTTAAGTACTGCACCCCTTGTAATTTGAAAATGTGCAATCGTTGCTGTTGTATCTGTTGGAACGCAAATAGGGTCTACAATTAAAACTCCCTAACGCGAACGCAATAATAACGTTTGCATATTTCAAACCTACACTAGAGATACAGATATGAATGTTTTCATAGGTGGTCATCTTTGCGAGCTTAAAGCTTTTTCTTTACAAGTTACACTTGTACTGTTACCTTGTAAATACCTCGCTGACTCAAAACATAATGTAACAATTAAACTGTGGATATCGTTTCCGTTTACACATATGATTGTGCAACTAGGCATACCTTTCAAATAATTCACAAAGACGAAGCACGGTCGTAAGTTAGAACTATCAAGACTTGGATTCGGGTTTTCCTGAGGCTGTGTTAGTGGCGTCTCGCTCTGGCTTGGGGAAATCGCGACGCACAGGCCGACCGTCTCGCTTTAACTTGGGAAGGCTTGCGCGGAAAGAGAATGTGGCTAACGAACGACCTTTCGTTGGCAGTGCGGTCCGTGCGTTCGCTGGGTACGGTACTCTGGGCTAGTCGCGAATCCGCGACCACATGACAACCAGAAAAAAACACGTAAATATTACAACGTCCACGCATTGATTATGAAACGTCTGTAACTGTTAAAAGCAGCACTGTTTCCATCCAGGGCGCCGTACCTCGTAAATCGGGTACCTTGTGTGAGTGCGATCGGACCCTGGTTTGAGTTGTGCGTTCGACCCTAGTGATTTTATTTTATTATATACCTACACCATTTATCCTTACCCCGTCCCGTCGTGATATCCAGTTTGGACCTGTGTTATTTTTTTTGTGATTTATTGGATTGTCACTTGTTTTTTGGTGAGTACTCTACGATATTTTTACTTTGTTTTTAGTTTTGTTCTCTGTTGTATCGTTGGGTTGGTGAGTTTTGATAATGTTGACAAAAAAAAAACTCACAAATTTATCGATCGAACGTAAAAACGGAGTCACGATTTTCTTTAGTATCTAATATAAGAGAATCGTGTTATTGCGACAAAAAGTCAGGGCCACGGGGTTCGATGAATTACTATTATATTTTCGGAATGATTTGTGTTAAAAACAGTTTACTTAAGTAATTCAATCACAAAAAAGCGCGCGTGAAACGGTTTGTATATTTTGTACAAGTATAATTACCAAAAGTAATTTCGGAAAGCGATCGCGAACTGCTTCTCGCGGAAAATTATTATAAGCTTCCATTTAGATTATGAAAGCAAAAAATTATTGAATCGGTTTTTTTCTCTTTTCAATAAGAGGATTTCGAAGAATTAATAGTACACCAGTTATTTGTTATTACTAACGTCTTAAACTAAGACTGTCACGGACTTAAATATTTCGTAATAATCCGTAGTTTTTAATAACACATTGCCATATAGATAGCATGAAATCGCGAACGTACGAGATTTCAATTAACATAATTATTATACATTAAGCTATTTATATCTTTAGTATATAAATTGAGCCAGCAAGCAGGTTTTGTAGAGCAAAAAGTAACCTTTTTCTTGACCTATAAACTTTATTATTATATAATATTTAGGAGTCAAGTCTAGTGTATAAGTTTGCTTTATCTGCCAGTAAGTTTCATTACAAATAGGGAACATGATATTGGGAAGACAGGACAACTTGTTTAAACTAATAGATTTATCTCGAAGCGTGGTAAGGTTTGCTTGTGTCAAACTCCTCTTATGATATCTGGAATATTACGGGGGGTTGTTGAAATTTTTTATAGTTATCTTCTTTCGCCAAACCCAGACATTGGCATGTCAAGCTGTCACAGCCATCATCATCATCATCATCAACAGTCCTTTCAATGTCACCACTGCTAGGGCACGAGCCTTCCTTATGGATGAAAAAATATAGGGAGATTGGGCCATAACTGACCACGTTGCCTCAGTGCGGATAGGTGGTTATTAACGATTGGTCACCCATCCAATGACTGGCCTTGGTGAAGTAGTTTATGAAATCGCATGCCGAGCGTGTTAAGCCACTGCACTGTCGATTTTATTTCAGATTTTACTTATTTATTAATAAAGTAATTCAAGCCATGTTAGTTAATTAAGATATATCAAAAAACGTTCCAATACCAGTAAATTTCTTTTGGAATAGCGCAATAACAATTGAGCCAGATATGAGCAAGTTTAAAATAGTACCTACAATTCTGTCTCTCATCTGAACTCATGATTATATTATAACTTACCCAGAACTTTGCGTGCATATAGTAAAGTGCTTCAAATGGATAAGTTGTCTAAATAGCGAACTCGGAGGCTACGGTTCCATTTGAATTAACCCAATTTACACTAATAGGATTGCTTTATTTTGTAAAGCTTGTCTTAGAAACGAAGCTAATGTATGCCATACTAATTTAAAATGCCAAGGATGCGGGCGTAGATATCTCACTCACGCAGATCCATAGTGGCTTTTGGCACTTTAGCTTCGTAGCTTAGCTATCTCGGACAATCCTAGAGAAACTACATCTTAAGGCTACTTTTGCACCAGAGACGTGCGAGGTATCTAACCGCTGAACAAAGGAAAATCCACCAATACGATTCCAGCATTTTCGTGGAGGAGGAATACTGCGTATTGGTCCATATTTTTTGTTCACACGTTGGTTAACCACCTCGCTCATCTCTGGTAGAAAAGCAGCCTAAGGCCTGTGTACTATGTGTCTCCTTCTAAGTTACTGTTAGTGTTAAAGTAATTACTAGTTATTTGGAGGTGGTTAACATAAGACAAACGCATACCGCGACTCTGCAAGATGGTAGCCATCTTGGTTTTATGGACAACGATGTCATCCCTACTTCTTTCGTGTGTGTTAGACTAGGTAACTAACACTTATAATTTAATGAGGATTGGAGAGCAATATCTGTAGTGCATTATCTAGCAATTTACTACGATTAAACTTCCCGGTGAATGGGAATAGGCGCTTCATTAGATATGACTTGATACTTAATACACCTCTGCCTACTCCAGGGTAAAAAGACGTAGGTATTTCAATACACCATACATTAGATGCAGCGTTTTAAATCTCCTCTTTTGGCCTTTTGGCCAAACTGTCTTGTTGCATTTACTTTGTGTGGAATAACGTAACTTATTAACATTAACAACGTGCCCGAAACAAACACAACTAGTTTTGACTAAGTCAAACTTGGATGCGCCCCGAAACCTTCTCGACTCTTGTCAAATATAATTACTCAATGTTGACATGACGTGCGTAGTTACGTTAATTAAGTCTGTCTGTGCGCGGCCCTTGAGTTATTTGCTGATTTCTCATTAATAATTCCGATTGTTTGTCTTTGGGTGGCAGCGTTGCGTTTTTTCGTAATTCAATACATGGATGACATGGTTGAAAGCCGTGTGGTGACGGCAGAGTAGAATATAATTGTCACCACCCCAAACCTCTCCCGTGGGTGTCGTACAAGGCGACTAAGGATACATCAGTGATGAGGAATGGGCAGCAGCGTTCCTCTTATACGACCTAGCAATGTATTGCGGGTTTTGAGCCCGATAAATGGCAATAGGCTCGCCACCTTTACATGGGACTTGACATAGTTGGCGAAACGTGGGTGCTAGTTCACCTGGGCCTACCCCTTCGGGGATATATTGTGCGTGATTTATGTATGTATGACATGGTTGAGATTTGGTTTTTTCATCGTCAACACGGTTGCTACTAGCGTGGTGATCATAAAAAAAATTAATTATAGTACTGATGCTGATGCTAGCCTAATCATTAACAGTCACAGGTTTTCCCTATGTAAATTTTATCGCTAGATTTTCAGATTACTTTAAAAATACCGTGTATAGAGTCATTATTATAGGAAAGTAATAATTATAAATTAAACTGTCGCCACACAATTTACTAGATTTTGAGTATTTATAAAGTATTTTCTAAATAATTTAAGATTTGAATTGTAACAATCATAATTATAAAAACGAAAGCGGTTTACATCAGTAACAAACCGCACTTATTATTATAAAAGCGTTCCTTGTAGAAGTTATTGCACAATTTTCACTCTAAAAATTGAATGGTTCACTTTGTATATTATGTTTTTTTTTGACAACCGACTATTATAGTAACATCAGCGGTTTCGTAATCTCCGTCACGATCTACGAACGCTCTATTAACTATAACATGTTGAGAATTATGTACAATCTGGATCAACTGCCGACGCTACTTTGGAGTTGGACACGACAAGGCTTCGGTGGGTACTTGGCTATGTAACTGTTAAATAATGTAACACCTATTATAGTAATTATCGCCAACAGTCCTTAAATATATTCACTCATGCTTAGCCACTTCAGCTTAGCCATGGAAGAGTATTAGGGAGAATGGGACCCTGCCTACCACGTAGACCCAGTGAGCGTTGGTGGGTATTAATGACACGTGCAACCAAGACCAACGTCTGCCCTCCAGAACTCCAGATAATATTATATTTTGGTCACCCATCTAATGGCCGGCCTTAGAAAACATTGCGGAGCTTAAGTAATCGCTGCCCGAGCGCGCCACTGCGCTATCGACCTCCTTTGAAAGCTTATATCGATGTATTGACGCTATTTTTCAAAGTTCATAGCCCTACAAATCCAGTTTCAAAGACAGAATAACATGATGTCTTACAGTTAAACCATATTTTACGAACAATATAATTAATTAAAGTTGAGAAGCGTCGCCAGTAATCCCGTTGAATTCGTCTATAACTTTATTTACTGAAGTGTATGTAACCTGTTCGCAATGTTCATTAAAACTTTTGAAATAACTTGCCTTCGATGGGGCTCCCGAGATTAATCACAATGCAAAATCGTGGCAATATCGAGCTAAATTATCCGATAAACTTGTTAGGCCGTATACGATAATTTGTATAGATTTATTGTGCGAGTTACATTTGTGTAATGAGTGTTACATAAGAGTAATTCGCGAAGAGAAGCCGTTACGGCTTCACTAGTGATTTTACAACTTGTCTCAATTTGGTAGTTTGATTAGTTACAGCGTGCAATTTGAGAAGCAGGTGCGTGCTTCAGAAATCTAACATCGTAAACACGTTATTTTCTAGTATCTATATGAGTAAGTAAAGTGAAATGTTTTTGTATTTTTAAAGGATTTGAATTTGTTATTAGCAATCAGCTTATACAACATAACAACGTTTGTTACCAGTAACTAGCTTATCTAAAATATCAATATAAGAACGTAATAAAAAATATAAAAAAACAATAATTGAAAAGAGGAAGGAAGAAGCATAACATTTTTTATCAATTAGAAACGTGTAGACTAATTATCTTTCTTCTATCAGAAAGAGACAAATAAGTTTTATAGATATCTATTTGAACGATAATTAAATGGACACAACTAATCATCTACATTTTTAATAGAGATTTTTACACAGGTATCTTTGTATTCGGCGCACATTCAAATAATCGCATTTACTTGTTTTTTTATAAGCATTTCGAGGTGTGCTACCATTTATCTTAGGGCACGATTTGTCAATCAAATCTCTGCATACTCGTGTTATAATGTCATATTATGACATTCTGTATTGTGTTTATTCATAATGATAGGTAAGAATTAGATAATGCTGCTCACGTGCGACCGTCAGCTATACCAGCGCTATAAATAAAGCGCATTTATTTCAGCTTTAATAAACAAATAACTTTATAATTGTCTACTTTACACCAATCAGATCAATCAATCAATCAATTGAATATTTAAAATATTCGAATTTAATAATTTGATATTATTATAGATGATGAAACATTTCTTAAACTAAGATTGTTTTTAAACCAACTGATATAATCGACAGTGGCTTGAATAATATCCATTATTATCTATGTATCCAATAGATCCGCTTCCGTTAAATCAATGTCACGTTCGTTGGAATATTGTGTCTCTAATAAAAAACAAATGTCGATCGCGCTGTAAAGCGTGAGACAATTGATTTAAAATGGTTTTAGCTTATGTTCGTTTTACAATTCTGCTTTTATTTTTGTTCAACTTGTTCAACGTCGTCTCTATCACATAATCGTTTACTATCTTTTGATAATATCGAATTCAGTTGTCACCGTCTTCATTGTTTTCTTAATTAAGTGAGAAGAGAAAATGTTATGATACGGTCGATAATTTTGATAGTAATTAACCAAGTCTTTTCTTTCTGATTTTAGTATAATGAAATAAAGTTTGGCTCGAAATCTATTGTTATATTATAGACATTGCGTCTGTTTTTCCCACACGATGACGTAACCATTAGATGCGTGTGAATCACGTATAATCTTGAATAGTGATGAACTTTTGACGAACTTAAGGCCGAATAGTTGACATTGAGATTGAATTCGAACGAAATGTGGGCAGAGGTATCTGGGTTTTATCTATTTATACCATGGTTGAATCATAAAGTTTAAATGATCGAACTTTATTGACGTAAAGCGGATCTTGGTTTTTTTGCACTTCTTAAGTTCGCACAATAATATCAATGTATCATCAATAAGACAATATAACAAAAGCATTGTTGTGGTTATTCATTATCAATAAAGACTTTTCTTTATGACTTTTCTGTCTTGAATTAAAATAGTTCAAAAATATACCGATATAGCTCTTATTATAACGATGTATTCAAGGTTTTTCTTAGGCTTATTATCATCGTTATGTTGTAATGGGCATGAAAATTTATCCGAATGATCTAATACAGCAATCTATTGTTAAAATCAAGATGCCCTTGGACTATCTATAGACGTCAAATTGATATACTGCATTGGATTTAAAAAAATACCATATTTTTATTCGCGCTTACATAATGATATAGTGATACTTTAACATGTATTTTACATTTGAAATATTATAACTATTTAACGGATTATATCCGTTTGTGCTCGTGCAAATATAAAAGTACACAATGTATTTTACATATTACAAAATATGTATGATTCGCACAATTTGAATGGTGACTCTTTGTCAGCCAGACAACTATATTCTTTTTTAAAATGACAAAGTTTTATTTATTTTCTTGGAGAAAGGCATCTTTGTTACCCAATAATGGATCTCATAGTTTTATTAGGTACATTTTTATATATGCTGCTTAACATTCATGTTCTTTTAAGGTTTATGTCACCGGTATATAAAAAAGCCTCTTTAATCTATAAAGAATTTTGATCATATCTGCCTATTCAACTTTCTCCTATAGTTATTTTACAAAATTGTGGCTAGGATACTTAGAATAATGTAGTCTGACATTAAAACTTTTTCTTGGCGTACAAAAGGTACGACCGTTATTAAAAAAGTCACGTTCCTAATTTAAAAAAACAGACGCGCCCGCTAAAAAATAAAGTTTATAACGCATTTACACATTTTCGTTTCCACGCCGTGCACGGTAAATGTAGTCATGATTGTCGCCGTGACGAAGAGCCGTTATATGTATTATAATATTATTACCTATATTTAAAGAAAAAATCTAAAATAGTATTGAAAATTTAAAACCCCTTTACAAAAAGGAGGATGTAATATGTTTAACACTCTTTTAGAAAACTAGAAAATGTTCTTTACTAAATCAATTATGTATTTACACGTCAAGTCGGACGTGTAAATGCGGTACGAGTAAAACAGTTTAAGCTTAAAGTCAGTGAGGTTATGTTCATTAGGTGTTCTAAGATTTTTTATCTCACATCGATTTATAACTTAGAAGCGTGATTAAAGACTCCTATAATTTAACGAAATATTAAACATAAATACAGAATTGCATACAGTTCATTCGATTCTACATCTTGTTATGAATCATGCCTTTATCCCCCTAAGGGATGGGCAGAGATATATTAACACTCACATTCTTTCGTCACACACACACATTTTGTTTCTCTGCGCTCTTTTGTCTTCTCTGCCATCACTTTGCGTTCCATCGTTATCTATCGAGGAGTAAGTTTTAAAGTCCACTAAAAAGTTCGTCCTAAATACCACAATCGATGCAGGTTTCCTATCACCCCACCAAACTTACCAAACTACCCTACCAAATTCCTGTGTACGCACAAATTATTATGATGCCTAATATCCGATATAAAATCGCGCAATCGTGAATATTGTGCTTTATTAAGTAGAACAGTAAATCTTTGTGTTAATAATTACGATTGCAGTTGTAACGAAGGCAGCGGCCATCATTGCACTAGTTGCAAATTAGTTTTGAAACTCGGCTCCTTCCATTTCCTAGTGTTGTACTCGCTTTTAATGTCGTCCGTAGATATGCACAGACACTATTCCTTGGTATCTTTTTAATCTAAATTTACAAGTTGCTTTTTACGGAAAAAAAGGAGGTGCTCGATGGGGCAGTGGTTTAGCGCTAGCTAGCGATTGCATGAACTAAGCAATTTTCCTGAGGCCAGTCATTGGATGGGTGACCAAAAACATATTATCTTGAGTATCCCCGTTCTTCAGACTACACGTTAAGCCTGCATCTGCAGCCGTCAATACCCACCAATGTGGTGGGTAATGACCTATTCTCTTTATGTTCATTAGGTGTTCTATCCATAGGAAAGGCCCGTGCCCCAGCAGTGTAGAGATCAGTGTAAAATGGGTGGTGATTATACCTATATAGAAACAGCTTCTACGGTATTAATATTTAAAATAATTATAATAAATATAATATAAAAACCCTCTGTACATTTACATTCTGCTCTACCATCACCACATACACAAATACTATAAGATAAGTATATTCGGCTGCTTTCAAAATAAGCAATCCTAGTCTAGCTTAAATAAATTTATATGAGTTTATTCAGCATATCCAAGTGAGTCTAGCCAAGCATGTCTTCGTAATCCATGGCTAGCCGTCGCAATCAATTAGCCAGAAAATAGGCCAGCAACGATGGAATGGCTTCACTGATACATCATATTTCTCGTCACGTATGAGGTTACCGTTCTGTTGTTACGTGAGCCACTTTCTGTAAGTGAATAGACTCGGAGGACAGTGGTGTGAGTTGAATTCATTAATTATATCACACACGCCCAAATATGATACGTGGTCCTGCTTTCCAAACACATTTACTGATAGCACAACTTTGAATTTTGTCGATTGGCACACAAATTTTACCGTTGGCAGTTTCACTTTGTGGCAAATAGGAGTCGGCAGCAGTTTCCATTGAACACAGACAAGAAAAGACAAAGACAGCACTGACATCAGGCAGGACAGAATAAAATATTTGCTATTAGTATCTCGCCGGTATGGGCTACCAATATGACTAAATTTGGGCAGAACAGGTAAAATACAAGGTTATGTACGTAATGTGGATGAATAAATCGACAATTGGTCAGGAGCGTTACATATACACCATCTAGCAATTGTGATTAACAAGTCCCTTAAGCAATAGACTCTCTAAGCTTCTTTTACAAGTGATAATTTCAGTGGTAATTATTTTCGTAAATATTACAAACAATAATTAAAAACATTAATGAATAATATTATCTGTTAAATAAAGAACATGACATGTCTAAAAGAGAAAAGATCTACGAGAAGTCTACGATAACTTGTCTCTTGATTTGTATAGTCCCTAATTTATGTGAATGTTCTTCAATTAGAGACAGTGTGAAAGATAAACAATTACGCACTATAATTATGTTTTCGTACAATAAATCTTTACGTATTTAGTAATGACTTATTCAAGTGATAATTAAGTTTGCTTGTAATCGTATTCGCTCATTTATTAGAAAAAGCGGCACAACTCAAAAATTACTTCGAAACATTGTATATTCAAAGTGTATGGCATTAAGACTTAATTTTCCAAGAAAAGTTTTTGTTTTGTGCCTATTTCATATTCAAGTAGCGATATAACCTACCTGTACATTGTACGTAACTGGCTAAGGAGAATTTAAATTTATTAGAAGGTTTTGTGTTCAAGCGTTTTACTTGACTTTCGAAACTTAATCACTACCTTTGTTAATTCCAAGGTCCGACTTTTGTTCAGTAAGTACAATTTCAACAATTTCATTACTTATGTTATTAAACCGTTCGCCTAAATACCAATTGGCGTATGAAATTTAATGTGCATAAAAATATTAGTCTTACTTTTATGAAGCAGTTATGAAATGTCCAACTTAACATAGGAATATGGATAAGAGCACACACGACCAAGGGGCCAGTAGGTACCAGTTATAGTGACCTAGTTAGTTAGTTTCCGAGGACTTCTCCACAATTAGCCACAGTAGCTTTAGAACATATTCTTCACACTTCACAGTAGGTGTATATTCTTCTGGTCACCTATTGGAGCCAGAACTTTCCCAGAATTCAGACCAGGGCCCGTAGCCAAGTGGCAATCGTTTCATAACGATAACGTGTCGAAGTTCGTCACGATCGGCCATATACATTGGTATCTACAGCGTCTTAGCTTGCGCTACTAACATAACTAGGAACTTACGAGGACTATTTTGGTCACGTGATTTCTCGACGACTTACGTCAAATCCCATACATTTTGCTTTATCGAACTTCGTTATCTTTGTCGGTATGTTCCTTTGTCTAGGCCCCCAGCTCGGCATACAATAATAAATATTTCTTACCCGCACACCTATCATATAGCTAGCTCAAAGTAAATAATATACATACATAAATCACGCCTATATCCCCGAATGGGTAGGCAGAGGTGAACTAGCAACCACGTTTCGCCAGTTATTTTAGGTATAGGCCATGTAATAATAGGTGGCGAGCCTATTGCCATTTATCGGGCACAAAAGTCGCAGTAGGTACATAGCTAGATGGTATAAGAGGAACGCTACTGCCCATTCCTCATCACTGATTTATCCTTAGTCGCCTTGTACGACACCCACGGGAGAGATTTGGGGTGGTGACAGTTGTATTCTACTCTGCCGTCGCCACAAGGCACAGTAAAAAACACACTCATACCCTGGTATAAAAGACTATGCCTCGAGAACAAATATTCGATCAAACCGCTCATCCGAATGCTAGGAATGCTCGAATACAGGACCCAATGACCAAATCTCCAAAATAACAGGTAGATCCCTAGTCTGAGTTGTTCTTCAAAAACGACATCGACGACAAAAACTTCACAGACTAACCAATCGCTATCTAAGCGTACGTAATATAACCGTTACGAAACCGCCATGCAGAAAGAGAGCAAACTATTCCCTAGAGCGGTTTACGTGGTTTCAGAAAAAGGGGATGGTGCGATTCCCCGTGGAGTCATACACAATGTTATTATTAAGTTTGGAGGACGCCTGTTGGGGCGACATAGGAAAGATTTAATTGTAGACTAAACTCAGATTCGAGATAACGCGGCGGCAGGCGTGCCCGGCCTGCGATTGCGTGAACTAAGCAATGTTTGCTAAGGCCGGTCATTGGATGGGTGACCGAAATATATTATCTCGAATTCTGCCAGGCTTCGGATGACACGTCCAGCCGTTGGTTAATACCCCTCCAATTTGCACTGGACTAGCGTGTCCCATACTCATATACATACATATTAATCCATCATTAAGAAAGCTGTCCTGGTTGCGTAGATGATTATTAAAAAGTTGGCAATGAACATCAGATGCAGCTTAGATAAATAAAATATTTCTTTTAAAATGAGAATGCAATTGTGCTTGTAAAATAGAAGGGCTCGCTTTGATGTTAATAAGTATTCTGAATTATATAGCGCCTGAATTGAAAAGCTTTCTTAGTAGGTATCTAAATGTTGTATAAACCTTATTTAGATACAATACACGTACCAGCCCGGGACGTTCCTATGGCCAGCATTGAACTGCAATATGGATACACATAGAAGCCACAGATATGAGATTTTAATGTTATTTCGTGATTAGTATCGAAGTAATTATAAGGTACATAGCACAGTGGCGCGTTTGGTCTGCCATTGGATGGGTGGTTAGGTTAACATTTTGTGATTTTAATGAGTTTCGGAAGGAGCCTAGCCCCTGGCAAAAAAAAATGGTTTTGGTTAATATGTGTGTTATCAAAACATTTTTGAGTGACTGTTGCAAAAGCACCCCTTTGTCGAAAGTAATACTACATAAATTACCGAAAATTCGCAATTACAAGAGCCCTGTTGAAATTAAACAGGCATTACAATTACATGAAACGAACGAAACAATTTTCATTCATTACGTGTAATGGACTTATAATTGAAATAGATATCTTGCTAGAGACGTTTCATAACAGACTTGGCAAGATTAATGGTACCTACACATTGACGACAAAATAATTTGAAATATTAGGATTGCCGGCAAACAGTACTTAATTTGATATGAAATAGGGACATATTTTCAACTTCCGAATTAGTCAAATGAAGATTTCTCAACATCCAAAAAGTTTTGACGTTTTATAGCAAGCGTGAGAAATGTTTTCCCGGCACATGGACTAAATGACACTCCACTGTATTTACGTAGAGAGCCCTCCCCTGTTGTTGACAGTATAGGAGTCAAAATATCTTTTATGTACACGTTTCATTGAATAGAATAAAAATGGAATAGAAAATTTAAATTGGGTAGGTACAGAAAACAGTAATTAATAATATTAATAAAGAAATTATTTATTAATACTAACAAAAAAATACAAGAAAAAATATAATAAAATAATTAAATACACCGGTGCCGTGTGGTGACGGCAGAAGAATACAATTTGTCACCGCCCCTATCTATTTCGCAGGTGTCCGCTGTGAAATGTTGGTAATAGTGTTCCTGGTGCATATCTAGCAAATTACTGTGATGCAGTGCCCGATGAATGGCAATAGGCCCACTCCCTATATGGAAGGTGGATTGCTGACAAAATCAACAAAAGTTAAATAACCTCTGTCTACCCATTGAGGGAGAAAGGCGTAATTTATAAATGTATGTAACAGTTGAAATAACAAATGAACTCTACCATGATTAATTTGTTAAATCACGCCTTTGTAAATCTGTGATTTCATTGCTTCCTCAAGCAAAGCTAAGATATTCCAGCCCCCAATAACCGAGCCGCTCATTAAAACAGAACAACGGCATGTAACGGTTTCTGTTCATTCTCTCGATATTATATTGACGCTCGAGCTTCCATGTCACTGAGCGCAAGCATCGAGCTGCCATCGAATTTATTCAGGGAAAAGCCGACTGCGTCACCGATATACAGTCCGACACACAAGAAGATAAACAAGTGAAAAGAGGGATTTTTAAAATTCATTTTACGTTTTTGCCCCGCACAAAGCCTCGAGCAATGACATTGGCAGCGGGCCAAGACTTCTCGCCAAGGTTCAAAGACATGGTGCGAGTTATTTTTTACCCCTGGATATAATGCTATCATTCTCCTTGAGACAAGCCAATAAACGCCACTTGAGAGAGCTCGGAAAGGCACTGCAGTGGACTTGTTTTTTTAATTTCCATTTTGGAGTTTTGTCTTTCCCTATTGTCTGTGAGCGAACTATTGTCGGTAACTTTTGGAACGAGACAACTTGCTTAATGAATTAAACTTGGATGCTTCTGCATAATTAGTCTCTTTTACAAACGGCTTAGAGTATTCTTCTGATACCTATTGTGGTATGTGAAATGTGTTGAAAATGGATAAATAACACTTCACTTTACTTATTATGTCAAATCGAATACTGTAAGTTACTCCAACGATCTACAGCAACCTTTTTGACAAGTGTTATTAGGCTACGGTCTTCGTGAGATGAAGTTAGTACTTGAATACCATGATCAAAATTTCCAAAATCAACATTCGAAAGCATAAGACACAATTGCAAATATTATTTTACATTCGCGAAGTAGTGTCATAGTATTTGTGCTTAACTGATATAATATTCAGTAACCATGACGCCTACTATTACTACCTCATTTAGCCTGCTTTTCCCCTACGTATATTATAATATGTATGTGTAATTCGTATTGACCTCTAATTTGTTTTGCAAATCAAGTGGGTTAAAAACGAATGATTCGTGAGCACCATCAATCCCGTAGTCCCGGGACCGAAAACAAAAGAGTGTTAGTGAAAATTCGAAAGCGTATTGCTCTTAGGGGCACTTCTTCTGCAAAGTGTCTCTGCACTTTTGTTTGTGTGACAAAAGGCAGCCCTTAGCATCAATCTTGGGGCAAGTTAACCCGCACTGAAGTCGTTGGAACGTTTGGCAGGCGTGCCTGCGGTTATTAGAAAAATGTTTTGATATTATTATGGTACTTTTTGTACAGTCGTGTGTTGGAACTATAAGGTAGCCTTAAAAATATTCGATATAATCGTTCCTACTATTTTATCTCGCGAAAACCGTTTGATGATTTTTCGCACATAAATCAATAGTGCATAGTATGTGACTGCTCGATGATTGTTCGTGAGATTAGGCACATTAAAAATGAGTGCATAGTATGTGGTGTTATATACACCATCAGTGCGACAAGGTCCGACAAGTCTCCAAATTAGATCTTAATCATCATTGTCTTCCTGCCCTGTAACCAGTTTATCTGGGGTTGGCTCAGGAAGTTTCCTGTGCCATTCATAAATCATTAAGCCATTCACTCGCTTTTCGCATTAATATCATCCATCACACTGGAAAGGTGCTGGTGACGAATGAATGAATAGAAAAGTAATGGAAAGAATCATGTCGACAGACTGATGAATGGAGAGAGTCAGCGAGTGAGATGCCAACATTCCAATCCATACTTCTCAAGGCTTTGGATTAGGTTTCAACACTCTTTCGCTTTACTGTTGTTGTTGGTCTACCGTCCACCATTCGGGTGCCCAAGGCGCTTTTTCCTTAGTCGACTTTTACGTCACCTCTGCGGTGAGTGGGGGCTTGCGCACTGTACTTTTTTTTTAAGTCATAATGGGTAGAGCATTATGTCTAGAATAATATTATAACTGTACCATCTTATTATATTATGGTTTTGCAATAAAGATATTGAGTATTTAGTATTAACGTCTAGGCCAGCATGGAAGGAATATAAAAAGAATATATTATCTCAGGCAAGCAAACAAGGCTATAGACTGATAAATTAGATAGCGCTGATTTTTAATCGGCAATTATAGAGTAAACAAGCCAGTAGAACTAAGAGAAATAAAATCAGTTGTCTCAATTTATTTCGCCAGTATGCCAGTCTGCGTGTCGCATGCGAGATCTCCTGGTACCATTAACATTGCTATCAATAAAACAGATCTCAGTAATTACGTAGAAGAATTTGAAAAGTAACGACTGAAACTCTTATCATAAAATTTGTCCTTCTTATAAGACATTTCCGTTAAATTCGAGCGCCTCATAGATATCCGATATTTAAATTAAGTATCTAGGCACAGATACTATTTCATTTCATATAATCTCATCACTGCCTTTATGAGATAACCGTCGGTTACTCATACTCTTTACTTCGCACTCACAAAGCACACATGTAGGTCATTTTGTGTTGAATGGTTTCTTATATAAATAATGCTTAATGCATTAATTACCTAGAGGTATTGATTGTGGACATGAATAACATAGTTACTAACTTACGCAAGTTCCAAGCGTATTGTTGTCACAATTATAATATTATCTTACAAGATCGATTATTAAGAGGATCCGGCTCGAAGGGTCAATTGTTGGTGACAAAAGAGCGAAGATTATTGCCTGATTGGCTTGGTCACAGAAAAAAAATCTTACTAAGATTTGAAATATTATTATTTTGCTGGAATATTTTCAAGGCCCTATTGAATGTTAAGAAACGTAGAAAATAATTGAATTTTATTGTTAATGATATTGAAAACATGTTAAAGATCACTCTAGTAAGGTATATCACAGAAATAAGTAGGTAATACTTATACAGCAAACAAAATAGATCAGAAAATATATCAAGAAACAAGAAAATATAAAATACAAGTGTAATCTTATTTATGACATAAAAATTCTACAGAACTACTTAGACCGGACACATAAAGAAAATTTGGCAAACTTCGCGAATCTTAGTCTTTTTCGTCGGAAGAAAATAAAGAAATCCACATTTACAACATTCGGCTGAGACTAGGATCCAGGTCAGGACTGTTCCAGAGCTGAAATGGAATAAAATGTTACTGGCAATGGCGCAACGAGTGAAATAGGCAAACATAAATATGAACTCGATTCTACGACGCTTACCTAAGAGTAGATTTGGGTAGTGTCTGAAGAGGAATAGGAAAAAGCTAGCGGTTTTTTTTTCAATTTCTTATGCTCACATATTATAATGTTATTTGACCCAAAGTAAGTAGCATAAGCACTTGTGTTATGGACATGTTGACGGGCAAATATCAACATATATAAGTAATAATTCTATATAAATATTTAAAATATACTACTTAAATATTTTATTATAAGCAATTACGACTCGAGAACAGATGATGTCTGTTTTCATCACAAACATTTGTCCCTACCAGGATTCGGACCGCAATCTGACCATTCGACCAAACCGACCTTTGGAGCATTTTTTTTTAATCATCATCCTCTTGCCCTTACCTTATTTGATAAGAGATTGTCGCAGTATGTTTTCTTTCTTCCATTCACTCCTGTTAGCTCTCTGTTTCTATATACATACATACATAATTCACGCCTATATCCCCGAAGGCGTAGGCAGAGGTGAACTAGCACCCACGTTTCGCCAATTATGTTAGATCCCATTCAATAGCTGGCGAGTCTATTGTCATTTATCAGCGTCAGCGTTCCTGTTATACCACATAGTTATGTATCGCAGTACATAACTAGGTGGTATAACAGGAACTCTGCTACCCATTCCTCATCGCTGATTTATCCTTAGTCGAATTGTATGACACCCACGGGAGAGATTTGGGGTGGTGACAATTGTATTCTGATCTCCCGTCACCATACGGCATTTCTACGGCTGTTTCTATATTGTTTCTTTATTAGACTTCAATGAACAAGGTAACTTGTCTGTGGCCTATGAGATTAACATTGTCTCCAGTGATACAAAATCTCTGACAAAGCAAGCATTCCGAGCCGCTTTTCTACGTGAGAAAGCGACAGTGTTTCACAGATTTCTAATGCAAATATCAATAGTAACGCACTAAATACTTTCCAACCTGTTTGATTACTTTCGCTGTTAGCGATCGACCAAAAAAAACTTCTTTTTCTTTTGTGTTGTTTACGCAAAACTTGTAATTGGCTCGGTGAACTATATGTATAATATTTTGACGTTGTGGGCGGCTTTATAAGAACTTACTTGTCTATAAATAGACTCCGATATAATGAGAAAATAATAATTTAAGGTCAATTTAATTTAATTTAATTTAATTGACGGCCGCCTTGGTCGAATGCTCAGATCGCTGGGTATTGGCCAAGAGGACCCGGGTTCGAAACCTGGTAGGGGCAAACTTTGTGATGACCACAAATGTTTGTTCCCGAGTCATGGTTGTGTATATGTATATGTAGTATATTTTCAACATTTATATACATAATTATATTAAAAATATGTCAGTCATCTAGCATCCTTAACACAAGTGCTTAGGCTATTTACTTTGGGCTAGATGATAGGTGTGAGTGTAAAAATATTTATTTATTTAATGTTCAAGCTACTACATTCTGTAATGATTGAAATTTTAATGGTAATAGCATAGAGGCAACGCTATATTGACTGATGTTGACGTATTTGTGAATAATTAAATTGTTTACATTATATTATACAATAAAATGTAATACAAACATTTTATTGCTCACAATAACATACAAATATAATTGGACCTAGTTCTGCAGAAATCAGGCATCTAACTATGGCCAGCCATTCATAGATGGCTGCTTTCTGCAGAACTAGGCCCATTATGAAACAGCAAATTAAACAAATAACAAATTAGGCGGCCTTATCGCTAAACAGCCTCTTTCAGACAACCACGTGTAGTGAAAATATATCAGAAGATATTGTAACAGCGAGTACAAAGTTGACTTTTCTAATAGTACACACATAAATACATAATAAATATACAGAAACATACATTTTGCCGATTTAATATTTCATGCATTGCTGACTAATATGCTAATAAACTTCAATTCGTCTTTATAGCTATCAAACAATGACGCAAGTATAAAAGGCATAATAATTATTACAATTATGTATGTTAAAGATATTAAGTATATTTATATTGCACAATTTTTCCTAATTACAAAACTAATTCCATTTGGTCCCAAGAGTGCTTACGCGCTGCCTCAAATTCCGACTTTTTTTGCGGTTACGACGTCATCATTTTTGTATGCAAACGAAAGTACGGAGCAATTATGCGGATAGTGCGAATTTTCAACGAAACGGTGACGTCGGGACGCATGGAATGCGACCGCGCCGGAATGCCATGGTACACATATAGCGGGCTCGGAATAGGGTTGCCAAAATGCACGCATACTTTGCATTCAACACAAAGCGTTTTATGACGATAACAATGCGAACAACCTGTTGGGGATTAAGTGAACTGTTCCTTCTCACTTCTCGCAAATTATTTGGGAATGGTGGAGTATGACTTTTGTTATACATACATATCACGGCTATTTGCCCCAAGGGCAGCATTGGCTGAATTTTTTTTCTTTTTTGAAGGACCTAGGCTGTTGGCCGAGAGGCCTTTACAGCATCTACCGGGTTTTATGGGGAAGGCGAAGACCTTGATCTAAAGCCAAACGCGTCCTCAAGCCTTGCAGTCGAGAACTCCCTGTGGGGGTGCCTTCACGGAAGGCGTCCCCCGTGGGGGGACAGCATCTCCCGAGGGAGATATACTGCCGCAGAGAGGCTCACAGGGCGCCCGAGTCGGAGCTTGACCATAGGTAAACTAACCTATTATTCCCCAATTTTGTAAAGTCACAAGGGGCGAGCCTGTTGCCTCTTATTCCATCGGGCACGTTAATCGCAATTTATTTCTATGTGGTATAAGAGGAACGCTTCTGCCCATTACTCATCGCTATCTTTACCCTTAGTCGCCTTGTACGACAGCAGCGGGAGATACAGGAGTGATGATAATAGTATTCTGATCTGCCGTCACCACACTTTTGTTACATTGATCACTAGCCTTCAAAAATGAATTAAATACATATACCGAATTAAAAATATAAAAATCCATTACATCACCGCATTCGGTAATTAAAAACCAACCATTCATAGCGAAAATTTGACTGTTAGGTCAATGTATGACGAATAGTCGAACGTACTGTGATCGAGCAGCACCATTAAACACTGTGGCCCTTTTAATCTCTGAACGTTGTACCTGTGCAACCAACACCTTTATTTCGAAACTAAAGCATCAAATCTGAATTGTCATAATCTAATTACGTTATTTACGTATGTACCTTCATAATGGTTGAGTGATTTCAACAGCAGATTTCACTCAATTAACACGCTTGATCAATTCGCCATTAGCATTATATATTATAACAGCCACTAATTAGGGGCGTAGAAAGCAGGGGAGGACACTGAATACAGATTGGGAGTCGACAGCCCTATTCTCGGCGTCGCCATGGCGCAACCTACAGCCTGCCGACTCACTGCACCCACAGGCCAGCCGTGAATCATTCACGCATGCACAGGCAGATAGATAGATTCTTGCTTAGCAATAAATTTCACCGGTGAGATCGAGATAGCGAACGACCGTGAGACAGCACTATGCAAGGACGGCCGCTTCGCTGACAGAAGACGGCCCGAGATTGTTAAATGGCATGTAAAGTCTACCTATCTAGGTGGTCTCGCTTTTTACGTGGCTTTAAAATACAATAGTCGAAAAGATAATCCTATATTGCGGGGCTGTGGCCGTACCATGATGTATTAGTGCGGTCCAAACGCGGGTGACAAAACGGGACGCCGCTCCACTCGGTGTATTTATAGCGTTGTCCCTCTTTAACAATGAGGATTGAGTCGCGTTAAGAGTTGGTGGTAAGGCCCCTGGTTTGCTTACAATGTAAAAACAGTGTGCTCAAACAAAAGAGGTTCTAGTAATTAATACAAAAAATTGTCAATCAAAACTAGACCATAGACCCGGCAAGAATAGCGGCAAGTTTTAAATTGACATTTTTAAGTAGGTATTAAGTACTCATTAATGTTAATTGATGTCTCTGAGTATGGCTGTAAGTCATTTCCTAACGAATGGTAAAATCTCTAGCTGCGCATCTCTTCATAAGGAATGCATTACAATTGTCATAATCCCTATTTCTCCGCCGTAAAAGACAATTAAATTTATGATGAGGAATTGGCAGCAGCGTTCTACCAAGTAAAACTGCCATTAAGATGCCCGGTAGATGGCAATGGGATGGCTCCTTATTTCATTAGACCGGAAATAGTAGGTGGCACTAAACTTCTGCCTACATCTGGGTAAACAGCTTGACTTACGTATGTATCACGTACCTACTCGTATTTCTTACATAACCTCAATGTATTCTTTGGCAAATTCAATAGCCATACATAACATAAAGGTTATGCGACTTTTCAAACGATAATATACAATAGATTTTTTTACACGCCCTATTGCACACTACCCTGTACTGTTTCTATAAGAGGTACGTACGAAAGTATTCACGCTTGGTTTCCCATACATGTGCCTTTCAACACCGATAGACATTCATGAACAAATTTCTTCATAGTGTAACTAATCAACATGGCTCAACAGTATACAATAATGCTATCCGAGCGTGGCTCGCTACGTAATAAGGCAAGGGAATATTTTAGCACAGAAGGAGACGTCTAATGACAGCAACTATTAATAATTACAAAATAAATCCAGTCTACACATGTAAATAATTATCAATAAAATGCAATAACTTCGATAGTTCTCTATTTTTTGTCTAAACCATTGTTCATTTTATCAAAAAATATAGAACAACTTCAGTTTTCAATATTCGACCGGTGATACTAGAGATATAAATTAAAAAGTTCCTCTTATTTGGTATCACCTAAAATAGTAGGTGTACTGCATCAGTAAGTACACTGTGGCATATTACACTAACCGTTACTTGTAAATATTGTTCGAATGAATCACGGCCTTGATTTAAAAGGTGACTGTAAAGATGACTACAATAATAGACTTCAAATATCAGTCAATAGTGGAATGTGAATTCGATGCACAGAAATTTTAATTTTATTATAATAGGCTAGGCTAGCTAGTAATAAGCTAGGGTCATTAAAAGTATCACATTTTGTCAATTACGTTTTGACATAGAGTGCTAACTTGTTTAGTCATTTATCTAAACGTAATTTTTTTCTTCTAAATATTAAATAGACTGAGATATCAGTCAATAATGTGGTATTTTTTTCGATTTTTTTTATTTAAATGTGTTTTGGTACTTATTTACTTGTTTTTTGTGTCTCATAGAAATATCATTCATTCTTTCTTATCTATCAACAGAATCAGTGTAAAGTGTAAACAAATTAGGATTTTGACAGTTTTCGATATCTTCGAGTCTTATTGACTGGGTGTAAGGTATATAATAATTATGTTTGATTCGGGTTAGTGGCCTCATTACCACAAATAGAGGATAATAAGAGATAATTAGCAAAACAATAAAGAAGGCTTGAACTATTTATGACCAGAAAGCGACAAAAGTTATTACTATATTTGCATATGCGCAAGTTTCGTAGAAGCTGCCAGAGACTGTAAATTTTTGTCAACTGAATTTTCACTCTTTCCTCAACATGTTAAGGTTGAAACCTCATAGTTTAAGGTAACTTGTAATTGCGACGCAAAAACGTTACGTAAATTTCGGTTCGTCTTAAAAAAATCAAGATACGTTAGTGAAATTCTTAAGAAAATGCAAAAGAAATATGAAACTCACATTTCCAACGTCATATTAGCTTCACGGGTCGCCGTTACTCAATATTCGAAATATCTTACTCGACTGTTTTTGTCTTGAGAAGTCTTATTTTTCTCTTTCGGCGGATGTTTCTAACATTACCGCATATTATTTCATCATTGATCTTCTCATCATATTTTATACATACATAAATCACGCCTATGTATTCCCGAATGGGTAGGCACAGGTGAATTAACACCAACGTTTCGCTATTGTAGATTGTGTTGTTTTCGCATGTTAGGTCCATGTAATAGTGGCGGGCCTACTGCCATTATTGGGCACGAAAATCGCAGTATATTTCTAGATGGTATAAGAGAAACGCTGCTGCCCATTATATACTCATCGCTTTACCCTTAGTGGGACTAAGACTCACGACTCCCGCGGAAGAGATATTCCTGCCGTCATCACTCGGCACGGTAATACAATTGTTTTTATTCGATTTTAATTTTAACATTATATAAATGTTAGAAAAATTAATAGTAAGATTTTGGTGGTTAGAAAAAGAATTTCGAAAAATTATGGTCTTGAGGCGGGAATCGAACCCGCGTCCGCTGCTATCCGGGCAGGTGCCTGACCGCTCGGCCACCCAAGACACCAATTAACTTGCCGAAATTCTTCTAACCTTTACACTTCACGTTGTAAGCCAACGGGTACCCTCGCAATGTAGAAATAAATTTCAAATATTCCAAAGCAGATATTTTTACAAATACCGTGCGTTCGGTTAAGCTTGGGTCGATTCCCGCCTCAAGACCATAATTTTTCGAAATTCTTTTTCTAACCACCAAAATCTTACAATTGTTTTTATTATCAACCAAATTATTGAAGTCAAATCCGTTAGCGAACCTTCAGTTCTGCTAGCTAACTTTGTTTGTGTGACAACTGTCAAAACTTTTTCCGTTTAAGATACTAAGCAGAACAGGGTAAGGATATCATCGTTCAGGCGTCAAAGCTTCCCCTTTCAAATTGCGTCATTTAATATTGCGAATGGATTGTCATCGCAGTGGAAACATTTGGGGGAAGCAGCTCTGTTCGTTAACGTGCACGGACTGAAGACGGAGATGGAAATGGATATGCTCAACAAACGCCGCCTATGTTTATTGGGGTTTAGGACAAATTGCGCTCATTGTAGCTGATGGTTAATGCAAAAACAGAACAGGAACAGCAGAAATGTCTAGAATGTTTGTTACCGCGTTTATTATAAACGGATATCCCCCAAAGACGGTTAGAAAATAGATCGACGGGTCCCAAGAACAAAGTCGTATCTTTAAAATTATCTAGTTGCAAGAGGTATTAAAAGGCAACAGTTACTATTGAACTTTAATACCTTTTGCAACAAGATAATTTTAAAGATATGACTTTGTTCTTGGGACACGTCGAGATATTTCTTGTAAAAATAAAATCTAAAGTACTTATCGTATTGGATGTACGATAGTTTTAGGAAACAAGCGAAGGGTACTAACCAATTGATTTTACGGCAAGGGGAATTTCATTATAATATCTGTCATCATCATCATTTTCCATCCTATATTAGACCTAGAATATAGGTTGAATGGGCCATAACCCACACGCTGGCCCAGTGCGGATTGGTGCGTAGTAGGTATAATAATTCTGTGATTGTAAGGAATCAACCGCTTTAATAAAACTAATTATTTACCCACTAATCTGGATTTGGCTAGCGTGGCTGTGTTTTGGTACATTCTCCCATCTGTCGAGAAAGCTTGTGTCCCACCAGTGGCGCCTGTAACAATTTTATTAGTAATTTCTTCAACGACTATGCTTTTTATTTTGTTCAACTTGATTACAATAACAAAGCTTTTCATTTATTAAACTACTGGTAGTTCTGTTGATAAAGTAGCTACATACCTTTTTATAAGAGAATAAGTTTATTGATGCGTGATTATATTGGACATTCAACGGATTCGCCGAATATCGTGGGAATAACGCTTGTCTGATATCTCTCAATTTCCTTTCCAATACATCTTTTGTTACGTAACAGCTAATAGTATTTCGTTCCACGTGTATCTAGTTTCAAGAAATACGAAAAGAACAAATTTAAAAACAATGGCAAATTCTGTGTGAGATATAACCTACATATTTTATATGGAAAGCACATACATACATAAATCACGATTATTTATCCCCGAAGGGGTAGACATAGATATAATTACATCCACATTCCGCTAATTATGTTATGGTCCTTAAAACGTAACATGATTAGAATTGCAGCTGTAACACTTATATACGTTTTTGTCTATCCTTTTCGCAACTTCCGGCAGTTTTATATTTGTTGCTTGCTGTCATTCTAATCATGTTACGTTTTAAGGACCATAACATAATTAGCGGAATGTGGATGTAATTATATCTATGTCTATGTCCCAAGGTCCCATGTAATTAATTAACTCTTCATTGCATTTAATAACACAAACATAACAAATAAATAGTGATACTGTCTGCAAAGGCGAACTTATCTCTATAACATATCCCATAGGTATCGAGCCTATTGCCATCTTTCGGGACCGAAAGGAAAGTAGTTACTGTTAAAGTAACAAAGGCGTAAATTGGCTGTGGAGCGGCTAAATGATTCGCGAAAATAATTGGATAGCAGCTTATGCACACCGGAATTTCCCTGTCATTGTCAGGTTTCCCATTAAGCGAAACGAAATTGATGTAACGGCCACCACCCTTATTACCCGGGGAATAGAGCCGACAATCCCGCGGAAAGAAATAATGCAGTCGATCCCGTGACGAATCAAGAATACAAGCCCGTGAGCCGAGTATAAATGACGATGAAAATAAAGTGACTGCGCGTTTTCTTTAATTTTGCTCTTCACCTTTGACCTTTATTCCATCGGTTATAAGGGCGGAATTTGTGTTACGCCTTGGTTTTCTTCAAAGGCAGCGATGAGAGGGGTCATTTCCTGTAAATTATTGCAGATGCGATTGGTATTTGCTCATCGAAAAATCTCGAATGATTCAGTATTTCATGAAAATATAAAACCAATTATTTATTTATAATCGATCATCTTAATCATTGCTGTTAATAGCTATGAAGAAATTGTTCCTAGTTTGTCTGAAGTCAGCGCAGTATCTTTACTCTTCCATGCATATCGGTGATTCATACATACTGGGTAGGTGCTGGTATTGAATGAAGGTATACAAGCAAGGGCCATGTTGAAAGATCTATAAACGGGGAGAGAGTTATAAGGATGAGAGCATTCCAAACCATACTACTCAATGTTTTGGCTGAGGCTTTACAGCCGGCCATCTGCCTGACACCAACTCTCTTTGGGTAAAAATAATAAAATAATTATTATAATTAAAATCACGTTAGAATTTTAAATATACATAGACAATAATAGACACAGGAAGCAGAATCGAGAAAGTGGAGAAAAAATAAACATTGAAATCTATCCAAAAAAGTCCGGAATGGTATTTACTTTTCAGCATCGAAATCTATCTAAAAAGTCCGGAATGGAATTCACTAAACGTGGCATCCTTTTTAAACCGTATTTCAACAAACATATTCAACGCCCTCTGACGGCAATAGTAAGTACATAGTACACGACACGCGACCACTATTCTTGACCCTTTCTGCCTATTTGCGGGATCTCTACATCTGAGGGAAAACACGCACTTTGTTTCTCGCATTTTACGATGCCCGGCCGAGTAATGGTGGCCCTTGTTTGTGGACCGGGTTATATGTTTAACGACGAAGGCTATGCAATATTAAACCTTTGCGTTTCAGAAACAAGGTGTCTTGTTGGACGACATCACGACGCTTGAGCGTATTTATTTAACTTTAGCCAAGACTCGTAAAAACATTGCCGTGGCAAATATTAGTGCGGAGTTGAACTATAACATTTTTTTTAAAGCCATACATTTTGATTTGAACTCAGTTTGAATTAGAAGTAACGTAGTTTGTGTGAAACAGAAATGTACACTGTATGATCAAGAGATAAATAATTATTACAACAACGATAAATATAAAAGCTCCAAATAGTTTTCATAGGGGTTAATAGTAAAATGTAATCCTGGACGCATAAATCATCTTCATTATGTTTCCGTGTATCATCACTACCACGTCACATCATAATCTGTTCACCGTTCCTTTGATTTACCTTCCCAGTAGAGTCCTTCTCCTGTCATAATAATTACTATTTTACACTTATTAAGAAAATTGCAAGACAAATATAAACGCTGTTCACACAGTTTGTTCATCAACCTACCTTAACAGTAGTACATCCGTCTCCTGACATTATAATGACGATTTTTTATTGTCAAAACAATTGTATTTGAGGAAAAAAATAATTAAAATTCGCAAAATGAAAGACTTTGTAAAATTCCCTTCTACAGATGAGGACACAAACAGAATAAAGCAAAATTTAATCAAGCAATGTCACAATTAATATTACTAATAATTGTAAAATTAAAATAATATAATGAAATTCTTTTATAAGCCTAATCCCTTTATTTTTCTGCTAATTCATTATTAATAATAATAATAAAACTAGTAGATATAAAAGAAATATTTTATTTTTAGTTCCAATTTATTTTTTGATTCCTTGAACTGTAATTTGAGAATTTCCAAAAGAGTTTTACTCCACTCTTCGTCTATTTCAGCAGCACATTTCTTTTTAACTTGATTCTCCGGGTAAAAAAATATTTTTGACTTGGTGTGTAATCGTCAGTCTTTAGATTTGATAATATGCCCCTCATCTAATATTTATATCTATATGATCTGAAAAAAGATAAGTATAATATCATTAATTTAAATCATTTTTCTAATTGCATGTTATTATTGAACTATATACTAATAGCCAGTTGCACCAAGTTTTAAAATTTTCCTTAAAGTAACATAAAAACAACTTGATTCATATCAACAAGTTTTTAAACAATTGCTCATTTTATTTAAAATCTTATGAAATATAATAGGTACCCATAGCAAAGTCTAGGTCAAACTCATTGTCCAAAATATTTTATACTGTTTTATTTTGTTTATTGTCTATATGGACAGCACAATACCATCATTATCAAATGGATTCTGCACTTCAGATATAATTGAAGGTGCAGCCTGAATAATAATATTAAAGTTATTAAGGATAGGTTACAGATAATTTATATAAATTGTTACACTTTCATAACAGTTATTTAGTGGAGAATAAATGTTACCTCCTCTACTGCTTAAGATAGCTCCTTGCTGTGGGGACAGTGGTGGATTTTATGGACCACTTCCAGTTTTTATTAAACTCCCTCGCTCTGTAGGTTTACAGGTCATGGCCTTAAGATTGTCCCATGCTCTTTTTAATGTTATTGTATCACGCTGCAATTTGCAAAGAAATATTAGTTACTTTTTAATAATGCACCTTGGAATACAGGATAATTCTATCCAAGCACAAAAAAATATAAGAAAATACGAATACTGTGCACATATGCATTACAATTAAATTCCTCAGTCATTCCACTCCCGGAACGATCGAACCCCATGCATGTAACAAAGAAATCATCAATACTTACCAAGACAATCACAGTGCTTATCAATTATTTTATTGAAGATAGGGTTTGTGTGGCTTTTTCTTCTTTTTTATATGGCGTTTCCTATATGATTTCGCCAATATCGAGTGTGCCGCTCAGACGTATGTTCTTTTGTATGTTAATGATTTCCCAGGCTGACTCCACTTGCAGTGGCTTTTTCTATTTGATCACAAAATAAATAGATTTGATATTGATATGTTTTTGTTTGGTATTTTCATGGAATTATTTGGGGTATTTCTTGTTTGTTGACATTGACTTTTTGATTTTATAAGAATGACTTTTGGTCCGGTGTGGCCAAATCTAAAAAGTCATGTTATTTACAGTTCAAGTTTGATAAAATTAAATTATTATTGTGTATTTTTACGTTAAAATTATAGTAAATAGCTATTAGTAACAAATTCTAATGGAAAACAATATTTTTGTGTTATAAAAACTAGTGTAACTAATAATAGCCATTGAAACAATTCAATGGCTTTTTGCATGTGGCAATTCCGCACTTACCGATAACACTGGATTTATAGATGCACTGCACTAACCTGACTTAAAATAGTCACATAACTAATCAATCAATTATTTTCGACTCTGAGAGGAACGGTCAATTAGATGTTTTAATGATAATTTGTAAAATACCCATTATCACTAATTTAATGAACGACTCTGAGTGCGGCAGTTAATGTACTTAATTACAATTCAAAACTAGTTGCTATTCATGCCATGTCTATGGTCTAGATTTAAATGAAATTTTTTGACATTTAGTAGTCATTATCGGTAATTGACGTCTCTGAGTGCGGCAGTTAGACTTTAAAGCCATCATATATATGACTATACAATACTACCATCTCTACCGCGTGTCGTACATGAAGTCCAAAGATATTTCCTCGGTTTAAACAGGTGCGTCCGTTTATGATATAATTTGTACTTCCAAAAAGCAACATTTTTGAACGTTCTTAAGCTTTTGAGTCATGTGGTTTAATAAAATGTCCATCGTCATTAAAAATTCCAAATTGATCCTTATAGACAGATAAACAAGAACAAGTTTAGATCGCGACCGGGCACGTAGGTATGTGAGTGGCTAGGCGTGGTGCCGAGGTCGACAGGCTGCGAAATTGAAAGTAACACCGGCCATAGCAGGAGGTGAACCAGTTCAGGCGATATGGCCCGGTCTGAGCGGCAGCTGACCCCTCTGTATGGCCAGTTGACACTTGAAGTATTGACCAATGTCAATTAGGTTTTGTATCGCAAAAACGCGACTAGGCCAGGCCGTGCGTTTGATCAAGTATTGTTCATGTACAGCCAGCAGTACGTCTGGTTACGACAATATGTCAAAATTTCTCAATCGACTTTGCGCTTTACGTCAAATAAGTTAAAGTGGACATTCGATTGGCGATATTTGACAGTTTGATATAGACTGAGTTAGAAGTACGTGCCAAATTCCAGGGATTGTTTCAGAGGTTTGATAAAGAAAAATTAAAAAATAATGAAGTGGTATAGGCAGCAGCACGGATCGCGGAGATTCAGCAGTACGGATCGCGCCATTCTGTAAAAAAAATTCTGACCTATTTTGCTTGTGAAAGGAGCTTTATGTTTGATAATTTTTTTTAACACCACAACTGGAAAGCAGTCATAAAGAAGACACAAGCCTTATGTATAATGGGTGCAGAAAACTTTTTATCAATACTTAAAATATTGAAGCGATCGTTTTTGAATATGAAATTTGAAATCCGCCTTGCTCGCCATGTGAACGAGCCAACAATTACTAGTATACTATCCGCATCATGAAGACGTGATAGAAATTGAATAATATGGTAGGTATTGGTGTTTCACGCCAATACTGTTCTTATTGCGTGTTGCATAAAGTTGAAAAAAGTATTTTATACCACAGTCCAATACAAACAGAGTTCAGTATGAAACGTGTAAACGTAAAACACATACCCTACGATATTGAAGTACAGTATAGACACATTCAAGGCAGCGTCAAGGAACAATTGAGTTGGAAGCTCTGAATGTTGCGAACTACTGACGTAAACTTAGTTTCCTCTAATCGTCTGAGAGTCGAAGAGTGAATATATTATGTTGTCCTCAAATTGTGAAATGGTTTATCTTCTGCATGCTAACGCTTGACGTAAATAATTCCCCCAGCCATATTTAGCACATCCAAACCGAAACATTTTTGCATTGTCAACTTAGGCTACGTTACGTCGCGAGCTAAAAATCCGCCAATCTCGCCAATGGCCATAGTGACTAATTAAACTTAAATTAACTATACTATGAACATATACACTAAACTATAACTAAACACTAATTAACACTATTAACCGTGTGGTGATGCGGACAATACAACTGTCCCCGCTGACTTTCTAATTTCATCATATTTCGGGTGGGTACAAAGCGACTTTATGAACGTTTTCACCAAAACACCTAACTTTTAAAATATCACTTAAGACCCTTTATTTCCATTATACTTAAATAAAACTGTTCTCTATATATAGTACAAAGGTATCATCATCAGTGTCGTTTAATGTGCCCCATGATGAAATATTGAAATAAAATATTATGAGATAAAAAATATGGCTTTATACATACATACATACATAAATCACGCCTATATCCCCGAAGGGGTAGGCAGAGGTGAACTAGCACCCACGTATCGGTGGCGAGCCTATTGCCATTTATTGGGTACAAAAGTCGCAGTAGGTACATTGCTAGGTGGTATAAGAGGAACGTTGTTGCCCATTCCTCATGACTGATTTAATCCTTAGTCGCCTTGTACGACACCCACGGGAGAGATTTGTGGTGGTGACGATTGTATTCTACTCTGCCGTCACCACACGGCAACTTTATACGCATCTACAATAATATGTTAACAATACGTAATTGAATTAACGACATAAAAACCAACAACAAAAACGAAAAAATAATAACCGAGTATAAATAAATGGACGGGGAAACAGTTATATCAAAACTACTCAATAATATCCCATTGACGCTTCGGTAATTAAAATTCTTTCAAAACGAATAATAAATGGCGCGAGTTATAAACATGTCGTTACGAACCTAGATTTTAAATGGAATTGCAAAAATCTCGACTGGACCGCAATTACTTTGAAAACGGTCCAGTAAACTCGTTTTAGTAACTGCATAAAGCATTAGGACACTAGTTACTAATGCACTAGTATTAATCGAACAATAATACATTTCGTATTACATTGCATAAAAGTTAAATAGGTACCTACCTACATAAATTATAATAAATGCTTTTATTTATAGTAAAGTATGTATTCAATAATACAATTTTTCTACATCTATCTCTTTTATAGAATCCAATATATTTAAACGCGATTATAAGAAGCAAAATTGTAAATATTTATTTTTGTCGGTCGAGTATAGTGAATTTAGTCTTGTCTTCATCTACAACTTTAAGCTGCAGATTGCAAATCCGTTGGAGACATTGTCTGTTCTATAATAGTCCCAATAATAATCAAAATACAGCTTAACTGAATTTCGATCCGCCTCGCCGCAATATCCGAAGAAAACGCGAGCGAATAACCCCCATCGCGCGACACAGCCGATCGTAACCCTAAAAGAATATAGCCACTCTTGCGAACTCGCAGAATCGCGCACCAAATAATCCTGTGCTGTATGTGATTGGGTGGGAGATAATACGGTTTTGTTTTTCACGGCAACTTACTCGGCGAAAAACAAACTAAATTACGTCTCATTGGCGAGATTTTCGCCAGATAAACCGATGGCTTTGCTTATTCCCTAAACGCTTTCCGAATACCGCCGCTTATTGTGCGTTTCTCGGAGATAGTATTACACACGTACATAAATAAATCACGCCTATATCCCCGAATGGGTAGGCAGAGGTGTATTTATAGTCCGGCAACTTAGTGGGCGATCCTTCTGCGGTATAGGAGACGGTGGCGGGGACGAGGCACTCCAGATGCCAGCGGGGGCGGGCGATGCGGGAAGGGGAGAAAAGTCGCTCCTCTCGCCGCATCACCCGCCCCCGCTAACATCCAGAGCGCCCCGTCCCCGCCATCATCTCATACCGCATGAAGGTCGCGCACTAACTTGTCGGACTATAGCACTCACGTTTCGCCAACTATGTTAGGTCTCTTGTAATAGGTGGCGAACTTATTGCCATTTATCGGGCACGAAAGTCGCAGTACATTGCTTGCTGGTCTAAGAACGTTGCTGCCCATTCCTCATCACTGTAAAACCCTTAATAGTCGCTTTGAACGACACCCGCGGGAGAGATTTGGGATGGTGACAATAATATATTCTGCTCTACCGTCACCACACGGCATTGCATTTTTTTTAGATAGTTTTACATACATACATAAATCACGCCTATATCCCCGAAGGGGTAGGCAGAGGTGAACTAGCACCCACGTTTCGCCAATTATGTTAGGTCCCATGTAATAGGTCGCGAGCGTATTGCTATTTATCGGGCACAAAAGTCGCAATACATTGCTAGATGGTATAAGAGATATATAGGATGGCCATTCCTCATCACTTCTGTTCATTGCTGCTGCTAGGTGGTATAAGAGAAACGCTGCTGCCCATTCCTCATAATTAATTTATCATTAGTCACCTTGTACGACACCCACGGGAGAGATTTGGGGTGGTGACAATTGTATTCTACTCTGCCGTCACTACACGGCATGAGACAGTATTCCGGTCAAATAAATATGCCGTACTCCGTTTTAAATAAATCAATATTGTAATATTCACTCTGGAAAAGTAAGTAATCAAAAATAGGCGTAATTTAGGTACGTATTATTCAGTTAAAAAACAAATTCGATTGTATAGTTTTGCTAGACTGCCTGAGGACACCCTCCTTTCTTAGAATTTAGATTGTTTATTGCGTTGTTTCATTGTTTTGTTTATTTTTTGTTACAGGTAAGAAGTGGCTTCAAAACTCCGGCCATTATTGGGTAACATTAGTGTAAGCAGTATTGTTAGTACCTAACTATAGATTTTGGGTGCGAAACTTTGCGACCCGCCGACGGTGATAGTATTAGGTCGTAACGAAAAACAAAAGAAAAACTATCTTGCTATTATTTACCGATCCGATATTTTTTTTTTTTTTTTAATATTTTTACACTCACACCTATCATCTAGCCCAAAGTAAGTAGCCTAAGCACTTGTGTTATGGATACTAGATGACGGACATATTTTTAATATAATTATGTATATAAATGTTGAAAATATACTACATAAACATATATACAACCATGACTCGGAAACAAACATTTGAGGTCATCACAAAGTTTGCCCCTACCAGGATTCGAACCCGGGACCTCTTGGCCGATACCCAGCAATCTGAGCATTCGACCAAGGCGGCCGTCACACCGATATACACTTCGGGTTTTACAACCATAGAACAAAAGAAAGCCGCGTGGTGACGGCAGAGTAGAATACAATTGTCATCACCCCAAACCTCTCCCGTGGGTGTCGTACAAGGCGGCTAAGGATAAATCAGTGATGAGGAATGGGCAGCAGCGTTCCTCGAATACCACCTAGCAATAGTACTGCGACTTTTGTGCCCGATAAATGGCAATAGGCTCGCCACCTATTACATGGGACCTAACATAATTGGCGAAACGCGGGTGCTAGTTCACCTCTGCCTACCCCTTATGGCGGTATATAGGCATGATTTATGTATGTATGTATGTATGTTTTGTTTGGAAAACAAATGCTCAATTAAGAACTATTATAGGATTTAAAATAGTTGCTTTAAGGTTGTCTTTAAGATTGTTGTTGCCTTAGTCTATCCCTTCGGGATTAAATGGTTGTGATTAAAATGTGTAACCTTTTGCTCATGGGTGTGCGCAATTGTTGCCATTACGAACGAATGTTAACAGTATCAAAGAAAAACATCACCGCCTCACTCGCAAATTAAAAGTAACTAATTGACAAAACTGTATTATGATCTTTGAAAAAAGAAAAAAAAAACATTAATTTATATTTTTTGAAACAATTCAATAATCCATTAAGAAGTTATATCAAATATTTGTGTGATTCGAAATGTTTGATAATATTCTATAAGGTTTTGTTTTAACTACTTACAGAATCAAACAATTTGCTTCCCCTTGAATTAATGAGATACAGGCATGCTTTCCAAGACAAAATGCGCTCGTTAGCGCTCCCATGTAAATATTTAGATTGTTCTTGGTCTAATGCCGGGCTAAATACTAGCGCTTGATTAAAATCCTGTGCAAAATATATCTTTAACACGGGATTTTAATTACAAATATGGAAATTTATTATCAGCTTTAGTCGCGGGAATTTATTTGAAAGAAAGTTATTTATTTTCATCTTACAATTTACTTTATACTGCACTCCCACATTCATTTGTTTGTTTAGTTTATTGAACAGCATGCATTCTGGCACACACTGTTTATATTATAATTCAAATACACAAATAAAATAAACATTATGTAATTTACATACATTACCGAGAGTAAAGTAGGTTATAATACATACAACATACTTCTAATCTCTAAAATTGGAAACTCAATTTAAATAATTAGGGATTGCCCTAATTATTCGAGTTCGTTACTTTGGTGCCAAGTTGATATTAAGTGTTATGGTCTATGGCTTGTTTTGTTTCATAAACACTTTCTTCTAGAAACATTTAAAAATACGATAATTATTTTATAAAAGCTACCTTAAACTTATGATGAATCTAAGAAAGAGTCCTTTTTAGAGTTTAGTCCAGAAATTGGGTATGTTAATAAATCACCAAATGTAATTTTTTTTTATTTTTTTTTTAAGGGAAACATACATTGCTTTTTCTCTTATAAATATTTTTCGCTAAAGAAACATAGAGACAATCATAATCCCACAGAAGAAAAACCCTGACTGAGCAAAACATGTTGGAGCAGTACGAATTGGGATCTATCGAACCCATGTGATGACAACACGGAAAATGTTTTGTTTTAACAAAGAAAGGTACGAAATAGTTGTTGGACTGGTATGACGCATTCGGGGGCGCAAGAAACCCAGCAATGTCTCAATACAGGATTTTCTAGAATGTTCAACTATACCTGGCGTATATTTAACGCTATACATTTATTTGACGAACCTAATATTCTGCGGATTTTACATACTGTCGCGTAGAGTAATACTAGGGGCGAAAATATTTAGGTCTATTGTTATCCTTTGCCGAATAATTGTACTGACGACCCATCTTGACCACGGGACTAAAAAAGGAAATAATATTATTTTTAATTTATTTTTATAGACGTGCAAAGCAAAGCAAAAGTGTAAGACGTACGTAGACGTATTTATTTACTAATTACCTATCGCTTGTTTCCCCAGAGACGGCAACCCACCTACGGAAAAACAAGTAAGGCGAGAGTGTCGTGTTAACACACTCGCGTTCCTTAAAATAACCATACGTCCAATTACGAAGCCAGCCGAGGTTATCACAGGTAACGAGCATTAAATTTGGCCCGGGTCGCCTGGGAACCGGCCCTAATATTTCCGGGCCTTGTTACCGAATAGCGCGAGATTTATAGCGTTCCTCCACTAAACGCCTTGCGAACACAAAAGTTTCACACACCACTTGCAACTTTTAAGCCCGCCTAATATTTTCACTCGTAATAAATTTTCCGAGATAGGCCCCTTTGATACCGTTAGGGTAATGGCGGCATTAGGCGATCTTTCAGGTTTTTTTTTATATAATTAATACCAGTTTCGCCGAGATTTGTGGCAAAAGTTTGGTCACTTTTTTAATGTGTTTGTCGAAGCTCGTAATGATTCATTAACTCGCTGGCTGCATTAATGACTTTGTGGCTCACCAGTGCCTGCTAGTTTATATGAGATTAATATTGCATATACCTATAATATTAATGTAAGAGGAACTAATGACATAATGGGCAATTAACACTGTGTACCTTGGTTTGGTTCGTGTTTACTTAGTATTTGAATATCCGCATATAGAAGACAAAATCAACATATTCTTGAAATGTAATTTTTGAAATAATTTATCCGATATGATCTGTTGTAAAAAATGGAAGATGTTTATTTTTGTCATTGTGAATATTCGACATTGGACACTTAATAAAACTAATATATTAGAAAAATCGCTTTCATACGTTATGTTAGCCGTTTGTCGCGTGGTGACACAGAGCAGAATACAATGGTAACCTCCTATCCCCATTACCAAGGGTTAATACAACGATGAGTAATGGGCAGTAGCGATCCTATTATACCACCTAGCAATAAGCTACAATGTATGTGCCCGTTATATGGCACCTATTATATTATAGGACCTTATATAATTGGTGAAACGTAGGTGTTAGTTCAAATTCGCTACTGGGGTAGCCAGTAGTAAATTTGGGGATTAATAAGCTTTATTTATGGATGTGTTTCGCTATTAACGCACGTATGTAGGTAGCTATTAATACACATTTTACAATAATTCAAGAAGTTAACGTATCAAGAATCTACCGTTTTGCAACTTATAATATGCACTAGTATAACGAAATGAAGATCGTAGACGATTCCCCGTAGGTGAGTCACAGTATGGCAGATGACTACCTCGTTACGTACGGACGGGATTACAATCCAATGGACGTATTGAACCCGCTGGCTTTCCCCGCGAAAAATATCGATAGGGCCCGAAATTTTGGATCAGTGTTCAAGTCTCATCCAATTAATAAGGGAGCTCGGTGACGATTGAATCAGCCTGGGCTTCCAGTCAGAAAGAATCTGGCCAATGGAATTCCGTTGCAACGGGGCTGCCCCACTAATTGGAAAGGGTCGCACAACGTTAACTTGATTACCAGCCCGGCGGCGTTTACATAATTTGCGGTTGGTCTACTAACAATGTGGTCTTGTTGCGACAATATTTACGGCAGGTGTTCGCTGGTACAGGCACATAGGCTGTTCTGTTATGCTTTTTGTTGATCTAAGGCATTGTTTTAACGCGCTACGGCTACTGCATTGAAGTGCGTGTAACAATAGCTAGTTATTAGTGGCAAAGGTTTTTAATCGCGACAATGAAGGCGCTTAAAGAAAAAGGGACAAAATAAAACGAGAATGCTTAAAATCTTTTTAAAACAATTGTTACATAGACGCTTACATTGTTATTTCCATATTATATAAACGTTAGAAACGCTAGAAAATATAGTAATAATTTGAAATTATTAAATAAAACATTTCTGATACCTCCTACATCGAATGGGACGAAACGATACGTCCATTTTATCTATAGAGTTCCATTTGCCTAAATCATACAAACAAAATATTAAATAATTGTGCTCTAAGTATTTTTATTTGGAACCACTGTCATCTTTAATCTGCTAGTCTCATTGAAACGTCTGGATAAAATCAAATGAATTTAGAATCAAAAATTTACGTCTCCTCGAACGTAGGGACAAAATCAATATCGTAACATCAAAAAATCATAAAAGATTTAAATGAGATAAGTTGTTTTATATTCCAAAAGGAAGTATAAGTCCAATTTACGAAAACCATTAGCGAGCCTACGTTGGTGTCTTCGGAAGGGCGTTTTAAGAATATCACGAGCTCACCTGTTTAATTATTCAGTGTTAGTTGCGCGGGTTCGTGTGGTTTTCTGCAATTCCCGTAAAATGTTCCTCGCAGGAACACCTGAGCCTGCTACTCGGACCTACACGATGGCAGTTCGGTAAACTCGTACCGCCGTCTACTTAGAATAAAAATGGGATTTAGTGAGAAGATAACTCAGTTCACCAGTCAGGTACACCAGTACAACTACGAAAATAAATGTAAATATATTTCAAATTAATTGAATTTCAATTTTAGATTCATACATAGGCAGAGCTGAATTATTAACACCCACGTTTGGCCAATTATGTTAGGTACCATGTAAGAAATAGGTGGCGAGCCTATTTGCCATTTTCAGGCACGGAGATCGCAGTGCATTGCTAGATGGTCTAAGGTGAACGCTGCTTCCCATTACTCATTGCTGTTTTAATCCTTAGTCGCCTTGTATGACACCCGCAGGAGATATGGGGATGGTGGTAATTGCATTCTGCTCTGCCGTCATCACACGGATTTCAATTCACACCTTCATTAAAATCATGCTGACTCATGACTACGCGGACTGAAACAGACAATATCATTGCGGCATATATTAAACGTTGTCTCTGACGTATATGCCGTGTCACATATGCCGTGTGGTGACGGCAGAGTAGAATACGATTGTCACCACCCCAAATCTCCCCCGTGGGTGTCGTACAAGGCGACTAAGGGTAAACCTGTGATGAGGAATGGGCAGCAGCGTTCCTCTTGTACTACCTAACAATGGCAATGTACTGCGACTTTTGTGCTCGCCACCTATTACATGGGACCTAACATAATTGGCGAAACGTGGATGTTAGCTCGCCTCTGCCTACCCCTTCGGGGATATAGGCGTGATTTATGTATGTATGTATTGTCTCTGTCGATGGATCAGTGTTTTAGAGGTATCACTTTATTCTGACAAAGGAGCGGTTCAGTATATGGGAATAGTACAGTTTACTAGAAAAATTTAAAATGAAATACGAATAAATTCAAATTTCTGGAAACGGGCTGTTATAATATGTTAATTTTAGTATCAGACTTACTCATAAATACGTCCAAGCTCAGCCAGTTATATTATTCAAAAACAAAAACAGTCGTCAACACAGAAATAGCCGCTGACACGATACAAAAACGTGTTATTATTGCTTACGAAATATTAATTAAAACATGAACTTGATACTCATAAAAAAACAAATTCAATGTCAATATTGAGTTAGTCAATCGAAATAGCAGCCGAACCTTGATACGAATGATTTCATTGTTTATTTTTAATACGGCAAGGTTTACTTTCCATCCGCTCAATCGGATGTTACAATATTCATAATCCATTCTATATGTAATTAAGCATTCAATTATGATTCAAATTTAATAAGGAAGTACACAAAAAAATTTTTGTTTGTGTACTTCCTGTGTGAAAAGTAAATTTATAAAATGAATTATGTACGTTTCTAGGAATTTAAGTATCTATTTATAATAGCAATATTCAAATGCTCTTCGGAATAAAACAAAATATTGCTATTTACTTAGTACTCTTTACATTTTCATGAACATTTCAATTTACTTTGAATTAATATTATGCTATTTACTTTCTGTTTTCCTGAGCATTTAAACTTTATTTAAGTAATTTCTATTTATGGAAATGAATATCAAATAAATGTCAAAGCAAAAAACATCAGAAGAGCGGAATTGAATCAATTTCAAAGTCTTTAATCATTTCTTTTATTCTATTCTGGGAAAACTAAGTTAATTTGAAACTGAACGCTGGATATACTTTTTCGGCTTTGAAAGTTGATCCACATTAATTCTAAAGGAGACTTTTGTAGAGAAATAACGGCTTAATCCCAAGTAATGAAAAGACTTATACTATTCATACATACATACATAAATCACACCTATACCCCGAAGGGGTAGGCAGAGGTGAACTAGCACTCACGTTTCGCCAATTATGTTAGGTACCATGTAATAGGGGGCGAGCCTATTGCCATTTATTGGGCACAAAATTCGCAGTGCATTGCTATTGGCAGGTGGTATAAGAGGAATGCTGCTGCCCATTCTTCATCATTGATTTATCCTTAGTCGCCTTGTACGACATCCACGGGAGAGATTTGGGGTGGTGACAATTGTATTCTACTCTGCCATAACCACGCGATAAAGTAGAATACAATACTATTCATTCCACCCTTAATCCTGCTATGCTAACAATTTATTTTTATTTTGAGTCCCAAAATGGTAGGACACGTTTACGTAACACAACGTTTTAGCACATCATAATAAATTTTGACATTTTGTCAATTGATAGTTTAGGTATATATTTTTTCTTTGTTTAGGACAGGCGAAAGCCTAAGCCAAATCTTGAAATTCGAAAGAAAGAAAGAATATCGTCTTTTTGCATAATGTTGACAGATGTTACTGTTCGATTTCGATTCGCGTAATCATTATTATTGTCTATGAGTACCTGAAAAATACTCTTCTCACCCATCAAACAAGGAAATGGTTGCATTCGTAATAACAATATGATGCGCAGACTGACAAATTAGCTATTATTAAAATTAATACTAATTTTTAAAACGAATAACTGTGTAACTTTGTATATTTATAAAATGTGCCTCGAGTATTGCCCGTTTCGGTTAAGTTCGAATAGGATCTATCAAAAATACTTGACAGAGATCAATTCTTCTACACATAGTCAATCCTCAATACAGTCATTTTGATGATAAGATATATACATTGAGTTATATATGTATAGTCATATACTTTTTATGTGAGGGTAATAATGTCTTAGTATTTTTGCCATAAACATTTTATCCGACAAATTACAGCGGGACCGCAGTTACATAAAAAGTGGTCTTTATTACATTCCTCTAAGGTGTATATTAAAAGTCAAAACGGCATTACATTACAATGCTTTTGTGCCGTATATTTACGAGACCTATGACAATAACAATTTTCTTTTATATTTGATGTCTTGACGGATACGTTTTGTCACAGCCATAAAACGAGTCACTATACATATTATAGACATTATTGCCATTGGAATAAGAGACATTTTTATGCTATTCTTTTACGTGTTTTTCACAGTGGTCCTGCTGGAAAAGGGTGAACTAGCTGTTGTTTTGTTCAGGAAAACCGTTAAAAATATACCGTCGAATCTGTAGGAATTGGTAAAATTTTATAGGAAATTTAATTATTTTTTATTTCGTTGTCGAGTTAACTAAATAAGACAACTGTATGTTTGTCAAATTTTAATCATAGCTTTATTTGTGATGACAGAATACGACGAGTTCGTTAGACTGGAGGCACAGAAGGTAATCTAGTGACATTAAGCGGCCTTCCGTGGCAATCTTTTTAAATAGGTATTGAAACCGGTACCAAAGCAGCCATATATTTTGTGTTTTAATACCACACCGGACCATTGATTCACTGGAAAAAAACTACACTTAATTTAACGATTAATTCGCTACGATTAATATGTAGACGTCTTTGTAGCTACGCTATGTATATTCTTAAAGGTAACAAAACATAATATTTTTTTTATGTTTTTTATGACCTAATGGCATGATAACCTGTCGACTTAATATACATAATAATATAACATTTTAAACACCAAACAAAGAATATTATACTTAATTCTAAATCTTTTCGAGCTTCTCACTGTCTGTGGAATTTAGTTTAAGAATGCAATTATTGTATTATTTCTATGTGACATACAATTGGTTTTACAGAATGCTAAAAATTTCAACACTGCTGAAGTCATAGGCACACGCAACCTTATGAAAAAGAAATAGGAGTTACAATATTTTATTAGGCCTAAAAACCAATTAGATCAGTCAACCGGCAAGTAGCTTATCCAAGGCTTACGAAATCACCGCGCAAGTTGATGTCAGTAATATCGTACTCTGATAAATAACAGTCTTTGATTGCCATTGAAAGAACAATCATGTTAGAATATTACGATCGGCGACGATACAACGTTTTATAAAACGAAAAGACTTCTGATGGTTCTACGAATAGCTGATTACTTAATCGAATAGAAATAATCGGCTGGACCATCCTTTTTTTTGACCAAGCCTAGCGGATGGCGACTATGTTAAATTTAGTAGAACGACTATTTTTGTACGCTCTGTCAGTCGACAAAGAGTTGTCTATTGTTTTATATTCCACGTAAATTACCCAATATCAAGGTAGAAATTCGATAGTTTCGTGGAGTGAACTGTCTCAAGCGATTTAACATTATTTATATCATAATTATTAAGGTCAAAAATGAGTTGGAGAAATTTAATATTTTAATAACATGACACGCTGTGGTCAATGCTTACTTTACTTTCAACTTTACTGCTGTTATTATAGAGTCTTTTGACTTCGGAAAAAATTGGCAGCTTGTGTTGTACGCTAAAGCAGCTAGGTAAGGGGATCGTGTTACGGGTTCTGTTTCTATTGTCTGCTGCGATATAGCATTGTTCTTCTGGTAAAGACGATAATATGGCTAAGCTTATCTTAACTAAGGCTGTTTTTAACTAAGCGTGACATTTCTTCGAGGCAGAAGGAAGCGAATGCCGAATTGTATTTCTAACTTCTCATATTCACCGAAGTCAATGAGCATCTTCACACGGGATATGACACCACAATACAACACGTTACCGGATCGCCATTAGACGACGCAATTCTTATTAACTATTACCCAATGCGTTTGTTTCGCGCGTCTCTGAGGCAGCCGGTTCGCAACCTTGTCCCCCACTTTGCGCGTGCGCACTTTCACTCGCAGCGTTCGGTTTTCACTCGGCCAATTTCGGGTGTCATCGGAAATTTTAATAATCATCCCGTTCCTAGGAATATGATGTAGGGGTTATTTTGGAGACGAAAACTCCTAGCTATTTTGTTCATAAGGTTGCGTATCTATGACATCAGTGATGAAAGGAGATGTTCCCGACTGGCCCATGTACTTTTACACTATCTTAAAAAATTGAGAAATAATAAATGATTCTGGGAAAATTGCAACTAACTTTAGCATTCCATGGATTCACCGTGTGGGTGCCGGGTCCATAGTGTGGCAGAGGGCGACGTCAGTGGCAGCGCTTGGGACTTGTGACCCAAGTATAGGTTTACGGGATACCTTCGCCACATGTCAACACTATCACTTTTGCCACCCCGTCTTCCCTCTATGGCCAGCCATATTTGGTACGAATCTGTAAAAGAATATTATCTAATTCCATTTAGTGCAAAATTTATAACAAATTTAATAATATGCATCTTGCTTTTGCTCACTAAAAACCTCAATAATTATATCATACAGTGTAATTCATATTATATTTTAGGACTGCCATAAATAACTTATTAATAAAAAATAAGAATAATAGATGCAATAAAAGGTTTCAGTCCCGAACATTAAATGTCAGCTAAAAATAGCGTAAATGTTAATGAATGTTCTTTAATAACTACCTGGCGAATACTTCAATAAGCTCTCAAATCTCTCCAAGCGACGCATTTGAAATTCAAATAATGGTAATTTCATTTTATAAGGTATAAAAGGATGTTTTCTATGAAACTAGCTTCGTATTTATATTCGAAATGGGTGCGACTTAATACCATTTATAACCCATTTGGAAAGTTTCATCAACCCATCTAAAATGTTATCGCCAGATAGATATTCAATTCTGTGCCAATGGAATAAGGGTGGAGATGTATTAGATATTGTCTAGCGTCACAGAAGTATGCAGAACTAACTGGTCAGAATAATTTTATTGAGTAACAAAAGATTATGAACTGGACCAGTTTCAGATAGTGTAATACATAACAGCAAACGGTTGGCGGTTATGACACGATTATTTCTCTTTAAGGGTACCTATTTAAGCTACAACTGTCTGTTACGTTTTGTGTTATTAGGGCATAACTGCATTTAAAAGTAATTTGTGCAAATACGCACGCTAGTTCTAAGTCATACAGGTTTAAAAATAATTGGGTATGATAATTAGTAGCATCGATTTTTTTAGCTGAATCCATGTATAGCAAATGCAAAAGTCAACAGTCACATTAGAACATACCGAATAAATTATTTATTTTTATGATTATTTTTAATTGAAAAATATATCTATATAATATATTAGGCGTTAATATATATGATTTCATAAAAAGTATTTGTTTTCCTAAAATTAGTTTAATAAAATAAAAGTTGCTGTTTATCACAAACCAACTGCTCCCTAATAGGAATTATCTAAAGCTGGTATTTAACAGACCAGAAATATTATTCCTATATATTTTTGGGAAAATATAATGTTATGTATTTCAACAGATCACCATACATTTATAAATTATTTTACCGAATAATTTTTTTTTAAGTTAGTAAAATTCGAATGCAGAAAATAACATTAAATAATTTAGCACTTGGATAAATTTTAATATTATGCACTCAGGTAACTTATTAAATGAGCCGTAACATTCTACATGGGAAAGTTGCCATTACACTATTACAGGGTAAATCTTCCGACAATTTACGATCGATTACCCTGCAATTGTAAACCTAATTACTGACAATGTATTTGCCAATTGAATCACTTGCCACATCCGCCAATTAATTACCTTTGACTGTCAAGCAAACAAACAAACGCTTTTGAGGATAGTTTAGGGATTCATCACTGCCAGTAATGCTATATGACGTCACAAAATAGACATACTAGGTACCTACTAACCTCCTCCATCGTCTAGTGGTTCACCGACTGGAATTAAGACTCCAAGGTCCCGGGTTCGATCGTTAGGTACGCAGTTTGGTTGGTGGTAGGACTTTTTTCAGCCCCGCCTCTCTAGCTAACATCATTTTATCAAAGTCTGTTTACATAATAATATTTTTTCTAAGCTGTAGGGTAGCCAGGGGGCCTACCGCCTAACTCGACTGCTAAAGCTATAGTTTAAAAAGTATATTTAAAAAAGCTATAGTTTAAAAAGCTATAGTTTATTACGTCATGCTGTCATTTCGCCCCAAATGTACCTAAACTATCAGAGATAGCTTTGAACGAATGATCACTGAATGATTTTGTATGAATTTGGCACAAAATCCGTACCGCCTAAAAATTCAGGATGGCTGCTATAGCCGTAAGCAGTGCATTGCAATATAGCAATCATCAGCAATCGAGTTAGGCGGTAGCCCCCCCCGCCCAGGTGGAGCTCTATTCCATTTTCGGCCCTTATCATCATTTACCATCAGATTTTTTATTCCATACAGCTTCCCTGTATGGAATAAAAAATATGATACCTATCATAATAATTATCTATATTTTATCTTGGAAGTAAAAGAACGACCTTGTAAAGCTAAGCACCGTCGTGTGGGACTACTAGCCAATATTTCGTGTCGTAACCGACAGCCAGTCTAAGTTCACACTGTTATTTAGGCATTACAGTGGTGTGTGTCCGTGCGCAACGGCATGGACAGGTATTTGCAATTTTTGCATAAGCGACAGGGTTTCTAGTGCCAGTGGTTATATTTTCTAAGTGTGTAGACAGATTTATTTTGCGTTGGAACTGATTTTTTAGATATTGACGATGGACATACATACATACATACATAAATCACGCCTATATCCCCGAAAGGGTAGGCAGAGGTGAATAAGCACCCACATTTCGCCAATTATGTTAGGTACCATGTAATAGGTGGCGAGCCTATTGCCATTTATCGGGCACAAAAGTCGCAGTACATTGCAAGGTGATATAAGAGGAACGCTGCTGCCCATTCCTCACGACTGATTTATCCTTAGTCGCCTTGTACGACACCCACGGGAGAGATTTGGGGTGGTGACAATTGTATTCTACTCTGCCGTCACCACACGATGATGGATATCATTTGATTGTTTCCATTGAATCACATGTTATAACTACACGGGTACTTTTAAGAAGAAAAGTGTTATACTGACAGTTTTTTTTTTAATTCGTCATCATTGGTATAAAAATACTCAAAGTAACTTGAATTCATTGCATGCAGCCGCGTTATGACGGCAGAGTACAATTGTACCACCCCCATCTCTCCCATGGGTGTGGTACAAGGCGACTAAGGGTAAAGACTGGTGAGTAATGGGCAGCAGCATCTTTCTTATACCACCTAGTATACCTAATATAGTGCGATTTATTATGTGCCCGATATAATTATGGCAATAGACTCGCCACCTATTACATGGGCCTTACTTAACCTAACCTAAGTTTGGCGAAAAGTGGGTGTCATTTCACGCCAGCCTACACCTTCGGGGATATGGGCGTAATTTATGTATGTATGTACATACATACATACATACATAAATCACGCCCATATCCCCGAAGGGGTAGGCAGAGGTGAATTCTCACCCGCGTTTCGCCAATTATGTTAAGTCCCATGTAATAGGTGGCGAGCCTATTGCCATTTATCGGGCACAAAAGTCGCAGTACATTGTCAGGGCGGTAGTATAAGAGGAACGCTGCAGCCCATTCCTCATCACTGATTTATCCTTAGTCGCCTTGTACGACACCCACGGGAGAGATTTGGGGTGGTGACAATTGTATTCTACTCTGCCGTCACCACGCGGCGGCATGTATGTACATGTATGATGTATGTAATGTACATATTATAGGGCTCATCTAATACAATATAGACGCGACTATTAACGACTGCAGTACCAGTAGGGACTAATGGCTTAACATCCCTCCCGAAGCACGGAGGAGCACCAGGTAATATATTTTTGGTCACCCATCCAATGACCAACCTTAGCGAACATTACTTAGTTTACGCAATCACAGGCCGGGCGCGCTAAGCCTGCGATAGAGCTCCATAGAGTTCCCGATTCTCAACAATGTAAATTGGGTATGCTTTTGTTTTTCACGTGTTTCAGCTAAGGATTCTGCTTGTCATTCCTTCTTTTGTGTTTGGTGAATCAATTCAACGTTGCCATTGTGTGATTGCATTTAGGATTTCGGCTTTGAATAATTGCACAGATTTTTATACGTTTCCTATTTTCATGATAACTCGTAACAAATTTTTGTAACCGAAAAATACTTAATTAATAGTACTGCTCCCGTATTATGTAAGCCTCTGACACTTTGATACTATTCTCAACGAGTATAAGAGACAGGTGGACGAATGCAACTGAAATCGAGTTACATAATACGGGGTCTGGTCCCTCTAATCTTTCTGCCCTGTTCCCAGTTTATCTGGAGTCCGCGCAGAACGCTTCCTCTCCCATTCATATCGGTCAGACGTCATTGACCTATGAACTTTCTTTTGTTTCATATTATCCATCACAACCACAAAAGGCGCTTGTAAAATCTCACTTCTCTATTGAAAGGAAATCGCACTTGGCAACTGCAGTCCAAATCTGTCCCTGTCAAAAATTCTGCAAGTCTGACGTCATTCTGGCAAAAATCCAACACGGAGCGAAAGTGGCTTTCGTTTCGTAATTTATTTCATTAATTCGTAATACCTATCGAGGTGGTAGAGGTTTTTTTATTTTTTATTTGAACTTTATTATTTTAACAATGTGATAACCATCATGCGTCCAAATGACAACTTGTCCATAGGGCCTGTTTCACAATCGACGGGTAAGTTCTGGATAGCTTATTACTTGGCAGTTCAATTGACATATTACAACCGTCAAATAATCTGCCATGTAAGCTATTCAGAACTTACCCGTTGATTGTGAAACAGGCACTTAATGTCACATTATGTAATAGAGGAAATTACTTTAATGAAAGGAATAAAAATTAGAAGATACAATTATTAAAGTACCCGATATTATCAAAGAAAAGTTTAAGAACTAAAGAAGATTAGGTAAAACAAAATTCTAAATATTGTGACATTATAATGGTTAATGAAGTTTATAGCAAATGTGTTATGGATGATGACTTTCGTACAAACAATTTTAGCGACTAAGGATTATTATTTTCAATACTTGCGGAGTGTGCGGCAGCACCCTGCCATAATGCGATTAACATAACCAGCTAAGTGTGGATTGGCTTGCTCCGTAAAATTAGCTCACGAAATGTGTTCTAAATACTCCTTCACGGATAACCAGGCGTGATTTTGTATGTATGTCAATTACACCCAAACACGATACCGATCATGATTTAAACGTCTTATTACGTACGTATTCGTGATGGATGCTTTGATCACTTGATCTTGATCACGTCTCTACTGGTACCTATCACGCTGATTGTTTTGGAAGTATTCACATTACATCGGAAATCGCACCGTTTTCTTGCCTAATTCTAATTCCACACCAGCCCATCCGTATTCGACCCGCGCCCGAGTTCGGTTGGTAATATAACGTATACGGTTTATTGATTTCTAGGCAGGTTCCAAAGCTAGTAGCATTATAATAACATTATAGTTCTTCGGTATGAGACAACGATTGTAGGCTTACTTGTCGATTGTGAAACAGGCCCTAACTGCCGCACTCAGAGACGTCAATTAACTTTAATGAGTATTTAATGTCAAAAATTTTCATTCAAACCTAGACCATAGACCCGGCAAGAATAGCGACTAGTTTTGAATTGTCATTTTTTGACGTTAAGTACTCATTAACGTTATTTGACGTCTCTGAGTGCGGCAGTAAGTAATGTAAATATAATTCAGAATTAGTAGTAAGTACCTAAATCCAATAGTTTTATACATATCGAGTTTTTTAATGACCTACTACTAAAAAATACAATACAATGAACTACTTTCATTGTATGTATTTTTAAATGTGTTGTTTTGTTGTTGTGTATGTTGTGTTGTTTACCTATGTTGTATACCTATCTTATGTTAAAACAATGTAAGCGTTCTATGTTCACTCTGCTTATTTCATTCACGGTCGGGCCATAAAACAGACTATGAAGCTTATAGTTGGACCCTGTAAAGCATTGTCAGAACAAAGAGACTTAAATCTAAACAAAGCTTCCAGCTAGGACTGCATTGTTGTCCAAACTCCTTCCTGGTATGATGTAGTTACATTAGATTATGCTACGCGTAGTACCGACAACAAAAACAGGCGTGACCGATTCAGCTTGCGGTAAGGAAGGCCTGCCAAACAAAATAACGTCACGTACCATAAAAAACAATTTGCATTACGCTTGCGGGAGAAAATGACAATCGTGCTTCAACATTTGTGAGGTACTGTCGACGGCACATCAAATTACCACACAAGTACGACCAAATTATATCTGTCGCCGTACCATGAAGCATTAATGCGATCCATACGCGGGTGACAAAACGGGACGTCGCTCTACTCGGCTTATAGCGTTGTCTCACTTTAACAATGGGCATTGAGTCGCGTTTAGAGTTGGTGGTAAGGCCCCTGTATCTTTATGATTTTGATAAAATCAAGTTAGGCTAAATACAAATTAAGAGATAATTCGGACCTATTTTCTTTCTAATAATTTATCTAAGATTTATAATGTATTATGATCAAATAAAATCAAAATAACGATCTTGAAACACGCAAGGCCGTAACTCGTGGTTCATCACAATAGCCCATCAACCATCCTTCCCTTGAGCTAGCATTGATGAAAACTCAATTTCTCATAGACGTAGCCAAAATTCTACCCTGGCTAAGCTCGTCAGATATTGCACACTGAGTCCATCTTGCATGGCTTGTCCTCCTTGATGTGAGTGAGATATGGTGTATACAAGTCTATATTAAAGCACTACCAACCAAGCAGTAAAAAACAAAAGAAAATTGCTAATACCTTCCTCGTTCTTCGAATTGCCTATACAGCAAAACTTTACTCAATCACGAATAGAAAAATTATTATAGCTACTTGCTAGAATTTCTGCCAATAATATCTGGAGAAATATGAAACTAATCAAACCACATATGCTCCCTGATATCAAAGCACTGTTTCATATTGAAAACTTATTACATTTCAATGCGAGCGGTATTACGAATGATGGACGTTTTAATATAGTATTGGAGCCTTACTCTGGAACTGTTAGATTGAAACTCGCATGCGAAATTATTCGAAGGTGAACCTGACATTTTTGCAGTTAGAGTTGCCTGTCTAGTATGTGATTTATTATTTATAATAACGTATGAAATTGACCATATTAGGTAAACAATGATAGTTTAATTTAGGTATTTTATTTTAACAAATGTGTTTTTATGTGGTATGCTTCATACCTTATGGTAAAATTCAAGAAAAGTGAGCGACAACAAGTGACATTGTTGTGCAACAACTTGTTTTTATGACTCATTTAAAATATTTGACATTTGATCTTTGAGATCTGATTACTCACCAAAAGCACTAGTCACCGAGTCATTATAACAATGTCCCCCCGTGACCACGGCCACTGTAAAGTGATCTAAACGTCGGGTTAAATAATTAATATGCCAAAACACCAAATTATACGCGAGTCTTATCCGTAAAAGTTGTTTTATTTCAAATGTGTAGTGCTCGTGCAAATATAAGAAAACATTATCATTATAACAAGTTTCCCATAAGGAAGGAAAATACTATGAAATTGGACAATCTGACGGTTGATTCAACGGTACCGTACTACATACCTAACCGTTTTTTACGGAGTGGAATGCATTTACGCACCATATCAGCCACTAGCTAGACGACTGACGTATGTGGGACTCGCCCGACCTAAGTCGGGAATACACCACTAAACCACTCCGGTGTCCCCCATGCCCTTTGAGTGGGGAGAGTCTGGGATCCGCCGCAAGGCAATTCACCAGTCACCTACCTATCCTACTACAAATAGTAGTGGCAACAATAAATACAAGCTGATATTGTGTCTGTAAAAATGAATGGATGTAACATTACATAACAATTATATCTTTGACGGTACGACTGTAAGTGACCTTAATTCTTATTTATTGGAAACTACGCGGTTATTACGACAGAGGTCGAAGGAAACCGACAGGCATGGAGGATGTTGGCTTAGATATGCGGCTGCGCGAACAATGTAATTCAATGAAAAACACGTTTAAATGCCATTGTAATGTGTAACTAATACTAAGAAATAAACATGCCACTTCCCTTTCTTGATGACATCAATTATAATGTCATTTATACCTTAAATGTCTTCCAGGCTGATTTGGTTTGTCGGTGCTGTATGTATTTGAATTACTTTACCGCGAAATGCTTGTTACAAAATTCAAGACAAGTTCAAGACAAAATTAAGCACGTTAACTTGAAGTAGGTAGGTAACAATTTGTTTCTGAATTTATTTCTAGAAAATTTAATATTTAAGTAATTGTAAAATCTTTTTGGTTACAATTAAAAATAATACGATTCAATTTTGTAAATAGTGCGTATAAGGTTATCCGTACGTTATTTGCAAGAATCGGCAATTGAAACAAATAATCTGTTAGTCTGAATCGAACAATAAAATTCATGTTTATGTCTCTATTGTAGTAATTTGACAATAAAAATTAGGATAGAAGGTCACACGTATTACAATCGGTTGTAAATTATCGAATCGTGAATCGTATGCCATGCTAAGTGTCAAATAGGCCTTCGATAGTGTTAGAATGCGCTCGTTTAAGCATTGGGAGTGTCCTTTACGCAATCGAGTTACCTATAGAGATAATTAACAAGCAGGTATACGACGTATGACCTCTCCAATGACATCAAATATTTTCAATAGAATTGGTAACGTTTAACCATGCTGTCAGTGTACAGTGCACCACGTCTATCATCTAGCTTCAGGTAAACCAACCCATTTTCAAATAAAAAATTGACCGCAAAAAAAAGTAATGATTATCCTTTTCTAAACTTCAAATAGTTACTTCTAGTCCCCATCATAGGGTAATGAAAATTTACAAACATCACCGAATAATATGTTTTAGAAATATACCCATAAATTACGCGCATTTATGTCAGAAGAGGTATTATGTATTAAGCTCACACTTTTAGATGTTATCATTGACCAAAAATCGTAAAAAAATTATGAATAATTCTGACAAAATAATTATTCCAATTCCAATTTAGCTCTTCAGCGAGACTTAATGACAACGTCACAGTAGTTTCAATAATTAATTTCTTTAGACAGAAAATAAACCTACAATTTCAAAAGTCGAGATGAAGATAATCATTATGAATTTAACTGAAGGTCAGTTAAACTTTCAGGGCGACATCCATTCAAAATATGACGAATGTAAGGAGCTTTATATGAATGAACGGTAATTTATAATTATTATTATAAGCGATTGAATTGAGTAGGAGATTCATCAATAAATTATTTTAAGCACTGTTCAATTTCTACAACATAAATTAGATATAATTTAAGTTGTAAAATGATTAATGTCTCTTATTCTAAACATCTGTTTCATTTTGATGAAATTCTCAATGGAATTATATTCATGAAACATTTGAACATTTTAGAACAATATTCAAGATTAACTTGAACGTTTGAATTAAAAGTTAATTAGACTAGTAAAACTGATACTCTGAGACCCCTCTTGGTTGTACATTCTTTTTTTGTACGATGACATGTTACCATAATCTGTTTACAAATAGAAAATACTTAGTCCTAGTTTCAGTGGCCTGACTAATGTAGTTGTAGAAAATTACGAGCTTCACAATTTCCTGCCATGTGATTGGTTGGGAAAATGGCGTCATCGAATATTAATTGTTATATTTCATCGCGGTTGGACCTATTTGAATTTCATACGAAAGAATAATCATCATAGTAGGTAAACAATCCAAACGATTGGCTTGATTCCACTTATTTTACATTTTAAGTTTTTAAACTTATATAATTAACTTTTTAGAAAATTTTGTAAGAATATTGTTGTGTTAATAATGAAATACACGAATTTATCAATGGTTAGGCCCAAGATGCTTTATTACCGAGAGCGCCAATATAAGATCATTAGTTGCCCGTATTGGCTCAGGCATTTCATTATACCGTGATGAAAGTGCCAACATTCCTAGCCACAATACTCGACGCACTATCAAAGCGCACAAACTGATATAAAGAGAACTTGTTCAATAAATTTTACACAGAAACTTCGATATAGCTAGTGGTACAATATTCGCGAGCATTCTATTGTCGTAGGAACCTTTCGCTGTTCCAAGGTCACGGGCTGCATGAGTCGTTTTTCTATTATGCTAGCAGGCTAAAGTCTAAATAATAGTAAAATGTATTAGCCGGCATGACCCAAATGCGGGACACACATGACAATACATCGACCGTGAGAGTGTTTCATAACTTAACAATGACGGCAATATTTAAATCTGCTTCAGACATGCTCGGACTTACGTTATATGCATGTAGGTAAACGAACTCTTTGGTTGTATAATGTCAATTGCTGAGTAATTAACAGCGCACGCGATGTACCTCTCTGCTGGGGTCAGAGGAGACTGCCGCTTGCCAAAGTTATAGTAAATGTTTTACTTGATTTATGTCTAACTACAAAAGAAGGTCAAACTCCTGAACTTATAATACAGTGACCATGAACTGAGAAAATCTTAAGAACATACAATCATAATTAATACTAAATATTATTAAAAACTTTAATGCACATAAGAAATATACAGGATAAAATAACATAAATGGTACAACAAAGGCGGCCTTATTGCTTAAAAGGAATCTCTTACAGGCAACCTTGATCGAAAAGATAAACAAAGATTATAGCATTTTAGGGGCAAGAGGAAATTAAATTACCCAAAGCTTGAGCTAAAAGTATACCTAAACAGAGATTTGATATAAACAGAACCTATTTTTGACACACTGCGGTTGTACCATAATTGGTTGGGTTTAGTCAGTGTGGTAAATGGTAAATTAATTTATTTTTTACTTTCTAAAAGTATTAGTCCAACTTGGTTTTAGTGATTCCGAGCAATCTGCCGATATGTTATTATGGAGTAAATGTATTCCACTCTATATTATTCTATGCAAGCTATCGCTAGTGTAACGAGTGGACAACACAAAATAAATACACTCACCTAGTTCTTACTTCATGCATGTCTCATTTCTCTCATAGATGAACATCGTTTTCACGGGAAATAGAACTTGAAGACTTTTTACCGCTGCAGCGATGAAGAAAATAGAAAAGACGAATGAAAATAATACACATTGAAAAGAATTACGACTTAGCTGTTGAGAGGACGGTCGCGACAGGACGTGAAATGATAAGGTTACGCTTGGCATGTGGAATCCTATGAAGATAACATTTTGTAGGGATCACAAAGAAATTTGTGGTAGGAAAAAGTTGATGCCTATAACCGGACCGCTATCCTGAACGCGAAGGACGCGGGTTCGATTCCCGCATCAAGACTATAATTTTTCGAACTTTTTCTGAACACAATTTTCTTTGTGATATTTTTTCTAACATTTTTATAACGTTGAAATAAAAATTTGTGATCATCTGACCGCCGTTTAACCTTCTAAAAAATAAACTAATCTTACCAAATCCGTCTAGATAACTAAAGGCTGTTACAACATTTGTACCAACATTGCAAGGTTAGCAATGAAAAAAACAGGCTAACTTCTCTAATTAATTACATTATTCTGTATTGTTCGCAAGGGATTTTCGTTAAGTAACCCCCGAATCAATCACATTCAGTACTATTTTCCTGGAGTGGGAAGAATGGACAAACCTTTTGTAAGGATGCCTTGTCTTGACAGCGCCGGGCCCATCTAATCCTCCTTGACCTATCTTTACAAGGCAGAAAACATAGAGGTCTTCTGTTATTTTCTTTATGTTGTGCTTTGATGAAATAAACAAAATAGACTAATTACAAAATAATAGTTTTCATTAACTATAGTATACATACAAAATACAAAATAATAGTTTTCCTTACGTTTCCTTACGGAAAGGGGTCTAAAGGGGATATGTCCGTTGTATATAACGTGTACTTGTCTGGTTTATATATTATGATATTTTCCATAAAGATCAGAATGTCAATTTTCACATGTCCTCTCAAGAAAGCAGTAAAGAAAAAATAAGGACGACGGGAATACATCCATTTAGAAGAAGAAAAATTTTGATTAGAGTACCTGTACCTGCTTTAGGCAGTATGTCCGTTTTGAGCCCCTATGTATGTCAAAAGAAAAGCTAATTGGCGTTGATCTGTCAAAGATCCATCCGAGGCATCGGCGATGAATGCCTGGGGCGCCGCGTCGGTGTGTTCACGTGAAACTGCGCGGCGGGCCGGAACGTCGCTTTCTCGCGCGTGGCATGGCATCTCGGCGCGTGACGTCACGACACGTTTCACCACCTACCTACCACCGACGCCGGTGTTGTTTTATAAAATGTTAATTCAAAACTTGTATTCTTTACGCGTCATTTGACGTCCACTTCTTATCTGGAGCGGAATCAACAAAAAATCGAAAGTATTTATTTTCATCTAGAAACGTATATATCCATACAGGATTATGAAGCCGTGTGGTGACGGCAGAGTAGAATATAATTGTCACCACCCCAAATCTCTCCCGTGGGTGTCGTACAAGGCGACTAAGGATAAATCAGTGATGAGGAATGGGCAGCAGCGTTCCTCTTATACCATCTAGCTGTGTACCTACTGCGACTTTTGTGCCCGATAAATGGCAATAGGCTCGCCACCTATTACATGGGACCTAACATAATTGGCGAAACGTGGGTGCTAGTTCACCTCTGCCTATCCCTTCGGGGATATAGGCGTGATTTATGTATGTATGTATGTAGGATTATTTGTTGCGGTTATCTGGTAAGCATACATAATAAATATACTTGTAACAATCCAGCTATACGTTAAATATTTAGAATATGCAAGATTTAGAGTTAAACCAGTTCGCTGTCCACGAGTGTGGGTGTTTTCTGGATGTCTGCTTACCCTGGGATAAACAGAGGCGATTTATGTGTGTATGAATAAACAATTAAAATGGTACTATCAGCAGCATGTTATACTATTCAAAACTGTCAATTTCTCTAATCAATTGTCAACCGTAACTTGTTAGATATAAACGAGAATGTGGATTGACAAAATTTTATTTAATGTGGAAACCTAACATAATGTACAATGGGCTGTCCTACGTCAGCTCCAATTTCTATTACAGAAATTATTTTTTTACCGTCTCATCTTTTTCGCTTTCATCGTAATGAGTTTTTAATTCTAAATTCGTAAAAGGTCGACGAGATAACGATAATGTTTGACATGATTGACAATGTTACGGCCTCGGCTGCCTTCCACAATGAATTATTGAGGTAAGAACGAGAGAGCATCACTCTCCTAAATGTTGTATTAACAGAAAATTGTTTTGTCAAAAGACTGTCGAGCGAGATCAAAAGAAAATTTCCTTTAATTTTGATAGACGTTTCTGAGTAGCACTTCGGGGTAATTCAATAGATTTTTTTATACTTACTACTATTTTTATTTTTATTTGAACATTATAGATATAAATGTTAGAAAAATTAGTACACAGAATATTATGGTTAGAAAAAGTTCTTAAAATTATAGTCTTGATGCGGGAATCGAACCCGCGTCCTCTGCAATCCGGGCAGATAAGGTCCTCTGCAATACTCCACTCAGCCAACCAAGACGTTTATAACGATTCCCGGATCAAGACCATAATTTGTCGAACTTTTTCTAACGACCAATATTCTTGATACAGATTTTTGTACGTCTTTGTAAACAAGCACAATTTTTTTATTCAATCACCAGTGTTCGTGTTCCAGTCTACTAATTCGGTGTTCTACATAATGACCAATAAAAAAATTACCAAGCGACCGATGGCACGCAGCGTGCCGTCAGAACTCTTGCAGAAGTAGCTGCATTGCTAATAACAAAAATACATAGAGCCCGCTAGCGCAGTGGCACAGCGCGCTTGGCCTGCGATTGCGTAAACTAAGCAATTTCGCTAAGGCCGGTAATTGGATGGGTGACCAAAAATTTATTATCTCGAGTTAGTGCGTGCTTCGGAAGGCACGTTAAGCCGTTGGTCCCGGCTGCATCTGCAGTCGTTACTACTCACCAACCCGCACTGGGCCAGCGTGGTGGGTTATGGCCCAATCTCCCTATATTATTCCATCCACAGAGAAGGCCCGTGCCCCTGCAGTTGGGACATCAAAGGGCTGGTTATTATACAACACAGTCCGTTACCAATATTTAATGTACTGTATTCAGCAATAAACAATTTGACCCTAAATAGTAAATACCTGTACAAGGTAAAAATAATGGAAGAGGAAACATACTGCATCGACCACACAATGCAGAAAGATGTTGATGTACCTAGATCTGTGGCCGTACCATGAAGTATTATCGCGATCCAAACGCGGGTGACAAAATGGGACGCCCCGCTCTGTTCGCCATATAGCGTTGTCTCACTTTAACAACGGGAATTGAGTCGCGTTTACACGTGACTAGTAGATGAACTTGATATGTCGCTATTTTGGATTTAGCTGCTAATTACATGGATGATCTAACGTGTAAGAAATCAATAACAATAAACCCTAAGAACTTTACATTTGTGACTATTTCAATGCTCGGTATAGGCATTCCCTCCCTCTGGATAGAATAATATAGGGAAAATAGGACATCACCCACCACGCTGGCCCAGTTCGCATGAATAGGTACTAACGACTGCAAATGCAACTAGGTAATATATATTTGGTCACCCATCCAATGAGTGGCTTTAGCAAGCATTGCTGAGTTTACGGAATCGCATGCCGAGCGCGCTAAGACATTGCGCCATTATGAAAACATACATACATACATACATTAATCACACCTATATCCCCGAAGGGGTAGGCAGAGGTGAACTAGCACCCAGTTTTCGCCCATTACGTTAGGTCCTATGTAGTAGGTGGCGAGCCTATTACCATTTATCGGGCACAAAAGTCGCAGTACAGTACTTGGTGGTATAAGAGGAACGCTGCTGCCCATTCTTCATCACTGATTATGAAAACGAAACATACTAAATAGTCATGACAAGAGACTTTACCTACCTGTAAAGTCTCTTGTCAAGTTCAATGTATACAGTGGAGACCTCTAGAGGCTGTAATTTAATAGTGCCACTGAGAAAGTGTCGAGAACGCTAATCGGCAATTAGTAGTGCGGTAACACTGTGTTTTTCACGCTTGTTTTACTGTCAAAGACCTTAACATGGTGCCTTGGGAAATTCTTGGAATAGTGGCATTGCTCAGGCTTTAATGCGCCACTTTTTCTTAAAGCCAACTTGTCTAGATCAAGTTCTGATGTGTTCCTGACGTGAAGGTTGCTTTATAGCATTTCCCTTTTGCGCTGTTGCATTGATAATATGATTATTTCCCTTATCAAGAAATGTTGTTATATACTACTAACTGCCGCACTCAGAGACGTCAAATAACGTTAATGAGTACTTAACGTCAAAAAACGACAATTCAAAACTAGTCGCTATTCTTGTCGGGTCTATAGTCTAGATTTGAATGAAAATTTTTGACATTAAATACTCAGTAAAGTTAATTGACGTCTCTGAGTGCGGCAGTAAATGTTTTGTAGTAGCTTTTCTTACATAACCTTCGAGATTAAAATTCTATGCTATGACAAATATTATAAAACCAACATCTTCGATTGCCTGGACAAAGATAGTATTCTCAACTTCGCTTCTCTCTATGTTTTCAAGACACTTTAACAACATAAGAGATAGATGGAATATGGGAGTAAGGGCGTGAATGAGCTACGATGGGAAGTAGTGATGATCGAATGGAATGTAAAAGAAATTAAATAAAGATAGGAGGATAATGATCTAATTCAGGTATCTTCAAAATTTGGTAAAGTTGAAGTAGAATAGGGTTATCCACTCTGATTAGCGATAGTACACCCTGCTGCTTGCAATAATTTTACTCCAGCCCGGCTGAAAAGAAACACAATATTTATCACTTAGAACTGTCAAAAATCCATTCGTTTTTTGACAGTTCAAAACGTTGATTGGCTATATCATATCGTGTTTCGGTGATCATGCTAGCCGGGCAGGAATCCTGTAAAATTCAGCAAAATGTTGACAAGACTAAATATTAGCGAGTGGCAGCTGATGTGAAATCTTTGGAGCATTACGCCTCGCAAGTGCCCAAAGTTGGCACATCTTGGACAGAACTTGTCTTGCCTAGCAGTAATAAGGTCATAATATTTAAGTTCTTAAAATGCTGCTTCCAGTTCACACAAAATTGTGTTCTGTTATGAAATCAATACCTTAATATATTTTAGTATCATTTGTATATTCCACTTTCAATTTAAATACCTACGAATCTTTGAACTACCACTATGCCACTATTATTTACACAACGTATTTTTAATGTGGTCTATGTTTTCGACGAAGAAAATATAACAACACGCGTCTTTTTCCTTACAAAAGGTGTGGAGAGCGTAAAATCCTTACGTAACTCATTGTATTTCTCTTCATAATTTACTGTTATTTCTGCAAATCTTGAAATAGCATCAAAAATTTTACATTCTTTAGAAGTTATAATAACGATTTTCAAATTTCTCCAATTGGTTGACACTTTCCTCTTCAAATAATATTGCGAAACAACGTGGCCAATTTTGCCATCCGTGTTGGAGAAAGTTTCGTAATCGAACAGCACACAATATAATCGTATGTACCAGCGAAAATGATAAAATTAATTACACAATAATCGGTCTTTATAATAAATATACCCGGAGATGGATTATTCATATACCTACGTTTCTGAATTTTTTATGAGTTCAATAGTAATGTTCAATAGTAGATAAGTAATGCTTGACTAAAATTAGAATTAGAAATTAAATGAGGTATTCTGGTTCCGATTGCAGTTTAAAGTTTTTTATTTTCAATTTATATTTAAAAAATCGCTTATAAATAATTTCGTGTAAATTAATGTTAATATAATAAAGTTAGGGCAAAAACGGAAAATTATTTTGAACTTTATTTTTAACAGAAAATAAATACCAAAGTTAACATTGATTTAGTTATTTAGATGTACAGGTTGAATATGAAGTTTTGATTTGTCTACAGAGTTATGAAAGACCCAAGCCGGCAATGTTACCAGAATAACAACATACTATTATTACACAATAATCCTGTTCGTTTTGTGTAAACTTTTTCCAACACAACCTTTACACCGCATAGAAATTTCATAACCATAACTGTGGAGTATGGACTTGCATAAAAAAAAATCTCTATTTGTAGCGCTTGTGTCGCGCCACACCGCTATTACAACAACCTTACCAATATGGTAGTAATTACACAACATAGGGTACCTATACTAACTAGACGACGTTCAATTATAATTGGAGAGCCAAATTAATATGCAACTATCACTTCGGAGTTGCGCTTGAAATATAGCAGAAAGTAGGCCAGTCATATAATATTTAGGCCCCTTTTATCGCCTCCTTGGGGAGTGTTGACGATTGGCACACGGTCTGCATCGTCTTGGGTCCCACATCAATTTCCATTGCTGCTATTTATGGTGCACCTGGGACTAAGCAACTACAGATGCCTGTAATCTACTGCGCTTTTATCAGATAGATCTTGGTCTTTATAATAAAACTTTTCAGCTAAACCAAATGCATGTTAGGTATTACTTCTGTACCTCTAATGATGACAATAAAGTCTTTAAGAATTTATACTAGACGTCAAAAAAGTTAAGGTTGGTTTGAGATATTTCACGGTTTTGTATATAGTTTGACATTGACTGCACAATAGTTTGCGACAGAGCTCAAATCGCACGGACTTATTTATAAAATTGCCCATTCTGGTAAATTCAGTTTATGAAATTTCATAGCTCAAAAATTGTCTAAGTGATACATAAAGCTAGATGTTTTAAGATAAACACTAGAACAATGTTATCAAACTAAAGCAGATATGTTCTGCATGTTGTAGATGTAACGATAAGGTGTTGGACGCAATAGCTATAAAATCGTTTCGCATTTACTTTTTTTAAAGTAGAAATAACGATTAGCTTTAAATGGATATAATAATATTTAGAGAGTCATAATAGAATAAAATGGTAATTTTGTTCAGCAGGTACATAAAACGCGACTACTTATTTCCGAAGAGGTTGACAGAGGTGAATTAACACCCTAATTTCAACAAATATTGTCGGCTAGTATTATTTTATTATTTGATAAGATCAAATAAAATGCAGTATATCGCTAGGTGGTATAAGAGGAACGCTGGTACCCAGAACTTATTGCTGTGTTTACTCTTAATTCTGTATGATACTTTTTTCAAATATTATTGCCACAGTTGAGTGTAACGCTGGCAATTTTATAATCTATTCTAAATAATATTAACATTTAACAGTTTAGAATTAAGTAACATTATTCTAAACAGTATACTTAATTACGGACATTTTTAAATTATTCACCTAAACGGTTCTATAGAATAACGTAACATCAAACCAGGCCTTGAACATAGATTACTTTTATCAAGCTTCATCCTGAATTTTTAATGATCACGACTTAAAGCGGAATGAAAGAACTGAACATAAAGAAGTCATTTTATATTTAACAAAAGACCTAAACGAATAGAAATTACTCAAGGCCGAAATGAAATAAATTATTACGCTATTTGGTTGAAGGCAGACATTAAGCGATTGTTTATCTAAGACCTAAGCTTAAAAGAAGGCAAAAGTATTTTAAAAGGTTTGTAATATTAATCGCGAGCCGTATGATGCTTAGGGTCTGTTTCACAATCGAAAAGTAAAGTTATAAGTATTTACTTAGCCAGTAAATTACATAGAGGTTAAATCCTTCCGTTAACTTTCTTTGCGTTTCACAATCATCCAACTAGTAAATTAAAGTGAAGATTAACTAAAAAATACTTACTTAGGAGTATGCTGGCAACTTTAGAGTTTATCGTTTCGTTTCAAGGTAAGAATAATTTCTGTGTTTGTAATAAGTACAGTAAATGCAGCAACTAAATTACAAATATTTTTCGTTATGATTTTCACATAAAATAAAGATGTATTCACATGAAAAACATAGTACATTGTGAGGTTATTGAGTGATTTCACCTTTTCTAAAATCAATGTTTCTGTAAGAATGGAATGTAACGAGTTGTCAACAAAACATCCATGTCAAACGTTTGTCAGTGAGATAGGTTTCAATAGTGTCAGTCAATTTGTTTTAAATAATTCAAAAATTGTTTCAGAGTGGATTTTGTGCAGTGAATGTGGTGTTATTTTGCTGCACAAACATCCGTGTTGATGTGCAATTATGCAGAATCGTTGAAAATAAGTCTTGTGATGTGTTTTATGTTGAGAATTCTACAGTGGTTTTCACCACCTCATCAGTGATCATGAACTCTGTTACCATTAAATTCACGCCAAGCAGTAGATGCGTTCAAATATCTGACTCCAGTGATTAGTCTGTCTCGGTCTGGGCCTCACGAGGATATATTTTCATACACTTTAGCCAAATGAAAATTTCTTTAAATAAATAATTTCCTACTTGTTTTAGGTAAACAAAAACCAATGAGACCTTTTGAAAAGGTGGCAGAAAGCAAACTAGAAATCGCAGAAACAAATTATAGAAGAGGAATGAGAGCATAAACGGAAACAGTGGTTGTTTGAAGAAGAAGACTGGTTGCAAAATAAAATTGATAAAAATTTGTGAACATTTTATTTTAAATAAATTTCTTAACTAACTATATAATGTTTTCTTATAATAAATTAAACATTACATTGTGTAGTACACATTTGTAGGTGTTTCGATTTACACAAACAGAGCTTACAGTAGGTATCGTTGTTTTTGGCAGTATGAGGACGGTGTTGGGATGGAGGTGGTATGTTCCAACCATTATCCGTATTGATGTTTGGATGTTTCTTGATCAGTAGCTGTGCAATCGCATGTGAAATTAATTTAACAATTCGACTAGCAGATGCCTTGTTTACACCAGTGAAGTCACCAACTACGCTGAGGAAACTTCCTGTTGCATAATATCTTTGTGTTAATAATAGACGATCCAAAGGTTTCACTGCATAATTCCTAGAACAAGGACATAATATATTAATAAAACTAGGTAAGTAGTAGGACTAGGATGCATAAAATAATGAAAAGTGTAAATTTTACGTACTGTCGCTATATATGTAGGAATACATAACAACTTACCTCGACGTAGGAGCAGTTATTGAATGCTCTATTAGAGAAAACATATATTTTATTGAGAAATGGAACGTAGATGTGTATATTGTCTGTGGTACAAGTCTACTTCCTGTTCCGTTCTGGATGTGTAAGGGAATACAAGTCGTGTGTCCTGTAATAAATAAACTGTTTGATTATACTAAAACCAGTCTTTATTGTTACATAATAGAGCAAACCTTTAACAGGTTATGGGCCCAGGCCAAAGCTCTGAAGAAAATAATAAGTTTTAGAAGAGAATTCATACTCGATGGAAATGGAATTAAGATTGAACAAATTCGGCGTCACCCCGTTTGCCGGCACCGATTTCAATAATTGGCTTTTCCGAATAAATATTGTATTAGAAGAATATGAATTAGAAGAAACAATCAACAGTGAGTTACAGAAGATTGACTTGAAGAAATGTGCCAAGGCAAAAAGCATTATTATACAATGCATTGCTGACAGCCACTTAGAAATTATAAAAGACTGTAAAACGCCAAAGGAAATTATAGAAAAGTTAAAAATTACTTTCCAAAGAACAGGGATCGCATCACAACTTATGTTGAGGAAGAAGCTACTCCTAATGAAGTATAGTAGCAAAGAAAAATTAGAAGAATTTTTAATTAATTTTGATAAATGTGTGCGAGAACTAAAAGCATTGGACGCTAAACCGAGCGATAGCGAAATTATTTGCTATTTACTGCTTGCCATGCCTTCCTCCTATGAGAATGTCGTCACAGCCCTGGAAACCATGTCCTCAGACATGCTGACATTAGAGTTTGTGAAGAGTAGATTACTTGATGAAGAACTAAAAAAGAAAAATTTTAATAATGAAAGTCTGGACGAAAGTAATAATGTATTCATGACAAATAATAAGAAACCAGTTTTAACGAAAGATACTGAGAAGAATAATATACAAAGATTTCCATTTAATTGCTATAACTGTGGGAAAAGAGGCCATATGAAAGCGGACTGTAGGTTCATAAAAAGTGAAAAGAAAAAGGCCTATAGTACTGAAGAGTCAGAGGATCAAACAGTGTCTTTTATGACAGCCACTAGAGAAGCACTTGCCTTAGAAAATGAATCTAAGTATAATATTCTAGAATTTGTAGTGGATTCAGGTGCCACTGATCATTTAGTAAATAACCACACATATTTCTCTGAATTGCATGAGTTACCATCACCAATAAGAATTAGTGTAGCCAAAGAAGGTGAAAGTGTTCTAGCATACAAAATAGGCAGCATAATGACAGCTGAAGCAACACTGAAAGATGTACTGTTGGTGCCGCAGTTAAGGTGTAATTTATTATCTGTGAATAAGATAGAGAAAAATGGATTCATTGTAAATTTTCAAGATAGTAAAGTTAAAATAATTAAAGGACAGAAAGTTATAGCAGAAAGTAAGAAAGAAAATAAACTATACAGAATAAATTTTAAAGTTAAAAAGGAAGAAAAAGTAGAAGCACAGAAAGCATATTCAGTTAGAGAAAGTGAACTAATATGGCATAAGAAATTGGGACATGCTTCACCAGATAAAATGAGAATACTAAAAGCAAGAAAATTTATTAACTTTGATTCAAGTGAGAATAATATATTATGTGAACCTTGTTTGAAAGGCCGTCAGACTAGAACAAACTTCAAAGAAAATACAAGACATACAAATTCAATATTACAATTAATTCACACAGATTTATGTGGTCCGATAAATCCACCCACATATGATAACAAGAAATATGTTTTATCCTTCTTAGATGACTACAGCCATTTCACCATAGTTTATTTATTAGAAAAAAAAAGTGAAGTTTTTCAATTCTTTCAAATTTATGTAAATTTAGTAGAAGCGAAATTTAACAGAAAAATCTCAAGGTTAAGGTGCGATAATGGTGGGGAGTACAACAATATAGAATTTCATAAGTATTGTAAAATAAAAGGTATCAAAATTGAGTTTACTATGAGTTATACCCCACAACAGAACGGTAAACTAGAGCGGTTCAATAGAACCTTAATAGAAAAAGCAAGAACATTGATGGCAAGTACAGTTTTTAACAAAGAAATGTGGGGAGAAGCAGTTTTTACCTCTACATATATTATAAATAGATTACCTACAAGTTGGAACATTATTCCTGCTGAAATTTGGTATGGTGAACCTCCTAATTATAATAAATTGCAAGTGTTTGGATCAGAAAGTTACGTACATATACCAAAAGAAAACCGATATAAGTTTGATGAAAAGACAAGGAAAATGTATTTAATTGGTTATTGTGATAATGGTTATCGCTTATGGGACCCACAGAATAAGAATATAGTGAGATCTAGAGATGTAATTTTTAAAGAAAACATTGAGAAAATAATTTTAGAAGATGTAAAACAAATTGAAGAATGTTGTGAAAAGGTTAGTGAAGAAAATTATCAAGAGAAAAAGAAAGAATATATAAATATTAGTGAGGAAATAATATTACCTGAAAACAGTTCAAAATATCAAGAAGGAAGACAAAACAGAGTTATACAAAAACCTAGATATTTGAATGAATATGAATGTGACTATATGGCATTAATGACAAATAACTTCTTGTATGATGAACCAAAAACTAAAAAGGAAGCTATGGGGAGACCAGAGAGTGAGAAGTGGTTAGAAGCAATAAATAATGAGTTAAAATCGCATGAGAAACATGGTACATGGACTATAGTCAATAAACCACAAAATAAAAATATCATACATAGCCGATGGGTATTTAAGAAGAAAAATGAAAACATTTGTAAAGCTAGGTTAGTAGCAAAGGGCTATGAAACATCAGAATATAGTGAAATTTATGCACCCGTAGGAAAGATGTCTACACTCCGGACATTACTAGTAATTGCCAATCAAGAAAACCTAATTATTGAGCAGATGGATGTGAAGACAGCATTCCTACATGGTGTTCTCAAAGAAGAGATATATATGCACCTGCCAGAAGACATGAAAAGTGAGAAACATGTGTGTAAATTAAACAAATCAATATATGGATTGAAACAGAGTCCTAAGTGTTGGAATGATGTATTCCATATGTTCATGTTAAAAGGTGGATTCACATGTGCATTATATGATCAGTGCTTATATACAAAAAGTGATAAGTTTTATGTGTTCATATATGTAGACGATATACTTTTAATACATAATGATAAGCAAGTTATAAATGATTTTAAGAAACAGTTAAATTGTCAGTTTGATATGGTTAGCCTTGGTGAGGTGAAGAAGTTTCTTGGACTTGAAATTGAAAGGTCAAGTAAGTCAATGACATTGAGTCAGAAAACATATATTCAAAATTTACTTCTTAGATTTGGAATGGAAAATTGTAAGGGGATTGCAACTCCTGTGGAAAAGGGCCTTAAGCTTACTAAAGAAAATAATGTTAATTTATATACTAAGAATCCTTATAGAGAAGTCATAGGGTGTCTAATGTATTTAGTTATTGGTACTAGGCCAGATTTGTGTTTCTCTGTAAATTTATTTAGTAGATTTCAGGATTGTGCTAATGATGAGCATTGGACTTACCTTAAAAGAGTGTTAAGATACCTGCAATATACTAAGAACTTAGGTCTAGTTTATATTTGTAATAGTAAAATGTCTTATAGTGAAAATCCTGTTATAGGTTATTCAGATTCAGATTGGGCTTCTGATTGTGTGGATAGGAAAAGTGTAACTGGATATTGTATGACATTGTATGGTAATCTTGTATCATGGGCAACCCGTAAACAGAAAACTGTATCTCTGTCAACTGCTGAAGCGGAGTATGTAGCTCTTAGTTCGCTTGTGTCTGAAGTATTATGGTACAAAGGTTTAGTTAATGTTCTAAATATAAATTGTCAAAGTATTGTAATTTTTGTTGATAATCAGAGTTGTATACAAATGTCAAATAACAGAGAAAATAACACTAGAATAAAACACATAGATATTAAACATCACTTTATTAAAGAAACAATACAGAATGGTCATGTAATGTTAAAATATATAAGTACTAATAATCAGAAGGCTGATATCTTTACAAAACCCTTATGTAAACTCACATTTAATTATTTAAGAAAGTCTATTGGTATGTCTGAATGTTAAATTTTCTAGACTTTTTGGTTGTTGTTTAAATAAGAAAAAAAAATATTTTTGTTGTATTTTTATATTTAAGGATCAAAATAGAATATTTGGTACCTAATTGGTTTGTTATTGTGTTGTGACATTTGTCTAAAAGTGACACTGACAATTGATTGTATGCTAAGTTAGTGTTGCAATTACAAGTTTTGTGTTATTCTTGTTAAATTGTTAATTTAAGAAAAGTAAAAACGCTGTAATTGTGGGGGAGTATTGAGAAATGGAACGTAGATGTGTATATTGTCTGTGGTACAAGTCTACTTCCTGTTCCGTTCTGGATGTGTAAGGGAATACAAGTCGTGTGTCCTGTAATAAATAAACTGTTTGATTATACTAAAACCAGTCTTTATTGTTACATAATAGAGCAAACCTTTAACATATTTAACACCCTCTTTAGAAAGTCGGAATCCTATCTTGAAGTCAGTATCATAATATTTTTCCATGTTGTTTACACGATACCGAAATATTGGTTCCCTACGCGGTCCCGTCATGCGACCAAAAAAAATCATCAAATTTATCTTCAATAAGATCAAAAATTTCCATTTTAAATGACAATAATAAACATTGTTGATGAATCTAGAAATGTCGTATTTGAGGTTATCTTGTCATAAATAGATTTACTTCTCACAAGTATACGGCTACTTGGTAGTGCATCCGTTGATTAATTTAATCTGCAGATTACGTTGTAATTAACCCTACTCAGAGATTGTGAAACGCAAAAATTTGTTTACTGAGCAGATAAGTTCGAAGTAGCTTACTTCGAACTTTACTTTTCGATTGTGAAACAGGCCCTTAGACTCATATCTGCATGTATCAAAACGAAGGTTACGTCTGGTGAGTTTTGCGACGTGCAATAATACTTAGTCCAGCCCGGCTAGCATGACCATCGAAATAAGATATGATATAGCCCTTTATCGCTTAGAACTGTCAAAAACCCATTGTTCTATGACAGTTCAAAGCGATAAATCGCTTTATCATATCGTGTTTCGGTGGTCATTCTAGACGGGCAGAAGTGTGTGAATTCTAAAATCAACCAAAAAATTATTATAGTCCATTGTGCGGGTGAGACCACTTCTATTTGGACAGGGTCTTAAAAGGTAAGGCGCGTGTGGCACGCCTGGCCGAATTATGTGGGTCACTTTTTGCGTGATACATACAAAGCTTATTGATTGTTAATTAAACTTACCTAATAGGTATGTCGCCAACAAAAAAAATTACTCAATTATACCACCTACCAGGAATTCAAACCGGATTACCATACTCTTTTTGCTTTGTGTGTAATTAGTATCATTGTTTTCCTTCGTTTAATAAATGTCATCTATACTTGTGTGGCTCAAAATATTGTTAGATTAACACAATATTTTTATTTCGTACATATAAATAGAAAAGTTTCGTAACATATCATCGTTGTATTGACTTATCGTGTCTAAATCTGTTCGAGATCGGCGCAACTTATTAATAGTATATTATTATACTTTTAGTAGCATACTTATTAATCTAAAAAACTGATTTAATTAATTGCTTTACATGTTAATGACATTATTTGTCATTTCTATTAGCATTTAATGATAGAATAAAATATGGAAAACAATCAACGAAGAATTTTTTTACGTTCATTCATTATTAGGTTAGTACCTAATATGCTCTGCATGCTGTTCAGAATTTTTCGCTCATTTAATACAATAAAGGCGCAACTCAAAACAATTCTAATAAACACCGTGTGTTCTAAATTCACGTCAGTAAGACCTAATAAAAAAATTAAAAAAATGGTTTATTCATATAAGGTACCATTACGTACACTCATGAATCGTCAAATAAATGCGTTGAACATTGGAAACGTCTGTCGTGTCAGAATCAAACGGTTTTCAATATTTAACGCTTATGCTACGACATCCGTTCGTAAACTACCAGGAGGCCTTGTTCTGAGAAGAACTAATAATGTTTCAGGGTTAGGAAATTTTGAGTTGTGTAATTTTTGTGTGGTGACGGCAGAGTAGAATACAATTGTTACCACCCCAAATCTCTCCTGTGGGTGTCGTACAAGGCGACTAAGGATATATCAGTGATGAGGAATGGGCAGCAGCGTTTCTCTTATACCACCTAGCAATGTACTGCGACTATTGTGCCCGATAAATGGCAATAGGCTCGCCACCTATTACATGGGACCTAACATAATTGGCGAAACGTGGGTGCTAGTTCACCTCTGCCTACCCCTTCGGGGATATAGACGTGATTTATGTATGTATGTAATTTTTGTGTTTTGTTTGCAGTATGGATTGGAATGTTGTCATTCCAATCACTCTCTCCGTTCATCGATCTCTCGACATGGTCCGTTCTGTCTCTTTTCTATTCATTCATTTATCACTAGCACCTTTACGGTGTGATGGATGATATGAATCAAAAGGGAGTGGATGGTTTGTTGACGTCTAACCGATATGAATGGATATATATGAGAGGAAACATACTGCGCCGACCCCAGATAGACTGGGAACAGGACAGGGAGAAGAAGTATTATTTGTATTTTAGAAGCGATTTGTCGGACTCATCTGTTTTGGTTCCTAGTGAAACCATTGAAACTAACCTATTGACTGTCCTTGTTTCAGATGTGACAGTGCTGCCAACATGGTGTAGACCAATCAATGACTGTGCCAATTCCCGTGCCAAATATGGCAATGTCCGACACTAGGAAGATTTTCTTCGCGTTATAACTTTCGACATAGCCGTTGTCTAGTAATGAAACGGTGAAACATACAGAAACAAGATGGGGCGACGACGGTGGAGATTTATCACCATAGCCTCGTGTCTGCTTTTTATAATTAAGGAGACGCAATGTCAAGGTTGGTATTTTTCATTGTACAACGACAACAAAGCCGTGTGTTGACGGCAGAGTAGAATACAATTGTCACCACCCCAAATCTCTCCCGTGGGTGTCGTGCAAGGCGACTAAGGATAAATTAGCGATGAGCAATGGGCAGCAGCGTTCCTCTTATACCACCTAGCAATAGCAATGTACTGCGACTTTTGTGCCCGATAAATGGCAATAGGCTCGCCACCTATTACATGGGACCTAACATAATTGGCGAAACGTGAGTGCTAGTTCACCTCAGCCTACCCCTTCGGGGATATAGACGTGATTTATGTATGTATGTACAACGGAGCGCACTGCGGCAATGAAAATAATTCTATATTATTCTACTAATTTTTCACAACACTGAAAATGTTTTCTATAGACATTTAACACACCAGACAACTAAAATAATTTGAAAGTAAGGATTTGTTTGTCTTTACCGTGGTAGTTGAGACATTGCAACGAACCAGATTTATGGTTGTTTTAAAATAACAATTTTGTTTTTTAATATTTTAAGTGTGTGCTAAAAATGTTAAATATACATTTATATAAAAAAGCATTATGTGCTGGGGAAAATAAACTTGTAACGATTGTAAAATATAACTTAACAAGTAGGTCTAAAGATCGAAATCTAGGTCTATTTTTGAAAATAAACGGAAGTAAAGGTTGCAACCTTTGTTTTTCCAAATAAAAGATACAAAAAACAAAACATTTCATAACGCCTTGCAGCCCGCATGGTGCGACTTAGTCACAATTAATTTCGTTACATCTAACTCATGCAGCTACAAAAGGTACATATATAAATTAATAGTGGCATTATAAGTATGGTGTTGTAATATATGTCAGTTAATGCAACGGCTCCAACCACCTTTAGCCATTGAACCTTATTAGGCCAGCTTAGTGATGTACCGAACCTTCACGGGCATCTTCGTGTAGGAGGGCTTATAGTGGGACGAGATAATATTGTGTTCCTTATGTCGCAAAAGCGCTTACACTGCTCAGTATATACCATCCAAGATAGTAAAAAAATATTGATGAATGCAAAATGAATTACAGAGAAAAAATAGGTCAGTAAAATTTCTCAGTCGAATTTGTCTTTAAGGCTAAAAATAAACCCGTCTGACTGAGCTTTATATAAAAAAATAACAAAATACTCACTAACGTAACGTTAAACTATCTTTCCTATGAACTCTGCAGCACATAATCATAATACGAAAGCAAAATAACTTACATTATCTTCAAAGAAGTGAAATTGTAGGGTAGAAGCGGGCGAGGTCATGCGAAACAAGAAGGATATATTTCACATACGTAATTATGACACAGACTTATAGCGACAAGTTAAGTTCTAAGTACTATCGGATATATACTTAAGTAATATCGGAATTAAGTGTAATTCCGATTGTAATATCATGATAGTATAACGTGTTTTCTAGGAAGTGTGTCTATAACACCACCTACGTACGTCTTACCCGATCATCCGCTAAATCTATCTGTACATGATCTCAGAGAGAAATGAATATGTGCAAATGGACCGTAGTGGAATATTGCGATCAATGCGGCGTTTCGTTACCGAGATAAACAAAGCGACATTAATGGCCAAAACCGGACCGAAAGAGGCATAGAACTTATATTAGGGGCCGTGGGCGAACAGTGCAAGCGATGGAAGTATTTTGATATCGCCCGATGTTTCTTTGCACGGTACATTAGCTTTTATCAAATCCGAGGTGTTCTGACTCATGCTCGGTTAATATGAGAATTTAAAGTTTTAGAGGAAGGTGTCCCTAAGCGTGTGCCGTGCGATGCCGTGTGGTGACGGCAGAGTAGAATACAATTGTCACCACCCCAAATCTCTCCCGTGGGTGTCGTACGAGGCAAGGATAAATCAGTCATGAGGAATGGGCAGCAGCGTTCCTCTTATACCATCTAGCAATAGTACTGCGACTTTTGTACCCGATAAATAGCAATAGGCTCGCCACCTATTACATGGGACCTGACATAATTGGCGAAATGTGGGTGCTAGTTCACCTCTGCCTACCCCTTCAGGGATATAGGCGTGATTTATGTATGTATGTATGGGTAGGGTTTAGCGGACCACATTGTTTTAGACAGCAGACAAAGACGGTACAACTTATTGGGTGATTCGCTAGCAACCCGACTTTTTCCTCTTTCGCCGACGCCACAAATTCGAGTGGTACACAAATATGTGCCCTCAAACCTGCCACCCACGTACTGCTGAAGCTTTTATTATTCAATAACCCGCGCCCGCCGCGGAGCGGACCGCCTGTTATCATGTTTGTCTTTTACCCTCGGGGCTACAGGAACCTCTAAAGCATTAGTTCTTACTGAAACTAGACCCTGATTTTGCAATTGTACCTACAACTTGAAACGTTAGACATTCTGTAACAATGGAAACCACTGTTCCTTGTTTAGTCAAAGGCTCTGGAATGTTCAATAATCAAATATTTAAACTGGCAACGCGGGAATAGCGCAAAGTTCAGAAAATATTCAGCTTTGACCTGCACATTTCGAATGCTGTGAATATTTGGATGTGAACTTGCTTTCTGTTTAAATTTTCCAAATGAATGAATGAATGCATCGGTATCTATGGTACAATTCAATTAGGAATACGCAAAAAACAAACAAGCTTTTCTTTTCCTAAACGTTTAATTGAAACTGATACAACCAGTACCTATAATAAACAAATATGCTCAGTAATTAGCTTAGACAGAAGAATATAAAATAGATACAATAGTTAAAAATTGCTTTCTTGCAACAATAAGTCTTACTGGCATAAATTTAAAAGACACAAGGTTTCTGAATAATATTTGAGTCGCGTCCCTTTTGTATTAAAAAAGCGATGTAGGTATTTTAATAGCAATAATAATAATCGCTTCAATCAAGTATGATTTAACAATCAATATCATAATAAAAACCGCCATCCAACAATAGCCCTTAATATTAATATAAATACGTCATATACCCATCTGTCTTACCCAATTCAGTCTAGATTAAAAGATTTCTGCGATGCATTTTAAATTTTCCTTTCGCCTCAAGAATCTCAGGGGACATTATTACGTATTATCTTGCTATGTGGTAAAATGAGATGAAATGTCGCCCATTTTTCAACACTGTTTTAACCCTTGGTCGGTTTGTACGACCCCCGCTGGATATATTGGCGATGGTGACAATTTAAACTGCACGGCTTGTGGTTTTATCATCAATACAGTCATATCGAGTGTTGTTTTGAACAATAAGTGTAGGTAAGTGTTAGAAAAACAATTACTAAAATATTTGGTCAAAAATTTTTTCAAAAAATCGTATTTCTTACCTAACGACAATGATTTTTCGTAATTTTACAGACCTTTTTTTTGTTTATTTTTGGGGTTTTTTTTAATTATACCTTTGAGGCTCACTGGCTTCAAATACATTGAAATAAATAAAAATGTATATTCATTCTAATTTAAATATAATTTCTACACTAGTTGGTTCTCTATCAAATAGATTTAATTGATTTGGGACGAGGAAAACCACAAAAAAATCAAAGTAATAGTTGTAAAGAATTCCATGGTGTAACATCAAGTTGGTTTGACCTTTGCATGAAGCCTCTTCAGTTTGATTATGTTACACTTGACCTACTGAGCGGCTGCGCGCTTGAATTCAATCAGGTGAATGCTGAGCCATTTAAATATTTGATGTAAACTTTGTCTAGCTTCCGATGAGCCATCGGAGGTTGATATTTCACTATTATTTCGACAGTTATCTTATTGTTACATACATAAATTTCGCTTATTTATCCCAGAAGGCAGCAGCACCCTTGTGATAGCGGGCGAGCCTATTGTTATCTGCCTTTACCCTTAGTCGCCATAAACAACACCCGCGGGAGAGATGTGCGTGGTGACAATTGTATCCTGGTAATGTGATTTGTGACATTTTCATCTCTTTTCATTACGTTCATTTTCCACATTAGCATATAAAACTAAAAGCTCTGTAGGCTGATTTTATGAAACTATGATATAACTACAAAAACCTCTATCTTACAGCATAGCAAAGCTATATCTGAATTTTACTATTTTTTATGGTCATATTATAATTTCCATAATCAATAAACTCCAAACGGAAGGTCAATTTACTGACATTGAAAAATTCCCATACAAATTTTGGCCTAAACCCTACTCTGTAATTATGTTTTAATGAACATAATAGGTACGTACGGAATAATTAGCGTCCTTACACCGCTGTTATATGAACAGAACAACTATCTTTGTCTTCACGCGAAATATTATAATAGGGTGTGTACGTTTCATTGGGTATACATACCTTTAGTATATAAAATTATAATTGCTAGTTACACCCACGTAACAGCCTCTGATGACAAGGACATGTACCGATGTGACGACTAGAAACACGATATTGAATGTATTCGAACAGGTGTGAAGATAATCTCTAAGGCAGTGGAATAGGGTTGCTAATGGGTTCAATTTCCATAAGGAATCAATATGCCTTTACTGAAATTGAAGGTCGGAGTGTGTAACACTATTATTCAATTAAAAAACGCCACAACGCACTGAATTAACTTAGAACATTGATTGTGTTCTAAATTCTTAATGTTACAACTCACTTTAGCTAAAATACTAATGCGATTCGTTTTTTAGATAATGTCTGTTTCGTATTTAGAAAGCGACATACGTATTTAATACAGTGCCGATTCAGGAAATTAGGTAGCTAAGCCTATAACCTAAGCTAGGAAGCTCTTGATAGATAAGTAAGGGAAAATCTTTTATTGTTATTCTTAGCATGATTTCCAATCAATTAATGTTGCTTGTCCCCACAAGCTAATGTTAGGAGTAGCACAATACTATTCTGAAAAATTATAAATATCCTTCTCTAGTAAATCATATCGATGATAGAAAATGGCGGCGGCTCTTTAATGTATTTTTTGGGGACATACCGTAAGTTAATATGATCTTTTTTGTAACCAACTTGATATAACATTATCAAAATCATCATCATCATCACCAGCCTTTTAATGTTCACAAGGCTAGGGCACCCTTTCTCTATGGATGGAATATTATACGAAAAACGCAACATAACCCACCACGCCAGCCCAGGGGGCCTACCGCCTAACTCAATTGCTAAAGCAAAAGCTATAGTTTATGACGTCATGCTGTCATTTCGAACCAAATGTACCTAAACTATTAGCGACAGCTTTGAACGAATGATCACCGAATGATTTTGTATGAATTTGGCACAAAATCCGTACTGCCTAAAAATTCAGGATGGCTGCTATAGCCGTAAGCAGTGCATTGCTATATAGCTATCATCGGCAATTAAGTTAGGCGGTAGGCCCCCAGGGCGGATTGATGGGTATAACGACTGTATATGCAGCCGGGACCAACGGCTTTGCGTGCCTTTGGAAGCACGGAGAAACTCGTGAACTATGGCCGGCCTTAGAGAACATTATTCTGTATACGCAACCAAACTCCACACTATCGAGCTTTTAATCAAAATCACCCAATGTAAAACAAAAAAAACGAATAATTTGAACATTAACAAAGGACGATTGGAATAGGAGGCGCCTGCAATTATGCAGGACGTAATGGGTGACACACGTGCCTCCAAAGGGTTGAGGTTGGATTATCGCACGTGAGAATCCTTTCTAATTAGGGATATGAGAGCGTTTAAGTGTACGTGGTTTGATGCCTGTGGTACCATGTCGCTTCTTAATTAGTGGGTGTCGATTAGCAAATTAATAGGACGCTTGGGCACTCCAATGTGTTGATTCTGAAAATCTCGAAACCACTGCAGAAGAAATTCCAGAAATTTCCATTCCTACCTTGCTTCCATGGTTGAAGAAAGGTGCGAAGTAAAAACAAAACGTCTGCGTTCAACTATTTCTATACACCACAAATATTAATATTTGTCTTAAACGTTAATATTTTATGTTAATAATTTAGGTTTTAACCAAGCTATTTCTCGTAATAGTAATAATTCTTACAGTGAACAAACTGGAAATGTTATTTAACTTAAATGATATTTCGCGTCTGAGATATGTTTTATAATACTATTTTGTTGTAGTGTCCGTGATAGAGAAGACGTCATACCGTTTGTTAATACTACTCTTCATTTGCTAGTGGCACTGTGAAATTTAATGTTCGTCTTTCTACGGTATCTACCTACTAAGTAAATTTCCATTATTTAAAATGACTTTACAGAATTCATACAGAAAACGTACTTTCAAATGCCAGTCATGAAGTTTAAGCCTTGAGTAGACGATATTAGCGAATTCTTGGGATGTTTTTTCGTCCGAAAAAAATCCATACCCAATGGCTGAAAGCAGAAGGATTTTAAGTTTTTGTTGTGAAATTTTAAATCGTGTAAATTGTACTATTTAATTATTTGAATCCTACTTCTTAATATAGAAATAATTCTAATTATTATAACTCTAACTGCCGCATTCAGAGAAGTCAATTAACTTTGATGAGTACTTAATACAAAAAAAATCACAATCAAGACTATAACCCCCGGTTAGAATATCGACTAGTTTTGAATTGTTATTTTTTGACATTAAGTAGGTACTGATTAACGTAAAGTAACGTCTCTGAGTGCGGCAGTTAGAAGAAAGACGACAGCATTATACACGATCGCAATCATGTATTTCAAAAGTGTTCGAGTTGCTTGCTTTGAGCTATATGAGTACCTAAGTAAGAATAGTTTGTCTTTTACTTCTTCTTCTCTGTAATCCTGCTCTGCCCTCGCCACACGGCTTTCAAGATCCTGTTTATTCTATGGAAAACACAAATTTTAATCGAAACTAAGCAAGTTCACCAACAACTTCTCCTGTATTGAAATTTTGTGGTCTCCGGCGTTTGACAGTAACCAAATGAAGTCGTGGGACTGAATAAGTAGTTTACAATATTTTGTGGTCACCCCGCGTAACATTAAGCAAGCTCGGGGAATTAGCGAAACGGCGAAAGATGAACTCGGCGCAGACTAACTGGAACTAACAACAGTGTAAGGTCCTTTGGAAATCCAGAATTAGTTTTGGTAACGTTAATCCCAATGATTTCCGTTTCGAGTATCGCGGTGCGCAAATTTTAGTTGAACGATATTTAACGGTTATTTGGTTCCCGCTTAGTGAAGTTTAGGATAGTTAGGATATTTAGATATTCAGGATAGTCAGATTATAAATTATACTCACTTTACAAATTTGATTCGATTGGGCAAATGGCAAGGATACCTATATTATTAATAAATATAGTTACTACTCTTTTAAGTATTCGTAATAATAATTATGTCAGACTATACAAAACTCATAAGGGCAGACAATATTGAAACATTGTGTTGAAAAGGAAATATTCCTTTAAACAGCTAGCAACGCTTCCTCTGCATTTTTTTCACAACACAATTAATATGTTACCTACATTAGTTATGAGCGAAATTGCAAGCTTAAACAGATTTTTTAATAAATGCTAACGTTTAACGGCACCAACATTTTTATTTTCCGGTAAAATTCGCCCGTCTAAACGTGCGCATAGTGAACTATTAGCTACAGTAAGAAATATTGCTTCTTCCTGGTTTAAGTAGTTCGGTAACATTAAGCGCTCGCTGAAAATAATAACTTGTATCAGTCTTCGAATAGTATTTCTCATCGGTCTTGTGTTATAGATTCAATTTCCTTTCATGTTGTTTAGCATTTATTTTGCTCTTTACTATTATCATCATTAGCCTCCTGTTAACATCCCTCTTACGGATAGATGCAAGGAGTCCCAGTGTACGTATGTAGCTGTCAACACCTAGTAGCACTCTACTGCCTATTCCTCGATTAACCTTTAGTTACCTTCTCAGACACTCTTCCAATGGTTTGGTTTGGGGACTGTTTTATTGTAGTCGCTATGAAAAAAAGCGCGGTATTTTTCGATTTTAATTTTAACATTATATAAATGTTATAAAAATTAGTACAAAGATTTTAATGGTTAGAAAAAGAAGTTCGAAAAATTATGATCTTGAGGCGGGAATCGACAGCGGACGCGGGTTCGATTCCCGCCTCAAGATCATAATTTTTCGAAATTCTTTTTCTAACCATTAAAATCTTCGTGGTATTTTTCTTTTCGGAATTTTTTTAATAATAAATTGTAATTAATTTTCTACCATATATATAAATATCCAAATGACAAGCTAATACCATTCTGGTGGCTTTGAAACAATAATGAATTAGCACGGTAGACTTAAAACAAGCAGAGACTTTCCCTACCGCTGCACACTTTGGTAGAGTTATGCTAAGCGCGCCTCAACCCTCGTGTATATCACAAAGAGCTTTTGAACCTCCGCACACACGTCACGTACAGCCCCTGCCTAATTACCTGCGATTTACGGCATGTGGAGCCCTAATATTAATTACAACTTATTGTTTTAATGAATACTGTTTTTTTAGGCCCAAAAGACCCTTAACGAAACTTTACTGTGCCCACAAAAAGCGAACCCTAATTATTGCAGGCATTGTGTTGTTTTAATGAGGATTTGTTTCGTGCGCGAATAATGGGTGATGGTCAGATTCAGTGTAATTAGTTTCTTTTGATGCTGATATAACACGCATGAGAGTTGGGAGCTGGAGCTAGCCTGCGATTGCGTAAACCAAGCAATGTTCGCAAAGGTCGTCATTTGGTAGTCTGTGTGAATTCTGCCTAAAGCGAGAATGCTCGTGCAGAAAATCATTTTTGAAATTAGCATATAGTCCGCCGAATCGTCTGCTTCCCTTGGGGCCATGTGGAAATTTAAATTCTCATCTGGATCGTGGAAATATGTAGTTCAAAATGATTATATACACGATAGGGCCCGCTTGACGTAGTAAGTTTGCTTCCCTGTCATCATCAACATCATCGTCACCGACCTTTTAATCTCCCCATTATTGGGGCACGGGCCTTACCTGTGGATGAAAAAATACAAGGAGAATGGGCTATAACCCGCCACGCTGGACCAGTGCGGATTGGTGGGTATTAACGGCTGCATATGCAGCCAGGTCCAACTGCTTAACGTACCTTCCGAAGCAATTCCCCGTGTTTTAAAAGGCAAGAATTTTCGGTCACCCTTCTAACGACCGGCCACTCCGATTAGGGATCGAATCCCTGTCTTATTGAATTATTCTTATTAATTTCCAAACTTTCCTTCCTTCCTTAATTTCCATCCGTTTCCTATTTTGCAATTACTACTTATTATTAATATAAAATATTATTTATAGCGTAGATACTAAATAACATTTATAGAAGGTGTATTCCACTATTACATGGGACCTAACCTATGTCAAAATACAGGGAATAAAAAAAACAGATCTTAAGATTCCCCGCAGTAATAAGTACGTTTCCCCAAAACATCTTGTTAGCAATAGAAGTCAGACTCCCACTTTTGACTGATCCGCAGAGCAGTCTCATCCCGTGGGCCCTACTTTATCGGGCAAACAAGTTATTCCTTGCGTCTTCTATATTTTTCCTTGATTAAGTTCCTCGCGGTTAAATTTCCCCAAGGGCTCGGATGGGCTTCGTGGGTTGGTGTCAGTTTTGATTATTCATTGATCGCGGTCGACATGATAGAGGTTTCGATATTTTCTCGAAGTTCAGATTTGTTTGGCGAAAATGTACAATTTACCTCGAACACTCTCCGCGAAAAGACCAGTGGTGAGGTGATCATTAAACAGTGATACATATATTATAAGATAAAAACAATATCAAATAACACTGGTCTACATATTGTAAATATTAAATTATTATTGCTGTACAAATGCCGTGTGATGACGGCAGAGCAGAGCAATCGTCACCGCCCTCAATCTCTCCCGCGGGTGCCGTACAAGGGTTAAGAATGCGATAAGTCATGGGCAGTAGGGTTCGTCTAATAACACTAACACCATAACAATATACTGTGAATTACGTGCCCAATAGATGGCAATAGGCTCGCCACCACATGCCATGAGTCCTAACATAATTGGCGAAACGTGGGTATTAATTCACCATCCCTTCATGAAGGCGTAAATAAATAGATGTGACGAATCAATGTTTATTTAAAATAATAATAATTTAAAGAAGATATAAATTTGAAAGAGACATTGACGTTTTGATAAAATAAATTCCGAACAATTACCCCCAATAGATTGTTCGGAACTAATTTTATTTATCAGAACGTCAAAGTCTCAAGGGCTTCTCCTGTTAAAATCTCGAAATCAATTTTTTAAATTCCTTCTAAAAGCTCAGCACCAGCTTAGTGGGAGTCAATGTCCTTCAGAAAAGGACACAAAAAGAATTCTCTGTCTTGAAATTTAAATGAGCAGACACAATAAACAAAGGTAGGCTTTCGTTTGCTATCACAATAAAAAGTCCGTAAAACTTGCAGCGAAAAATGGTCGGCCATTAATCGACCATTACAATCGTTGATTAAAATTTAAAACACGTACCATGATAAATGTTTGCGTATTTTGTTTTCTGCTGAATTGCGTGGCACAGTGGGCTTTTGAGTGGAATACAGTCTATTTATACTTATTTTTTCCTTAAATAATTTATATGGTTAGCAAATTGTTTCGTGGACCAATCTTATTTATACGTAACTTCCCCACTGCTGACTGAAGCCTAGCAATTCCGCCAAATGAAAGAATATAGAGAATGAGGAGCTGGATGTCGAACTGGATAAGTCCGCTCGGCCTGCTATTGTATAAACTAAGCAACATTAAATAATGCCGGTCATTGGATACGGGGCAAAAAATTACTGTCTAGTTCCTCCGTGCCTCGGAAGGTACGTTAAGCCGTTGGTTCTGGCTACATCTGCAGTCGTTAATACCCACCATTCCGTTCATTTTCTCTATATTTATCGATCCAAAGGGAAGGCCTCTGCCCCAAGCAGGGACATTTCAGTGCTGGTAATGATGAGATTGCTTAACCGACGTTTATAGAGCAAATCAGATATTTGTAACATCGCAATTACCACCTCTGAACCTTCCGAGAACTTTTCTTTACACCAAAATAAACTTTTAAAACACCAGAACATTGGCTGTTAAACAAAATCGACATTTAGAGTAGTTAACGCAAGATCGATATCTTTGGCACATGATTAACAATTGACAAATCAAGCCCTTTTCGTCTTGGGCAGTATATCTGATCCATCGAGTTATGAGGGTAGCGATCTATCGATTTCCTATTATGCCAGACATTGCTTCCACTCGGGATCTGATGAGGACGCCGCTCCTAATTAGGGATATGATCCGCAAGAAAGTAATTTCCTTGAGATTATCTTTGGAATGATGTGGGGCCCGAAACCAGGACGTGCAAATAAACTGGAAGGGTCATAAAAGAAGATTAGGCGCGCGTTCTGTGTGCGCTCCCCCGAATATGTTCAGCGGTAAACATAATTTTATTCGCGCCCGGATGAATTGTGGCCAATGGTGCGTCCGTGGTGCTAAGACACTGCTGGGATTAAGACGCGGCGTGGGACTGATTTAATTTTTGCGAGATATGTTGCTTCAGGCGTCTGCGACTGAGATGTTGTGTGGTAAGATTGATAGGTACTTTTAAAAATGTATAAATATTTCTCTAGCCTATCCAGACCAGAGTAAGCTGCTTTAGCGCCTGCGTTATGTTTACAGGTCAACTTAATAATATTATAAATATTCATTATACGTGAACAGTATATTAGGGGATTTAGAAGCCTCTTAGCCAGGCATTGACGATCGTATCGAACCCTTCGTCAAATACATAAATCATAATATGCGGTTTTACAATTAGCATACATACATACATAAATCACGCCTATATCCCCGAAGGGATTATAGGCGTGATATTATAGGCGTGTGGTTATAGGCGTGTGTGTAGGCAGAGGTGAACTAGCACTCACGTTTTGCCAATTATATTAGGTCCCATGTAATAAATAGGTGGCGAGCCTATTGCCATTTATCGGGCACAAATGTCGCCGTACATTGATATTGCTAGGTGGTACAAGAGGAACGCTGCTGCCCACTCCTCATCATTGATTTATCCTTAGTCGCCTTGTACGACACCCACGGGAGAGATTTGGGGTGGTGACAATTGTATTCTACTCTGCCGTCACCACAATTAAGTCGTCAACATAACCATATAAAATGTAGACAAAATAGTTTACGTTTTCAAACCATACAAATTTATAATCCCTCATGTCCGAGTGGCCAATTTTTGGATTTCGGCTTTGAGTTTTGGATTTTTTTTACCTAAATGTTGATTAGACATCCATCCAAAGAAGTATTTATTTGCAAACGTTGCTTAACTCCTATAATCGCCGAGCTACGCTTTAGCCATTGGTCAGTCTGTTTACATATAATAAGCTCGTAGCTAAACAGCATAACATATTACTCATTAATCCGCAACGAACATGTTGGTTTAGTTATTACCGGTGGATGTCTTGTCTTTGTATTGTAGCTCATCAGCGAAATAATTGCTTATTACTTATTTATCAGTAACCAGACGCTCGGTTCATAATTAAATAAGTATATTCTGATGAATTGATTCACACTACGTACTTGGTATTTTCGGTCATAAAGGGAATATACCAAGTAACATTAATCATACCTAGACAAGAAAAAAAAATGTAATACGAACAAAAGATAACGGCGTGTGACAACCACCAAACACGATCCTATTAAATAATGTATTGAAGAATATCTTATACATTTATAGTATTGATTCACGTTTAAAATATATTTCAAATTAAATCAGTAATAGAATACACCTTTTTCAACTTAAGATTTTTAAATGATAATGTATAGAAATATGAATAGACAGATAAGGCACACTATCGTTTATGGTGGTGCAAAGTTTCTTTCGAGAGCTGAGAAAAATCCTTCCTTCTAGATTTTTCAGCATAGCATATTTATTAAATAAGTGTGTTAAATATTATAAAAATTAAAAAACTTAGCAGCAATAACACGTCCTAGCACCCTCTCATAATGTATTTTAACCCTTTTATCCCTCTTAATAATAATTTCTAGGGACGTCTTCTTACAATTTTGCGCCTTGCGAATTTGCGCAACTTCGAAAAGAAACTTGCTTGTCAATTATAATCGGTGCAAATACGTTCCTTGAATACGAATGAGACCCTAACAACGCTCGTCGGGATTGCATTAAATGATTGGAAGCGAAGGCCTTCGCAAAACAAACTAAAGTCCATTACGATATTGTTTTGGATACACGCCGTGATGTTTTGTTTGTTCCCATATTAGTTTATGAGACAAATAGTGGGATCGCTTTCAAGTTCAGTGTAACGCAAATAAGTTTGTGTCAGATTTGCCAAGTCTATTTCTACTTTTGGTTCATAACTGTGTAAACCTGATAGTATTAAGTTGTTACATAACGTTGTTCAATATTGGTCAATTAATGTTCCCCACTCTTTTAAAAATCAAAGAACACAGAGAAACAACCCAGCTCGCGTACCCAGTGCGGGTGATGATGTTGGCGCAGTAAATTCTGATCAATGATTACAAATAGGTAGTTCAGAGCATAAAAATGTGCCTCCTAATTTTGTTTTTCTTTCTTTTCAGATGAAAACGACTTTTACTACTCTCCAGTAGAAAGAAGTTTTGCCCAAGTGCAACCCCCTCTATTTCCAAACAGTCGACCTACGACGTTCTTTGAACATGGCGACAACTTTAGAGTGGCGCCGTCACCGTCACAACCACTGTACAGTGAGGGACATGTCAGATTCCCTAGCCCTAATTATAATCAAAACCCATCGCCATTTCAATTACCAACCGGGAGAAGTCAAGCAGGAACACAATACTATGTGAACCAACCAGAATTCAGCACACCACAGCGACAACGATATAGGCCAGCGCTTCCATTCAATTACCAGTTAGTCCATCCAGCTTCCACGAAGAGGCCCGACGTACCACAAATACATTCGGTCGCATACCAAAATGACCCGTCAAAACCTGAAACATTTTTGGGCCAAATTACAATCAACAATCCAGATATAGATTACCTGCGAAATAGTAGGTATAAAAATATACCATTTGATGGTAACAGCTTAAAAAGTAATGGACAAAGTGGCCATATATCACACGACGAAGATATTGACAGTGACAACCAAGATATTTATGAACACCTTAAAGTTACTACGTATAACCCCAATAAATTAGTGAGTAAACAAAGACTGAGTAATAAGCCCACTAGTTCACGATTCTCGCCACTTGATGCAGTGTCCCTAGAAGATAAAAATAATTTCAGAAATATTCCTAATAAGGTATTATTTGGTAACCAAAAACCAACAAAACTAGACTCAAGTCTGTATGATAGTTCTTCAACTGAATATAAACCGCTTTTGGATATAGAGCCTTTACTCGAAGATGATATCAGTGATATAAGCTCATTTAGAGAACTAATGAAAAATAATAAAGATTCCTTTGACGTAGAAGTAATAAAGTCTAATACTAGTGATTCGGAAGCAGAACGTGGAGATGATAGTAAACCGGATGCTAGTTCAATGAATATGGGAAATATATCTAAAGCCAAGCCATTGACAAACAACCGAGCATTCCTTTCTTCAACTACATCAACAACAACTAAAAAAACAATAACTCCAGCTGACCTACATGATGATACCGGTAGTGAAGAAATAGAAGACGGAGAGGAGTACGAATACTATGATGAAACTGAAAGTCCACCATCGCAGATCAAGCATACGACTGAGGTACCACATTCAACAGAACATGTAACTGACATTTATGACGAGTATGACTCAACGGAAGAAATCGAAAATACAACGGATGAATCGAAATCAAACAGTTCAGAATCTTTTGATGTGTTGGTAATGAAACCAGAAAAAACTTTGGTGAGCAATGACAATTTTAAGCAATTCGTAGATACCACAGTAATGGACCATTCAGAAACTGAAGATAATGTTACAACTGTATCGAATATTGAAACATCTCTCTCCAATGAAGACGTCAGTTCTATTGAAGTCCCTTCGATTCTAGGACAGGAAGTCGTGTCGGTTGTTACTACCAAGAGTGTTGTGAATGGAACTATTTCTATTCCTGACTTTACTTTTGCGCCCACTACTGCTAAGGTTAGCACTACGTCGGATGGTTTACAGTCCCCAGAAGAAAGTGAAAGCAATGAAAACTCTACTTCAGTTACAACAGAAAACTGGATAGTTGTTGCATCTGTCCAAACAAGCCGTAGTGTATCCGGTGCACGATTTTTGCCGTTCCCTGCAATGGAACACGCAGAGAAGAAACAAAAATTGTCAAATGAACAAGACAGTGATGAGGAAGATGAGGAACCAGTAACTCAAGATCCAAAATTGGACACAAGTGGCCTTATCAGTAGTTCTTCTTCGACAGAAAATATCAATGATAAATTAGACAGTATTCAGTCTGAGTTATCCAGCGACGTACTATCAGGGTCTATAGATAAAGAAAATAAAAATATTGAACTAATTACAGAATCTACAACAGAATCTTCTACACCTGCCCCAACAACAACAACACAGTCCTTGAACGTGTTTACACTTAAAAGCACACAAGCTGCTGTGGTAACGGAAAAGTCTTCGCCAGATCCATTACCTGTTATGATAAAGAAATTTGCACCACGAATTACTACATCCACAACACCTAAGCCAAAGAAAAAGCTCGTAACAGTAATGGACGATTTGGCCGGGTTATTGCCACCAGGGTATAAGCCAAGAATATCATTCAAAGATAAGCGCACGAGTACCACATCAACCACTAGCACTACGACCACAACAACGCCTAGTCCCCCATTACAAGATGATGATGCGTTAATAAATGGAACACAAGGAAGGTCATCAGGCATAAGCACTAAAAATAGAGTTATCATATTAGATGACAAATCACTGTTACCAAAGGAGTACAAGCCTAAAGACCACAAATCTCAGGAAGATCTAGTGAAAAAGTCACAAAAAGAAGATATCAGCAAATTTTTACCTCCTGGGTTTAAGGCTTCAGAAGCTCCAGATAGTACAGAAACAGCTACTAAGTCGATATTAGATAAAGTGCAGAAAGTTGATATTTCTGCATTCCTTCCAAAAGGCTATAATTTGAACACGTCTACAACAAAAACTCCTAAAACTGAATCAAAACCTATACCAAAAGTAATTCCTGTCAGTGATTTATCTGCATTTTTGCCTCCCGGTTTCAATTTGAATTCTACAGAAAAAGAAACTAGTGAAAAACCTCTGTTGCCTAATATTAAAATTGCAGATATATCAAACTTATTGCCTCCTGGGTTTAAATTAAACAATTCGGATGATGAAACTCCTGTAAGCAGTACTACTAAAGCGCCTGGTGGTATTAAATTAGTTTTCCCATCTCGACCTGGAGGAAAGCTAACAAGAAAAACTACCCCAAAACCTCTTGGAGAAATGGGACCAAGTCCTGTTACTCCAAAAATTCAGAAAGGCTGGCCTACAAGGTACTTTATATTATTAAAATAAATTAAAATATTGCTGGCAGTTAAATATTTATGAAAATAATAATTTATCTTAACCCGTGTGTTTTTACAGAGCATCAACAGAGTTTACAGGATGGCCATCTCCGTCCACGACACCTTTCTCTATTGAAAAGCTATTGGAAGCTCAAAGGAACGCGACTGCTACAAGCCCATTACCTGACTTTATCACAGAAGCCACGACTCGACGAACGACTACTACGACAACTACAACACCAGAACCTCCCCCTTCGACCACTCCTGGTGTATGCACAAAAGAGTGTGATATTGAGGCCACTATTAAAATTATTGCAGGTAAAATAAAACAGATTGCTTGCATGGGTGATATAAGACGCTTATTAACTTTAAAAAGCCATTGTTAAATAATATAACATTCAATAGTATATCTGCCTATGTGTAATAAGTGGTTTTAAAAAGATTAAAGTATTACGTAACAACAATGCAATTTTTTACAGGAGCAAAATGGGTACCAGAATTATTAGACCGCAATACTGAAGAATGGCAGAAACTGGCAAATGAAGTTCGGGAAGAGGTATTTTATTTATTTTATTGAATAAAATTGAAAAAATAAGGTTTATTGCTATCAAAGTAACTAAAATTTGTAATCCCATTTTACAGCTTAATTCTGTATATTCAAAATCCGATATGCTTAAAAAATGGTACAAGAATATTCGTATCGATAATTTTGCACAAGGGTCAGTTTTAGTAGATTACTCTATTGAGTTAAAAGATGTAGAAGAAAGAATAGATACACTGGATCTGAAAAAGTTGTTCCATAAATCTCTTCAAGAAGCCAAGGCCGGCTCTGTCGTTGAAATTATGGAAAGTGAGCCGAAGAACGAATTTGATCCCGATCAGATGCAAGGAGATCAGCCTGACGAAGATAGAATGAGCAAAAGTGATGCAAAAATGACTAAAACTGTAGATAAATCTGCAGGCAAACTAGAAATAGGAAAGTTCGTAATGGATCCGGCGTATACTGAATTTATAGGTTAGTAAATTTTTCTATTTCTTTTTAAATTCAATAGTGCAAGACTTGATAAAAAAGTCTTTAAATACAATATTATTTATTATATTTGTTGCAGTATCATCCAAACGTCAACAGACACCAGCATTCGAAGAGATGGATGATTCACCAGTCCCTCAATGGGGTATAGCTGTTATTGTGATTGCACTTGCTTCGCTTTTATTCGTAATTATTTTTGGTGTAACAGTGGTAAGTGATCAAATTTATTTAATACTAGCTGACTCGGCAAACATTGTTTTGCTCATATCATTTAGGGCCGATTTCACCGTCTCTCATAGAGACTGATTGGTTTTGATTAATGCAAACTTGGTAGCGGAACTCAGTTTAGAGCATAAACAGAGCATCAACTTCAACTGATCGCGTTTAATTCTGCGGTGAAATCGGCCCTTAGGGGTATAAAAATAGCCTACGACCTATTGTCAGACCTATCAAATATAGAAAAAAAAAATCATAACAATCGGTCAAGCCGTTTCGGAGGAGTTCGATGACAAACAATGTGGAACGAGATTGGATTTGAATGGAAAACAATTTAAAACAATATTTTCCTCAATTGTTTCAGCTGGTGAATAGACAGAAAAGTGCTAAAGCTAAGCAGCCCATACCACTTAGCGAAGATATGCTCCGTGAGTTAGACAAAAGTCACATGGGCGGATTTGATGATATGCATCAGTTGAAAGACAGGGAACTGCCTTACCTCCCGTCAGGAAAGGTAAGTGTTTCAAAATTTTGTATTCGAAATGTAATAAAAAATGCATGTATGAAACGATTTCAACAATTTATGGTGTTTAGTTACTTTTCTAAGTAAATATCTTTTTGCAGCGAATGTCCACGGCTTTTATTGAGCAGTTAGCATATCCGAATCCGGGTGACTCCTGGAGGTCTGAATGGACGCCACAGCTGCAAAAGTATATGCAGCATTATACTCCGGATTCCGGGCGGGGCTCGCAAATATATGGGCCTGCTGCTAATGGATATGGGTATGATAAAACTCTTACTATTAGATATAAACCGCCATAGCTTAGTTACTTAGCTATCCGTTGATTATAATTCAATTCAAATTATTTCATTTGAAGTAAGTACTAAGTAATTAATAATAATAATGAATGTTACGTAATGTTAAATCAGAATGTTGAAGCCAACTTGGGCAGCAGCGTTCCTCTTATACCACCTATCAATGCACTACGACTTTTGTGCCCGATAAATGGCAATAGGCTCGCCACCTATTACATGAGACTAACATAATTGGCGAAACGTGGGTGCCAGTTCACGTCTGCCGACCCCTTCGGGGATATAGGCGTGATTTATGTATGTATTTTCGTATTTTTAGATATGGAGGTGGATCGCAGCTGTATGGCCAGACTGGAGGTGGGGGCTCTCAAGTTTACGGGTACACTGGGGAGTACCCGCGGTCTCACTATTCGCGTCGGCGGTCCGAATATGATAGCAACTTCTAGGACTTAGCACAAAATATTCAAGACAGCTAATTGAGACTTGACAATTTTGACAATATCACCTTTTTAAATTCGATTAAATTAGAACGCCGATAATCTTCTTAATCACGATATAAAGTATTCCAATAAACGTCATTAACAGGTTGTGAACTATGTTTTATTGTCATGAAATCGAAATTATATCACAGAATTTATACGTATTTATGATAATTATGCATGATACTGTTAGCAGCTTTTAGTCCGGCCTATTTAGGACTACAGTGCCAACTGTTATTTTTGCGTTTTGTATTTTTAAATATTCAAAAGTACATTGTAACAAACAGAAAGAGAAATAGTGTTATATGAAAATTGTCTGCCAAAATATTAACTATACGACTGATTGTGAGATGTATATAATGTAGACTAAGAACTCACTAATAATGTAAGTAAAGATTAGTATCTAGAGGACATAGAAAGGGATGGTACCGCTAGCGTGATGTGCAGTTGTATGTAAATAATTAAATATGGCTTAAGCAACCATGTGAAAAATAAAACGATGTAACAAAATGCATGACACATTTCAGGGGTACTTATACGTCGACAATACTTAGACGCAGATATGTCCGTAAAAGCCTAAGAGTTCATAAAAACTTGTTCAAACATGTCGGTGTAAATGGAACATCGCGCTAGTGTTGAAAACTCATCCCACCAAGTATTTCTGTAGATATTTCTCTGCATACCTATATTTGCTCAGAACGTGTAGTGGAGCGTCAACGGGCCGCGTGTGTGCGTCAAACGCCTCTTTGTGCCAAATGTTCGTTCGATGTATGTGTAAATAAAAATATAAACTAATAGAGAGTATATCTTAGATGATCGTAGATGTGTGAATGAAGACCCAAGTATAATGACACTACATTCAAAAGTGGTTCCTATTCCATTCTTTATTTGACTAAATTTTATGGGTCTTTCTGTTTTAGAAATATAATTTGGTACATTACCAATTAGTAGCACGACGCAAACAGATAGTGAGGAATCACGTCATTTACCTTATGTATAAATTAGACTGCTTATGGATATTTACTTTTGAATAGGAGTGTACTTAAGTGATATGTAAGGGTTAAGGAAATATTTTGTGTAACTCCATGTCAAAGAGAGTGCATGAATGAGATTTCACGTCTCGTTACTACATTGGTCTTAAACATTGTATAAAGAATTTACTCGTAATTATTAAAATGTTATATATTGATCGTCAATTTCTATTGTCGCATATAACAAACTGGTATAAATTATATTATGTAAAAGTCTAATTTTATTAATAGCATCTAGATGTAATATTAATTGCTGAAATGTTTAAATACTCCGAAGTCTTTCTCGAATGATCAATGTCGTCATAGATGTCGATAAATTGTTGTTGTAATTGTAAATTCATGAAAATTATGAAAGCTATAATTTACTTACCAATTAGAATAAGTATAGTTGCATGATAATCCGTGTATATAAAATCAATTTTTGTACATGTAGATTTCTAATTTAATTATTATAATTATATTTAGTGACAAACTAAACAATTAAGACCTTGAATATAGATAAATATAATACCTATATTTACATTCGTTTTATTTCCTCATTTAAATACCCGAGATACAAAAGATACATACATTTCCAATTTAACAGCTTATTTTCATGAAATATAGTGTACGGAATTGGTGACGGTATAGCAGAATATAATTGTCACCACCCCCATCTTTTCCGTGGGTGTCGTACAAAGCGACTAAGGGTAAAGACAGCAATGAGTAATGGGCAGCATTATACCACCAAGCAATATAAGTGTACTGCAATTTATGTGCCCAATATATCGCACATGAAAATCAATATAATATTAACTCAAAAAACGGTGTTCCTTGATTATCTAAGATCACCGATTTTTGAGTTAATACTATATTGATTTTTATGAGCGATATGGCAATAGGCCGACCCTAGTTGACGAAAATTGGGTGTTAATTTACCTCTGCCTACCCCTTCGGGGATATAGGCGTGATTTATGTATATATTATGTATGTAGTAATTTCGTCAAGTATGTTTGATCTAATTTAATAAGGCGCGAGCATTGGATTGATCTATCGGGGCACGAAATTCACGTAAGTATCTTTATTAGTAATTGGCAGTGGCGGAGCGTCCATATAACCCGATTCCCAACAGCCGTACCAAACGAGCGAGCATAAAAAAAACATTACCATAATTCAAGTACAATACCATTTTATAAGCAAATAAAAAAAATCCATCAATATAATCTTATCATAACAGTATTAAACGCGCGCGAAACAATATGCAACACAGGTACATACAATTCGCTCCCGCTCTCTAGATTCCTTCAACTAACTCGCTAAATATCGAGTTATGGACGCCTGCTATACAGCGCCTGCACGCACACAGACAAGCGTAGTCTTGTCAGGCGCACGCAACGCGAAATAGTACCTAAAGTTTGCCTACAAGCCAGAATCAAGCCGGCATTTCGGCAGCCTACGCGCTTATGCATCGATACACTACGACACACGCACACATTAGTAATAAACTCCCACGAAAACAAGTTCCGTCAAAAGTAAATATTTTAGATCTTATTGCAATAGCCATAAAAGCGGAATTTCTTTTGTGAACTGCACTCAATATCGCGGTGGTGCGCCGCTCCTGCAAGCCGCTCCGGACCGGGTTGAATCGTCCTTCCCTTATTAACACGGCTTTTGTTTGTATAATGATCTCTCTTTCTGGCTGTATAAAACAAAGCACAAGCACGCAAAAGTGGCAACGTAGTTCTCCGCTTCGTCACTAGATGGCGTTGAACAGTTGTAGCCGTGTCCTAGCAGGCGGTGTTAAAAGTTAATGCTTAAACCATAAGAGGCTTCATATAGTTGTGGCTTGCCTAACTTGTTTTATCACGCCACGCCACTGGTAATTGGTATTTATAACAGCAACACTGCTGCCCATTCATTACTGCTTGACGACACCCGCGGGAAAGATTGAGATGTGACAATCGTATTCCACACTGCCGTCACCACAGGGCATGCAGCTGCCCAGACTTAGTAAAAACTTGACGACATCATCATCATCGTCTTGTCCTGAAAGCTAAAGCAGCCAGTTCTTAATAAACACACATGGGCCTGTGAATATTCGATCACAATAGATTGGATAAGTTCATTAACTTATCGAAGCGAGAATAAAGATTTTACGGCCTAAAACAATATCCGAATATTAATCCGAAAATATGATCGGCATAATTGTCCTTTTTATTAGGAAAAGCGCTAATCCATTTGCATCCAATGATATTATATATAACATCTATTTGAACAAATTTAGTATTCTGAACTGAAGATAGTAATGTTGACAATATTAGAGACAATATGAATTGACGTGTATTTATTTTGATCGTAGGTTCTATTCGCGGTTATATTAGTTAGTTTATGCTTATCGTAGGATCATTACGAGGTGAAAAAAATAAATTGTCACCGGCCAATAAATTAAATTATCTCTGTAATGTCATCATCATCTTGTCACCATCTGTATCTCAGGTGGAGTCAGTAAGCCTTCTCTTTCAATAATATCAGTCGGGCGTCATCGAACCGTCCTCTTCCTTTTAATTCATATCATTCATCACACCGAAAAGTGATGCAAAGAACTGTGTCTAAAACAGATAGAGATCGGAATGACAGAATTCCAAAATTTTTAACAGTCATATGGCGAGTCAAGGCTGACTTATTCGACGTAATTTCTTCACTCCCATATTATCATGGAAGCCTGACTACACAATTCTTCAATACTTTATTGGTGGCTAAGAAAACATGGCCAGCGCCGGGTACAATTTTGAGAATAGCTAGAGATTTCAATCTACAAGTTCTTATTGCTTTTACAAAGGCATTAGCGTCGCCTCGCAATCACTGTTTTGTATTTCCTCAATGGAACTTTAAGGGTTCCGTGAAGATGAGTTGGCTTTTGCCCGAGGTTACAATTTACTTTCCCCAGTAAAGGTGAGCGCTGAAGAGATTTTGTCGAGGAACCTATTTTATTTGTAATTCTGTTGTGTCTTAGTTCAGTAAGCATCTTCCAAGTTATGAGTTCGCTATTAATAAAGCCTAAGGGCTTGGAATTGTTTCTCTAAAATAATGTCGGCGTTTTCTAAACCAACAATTTATAAAATACGATATAAGTCCAGATTTTTTCCTCTTTTCTTGATTCTTTGTATTTTATTAAATCTTTTTTATTTTTATTAATATTAGCACAAAAACGCTTATTCTGTTTCCTTAGTTTAATTACTTCTTGCCACCTCACTTATTTTTATAATTTAACAACAAACGGGAGGCAACAAAACTTTAACTTCTAAGACTACTTTTAACTGCAAATATAATAATGAAACGAACCGTCAAAGCAAATTAATCAAAAACTCGTTTGTCAATGTCAAACTAAATAGCTTCATATTGAATTAATGAACAAGTGCTTGTCAAATCTATGTTGTTGCTCGCCTTGCTGTTGATGTCATTCAAATCTGAGTTACCCTCAGACTGGACAATAGGAATATTAAAATTTAAGGTAAGGTAAATTAAGCCAATTATTATTCGAGTAAAACTCAAAGGTGCCAATCAAAGAGAAAGCGATCGTTAACAAGTGGACGTGTAACTTAATTCAATTATCACTTTCTATAAATAAATATAATTATACCAAGAACTTTTTGTTGGAGCCAATACCTGAAATACCAGTTACTAAATTAAGGAAGAGTATGTGGTTAGTAACTCGACATAGCTTCACCTAGCGGGGCATTAAATTCCTATTTCCTATGAGTCTTTCAATATTACATTTCCAACGTCCTAAATAACAATTACTAACATCACTAAAGTAGTACAGTGCCGATGTAACGACTCAAGTTCTTTACAATGTATTTACAAAAATGTTATTTGTACATGTTTTGGCATGTTATATCTATCCTCCTCAAGTCGACTTTGAGCAGAAAATATGAAGCGGCAGGACGACGTGGGAAAGCCAAGATAACAATAGTATTTTCGAACTCAACAATTTACGGCCAGGTAAGGGTTCGGGTTTTGTCACCCAGTCAATTCAGTCTACAAGTTTCCTGGAGATTTCGCCCGTGAGGTGACAATTTGCCTATTCACAAGCCAAGGATGCTTAGCGCCATAAGAAGTGGTCTCGAGCACCCTACAGCTTTTTATGAGAATGCAAAAGGAAGCGGTACAGTGAGTTACTCACAGTTTCGTAGAAACGCCTTACGTGAGGATTTAGCAATGGTATTCATAACCATCATTTTGCTCTTAGTAATTTAGTAACTGAGTGAATTTAACAAAATTGCTGTTATTTAGTAAATACCATACTAGGATTGTAACTATTACAATTTAATAGTCGTTTGCATGAAATGAAGACAAAATAGTAATAATTATTGTTAAGAAAGTAACTTCAACCCAATTTGTTGCACTTACCGGGACTCTAAACAGCACACCACAATAATAAAATGTTATTGTAACAATAAATTGGGATCAACGTTAGATAAATACACAGTTGGCAATTTTGAAACATTTTACGTCAGGAACCAACCAACATTGATTTAGTATATTATGTCTTTGTCGATGTCGGGAATCGATGAATATTGCTGTCTTATTATTTTATCGTACTTAATAAGATTTCCCATATTATTATCTATCGTCAGCTAATAAATTAGTACTTAAGTACTTTTTACATTTTAGCAAAGAAACATATTTTTTTTTTTAAAGATTTAATCTTTCTCCAACCCCAGGTACAGGCGGGTATATACACCTATGCCCCGAATACAGAAACGCTACTTAAATTTAGGGGACTGCTTAAAAAGTTAAGTGGACACTACCTGTCAGAATTTGTATGGAAAAACGTCAATTTTGACAATACTTAAATGTTAAGCGGGACTCAAACTTTGAATAGCGTTTCTGTATTCGGGGAAGACGCGGACCTCAGTCAAGCGTCATAGTGTTTAATGTTGTAGATCCGGATGATAAAAACTTTCTGGTGATTCTGCAAGTGTTAAGGATACTGGCTTTTTGTAGTAAATATGGATTATGTGTACAGTTTGTGCTTGCCACTGTAGCTTGAGTTGAATAGCTAAGTCGTGATATTTAGATATTTTCCCAGAGATTGTAGTTTGTAGATTGTGTGTATTGGGGATAGCAATGTCTATTAAATATATTGTTATGTTGTTTTTATCATGGAGTGTAATATCTGGTCTGTTATAATGTACTGTTCTGTCTATAATTAGTGTTCTGTCTCAGTATAATTTAATCTGGCCGTTCTCTAAAACAGTGGATGGTGTATACTTATAATAAGGAAAGGAATTTTTCAGGGACAAACTTGTGTGTATATGCAAGGAATTGATGTATTATTGTGACGACTTGGTCGTGGCGGTGCTTATAATCAGATTGCACTAAATTCTTACACGCTCCGGTAATGTGCTGGATTGTTTCTGGTGCACTATTGCAGTGGCGACAAGGATCAGACTGTAGTTCTTTTGTGTGCTTTCTATAGTTCCTGGTAGCTATTACTTGATCTTGAATGGCGATCATAAATGCCTCCGTCTCCGGGAAAAGCTCTCCTCTTTTCAGCCATTCGTTCGACGCCTCTATGTCGACATGATTTTGGCATAGGTCAGCTTTGTGTCTACCGTGGATAGATTTTTGTGTCCATTCAGAAATTTTAATTTGATTTTCTACAATTTTTTCATTTTTCTGTGTGTTTATGTCATTTAAGTTAAGTGGTGTCAGTTTCTTATCAGTTAGTATTGCAGATTTATGTAGGGGTGAGTTCTTAGATTTATTAAAAAAATATTTTCTTAAGGTTGTAATCTGTTTGTTGTGTAAGTTAGTGATGTCTATTAGACCTCTTCCTCCTTCGTTCCGGGGTAGAGTGAGTCATTGTGTACATGCTTTGGGATGATGTTTACGGTATTGTGTCATGTGAGTATTTATTGTTCGTTGGAGATTTTGTAGATCTGTCTGTGACCATGTAATGATACCAAAACCTTGGAATATACCGCGTCTTATTTGAATCGGTTCGGTGGTCACAGAGGTTTCTTTGTCTTGCTTTATTTTTAGGATTGTTTCCCAGCTTTGCATCGTTGTTTTCAGAAAAGAAACTATTTTAGGGTGTATCTTATTGATGGATAAAACATGTAAAAGCCAACTATGTGGAACTGAATCGAATGCTTTCCTGTAATCTATAAACATTGTGTGGATATTTTTTCTTTTTCTAGATTATTCTTTCATAACTATTGCGTCTAGAGTCAATTGTTCTTTGCATCCTTGGCTGTATTTTCTGCATCCTTTATGTTCTTCTGCTAATAAGTTATTGTCAGATAAATGTGTGTAAATGGTTTGAGATATGCATGCTGTCAAAATTTTGTAAAATGTTTGCAAACAGGTTATTGGTCGATACTTAGCAGGGTTGTTCGTGTCATGGGGGTCCTTTGGTAACACATAGGTAACGCCTTGGTTTGTTAAATGTTAAATGTTCGTTAAATGTTTTGGAATTGTTTGTGGCATTTCGATGAAATTGTTTATGTGGTTATGTATATATGGGTAAGTGCATGTAAGTTTTTTGTACCAGAAGTTGTGTATATTATCGGTCCCAGGAGACTTCCAGTTGTGTGTCCTGCTAATAACATCTAAAAATGTTTCTACTATTATAAACTCAAATGTCATTTCTGGAGTGTCAGGCGTGTTATAATCGTGTAGCCAGTTTGCCTCTGAGTTGTGTTCTATCGGGTTCTGCCAAATATTGGCCCAAAAATCGTGAAGTGCTTCTTGTGTTGGTATTTCGTTAGCAATTTGGGCAGGATTTGTGCCATCTGATATTAAATTTCTGTAAAATACTTTTTGGTTACTGCTGAAATTAGCATTTGTATTTTTCTGTTAGTGCAAACAAGATATCTTTTAAGTCTGCTAGCTGGGGTATTTAACTTTTGTTTCAAGGTGTCTAAGAAATGTTCTAATTGAGTATTCTCTGTTTCGTAGGTAGCGTGTATTTTGTATTGTGTTGTAATATATTCTACTGTTTTTAGTATTGTGTGGTTTCTATTCCCTTTCATGAACTGTGTTAGGTGTGCTATATATAATCGGAAGGTTTGGATCTTAGTCTCCAGTCGTCTTTGCCACTTTGGTTTTCTGTCTCTATTATTTCTGGATTGGATATTTCTGTTCTTATCGTATATTTTAGTCCCGTTGCAAATTAATGAAGTATAAGCTGCTGCATAAATTATTGTTTGAAGAGATATAAAATCTTGTTCAACTAATAAATATTTAGGTAATACGTTTTTATTTGAATGATCGACTATTAAGGCAAGTTTTCGTGACGATTTTTGTTTAGGTATATATGGTCTGGATGTCGGATCGGTATTTGTAAATTTGCTTAAAACTTCATTGAATTGCTTTTCAATGAAATCTGGTTCTATAAATAATTTATTGTTGTAGTTTAGACTATGAGATATTCGAGTATTTTTTCGTCTTGCATTCACATCCTGATTGGGTTCTTGGCTAATCTCATTCAAATCGACTGTATTATTTGACGTGCTATGTATTCTGTCTATCTCTAAATTCTGTAAAATTTCATCTTCTACTTCTTGTCTAATCTGCTTAATTTTTTCATCAGAAATAAGTTTACTTCGCCGTATAACTCTTTTTTGGTCCGATATTCTCTGTTCTGAAAAATGGGATAGGTGGAGATATTTTTCAATAAATTTATCATGTAGTTTTTTTCTCCATGTCGTCATATTCTTCTCTAAATCTGTGACCTCAAAGTAGCATCTCATAGTCATTTCATTCATTTCGTTTGTCCATCTAATTCTTTCATTATTTTTAGGCTTATTGTTGGTGTAGCTTCATTGTTCTGATTGTTACGTGGTGATTGTATCGTAGATTGTGTTATTTGGTTGGTTGTGTGCAGTTGTTCCGAAACATCTTCTCTAATTTCATCTAAAACTTGCTGTGAAAGTAACTTATTATTAATGATTGCCCTACGTTGATCTCCTATACGTTGCCTGGACACCTCCATAGTAGGAAAGGTATCGCTAAATTGTTGGTGTAATGGTCCTAAATACGCTCGCATATTTTTCTGTTCTAGTTCGGTTAGTGTAAGATATGTGCGCCAGATGAACTTGTTCATGTCAGTACTCCATCTTTTTCGCGCATTGAGCTTTTTTGAAGTAGGTGCAGCTTGAGGAGCGTTTGCTCTCTGCACAGCACGTACAGGCTCAGGAGTGGTTGTGGATGATCGGGATGATGTTGTGTTTTCAAAAGTATGAGGTGATGAGCTGGGGGATTGGAATAGACTATGGGTGGACGAGATGGGCGATGATGGTTGTGAGATGATATCGGCAAGTAACATTTCGGGGTCAAGCCCGGCGCGGGCCCGCCTGCCCAGCTCCGCGCCGCCGACGGCTTTTATGCTGGAACACCCAGCGTCGGCTCCAGGTGTGCCCCGGCTATAGCCCCCGGGAAGCGACCGTAAATTATACCTTTTACTTCTATTCTCCATCATTTTGGGTTTGCCATTGCCTGGATTCCATCGATTTTCGGTCGATAGTTTCCTTTGTCTCTCGCTAAGTCATTTCATTACGAGAGTCCGCCCCCCACGTAGCTTAGATGGTCAAGCTTGGACGTTTGGCTGGACTTTAGGGGGCTTATTATTATTATTATGGACTGACTCTGCTCAGTTCGATTCAAGAAATCAGTGTCATAAAAATAGTCTCATCGCCCATAATAAAAAAAAATATTTCTTAATTTTTTTTAAATACATTTTGCAGAAAATGTCCTTTTGTAGTGTGATTTTACAAAATCACACTACAAATAAACCGATAGGCCAAAGGTCGATTACCTACATTTTCACGATTCGGTGAAAATGTAATAGAAATTCAACTCTAACCAGCACTCGTGTTACGATGTAAACCAAATCATGACCACTAACAGTTTCATGGTACACTGAGCTCGGAGTCATCTTAGAAACCTGCTACCTACGCTTAACGCTTATGCATAGACAATGCGAAAGCCAAACAACAAATAAAGTCAATATTCACGAGGCACTAGCCATCAAAGCCGCTTCAATCGCTTGCCGGATAACAATTTGTATTGACTTGAGCTCACACTATCGCATGCAAACAAAGCAGGAAATTGGAGGGCCGCATTCCCACGAAAGGACACCGGGAGGAGTCTCGCCTCCCTATTCACAAACATTTGACAAACGAAATCTCCAATACTGTGGCTGTTACGGAAACGGACCGACTACTCTCCGAAGTGAGGCGAAATTGCTGGAAGATATATTGCTGTGATTAAAAAGGTTCGATAAACACGGAAAATCTTTATATTTGAACTGAGCACACGTCACGTCACACGCGAACTGTAGTTTAATAAGCTAATGGAAAAATCAGCCGCAAAAACCGCCTACGTGGTCTAGTTGGTGGGTAGACCCAGAGGTCCCGGGTTCGATTCCCAGGGAGGTACAAAATTAGTACTCGTTTAGGTTGGTGATAGGACTTCTTTCAAGTCCATCTGGCTAGCTACCACTATCATATCAAAATCTGTCGCCTTATTAATAATGTTAACAGCATTATTGTCTTCTGACAGTTGTGATAAGATAGTCAGTCCCTCTGTGGTTGAGGGTTCCAGGTGAAGCTCGATTCCATGTTCGGCCCTTATCGTCACTTAGGTACCATCAGGTGAAATGAAGGGCAAGAGCTAAAAAAAAAAAAAAATCAGGTCTCATAGTAAATAATTTTGCCAGTGTACCGTTTGAGGTGCCTTATTAATATCTGTTTCAGATCATGAATATCAAAAGCCCAGGGGCACCAGGCCAACCCCTTGGATGACAACCGTTAGTACCGAATGCAAGCATCAAGTACGACATTCAGACCACCAAAGAGACGTGACACGATGAAAGAAGTATAAAGGTATCTACATACGTAACGGGGAAATACCCCGGACGGGACCGGGGCCTCTCTCGTTCAAAACGCCCCGTGCACGTGCCGTCCGTGTCTCTTTGACATTTTTTATGTCCTTCATGAACATTTTGTATAAAACGATATTTCTGCAGTCACGTCCCCGTCCCGTCCACGTCCCGTCTGGGGTAAAAGTTAGTAAAATAATAGTGACAGACCTTTCTGCGGGCAAATTTGTTAATGTTGACTTCCAGTAGATATGGTCACAGGCGTTTCCTGTAAACACGATGGGCCTCTTTAATTAAATCATCTTCACTGCACAACATTCCCAACCATACATGACAACAGGTCTAATAATTGGCTTGACTATGAATGTTGCATTATTATATAAAATAAGAAAAACGCCTGTTTTTCGTTTAAATATGCCTTACTTATTATTATGCTATGTTACATTATTAAGCTGTGTGGTGACGGCAGAGTAGAATACAATTGTCACCACCCCAAATCTCTCCCGTGGGTGTCGTACACGGCGACTAAGGATAAATCAGCGATGAGGTTGGCAGCAGCGTTCCTCTTATACCACCTAGCAATGTACTGCGACACTTTTGTGCCCGATGTATGGCAATAGGCTCGCCACCTATTACATGGGACCTGACATAATTGGCGAAATGTGGGTGCTAGTTCACCTCTGCCTACCCCTTCAGGGATATTGGCGTGATTTATGTATGTATGTATGTACATTATTAATGTGACATTACAAACACAGCGTTTCATGTAATCGCTCTCCCTAAGACTCCCTATAAATGTCAGAAGTCTACACATAAAAATTCCATTGTTACTAGGAAGCCTCCTACACAAATTTAATCTCTCCGTAACTTACTTACAGTGTCATTATTATTAACGTACATACCGGAGGGCACATTTCTCGATGTTGCTACGAGTTTTCGGTTTTTTTCCTTTTTTACTTACGTTCAAAATATTATAATATAATAAGTAAATTCAGTTTACTGAAATACAACACTAAACATAAAACGTTACAAATAATATTAAGTTAAAAAGCTATCTACTACATAAGCACTCTACTTCTGAATAATATTTATTTTACTTTTAGGTGGCTATTTACACGCCTCATTTTTACCAGTTACGGTAGTATAATATATTTTTTTTAGTTTTCAATTTTCCTGCTCAAATATTCTTAATTTTTGATAATAGATAATAAATAAAGCATGAAACTTACAAATGAATGTAATGGAGTTAATTTAATATTAAGTGCCTTTATTGTGAAGTTTTTATATACACACAAAAAGTCATTAACTAACGAAAGCATTGGCAGCAAGAATTAAATATTTAAAAATGACGATTCCAAACCGCTCATGCAATAAATATTCGACAGAACATTGAGACGAGTTAGTACCGTAAATAGAGCCCACCGCACTCACAATTTTGTTCCTGGAGAAGCAATATATTGGGAGATTCTACCATAATGCTGTAGCAAGATTGCGCCCAGCGCAACTTTACCGCTGGAGGTTTCCGAGTTGTTGTTTAGGGTAGTTTTAGCACTTTTAGGGTTACACAACTCGCTTGAAAACTATAAAACATGTTAGAGCTCGTTCAGGTAGCCCGTTTTAGATGTATCTAAATACAGATACGCGTGAGTTCTTCCAACAATCAGAATAATATCCGGCGGTTTTTCAGACAATTACACAGTTTATATAACACAATTTGCTGACAATGTCTAAATTAACGCTAATACTATGCCGTTTTTACATGAAAAAATATATAAAAAATATAAGTAGGTATATATTTTTGTGCTGTAGGTATCAGTGGCGGAGCGTCCATATAACCCGATTCCCAACAGCCGTACCAAACGAGCGAGCATAAAAAAATCATTACCATAATTCAAGTACAATACCATTTTATAAGCAAATAAAAAAAATCCATCAATATAATCTTATCATAACAGTATTAAACGCGCGCGAAACAATATGCAACACAGGTACATACAATTCGCTCCCGCTCTCTAGATTCCTTCAACTAACTCGCTAAATATCGAGTTATGGACGCCTGCTATACAGCGCCTGCACGCACACAGACAAGCTTAGTCTTGTCAGGCGCACGCAACGCGAAATAGTACCTAAAGTTTGCCTACAAGCCGGCATCAAGCCGGCATTTCGGCAGCCTACGCGCTTATGCATCGATACACTACGACACACGCACACATTAGTAATAAACTCCCACGAAAACAAGTTCCGTCAAAAGTAAATATTTTAGATCTTATTGCAATAGCCATAAAAGCGGAATTTCTTTTGTGAACTGCACTCAATATCGCGGTCGTGCGCCGCTCCTGCAAGCCGCTCCGGACCGGGTTGAATCGTCCTTCCCTTATTAACACGGCTTTTGTTTGTATAATGATCTCTCTTTTTGGCTGTATAAAACAAAACACAAGCACGCAAAAGTGGCAACGTAGTTCTCCGCTTCGTCACTAGATGGCGTTGAACAGTTGTAGCCGTGTCCTAGCAGGCGGTGTTAAAAGTTAATGCTTAAACCATAAGAGGCTTCATATAGTTGTGGCTTGCCTAACTTGTTTTATCACGCCACGCCACTGGTAGGTATTTACATTCTTTAGTATGTTATCCTGTCTAGAGTCAGAGAGGTTAAGAATTAGCGGTTATTTTCAAATGACTTTTTTCATTATTTAGGTAATTAAATTATACAATTAATTAGCGCACTAGGGCCGATCTGTAAGAGGGTGTAAAGTGCCTAAGGGTGACTTTCCACTGAAGTCGAGACGATCGGTGCGGTCCAAGGATGTCTAAAATTAATCATCTTCTTGCCCTGTTGCCGTACCATGAAGTACTAGTGCGATCCAAACGCGGGTGGCAAAACGAGACGCCGCTCTACTCGGCTTATAGCGTTGTCTCACATTAAATAATACTAATGCTGAATATTCAGCAAAACATGTTGATCGTGACCTTATTTTATTGTGAATTGTAACATCTCCATTGTACCTGTACCAAATAAATAAATATTGAAATATATTGATAATATTATAAAGCTGAAGAGTTTGTTTGGTTGGTTGGTTAACGGGCTAATCTCAGAAACGACTGGTTCAAATTTAAAAATTCTCTTTGTGTTGGATAGTCCCAATTTTATTAATAGTTATAATCACCGACAATAACGCGAGCGAAGCCACGGGCGACCACTAGTGAATGAATATATAATATAATATATAGTGCACTTGGCTTGTGATTGCTTAAACTAAGCAATGACGCTAATGGCCGGTCATTAGATGGGTGACCAAAAATTTACTATCATGAGCTCCTCCGTGCTTCGGAAGCCACGCTTAGCCGTTGGTCCCGACTGCACATGCAGTCGTTTATACCCATATACCAACCCGCACTGGACCAGAGTGGTGGGTTATGGCCCAATTTTCTTAAATTCCTCCATCCATAGGGTAGGCCCGTGCACCAGCGCTGGGGACATTAAAGGGCTGGTGATGATGATGCATAGAAAAGTGAGGGAAAGGTTCACGCCGAGACACAGATGAACGTAGAGAGTGGTGACAACATTTTTCCATACTGTTCAAGATGTTGGCTAAGGTTTTTCAGACGGCCGTATGCCTGACTTCAACACTCTTTGAATATGCTGTTGGTTGTTTGCCCTCCACCATCCTAGTGCTAGACTCTTGCAACAGCCTTGGGGTAAGTTGGGGAGATACGTCACATTGTGGTAAGTTATTGTTTTGCTCTCAGGTCAGCATAGAAAAATATTCGCCCCGGGCCTGAAAGACTACTAATAGCATCCTTTTTTTAGTATAACGCTACAATAGGCTACGTCAGAACGGGACGCATTACGTCATGCATTGCTCGTTAATAAGCGGCTACAGAAAAGTGGAGTATCCGTCTACTAGTCATGTACTCAAAATAGCAAAATATGTTGTTGTTATTTAATAAAAATCATTTTGCTTTTTTTCTCTTAAAAATATGTGGTTTGTGCGTTGGCTACTAGTGATACCGTTGATTGCTTTCACATTTGCTTCGTGTCTGACTTCGGTTCGGACACCAACCGCATTACCATAGAAATAAAAAGGTGCTTTTAAGGAAAAACGCCGTAGCATATTGAAGCTCCAGAAATCCCTTTTCGGTTACGGAAACGAATCTTCCAACCTTACGGAATCGGGTCGTATTTCCGTGCCAGCTGAAAAAGGTAAGACGGTGTAAATAAATATTAGTAAAAGTTAAAGATATATTGACATTTCACTTTTGAAATTTAAAAATCGCTTCTACTGTTATGTACACAAATCAAAAACGATTTTTTTGCATAAATAATGCACATTTTGAACTTAAACTGATACACAATGTTTCTAATTGTTTTCTGGATTGAAAACGTTCTTGGCTTAGAATACCATTTTCAATATGCAGCTTATCAAACAAACAACTTACTAATTTTAAATACGCCAATTTCTATAATCAATTAGCCAAAAACCCTTATCTAACGATACACATGCACATATGAGATGGGAATTTTGGAGTCTGAAATTAGCGGAAAAATGCATATTTTAGAATAGCGGAAGACGTCCCACACCAAGATATCTTTTTCGATTTATACATGTATATTTTTCTTTGTTTTACATACCTTAAGAATTGGACAATCGGCACTCGACCGCATTTACTGTTCAATAAATTCAATTCAAAATCAAATTTCGATGTTACCACTTGAAATATACATTTTGTGTTGTCTTTTCGTGATTTTATCAGAGGCTATGAATAGTTTTATTTTGGCAAACAAAGTAATATAAGACCCACTTTTCCTTTTAGATATAGGATTCTTATATCAGGACCCTTTTACGGCCATTATGATAACACATCTACAGCTATAAGATAGACATTGGAAAGGATATCTCCCACAGCCGAACGGGTCCAACGTAGGGATGTTACAATAATATGTTGATATGTGACTCCGCGGCCTATAATAACCCTGATACTTTTACATTTTTTATCGGTTTAGATATCGGATAGGCAAATTTGGATGAAACTACTCATTAAAATAAAGTCTTTTGTGGATGAAACAATATATTAAGGCTGTTTATCTAAGTTTACGGCCGTGTGGTGACGGCAGAGTAGAATACAATTGTCACTACCCCAAATCTCTCCCGTGGGTGTCGTACAAGGTGACTAAGGATAAATCAGTTATGAGGAATGGGCAGCAGCATTCATCTTATACCACCTAGCAATGTACCTACTGCGACTTTTGTACCCGATAAATGGCAATAGGCTCGCCACCTATTACGTGGGACCTATCATAACTGGCGAAACGTGGGTGCTAGTTCACCTCTGCCTACCCCTTCGGGGATATAGGCGTGATTTATGTATGTATGTAAATATATAAATGTCAATATGACATGAATCAAAATATTATAGACAAAAACCAATTACCAATAAACCTACATACATACACAAGGTACAAGAGGAACGCTGCTGCCCATTCCTCATGACTGATTTATCCTTAGTCACCTTGTACGACACCCACGGGAGAGATTTGGGGTAGTGACAATTGTATTCTACTCTACCAATAAACCATTGTGTTATAATTGTTTACTTAAGTTTTTTTTTATATATCTCATACCGACTATTCACGACATCTATTCACTACTACAAAGAAAATTGTGGATAGGTAGTTCGAAACATTTCTATTTTGAAAATGTTAGGAAAACTCTTACTGCCGCACTCAGAGACGTCAAATAACGATAATGAGTACTTTACGTCAAAAAATGACAATTCAAATCTAGTCGCTATTCTTGCCGGGTCCATGGTCTAGATTTGAATGAAATTTTTTGACATTAAATAATCATTAAAGTTAATTGACGTCTCTGAGTGTGGCAGTTAGTCTTATTAAAAGCTTACCGGGGCCTTACTACCAACTCTAAACGCGACTCAATTCCCATTGTTAAAGTGAGACAACGCTATACGCCGAGTAGAGCGACGTCTTGTTTTGTCACCCGCGTTTGGATCGCACTAATACTTCATGGTACGGCTACTGGTCAATGATATTATATTTAAATATCATTGTTACTTGTCATACGAACTTCTCCTTTTCTCTCGTCATTCATATAGTGTCCAGCACTGCGTGCAGACTTGTTACTGGGAGCGAAGGGCAGGAGGGGTGGAGTTTTTGTCCACATGACGTTTTCATTCAAACAACGGGTGCTCCGAAAGAATAGCAGCAATCATCACTCATGCGTAAAACGTCACCAACACCTTTTTCGTAAAAAAAAAGGTTTTTGCATACAAAATAAAATCGGGACCTGACAACAGATTTTAATTTATTATTTTGCGTACCAAAAATAGTCTTTAAGGTTCAAAGTAGCAAGATTTATTTTGCTGGCGATATGGATGCGGTGGATATATTATATATGCCGAAATAAAGAAAAAAAGCCAGCACTCTTAATACCGTAAAAGCCAGCACTCTTTGAGAAACAAGATGGTTGACGATCAAAAGTGATTTGTTTCATTAAAAACATTCGTTTGTATAATATGTCTATTTAATGGCTATGGTATTCAATTAGAAATGGACAGACAGATTGATAATTTTTTTAGGGTACGTTTTGGGGACACCCGATAAAAGGCTGTCGCCAATTTTACATACATACATACATACATACATAAATCACGCCTATATCCCCGAAGGGGTAGGCAGAGGTGAACTAGCACCCACATTTCGCCAATTTGGTTAGGTCCCATGTAGTCCCCATCCCAATAGGTGGCGAGCCTATTGCCATTTATCGGGCACGGAAATCGAAGTACAGCTAACAGCAGTTGCAAGGTGGTCTAAGAGGAACGCTGCTGCCCATTACTCATTGCTGTTTTAACCCTTAGACGCCTTGTACGACACCCGCGGAAGAGATGGGGGTGTAATTGTATTCTGCTCTAAATGTAATTTTGACTGGGGTGAAATGGCTTTACGCATAGTTCGAAGGGCTATGTGGGACGGGACTCCCCAGCGTGTATAGAGCTCATGCTGATGCTGTGACGACTGACCGAAAAATATGTGTACCAAAGATGATAACTCTATCACAAGAAACCACTAGGCAGAAATACAATAAAAGTTAAATGTTTCATTGATAATAATTTAACAACTTCATCTAATGCCAGGAAATGTGAGCTTGTTATTAGGTATTCGAATAAATTTCTGGAACTCTCCTCAGGGTTTTATGTAATTTATGGGCTAGTTGCACCATCGGTCGGTCGATCGATCGCCAACTCCAAGTAGCCTTCCCTATTCGAGCGTGCTATTCGATATTTAGGTGCATTCCCGGCACCTTATTATATTTTAAATCCAATAAGACGCGTTATGTATTTGCCAGAACAAAGTACGTTGCCGTAATCACAAAAGCTCAAATACGCATTGTGTGAAGTAACCATGCTTCGGGTGATTTCTTACTCGATCTATCCATTGTGCCCGTTTGGGTACCCTCCTATAACTTTCAAAGAAAACGGTATTGAGTGTTTCAGTGTACTTTATGGGTTGCAATAAGGTCAGCCTAGTCGCCAGAAGCAGCGATTAGAATCGACCCAACATGAAAGAGACTCCGTTTAGTGAAGAAAAACAACTTTGGACAAATGCTCCGTTTTCAATTTTACTACAACAAAATATCTATTCAATTTTCACTTTTTTATAGCAAATATTAACTTGCACAAACTTTTGTATAAACACACTGGGACACTTGCTATGAGTGGAAGAATGTAGGGAGAATAAGCGTTAACCAACCACGCTGGCCCAGTGCGGGCTAGTGAGTATTAACGACTGCAAATGCAGCCTTAACGTGCCTTCCAAAGTACGGTCAAACTCCAGATAATATATTTTTGGTACTCCAATGACTAGCCTTAAAGAACATTGCTTAGTTACGGAATCGCAAGCCGAGCGGGCTTAGTCACTGCGCTATCGGGTCCATCATAGATAGATCACCCATACTTATCCTGAATCATTCGTTCACATTTAAATTCACAACCTCACCCGATTCCCAATATGAGAATATAAAACAGTTTTGCGAAATGCTTAAAGAATTTCTGTCCGCAGTGAGAAACGCAAATCCCTGACAGTTTTACGCGGAGACTGGCACAATTTGTAATAGCGTTTTTACTACCCAAGATGGCGCCTAAGCGATAAATTCGGAAATCGGAAGACGGGAGACGCTAGAGGTCAATCAAATGCTGATGACACTCAGTCTGGAAATGTATTAGAATTGCAAATGTTCGGCCCAAGTCGGGCTCTAATTAATAATCCGCGAATTAGGACCGCCCTATATTGCCTTCGTGTTGTCACGAAGACACTGGTAAACAATCACCACAGTAAGCTGGGCCTATTTTGAACTTATGCAAATGATATTACCTGACTTAATGCTGATAATGCAAATTGGATGAATCTTCAACTTCTCTTTATTTTCATTGTTGGCAGCCGACGTTAATTGAACTAAGAACTTAAATTACCTTTGTTTGCGTGTGCTCTCGGAAAGTTGATTTTACCTACAATGTAAATGCCGTTATACATTTGACATAGTAAAAGTATTAGAATAGGTTAAAATCTGAGTATATTATGATACCATGGATATTATATTTAACACTATAATACCTTAGTGCGTAATCTTACAGACTTACGGTAAAGTCAACGAAATTAAATATGGAAATTGAGTCGAAATGTTAATTGAGATATCAGTGTTGAATTTTATTAAATGATTTGCAAAAAGAAAAATTAATTTATTAAATATTAGTTCATAGTATGCCTAATATACTTTATGGTCATGAATATGGCTTTGTGTCTATGACCTGTGTCTGTGGTTGAAGCGCCATCTTTTCTTTAGTAATTTTCACTAGTCTCTCTCTTACTTTTGTGTCGAACTGTGCTAGGGAACGGACGTATACCTTCTTAGTAACGAAGTGAATATAGTACACATTTATTTCTTCAGTAAATGAGTGTTTCAATTTCCCATAATCTCCAATAATCAGTCTAGATACAAGACTCTTACTTAGGTTTTTATAAAATTTGGAATCACTAGACCACCGTGTTGTGGGGAAAACACGTATCTCTGTACGCCTATAATAATTTGTCGAAGGTGTAGGTAGGAACATTTGGAGAACAATAATTATATTTTTATAAGCAGGTTTGATAAAATTTTATCTGGGATCCTAAAAAGTAAAAGGAAACCTAGTCACAGTCCCGTTTCAATAATTCGTCTGCTCTCTTAAATGGAATAATTTCTCTCAGAATTTGGACACACCTCTATAAATAACAAAAGTATGTAAATCCTAATAAATTAAAAGTACTATAATTATCTTGAAACAGCGCCTTCGGTTGCCTGAATATAACTAAGTCGCATTGAAGAAAGCCAACTTTATCCAATATATTCTAATAGTATTCTGACGAAGACCTGGGGCATGAAGGTCGGTTTTTTGCCGAGAAAAGTTCATCAAGTGCCATTACTAGTTCCCCAAGTGCAGTAAAAGTAAGTAAACTCTTCATTAGTCATGATAATAGCATTTTTCCCGAATAAATCCCTAAAACAGGGACGCCTCGCTCGGCTTTTTCGTAAGGATAATCTGAAAAGAAATAAAAGAAAAATCCTTGTGATTGATTATTCATGATGGTTTCATTCCAGTGTCACATTGTGTCAAACTTAACTATACCACAAAAAAAATCACATTCAAAGGCCAGATAGCATTTCTTTTGACTGAAGAACCTGAACAATTGATTTTAGACCGACCTATTGCGTGATTATTATCTTTAATCTGAAATGATGAATATTGCTTAGAAATAATTATTTCATTTTTATTTGAACACTAGCTGACTCGGCCAACTTTGTTTTGCCCTTATCACATAGGGGTATAAAAATATCCTACGACCTACGACTATTCTCAGACCTACCAAGTATCCATAAACATTTTTTTTTTCCTCTTTATTATTTTAGGGACTTTTGTAAATATAATTGGTGTGTGTGGTGACGGCAGAGTAGAATACAATTGTCACCACCCCAAATCTCTCCCGTGGGTGTCGTACAAGGCGACTAAGGATAAATCAGTGATGAGGAATGGGCAGCAGCGTTCCTCTTATACCTACCACCTAGCAAAGTACTGCAACTTTTGTGCCCGATAAATGGCAATAGACTCGCCACCTATTACATGGGACCTAGTATAATTGGCGAAGCGTGGGTGCTAGTTCACCTCTGCCTACCCCTTCGGGGATATAGGCGTGAATTATGTATGTATGTATGTATAATTACATGCCAGTCCCATCGTGACTGTTTCTTAGTTTAAGATCTTACAGCTAAGCTTTCCTCTACAAATTTGTAAATCAACAAAGCTTTCTTAGAAGATGGTTCTGATAATAAGCTCTGAAATGTACCCACGTCCAGAATTTTTTTCGGTCAAGCCGTTTCGGAGTTCTTTTACAAACACGAGATTATTATATTTTAGAACATTTATAAAATCTAATATTTTATAAATGTTAGAAAAAATATTACAAAGTAAAAAGTCCTGCAGGCCTATTCCCTAACTTTTTTTGACAGTTGAAAGTGATGATCACCGAACTATTTACGAATACATTGCTGTTATTACAGGACAAGTGTCACAATAGCATTATAGTAAAGTAGTAATGGATAAGTAAATAGTTCGGTGATCATCACTTTCAGCTGTCAAAAAAAGTTAGCGAATAAGCCTACTGAAATATTTTTTAATCAAACAAAGATAGGCCTATAAATTACATAATCTTCTGAGGAACTTGGTCGATCTTCGTATTACATAACCTAAAAAGCTTCGTAAAAAAGGACTAATGGTTGGATAGGCGAAAGATTATAACGATAATATTCCTTATCTCACTTTATTATTGTAAGTGGGTCGATAGACACCTACATGAGATACCTATTCCAGCAGCTATTTACGTAACGTCTATACGTTACGTAAATAGCCATACCTATGGATGGCCATCTATTTAAACCTTGTAATAACAACACCGATGATATAAATATGTTCCGAAACATAGTTATTGTTAAACATGCGGGGTGTAATAAAATATCCATTAATATAATACATGCCTGGCAGCAGAATCATAATTGTTATCTCATTACACAGGCTTGCGAATTCATTATATTTCGGTAATTTGAGTTTAATACCAAACAACGTGAATGTATACCAGAAAGATTTACGTGTGTGGAAGCGGAAAACAACAAGGTAGTTTTCAATATATTAGTTTACATTTGTTTTATGGCCTACACGTATACACAAATACACGTTTTATTCAAAAAATCTACCAAGTATATACGTTTTGTTTTATTTAGGAATTACATTATATTGAGGAGTTTCATAGTGAACATTGTGAAAATGGTCGGTCATTGAACCATCAATTATCATTTGTGTCATATCATTTTGCACAGCTTTCTACAGTAGGTCCAATTTATATTGGCAGACGGCGAAAATTTGAACTTTAATTCACCCATAGATTTTGTCATGTCTTTGACACTCTTCATTTCTTTACCACTAGTGATACCCAAAGATGCCAAGATAAATTGGTGGTACTGAATATCTGGCACAGAATAACTGTCAACATTTTATGTGATTTATGTCACACCTGCCTGACCATAAAGTGGACTTTTCCGCCCGCTACGCGTATGGAAAATTCCACTTCCTGGCCAGGTGACATAACAGTATGGCGATAAAAAAGAAAGCCTCGGATCGCATATTTAAATCAAATACATGCAACATTCTTTGTTTTATAGCCCTTGGTATATAATCTACTATTTAATGCGACGACAATCCGCGGACCTAAAAAAAATAAACTGTTGAACGTAATCGGACTGCTTCGCCGACGCCATGAAACAATTTGCAGGCCCTAATCGCTTTCCTTGGCAATTTCAAAGCCGGTCACCCGTCGGTTTTCTTGTTCACGGAGACAATTGTGCAGACAGATTTACCTTTATGCGACTTTATGTTGTTGTTCAAGTGCTTAGATAGACAATAATTCTGACTGGGAATCCTCTGCGTCAACCTAGTTTACGAAAAAAAATCTTAAACAAGCCACATATGGTACCTTAGCTATAATTTATTGCTTATGTAATAAATGGCGCGACTTTTATGACTTAATATCATAAATAAATAAATGTGATAACTAATAACTTTAAAAGAACTTGCCAATCTTGGAGATAAACAGAAATTAAACAATAATAACAATGCCCATATCACAACAAGAAAAGTTTTTGAAAAGAGAACTACTTACATCAATTCAATTCAGTATATTCAGCGTGAAATCTTACGGTGAATAGCTGAAGACCCTGCCACTATATTGCCGACCTAGAATCAAAGAGTTACACAACTCGAAATAATCAAAAAATCGAGTTGTAAGATCCGCGCGCGGTATTACCTATCAATAAAATGTAGATGAATTTGTAAGTAAGTCTTTTAGAATGGCTCCGTGTGATGATCTAAAATAGAAGCCCTTGGTGCTGCCAATTCGCAAAAGTAAAATAAAATGGCATGTATACGTACAAAAATTTTAATATGACCTAACATATTAGGTGAGTCTATTGTCGTCTATCAGGCACGGAAATCGCAGTACCTACCTATATTGCTTGGTGTTACAAGAGAAACGCTGCTACCCATTATTCATTACTCGAAAAAGAATAGATAGATAGAAGAATGGAGTGTAACCAATACAAATGGAGGAAGAACTAGGACCATTGCAGAAGATAATGATGAATATACAACATTTGGAACATTTCGAACAGATATCCAATTGACTGTTTCTGAAAAATAAGTATTTCGAGTTGTCTCACACTCTATCTAAGTGTGCAATGTGTAGGTTATGTAAATCAAAGTTCCTGTATCTCGTTTTAGTAAAGGGACCAAGGCCGCATTCTCAGGCAAATCCTTTTGATGGAAAATGTATGTTGCGGCTGGACTTTGGCTACTGTACAATTAATTTAAGCTAAATTCTCTCCGCTGAATAATTCATGAGGCAAGAAAAATGGAGCTGACAATATAAACTCCGAATGTGGATTCGATATTTCTATTGCCATGGAAATGGTAATATTTCAAGGGAGAACGTAATAAAACGGTCCTTTACTAACATTTACTACATTCTCGGCAAAAGGCTGTTCTGAATTGTTCTTCGATAATAGTAAAGGAAGTTTCAAAACGAAAGAATGTTTAAATGTAAGGGGCACCGTCTTGTGTTGGTCGCAGAATACAGTTTTCTTTACAATATCATAAAGCTCATGGGTAACGTAGGAGGCGAATAGAACTAAGGAAGTATTACATAACAACAAGTAAACCCTAGAAGGATTACTAAGGTAGGCGCTAATTTTTAAGGATTTAAAGATAAAATGACGGCTATAGTTAGTTTTATTTTTATTTATGACATAAAGATATAATAAATATTTTTCTAAATTTATTTATATCGTAGTACATTCAACAGTACGCCAGAAAGCAAAAAATGTTTTTCAATCAATGACGCATCGATATTGAACCCCAGTTAAGAGTTAAATATGAAAGGTAAAATTCCATTATAAATAAAATAATGCTAAATAATATTCATTCAAGATAATAATAATATAGTAATTTATGGGTACCTTCCAAATAAAACCACAATTAGGTGTGGTACATTTACTATTCCATTATACGCGGCCAATAGTCGAGAATAGTATATTTCTAATTACGTCCGTCGCACGTGAGTCGAGACTTCTTATTTCCGAAGAAAAAATTTGACTTTGTTTCATATTGCCCTAGAACGCTCTGGGAATGGCTTTAAATAATAGTTACTATTTTTTTGCAATATTATATTTTGAATCATATCAATATTTTTGATGATGAAGTCTAGCATTGGCAGAGATAATACTACAGTCTCGAATGACGAATCGTGACGCCAGAATTGTTTTATCATCAGCTACCACATCTTTTGAGTACTGAACCTAGTTTAGAACAATTGTTTAGCACCGACTCCTAAAATATTTATTTCATTATCTGTGTCTGTTTTGGTTAGTTGCCTTTTGCACACTTGACTGAACAAACCGTTAGGATGTCTCAAGTCGCGGACTAGTCTTTAATAATTATAGATTATTTGAATAAAATAATATTATAATACCTATTTTGTTTGTACTAAGTAACCGTCCGTGTTGGATATAATTTCTACTACGACGCTGTCAGGCTTCGGCAATCCCATCGGGAAGCTTCTTATCCCGTATTGTTGCCTGATTCTACCCTTCTCTCTGGGGCATTTGCTTCCATCCTAAATAAAATTTCCTTTTACATGATGTGCATAATATAATACGATACTTTCGAAATTATTAAGAAACTCTATCTCCTTTGTTTCACATACAAATCAGAAATGTTATAAATAAAAATGAATTGCTGTGCGTTTGTCTCGCTGAAACTCGAGAACGGTTGGGCCGATTTAGCTGATTTTCGTTTTGAAATGATTGTCTTGGGCCAGGCAAGGCAGGAAAGGTGAGAAAATATGGAATAATTGCGAGGAAAATAGAAAAAACAACAATTTCATTTTTCCGTATAAACAGCTTTCCAGTCAAACATTTTGCCGTACCATAGCAACGGGATATTTTTATTTTTATTTTATATGGTATAACAATGGGTCAACTAGTTTAGTATAATATTACAACGGCGATACATTTTCCGGTTAGATTGATATTCGGGTTCGCTGTAAATTAGTTCAGGTTGATTATAATTATTGTATTTTCCTTCTCCTTCTCTCGTTGATTTATATCTGTCGCTGGAACAGCCTGGTGGGTTATGATGTCCCATCTTCCCTATATTGTTCCATCCAGCATTGGGGATATTAAAAGGGCTGATGATGTTCATGATAGTCAATCCCTGTGCATCGAATATTAATCGAAATACGAATTAAATTAAGCATCGAGGTCACATAAATAAATCGTTTAATCCGTTGCTGCTTACAGGAAGTAAAACGAAGAGAACAAAAAGACCTCGAGCTGATTAATAGTAATATTCACGAAAATCCAGTGGCCTCTATAAATAAAATTTATGAGATCCCTTCGAATAGCACTTTGGGAATGAAATACGTCGCAGCCATTTTGGGATCACTGCCGTAAAAGATTTAATATCAATAAATGAGCAACTATAGTCCGATAAACATTAACCCCTTTATTATAAAACATGGACTAAAGTTAGTCATGGTTTAAAATTGATGACTCTGTCTTTCATTTAGCAAATAAAAGTGACAGCATCAGTTTTAAACTATGACTAACTTTAGTCCATGTTTTATAATAAGGCAGAACGTGTTAATAACACTGATCAAGGGAGACCGGTTATTTTTCAAGAGTTGGATTTGTCTCACATAGTCAACGACATGCATGAAGGAGGCCGATAGCCTAGTGGCTATAGCGACCTGAATACGATTGCGTAAACTAAGCAATATTCGATAAGGCCAGTCATTGGACCAAACATATTATATTGACTGTACTACCTCCCTGCGTCGGACTTCATTATTAATATAGACCAATCCGCACTGGCACAGCGTGGTGAATTATGGCCCATTCTCTCTTTAGTCTTCCATACACAGGGAAGGCTTGTACACAAATCTGTACCTACATTATAATGCTGGTTATAATGATGAATTCTTGATAATGCTGCTGCCATTCCCCTCACTGTTATAACCCTAAGTCGCCCACCCGTGGGAGCTAATGAAGAGTGGTGACGATTGTATTCTGCTCTGCCCGCACTTCGAATCTTTCTCATGCTAACTGATAAAATATTGGACTGTTTAAAATTAAATAAAACATTGGAAAAAGTAAATTGAGAAAACTACAAAATTGACATGTAAGCAACCGAAGTAGCTTCCTCGCGAGTGCAAATCTTCAGTTCTAATCCCGATCGTTCGTTGGTGCCAAGACTGCTAGATTTGCGGCACGACTTAATTACGCTGTTGTTGTATTCAATTAGCCCTGCTCGCTTATGCATGTACATAAGTTTGCGAACCAGCGCCTGTGTTAGTCGGCTTGTTCTACTTGGACATCTAAAGATACTTCTAACTTGATAGGACAGCTGTATCTCATAGTGTCTTAATTAGGTAGGTAGAAGATGTGCCGTGTGATGACGGCAGAGCAGAATACAATTGTCACCACACAAAATCTCTCCCATGGGTGTCGTACAAGGCGGCTAAGGATTAAGACAGCGATGAGTAATGGGCAACAGCGTTCCTTTTGTATAACCACGCAATATACTGCGATTCACTATCCCGATAGATGGCAATAGACTCGCCACCTTTATTATTACATACATACATTACATAGCACCTTTCATGACTGGCGAAACGAGTGTGTTAATTCACCTCTGCCTAAATAGGTGTGATTTATGTAATGTAGGTATGAAGAAGTTTAGGCCTCGGTATATTTTTTTATCTTAGTGCTTTATACCGCCACCGTCTCGTACCGCAGTAGGCCTATTCGCTTACTTTTTTTGACAGTTGAAAGTGATGATCACCGAACTATTTACTCATCCATTACTACTTTACTACAACGCTATTGTGACACTTGTCCTGTGAAAACAGTAATGGATAAATAATAAATAGTTCGGTGATCATCACTTTCAAATGTCAAAAAAAGTTAGCGAATAGGCCTACAGAAGGGTCGCGCACGAACTTGTCTGACTATAAAAAAAAGTATTTTTATACCGATCATTGAGAATCGAAGACGGCTGTGATTGATTCGCCTGCACTTAATTACATGACGTCACGCTCAGCCGCCGATGCGAAAATCACCGCAATTGCGTTTTATTTTTTGTGTTTTTTTGTGTTTAATCTGCACAAGCAGGCTCGGAAAGGCCATTAATCAGTTGTCAACACACATGGTCCCGTATTGACTGTATGTACCAACATTGCTTACGTAAACCAAATACAAAATGTAGGGTAAGGGCTCTAAAGGGGCGTATCTGCTGAGTAAAGTACTCACTCTTGGAATACACCAGTGGAATTATTATGTAAGCCGATTGCAGTTGCTTTCGTCTTCCTACCATCCTCACTCCTTGAAAATAATAACAAAGTGAGAGTGAGGTAGAGCAAAGCAACTGAAATCGGCTTACATAATACGGGTGAGCTCTTTAACGACATCGTCATCTTTTCTTTTATATTCCGACTTTTGCGTTGCACGTCTTGCTTAAAAAAACAATTTCAGCATTCGTAAATAGGCAACGTCAAATCGAAAAGGTTAAAGAAATTTATGGAATTGAAATCTTGCCATCCCAATCCCTCTCTCTCTCTCCAGTCATCAGTCTTTCGACGTGGGCCTTTCTCCTACTTATCTATGCATTAATTCAAATTATATTGATTCAAATCTGTGTTAAACACTTGATAATGTCTAATCAATATAAATAGAACAAATATACTGCACCGACCCCAGATAAACTTGGAACAGGTGAGAAAATGATCTTCTTCTTTCTTCTTCTTCCTGCCCTGTTCCTAGTCTATCTGCGGTCCGCGCAGTATGTTTCCTCTTCCATTCATATGTCAGACGTCATCAAGCCATCCACTCCCTTTTGATTCATATCATCCATCCCACCGTAAAGGTGCTAGCGATGAATGAATGTATAGAAAAGAGACGGAACGGACCATGTCGAGCGACCCATGAACGGACAGAGTGATTAGAATGACAACATTCCAATCCATACTGCTCAAGGTTTTGGCTTAGGTTTTACAGCCGGCCGCCTGCCTGACACCAACCCTCTTTGGGTACGCTGTTGTTGGTGGTTTGCCCTCCACCATTCGGGTGCTCCAAGGTGCTTATTGGTCTACACCGGACAATCTCCCTTAGTCGACTTTTACGACACCCATGGGATGAGTCGGGGCTGTCCTATTCTACAATATTTGTTCGCTCCCAGGCCAACATAGAAAGTCAGAAAATGATGATGGTAGATAATTTGTGACCAATTACTATTTCTAACGAAGAAGTCAGTGTTATCATAACGTGAGCTCTTAACTCCGTTGTCACGTTATAGGAAAAACGTCACTGTCCTGGCTTTACTAAATCTCTCTTAAAACGACCCCGTGTGTTCTACAAGCGCAGGATTACCTTAAGCTTAGAGATTTTCACAACACAGCTCGACTCGCGAAAATGGAAACGTTAAAATGATTAGTTTTACTCTTTTTTTCCGGACAAAGATTTGTTTCGATGTTTACTCTTTTAGGGACGGTTTTTCATGTGCGTCGGAATGGCGGGTATATTTCTCCAATGTGATTGAAAAAAAAATTAAAAAAGGGTACCTGCTGTGTACTTCTGTGTACCCCTTCATAAGGAGCACTATGACAGAAATAAAGTACGGTACACCCGCCATCCTGACGTCAGCTTTCTTGGCCTTACCTTAGCCCAGCAGATGAGAGATCTTGAGAGATGATGGAGTGGATGAGTTTTTCTCGACGACGATACGTGCGTCGAGCGTTGTAGATTGTCCATAATATTTTATTTGTACTGTTTTTCATGCTTCTTACGGCATAATATGTGATTTATGTTTTTGTTCTTTTTTTTTATTTTTGACGTATTAAATTAATTTGATATAAAATGTGCTAAGATTGATCGGTGCCAGCGGAAGACCAGCGCTAGTCTGGCAATATGCTGAGCTGGGACCTTTCGTTTCGAGACCTTGTTTCCATGCTTAATATTTTTATTGAATATTTTTATTGAGTTATTTAATTACCAAAACTTATAAAATTCAAACTATTTAAAACACAGCCGCGTGGTGACGGCAGAGTAGAAAACAATTGTCACCACCCCAAATCTTTCCCGTGGGTGTCGTACAAGGCTACAAAAGATAAATCTGAATATGATTAGGAATGGGCAGCGGCGTTCCTCTTATACCACCTAGGCTAGCAATGTACTGCGACTTTTGGTGCCCGATAAATGGCAATAGGCTCGCCACCATACATTACATGGGACTTGACATATTTGGCTACGTGGGTGCTAGTTCACCTCTGCCTACCCCTTCGGGGAAATAGGCGTGAAATATGTATGTATGTATGTATTATATAGTCCGTTGCTGAGCACTTGAGCCTGAATAAAAAATATATAAAATATATTTTGCGCCTCTCACTTATTATTCAAGTGCTCGGTGAAAATTAAAAGAAAACACTTTCGAAAGCCGACGGTGGCTGCAAAAACAATACGGCTGCTTATGTACAGTTTCACTGAGTACCTTTAGATGCCTCAATCGATTTTGAGCTTTAACTTCAAATAGTTTAAGGCAGAAATTCGATTGGAAATAATATCCAGATCATGTTTTGACACCGTCGCTGTCCATGATAAAAATGACTTTCATGCTTCATTTGAAAATCAAATATAACAGCAATTTTTTTTTCATATATTTACAATTTAGAATTTGTAATCAAACACATTTACGTACGGTATTGGTAATCAACGTAGACGAGCACCGTTCAGTAAATTTCAAATTTATTTGCTGAATATTTCGTTACTTGTAATGAGATACAAATAGTCGATCACACGAAAAATTCACGAATTTCATAAAGCTATCTATTACAGAAATAAAATTGGCAACTAAATCGGTACCATGAAAACATAGTCATTTGTAGTACCTATACCGATAATTTTTTGATAATGACTAAGTAGACTATTTCAGGTAAACTTCAAACATACTCCGATTTAAAGCCAGAAAAACCTAGAATATGTCATCAAAGCAAATATTTCTTCAAAATAGTAATAATAAATATATTTTACAAGTTACCAGCAATGCTAAGAAAAAAGCAAATAAGTAATAATAAAAATAATTAATTATTTATATCGAACTGGTTCTCATAATAAACCACTCCTGGCTAACTTAATTTAAAAACTAAACTAGGGAAATTGTAGGTGTATATGTCTTGGTCCTCCCCACGGTTAGGACCAATTAGTACGAGTACAAACTTCAGATACAAAATACTCTATATGAGTGATGGTATAAGGTAGTAAAGTATCCTAACCATAACGCAACACCAGAATCGTTAAGATCGGTTATTTATTGATTCATCATTTGCACGAACGACCTTTTGAATCAAACAGAAAACAAAAGAACAATTTTCGTACGAAAATTACCTTTACAAAGAAAACGAATATAATCTCTTTTACTTTCTATCCTTTGAGTGCTCTCTCAAGACTGAGATAAGTCATCAAATTATGCGAATACTATGTTGTTTACGAAATGTTACAGAACCGAGTCACGTTCCCCTTCGGAGGTAAGCGAAAAAATTGGGTCAATTTATGCCAGAGCTGCGAACAAACCTTATTGTATTTCTTTTCTAACGGTATCGAGATCAAAATTTGAGCGATATGATACACACTCGCTATCAATCAAACTCCGTTGTCAATCAACACTATTCATTTAATAACAGGCCAAAGTCTACTAACAACTAAGCACAGCCTAATAAATTTAATTGCCATTCCTACTGCCCCACGTCAATTGACTTCAATGAGTACTTAATGCTAAAAACATGAATAGCGACTAGTTTCGAATTGTCATTTCTATGTATTAAGTACTCTTAACCTAAAAAATCATCGACTTAACTACACGAAGTCGATGCTTTTCTATCACTTCACTTCTTTTTGTCTCGTGGTAATTTATCACATCACGCAATCCAACCATCGGTTTTTGATCCTCCTCTCGTTCTAAGTCCATGATTTAAAAATGGTTGTTCTAACACATGGAATAATCAGCTTTGATTCACAAGTTAACCAGTCAACGAACCACAGTCTCTGAAAAAATTCTAGAGAACTTTTAAAAAGCCGCCTTTAATTACAATTAATACAATCCTTCCAATTACAGCCATTAATTCTTCGGCGGAATCAAGAGTTATAAAGCTCTATGAAATATTAAACATGCTAATTGCTGTTCCTATGATGTAGATTACATCAACATTTGTCATAACTACATCAACCGAGTCTACATAACCGGCCTTAATTGATTGCACTTCAGGCTTTACGAACCCAGTCGTCATTCCGGCCGATTATTAAACTCGAGCAATGTCCTAAAATTTAATTACAATAGAACACTTAACTTTACACGACTATCTCCGGTTCCTTTGTTTTATCGACAAAGAAGCGTTTTCTTGGCGACTGCCTTCGCGCCACTAGAAATTTACGCCCGCCAGCCGGCGCGGTACTCCAATTCGGCGTTTTAGGGGATACATTTTGAATAATGTATTGTTGCGTGTAATAGCGGCATTTACTATCTACGCGATTTCTCTGTGTTATCTAATGGGGAATAACGGTTTTTTAATTGCGATGAAATCACTATTGGCTTGAATTGAATCGATTTTAGATGATTTTTTTTCTATTTGTATTTTACATAGTTCCATTTTTTAAAATCATAAGGAACGACATTCCAGAAAAATCGATACATCTTTATTTATTCTACATACATACATACATACATAAATCACGCCTATATACCAGAAGGGGTAGGCAGAGGTGAACCAGCACCCGCGTTTCGCCAATTATGTCAAGTTTATCGGGCACAAAAGTCGCAGTAAATTGCTAGGTTGTACGAGTTTATGAGGAACGCTGCTGCCCATTCCTCATCACTGATTTATCCTTAGTAGCCTTGTACGACACCCACGGGAGAGATTTGGGGTGGTGACAATTGTAATCTACTCTGCCGTCACCACACGACCACCACAAGTTTGCCATAACTATGTATTTAAGTATATAGAATAAATAAAATACGCATTAAGGTGACTTTTATACCACCTAGCAATGTACCTACTGCGACTTTTGTGCTCGCCACCTATTACATGGGACCTAACTTAATGGGCGAATCGCGGGTGCTAATTCACCTCTGCCTACCCCTTCGGGGATATAGGCGTGATTTATGTATGTATGTATGAATTATTGTAGTAGAAAAGCGACGTTACAATCTCTGGCTACCTCTTCAGGGATAAGAAGATTTAAGTTTATACGTATAAAGAATAAATACATTTTGTTAAATCGAAACAAAAGGTTTTTATTATGGCTTTGAAAGATATTTCATTTATAAGCAGCACGTGATTGGAGACAGGACACGTAGTGCCATCACGTTTGACTATCTCGTAGAAGTTGTTGTCCTGAATTTAAGCAGTCAAGCCTAATCCGGTTGTTAGTCAGACCACCCCTAATCTGCATCTACATATTGGCACTAACGGAACATCGAAACGTGCACATGAAACGAAAAGGAGCCTTGACACCTCACGAGATCTGTCACGATTTAACAGGCCTGTTTGCAACACTAAAATAGATTTTTTTTCCCAATTTAATTTTTCACAATATAACCACTATTTTCAACATATTTTATGTTCAACACAACTGTTAAAAGATTTTAGATTGTTAACCTAAAAATAAAATAAGATTTTTACCCTTAAAATAAAATTAATTTGTAAAACTTGGTTGGAACCGGTGAATTTTAAAGAGATAATTTTAACAATAGCCATTTTTTGAATTTTGTACACAAGTCGGTAGCGGTAAAAGTCGATAGGCTTTTCATAAAATATCGGCATATCCACAACGCTGACAATAGGGATTAGTTGAAAATACAATGAAGTCCCGTTTAATTGTTTTAGCGAAAACAAATTACCCGGACATATTCGTTTGTGGAAAATAATCAAGTTATCCACAGTGAATGTTTAAACGGCCAGTTCCTATTAAAACACACACGGGCCTATGAATATTCAATGACAATAGATTGGATAAGTTCATTAACTTATCGAAGCGAGAATAAAGATTTTACGGCCGAAAACAACATCCGAATATTAATCCGAAAATATGATCGGCTTAATTGTTCCTTTTTATTACGAAAAGCGCTAATCTATTTGCATTTATATGAACAAATTTGGTATTCTGGGCTGAAGATACTAAAAAGTTGATAACATTTGAGGCAACTTTGAATTGCGATGAAATTATTTTAACAGATGATGATGATGTTCTCAGTTTATCTGAGGCCGGCGCAGTATGTTTCTTCTGCCAAAGATCGACCAGACGTCACCAAGCCATCCACTCAATTTCGATTCATATCATCTATCACACGAGAATGATTGAAGGGATCATGTCGAGAGAGCGATAAACTGAGATATGAGAGGTTAACAACATTCTAAGCCATATCTACTGCTTAAGGTTTTGGGTCAGGTTTTTACAACCGGCCGCCTACCTGACATCAACCATCTTTGGGCAGCTGTATGTTGTTATTGTGATACCCTACACTATTAGGATGCCTAAAGATTTAATTTAGTCGAATTTTACAACGTCAATGGGGTAAGTCGGCTCTGGCACATTTTTCTGGGCATGCCTTCCAGGCATGTTAAGCCATTGGTACCGGCTGCAACTGTAGTCGTTAATACCCACCCTGTGCCCCAGAAGTTGGGATATTAAAATGCTGGTGATGATGACGCTGCATGTGCATCAATATCATCATCACCATCACTTTTAATGTCCCCACTGCTGGGGCACGGGCCTCCCCTATGGAAGGAAGAATATAGGGAGATTGGGTCATAACCCAGCACGCTGGCTGCAGGTGCATACGGGACCAACAGCTTAACGTGCCTTCCGAAACACGGAAGAAATCAAGATAATAAATTGTTGGTCACCCATCCAATGACCGGCCTTTACGAACATTGCTTAGTTTACGCAATCACAGGCCAAGCGCGCTATGCCACTCCTGCGCTTACTAAAGCATCCACAAACTTGCTACAGCACTAAACAAATAATTACACGGTTTCCCTTATTCAGCTAGCGCGGTTGTAATGGCTAACAGAATCGCTCCCATTAACGTTTGCCTTTATTCACAACCTGTGCATGAGACAAGTGATGCTAACGAGACATTGACTCCGGTTCGTTAAGCAAGATCTACCGCTAGGTGCAAATTCACTGTGAGTCGGCGCCGTGTGTATTCCGGCTTTGGAAGTAGGTACTGTCGCGGTCAGAAAATGCTTACCAGTTTTGAAATTAAATTTTTTAGCACATTTTTTTCATTCAAGTATAAAATGCCATATCAAGTTACTTTTAAAAGTTATTATGCAAAATGACACACTGAGAATAACAAGGAAAATTATCAGAGGTTTTAGATGATGAAACCGATTTCTTTAATTGTTGAAATTACATTTTATCAACAATTATTGTTTGAACGTCATTTGGATAAGAGAAAAAGGTTTTCTAATAACAAACCTTGATAGTAGTCAGTCTATCTTCAAGAGCGATTAATTGACAGATCGTTTGAAAAAAGATAATCAGTTTTCAATCAAATTATTATGAAATAAACATTTGGAACTTGTGGTCTAAATATGTGCATGAAATTGTGATCCTTAAGGTGGTAAACACTTTCTGTCCCCGACTGTACTAACACGGCATCAAACAGCTCTCGATTAAGCAGATTTTCAATCAGCATAATAATATTTGAATGAGTAATATTATGTGGCTTTGAAAAAAAACGGTTCGTTTGTTTTTTGTTTATTTTCATACAGTGAATTTGAATACCATCATTGTGGTGATTGAATGTAAATATTGTGTAGACAGAACAGAATATTTACAATACAATCACCCCGAATACAGAAAGGGTTCTGTAATATTTAAATTGACGAGTTCGTTTGGCTGGATTGTGGAGGGCGTGAGTGCGATTACCGCATCAAGACAATTTCTCGTAATTTTTATTCATTGTGTGTGTGCAGTAACGAATATTTTATCAAAATTATTATATTCATTAAAGAGCAAAATAAATCATTCGATAGCCAATGGCAGAATGAGTCCTTAAAAATAATTTGATGTGTGAATAATTATCTAGGTGTGCGATATAATTTCTTAAGCAACAATAATGTTAAAGACTTAACTCAATTATTTTTAGGTCGCTGAATAGTTCCATTTCACCTCCCCAAAGCTAATGCCGTTACGAAAAATTCATTTTTCTGTCGGTGCTAAGTAGTTCTTCAAAAGTATTTTAAATTGGGGAATCTTTACAGTAGCTTCAGAGTAAATTGTTCACTTAGAATTCGTGGGTCGTTAAAATTGGCTTTGTTGGGTGTTACTGTGGCGCTGTTCTTCACTTAATAAGGATAATCTTTTAAGCTGGAGTTACGATTTTGAGAAATAAGCCGATTCCCCTTGAATCGGTTTTTTTTGTGCTACCGTCAATTGCTCTTTTTTGTTTCAAACTCTAACTTGGTTACAGTAAGGCATAAAGTTGAGTACGGAAAATGTGTCATATTGCGTTGTTGCTTGATGTTCTCAGTACGTGTTTTGTTTTGAAGTTTCCTTGAAGGCAGACATACGTATAAAAAATTATTTCTGGGGTAGGAGTTTGCTCAATAACTAAGTCACTTATTTCTATTCTAATTGTATTAGAATAAGTACTGGGGTGTCCATTATTACACTTTATTATTCCAAACTCGACATTTCCAACATTACGTATGTAGCACCCTGGTTGGCTTTGTGCTTTATGACTCTACTGCTGGTTCACAGTCCACCCCTATGGGTGAAGGAATTTGGGTTGAATAAGCCATAACCCACCACGCTGACTCATTGTGAATAGCTAGCTATGCGACAACATATACAACGGGAACCAATAGCTTAACCTACCCAAGCACGAAGAAAGTCTAAATATTATTTTTGGTCACCCGTCTATGGCTGACCTTAATTGACTATGGGCCGCCGATTCGATTCCCGCATCCGGAAAGTAATTGACTTATTTTTCTTTGTAATAATTTTCCTTATACCTAATTCCTAATTCTTAATAATTCTTTGTCATAATTTAACATTTATTTCATGTAATGTTAAAATCTTAATCTTTGTTAAAACCTTAATTTATTAATATTGCTTAGGATTTTAACATCGTCATAAGATACTTAGAGATACTATAAGATACTAGAGTACCACGTTAAGACTGTTAAGATAAGAATTATTACTTTTCTCCCAAGATCTTTAAAAACGATCTTTTCACCTTAAAAAGTAAATTAAGACTTTCAATTATATCTCAAGGAAAGTTAAGCACACAAGAGATTAAGGGCGAAAATGAAGCGTTTACATTGGAAGTTAATCTTCCAACAGGCCAATCTGAAACTAAGATTTGCTGGGAAAGCACTGCGGGGTTTCTAATAATGAAAAAGTTTCTTAATAATCTTTCACCTCGACTCGCCATTACGAACAAAAACATTGAGGCTTATTCGCGCTACGCACAGTACAGATTGAATTAGTAACTATTACAGATGGTGAGGGCTAATATCGCCATTCATGTTCATATATGAAAAAGCAATTCTTATGATTTGATTTTTATTCGAACATTGTATAAATGTTAGCAAAACCATTAACAAAGAAAATAAGCATTCCGCATCAGGACAAATAATTTGTCAGGCTTTACACAGACATGAGAATACTGATGATGTTGATACTTACCAGGTAAATGCAGTATGCCTGCAATAGGCAATATTATTAATATAGCCGTGTGGTTGTTGGTAGAGCTAACATTTTCAGAAAAAGATTTTCTATGGACCAGAGTGGACACTCTCGTGTACCTATAAATAATTTTGAAAATAGATTTTCTGCTACTACTGAGTAGGCATTAAGAGACATTACATAGATGGCTATAAGCTCGCCACCACCACATGGGTCTTAGGACCTTAAGGTTTAACTGCCGCACTCAGAGACGTCAAATAACGTTAATGAGTACTTAACGTCAAAAAATGACAATTCAAAACTAGTCGCTATTCTTGCTGGGTCTATGGTCTAGATTTGAATGAAAATTTTTGACATTAAATACTCATTAAAGTTAATTGCCGTCTCTGAGTGCGGCAGTAAGACAGCGATTAGTAATTGGCTGCATCGTTCCTCTTATAACACCTAGCAATATGCTACGAATTACGTACTAGATAGATGGAAATAGGCTCGAACCTAACATAATTAGCGAAACGTGAGGGTTTTCACTTTTGCTTGCCATAAATAGGCGTGATAAGTATGTAGTTATTTTACCAGATAATTTCCAACCTTGATATTTTTATCGGACTAGCTGAATAAACGGTTTTCGTACGATTTTCGGTCCGACCTTTGGCCTTCATCATTAAAAGCCATCGGCACTGCCAACTATCGATAGTACGGCTCCACATCTGTCAATAACAGCTTTACCGAAAGTTCAGCATTATGGCGAGCAAAGGTAGGTATTTGGGGATCCATTCCATCCGGAAATTTTAATTAACTTTCAACTTTCACCGTAGGCCCGAAAAGTTGTAATTGTAATAAAGTGTTCCGCTCAAGTTTATTGACAGAGCGTGTGTTTGTTTCGTCAGAGCGTAGAGCATATTATATCGTGAAATCTGCACCAGAATAAGCTACGGAACAGTGGCCTAAAGCGGGCATACTGCCTAATGCGAGTCGTGTGTGTTGCTTGCTTAAGGAGGCAGGAAGATGTGCTCCTTAATAAATACATACATAAATCACGCTTTTATCCCCGAATAGGTAGGCAGAGGTAAATTAACACCCATTTTTAGCCAATTAAGTCCCAAGATCCATGTAATAGGTGGCGAGCTTTTTGCCATCTATGTCATGTCCCTTAATGCCTACTCAGAAGTAGCAGAAAATCTATTTTAAAAAATATTTATTGGTACACAAGAGTGTCCACTCTGACATATAGTATAGACAAGCTTTTTCCGACTAATATTATTAGGGTAATAAGACAGACAAAGATTGCCACACCGCTCCATTACTTACACTGTGGCAGGTAACTCAACTAGCCCATTGAGATTAACCAACTTCCACCGAAAACAGGGTAATTAAGTTTTGCGTTCGCAGCCGTGATGTTTATTGGATTGCCACCTATTGATTTTGCAGTTGACAGGGTGTTCCATAACTATTGTTGGCTATATGTTTAAAAACGCGTTGTTGCTTCTCATAAATTGCTGAGTAGGACATTAGCGGTCGGCTGACACGGTTGTGTTTTCTATTTAAGTTCTTATCTATGCCTCTGCATTGAACATTAGCGTTCGATTGTTACAGTTGTGTTTTTATATCCGCTATCTACCCCAGTATCAAAACTAAATTCTAAGAATATAGAGAGCATAGGCTGTAATCCCAGTAGGGATTGTATATATGGTTATATTGGTACGAACATAACTGTAGCTTAAAATAAAAAATCATTACCAATTAAACTATGGGAGCAACGTGATTTTTTATAAATGCATTCAGACCAATTTGCTATATTTTCACTGTAATCCGCGAATCCAACTTGTATTATAAACAAGAGCTCTCCAAGGAAATGCTTCCACGGATAAAATTCTTATCTTACTTGCGAAAATAATTACCCAGTAGCGGACGAGCGCCATACTTAGGTTCATACTGTAGTAGTCAACGATTTAAATTAATTATTATATATAAAGTTTACTAAATATACTTTAAGACGTGGATAAAATGGTGGGGTTATTTCTATGTGTGGTTACTTCTTACAATTACCCAAGAGTCTAGTCTCTAATAGACTCTAAAACCGTAAAAATTTATAAAATTAATAACTATTTTACTCAGACCACAGCCACATCCATATCGTTTGTTAGCTTATAGCATTTCGATACCTTTTCATCATTTTAATCAAATTAGGTAACAGGTAGTTTTTAAATATCAAATGTATGCAATACTCGAAAAACATATTATTATAATAAAAGGCGATCAATTCATGAAAGTGAAATGACAACATTCCAATCCATAGTACTATAGGTTTTGCCTCAGGTTTTACAACCGGCCGCCTGCCTGACGCTTTAGGTTCGCTGTTATTAGTGGTTTTCCCCCGTACCGTTCGAGCCCCCAAGGTGCTTATTGGAAAACATCAGGCAATCATACTTAATGGATTTTATGACACCTCTGGGGATGATTGGGGCTGCCACATACTACGGTTTTCGCTCCCAGTCGTGGGATTCAATTAAAATAATTATGAGCTAGTTTATTTATAAGCCCAAGGGGTTAGATAAGTGGCCAATCTATTCCAACGAATTTATTACAAAATTAAGGGCCTGTTTCACAATCGACGGGTAAGTTGCTAACAGCTTACTTGGCAATTGAACTGCCAAGTAAGCTGTTCTGAACTTACCCGTCGATTGTGAAAACAGGCTCTAAATGTCAATGTTTGAACACTTCTCATACAATTGACACGACGGCCGCCATTTTGGTTTCTCTGTAATAACTACATCATCATCATCATCATCACCAGCCCTTTAATGTCGCCACTGCTGGGGCATGGGCCTTCCCTATAGATGGAAGAATATAGGGAGATTGGGCCATAACCCACCACGGCGGCCCAGTGCGGGTTGGTGGGTACTAACGACTGCAGACCCAGCTGGGACAAACGGCTTAACGTGCCTTCTGAAGCACGGAGGAACTCGAGATAATAAATTTTGGGTCACCCATCCAATGACCGGCCTTAGCGAAATTGCTTAGTTTGCGTGCCACTGCGTTAGCGAGCTCCTCCCTAATAACTACGTCAGTTTCATACAATTGACAACATTTTATTATTTCAACATACCTTTATTATGATGTTATATGAAATTAAACCGAAAATGAAGACACCCATATTTTTTATTTCTTTTGAATTCCGTCGTTTACATACAAAAAATCATGATTGAAATACCGGTCATTCTAAACAGACGTAAGCGCCAAATGACGTAACTGTCATGGACGAATGGCAAAATAACTCTTGATTCGAAAAATAAAAAGTTCACTTGTCAAAATTGATGAACTGGCGTTTCCGGTGTCGAAAATAAAAACATTTTATCGGAAATGTTTGAAATTAATTTCAAAGTAAAATACGTTTCAAATTAAAGTTTATGAAGGATTTCAATTTATTGCTACTTTATGAATGTTAATTTTGACGATGACAATTAATGACATTGGATTTGATTTATGACTGACGTCTGTTATCGTGTCTATGATAACTTTTTATTCTTCCATCTAGGAAGGCAAACGTTTTAATTCATACATCTACGACTGTGACGTCATCGCATGTTTTTTACATTTTTTTTTTCTCTGTAATTGAGTAATAAAAAAATTTAATAAAATTATTTTCGAAGTCAGGATTGGGAAATAAAGAAACGGTATTTTTATTTTGGGAGTTTGTCATTTTTGTAAATGTTGTCAATGGTATTCTATTCGCTCGAATAGATTGGCCACTTGCCTAGAGGGGCAGACCTGTAATCAATGTTTTCGTTTCAATTATGATTTCCGAAACAAGCCCAACGCCATCACAGAAGTTAAACTTTTGACAATTTCAACAATGTCACTGTCCCAACTCCGGTCCGAGAATGATCAATCTCAGATGTTGGTAACGGCTAAAAACTTGTGAAATTCAATTTTAATTTTATCGAGCGTCCCAGAATTTATAATGTCATGAAACAAATTGAATTTGGAAGTTATGGCTAATGGACTTAAGAGTCATATTGCTCCCCATCTAATTTCACGTCCATTTCCACTAAACTCCGTCATGTTAATCAGCTTAGTGATCTAATTTAAACCGTGTGCAGCCGTGTGGATTACGCCCAGACTGATTGGCCAAAATCCTGTTACACATTGTTATGGTTCAACTGGTCAAATACATTGTCTGTAACTGATTAGTTTGCTATTGATTTTACTCGGTACTAAGCGTGAGCACCTACATACATTGCTAGTACTCAATTGCAAGTTTTGTTCTTTTAGCTCTGTGATAGCAACAATGTATTGACGTTGCAATTGTTACTTTACTCTCTACTAATATTTACTGTACTCATAGATTTCTCTCTTCATTAATAAAACTAAGATAAGGAAGAAATTTTTGTATGAAATGGTCACTGCGATTGATTAAAAAAAACTATAAAAACAAGTCTGACTAGTGGTTAACAGCAGAAGCTACAGAGAGAGAAATAGTATCAGAATAATATTCTGATATTCACACACGTTAACATTAATATTAGGTATTATTATCTTGTTAACTTTTAATACAGACTAACACTGGATATTCTGTGGTACTAGAACAAGTAAGATATTATTAATTTCATATCACGTAATTCTTAAATGCCAAAAACGGGTTATTTCTACGACTGGGTTTTGCCCTAAAATTTGCCGTCTCAGACTATGGTCACGAAGTCTGTACGCCATAAAAACTTAGTAGATGATGTAACTACATATTACGAACATCAAAAACGTAAGGAAAAAGTCAAGCACATTTCGGCCGTTAATGTATTTCAAAGGACACGTCGTAACATTCCACGAACTGGTCAGAATCGCAATGTAAAAGAAATACGATCCCAAAACATTCCTTTGACACCTTCAGAACGATGGGGCCGAAACAATTTATTTCCAATACAAAAACGAAATCAAATCTCTATTAATCTAAATCCACGCGGAGGGCTAACTATTTTCCCGGATTCGGAAGCAACTATTCCAATCTATTTCTGACAATGCCCCATAAGTATTGGAAATACACCCGTTCCACACATACGCTGCGCGTTAAGCGGGACGAGCGAAACAAAGTGCGTATGACATTTGTCAATTCCGCTAAAGAATGAGATCCTATTTGGCGAACGTTGTGGGAAAATTATTTGCCGATATGTAGCCAATGCTTTTAACTCTGATCGATTGCGATGCTTCACCCTTCAATGAAACATAGCTGTTTATTTGCGAAAGTTCTAAAAATATCGTGTTACTCGTATTGTCGAAGCTTCCTAATGGTAATTTACATTGTCATCATTATCCATAGAAGGCATAGCCTTAACTTCCCTGGGGCACAGATTTTTCTTTATTTCTTGGTTCAAAGCCCTCTTTTATATATCTTTCATTAAGAATTAAGGCTGTAATCATAGAAAATAAAATTAATGATTTTTCACACAGCATCTTTCTGTTAGAGGTCTCTCACCACAATATATCGCATTAACGACATAGCACTAAGGGTTGCAGGACAAACAAAAACACTCCCTTGCGGCTATGAGTACTCCAGCGTAGGGTTGCCACCTGTTTAGGAAATACTATAATATTATAATACTTATACATATTGTAAAAATGACATGGCACTCTGACATCAGTATACAAAAAATGGTAAATCTGTAACCCTATTTTTCATATAGTGCCGTGTGGTGACGGCAGAGTAGAATACAATTGTCACCACCCCAAATCTATCCTGTGGGTGTCGTACAAGGCGACTAAGGATAAATCAGTAATAAGGAATGGGCAGCAGCGTTACTCTAATACCACCCAGCAATGTACTGCGACTTCTTGTGCCTGCGAAACGTGGGTGCTAGTAGTAAACTAGCTCTGCCTACCCCTTCGCGGATATAGGCGTGAAATATGTATGTATGTACTATTTTTCATAGACACCCAAGTCTTAAAACTCCGTGTTGATTTATTGATTTAGCACGTACTCCTCCAGCAGTATGTATACCCTGTGATGAAAAGAGATTAGTGAGGTATTTAACACTAGAAGCGCCGAAGTTAACGATCTTTTTGTATAATAAGTGCTAAGTGTAAATGAATGTTCCCATCTGCCTCCATAAATGTATATAGATACAATCTTAAAACAAGAAAATTTAAATTTAATATTAGTCAAAAGAACATTTCCTAGCCTAACTTGTTTGAATATTTTTTAAAACAAAATGTAACGTAAGGAAGTTACGTACCTTAAATTAATAACGTAAGACAAGCATTTAAATTGAATGATTGAACAAAAATCTTAGGACGGATTGAAGGGAATCTTAAAAGTTTGCGTCGCCGTATATTTCACGCACCTTTTTCGGATCGAATAAATTGACAACCCTACTTGAAATCCCGCGGTCTGATTGATGGACGCTCTCCGAGTTTTTCGGTTGACATTATCTAAGAGATAAAACGCCCGAATATATTTAATGGCGCAAAAGATTTTTTCAATCCAATGATTTCTGCTAAGATACTCATAAAAAAAATACAATCTTTACGTACGGTTTCCCTCAATATAATCAATACATCTCGATCCTTAGAAATCATAAATGTCATTTTATAAATTTGACAGTAAAGTGCTTTAAGATTTTTCGGGAAAGTTCTGGCATTGTTAGCTCAATTTTGGATTTTTGACATTTATGACTTTAAAAACTAGATGTGCGACACGTAGGCTGAACCTTAACTCAGTGAGCCAGGCGACGTAATAATAAATGTGTTAACTGCACAGCAGCTGCAGTAATAAGCAGGAATAAGAGTAAGATAGTAAAAGGCTTCTTGATAAATTCATACCTTCATTGCAAGACCTCAGAGTGAGTAACCAGGACATCTACTATAATTCTGCGAACGAAACTTGTCAATCGAACGAAAATAAAACGAAACTTTGGAAGTGACTCTACTGTAATACAATGTTCGGATTGCTCAAACGAATAATTTTAAGAGTACTAGTTTAAGCTACGATTATACGCGTTACCTTAGTCAATGTAAATTATCCGTATTGTACCAATGTTGGCTGTCAACTAACTCAAACGTTCCTATACAAACTTTTTAGTTGGTTTCAAGGAAAGAGGATAGTACTAAGAAGGGTTCACGTAAAGAGGGCCGTATACTACGGGTTTCTAGTATTGCAATAAATTATTATAAATGTTTCTACAATTGCTTTTCGCACACTGCGCTAACACAGTGCTCATTCTAGAAGCATTTCTAAGTAGCAATTTGAATTTGGGCGCTTACAACATTTGATTTAATTATTTCTGAGTAAATTATTCCTATTTTCATGAAAAATCTTTTGATCGCTGCTTTAATGTATAAGATATATTAATGCAGATGAATAAATTAATGTTCATTTATTTCTAATTATTAAATACATATACTCCATCCACGCTTTAAATGTGCTTCACGCATTGCTGCTTCGATTTTACTCGATGCCATTTTATAAGGATTTCACAGGTAATTCACACTTACGAAAATCAAAAGGTAACAATTTCGTTTTCTTAAAATTTTGGTTGAAAATCCGAACGAATATCTGTCAAATTTGAACACCTTACGAAAATCATACATAAATCACGCCCATATCCCCGAAGGGGCAGGCAAAGGTGAACTCTCACCCGCGCCTCGCCAATTATGTTAAGTCCCATGTAATAGGTGGCGAGCCCATTGCCATTTATCGGGCACAAAAGTCGCAGTACATTGTCAGGACGGTAGTATAAGAGGAACGCCGCTGCCCATTCCTCATCACTGATCTATCCTTAGTCGCCTTGTACGACACCCACGGGAGAGATTTGGGATGGTGACAATTGTATTCTACTCTGCCGTCACCACACGGCTTACGAAAATCAAAAGGTAACAATTTCGTTTTCTTCAAATTTTGGTTGAAAATCCGAACGAATATCTGTCAAATTTGAACACCTTACGAAAATCAAAAGGTAGCAATTATGGTTTCGTCAAATTGAGGTTAAAAATCCGAACGAATATCTGTCAAATTTGAATTTTTTAATCAATATCAAACAATTTTTGTTCGAACGAAGTTTCGGTACGATAAAGAATCATAGTAGGAAACGTGCGAAATATCGGCCGCGTATCAGTTTACATTTTCGTTGAATTATAGTAGGCCCCCAGGTTCGTTTAAGTCAATTCTGCCAAAAAGCAGTGCCTACCTAAAATAATGACACGTTCGAAAGTCAAGTTCGCTAAAGCCGGTCATTGGATGGGTGCAGAAACCCGTCCAATGACCAGCCTTAGCGAACATTGTTTGATTTACGCAATAGCAGGCCAAGCGCACTATGCCACTATAAAAAGACAATATATTGAATTTCTTTCGTTTCTAAAAACGTTTTTTGCCTAACGAAAGCAGGATAGTTGTACTAAGAGGTAAATAGTCTGCCTATTGGCTTTAAATTTGACGGTAGAAGTAAGTTGAGGCAAGACAGAGGAACCTTCCTCGACTCGGTGGGACGACCGATGCAGACGGTCTCGCTATTCGGTGACAAGTACCCGTTATTATTCCAATAATGGTTATTCTTATGGTTATGGCGACTTAGGAAATACGAGAGACTAAACTTAGGAACTTACAAAAATGGGGCGCACGACGTTTGAAACGTCGCGTACTCACATAAAATATATCTGAAGTAAAGTAAAGCACTTATCGAAGTTAAAGAAAAAAAGTTATGTTCCATTTCAATTCTCATTCCTGTGTTCCAAAACAAGGCCAGACAGCTGACGAATTCGTGCTCAGTTTTTATTAGGAGATCAACTCTAATTGAAGATTTTACGATCACATCACTTGAATCGCACTCATTTGTACAATCCTTCTTGAAATAAAACTTGGGCTTAAATCTTGCTGCAGATGAGGTATACTGATTTGAAAATTGTATCTGTATAATTGTGGTATCTACTTCTAAGCCGTCCGTCAATACTAACAATTCGACTGCCATAATAACAAAGGCATTAAAAATCCAATGCTATTATTACTGAATTCCTTGTCTTTTCTTTCCATTTATTAAAAGTTCTTTTTTAGAAGCACTATTGCAAGCAGGTGCTAGACGCTGCTGCCCATTCCTCTCAAAAATGCAAGCCAGCCAGAGAATCCAATTACAGTGCAAATAATAATCTGAAAAGGATGAATAGGTGTGATTTATGTATGTATGCCAGTATTTTAATTCTCACACTATGAAAAGTATAAAGGGAAATGAAAAGTATAACATAACCCACCACGCGGACCCCACCCAGTGTTAGTTTGTGGTTATGAATGACTTCAGCTCTAACCCTAATTATTTAATTAATACAGTACGGGGAACCTCGAGATAATATATTTCCATCACTCATCTTATAACCAGCCATTGCGAACACTGCTTAGTTTACGCCATCGCCAGCCGAATACGTAAGCCACTGCGCCATGTTTTAATATTAAGATAAACAGAAATTGTTTACCGAATATTGATATCCTCACTAACCTCTTACTTAAAACTTCATACTTCAGTCAGTGAGTCGAAAATGGCAATATAATTTGTCAATCCAGGAATGTCTCCACAAACTCGGAGCTGATATTGGAAAACCGAAATAATGTCGGCTTAATCAAAAGCCAAACTTCGGGCATATAATTGCTAAAGTTGCAAACAAATAATTTCCATTCAAAACACCAGTCGCTCCGATCCGTGAATGGTTCTCTGCCAAAATGGCGCACTTTACGATAGCACCATGGACGTAATATTAATAAATATGGACTGAGCACTGTCAAAATAGTGTTATAGTAAAACAAAACATATGCGTACGGCGTAAGGTTTACTTTGGAAACAAATTATATGAGAGGAAAAACGAGCCGAGTAAGATAGCCAGAGTGGAGTTCTCTGCCCCCTTTTCGCACGACAAAAGTTGACGAAGAGGACGAACAACTCCACTTCTATATCTCACTCGGCTCGTTTTTAATACTACGTCCATGGATAGCACTCAAGACGCGTTCCATTGTACTCTTGCCTACAAGACGAGATTCGGCCTTGGAGCGTTACGCAAACACGGGGTGTGCGTTCGTCAATCACATCTCTAAAGTCAGATAAGATTTTAAAGTCATCCCGCCGCCGCTGGCTTTTGTTTTAACTTGTTCTTCTTTACGATATTGAGGGCCAAGTTGAGTTTTGGGGTAGTAAACAAGATACAGCAGCGCGATGCGGCGTAAAAATTACCTCTCACAGAATGTTTTGCTGCAATAAGATTTCGCTGGCAGCGCGTGTTTCTTTTAAGCTTTGGACTTTTGGCTACAATGTTTTTATCAGATACCGTATTGTCTTTGAATAGGTGTACAACGAGATCACCATCATCTTCTTTCCGCCCTGTACCTAGATTATGTGGGGTCCGCGCAGTATGTTTTATCTTCCATTCATATCGGTCAGACGTTATCCAACTATAGAAAAATGATGGAAAGAACCATGTCGAGAGACCTAAGAATAGAGAGATATATAGAGCGAAAGTAGTTGGCCGGGTCTTGAGAAGATGAAGAACATTGACTGATTTGATCATGTGTTCTTTCGGCTTAGATCCGAATTGGTCAAAAGGAAATGTGTGTGAATTCATGATGTAAGTGAGGCAAAGGAGTTGTGTGAGGAAAGGGTAATCTCCGCCTACCCCTACTATGGGACAGTGGCATGAGCTGCATGTAAGGGTGATTTTGTTTTTAATAAGATTAATATTTGATTTAGGTGCCGTGTGTCTCTTTTGTGACAAGGTGACCGAGTTATAATATATAGGAAGAAATGGGCAGCAGTGTTCCTAATGCACTATCTACCAAATTACACTGATAACTGTTACCAGTGAAAGGCAATAGGCTCGCCACCTATTAGACCTGTCATAAACTAGCAAAATATGGGTGGTGTCACGCCTATCCCTTAAGGGAAAAGGTGTGATTTTATGCTTAGCGTCCCTGCGAAACTTGTAGAAAACTTAGGTAAATATTCGGAAGCCCATTCGGTAATTAACTTATACTGAACGTTGCCTAGCTTACGCAACTCATCAGCGCATTGCAAATTGGAAAGACAACAAGATGCCAAAAAATAAATAATTGGATTCCTTGTTTCATAACCTAAGCTTTATGTACCCATTTTTTTTATCTCCAAATAAAAACAATCGAGTTCCAATAACGAGTTGTTGTGAAAAACTCAAGTCTTCTAATGGAATTACTCAAGTATTCTTATGGAATAATAAACATTCTGATTTAGGCCAAATCTCGAAAAGGTCTCGCAAAAACAGAGTCCCAATAATGTTTCTGAATTAAATTGAAACATTTTTTTTATCTTTGTACGCCACGTGGCAAAGCAGAATACAGTTTTCAGCCCATGGTTTTATTTTAGGGGTGTCGAAAGAAACGACCCAGGGAGTATTCTGGACAAATTAAGAAACTGATCCCTGGATATCACACCCAGTGGTGGCGGCTAGATTACTAATAGCATTCTTTAGAAGAATTGTTGTCAGACAGACGGCCTGGTATCTTAACCTAGGCAGTTCATCGGTATGATACTGGACAAACTGGAACGATCCCAAACAATTTCGAAGCAGAGTATGGAGATGAAGTTCCCATAGATGGCCTGATGGTCTAAAAAGGCCACATCAGCTATTTCTTTTATGATCCTATTATGAATTAAATAGCAAATCATAAAATAATCTCTTGCCAGCTCATGTTATATGTCATGTTATAAGAACAATTATTCTCCTCAGAAATGTACTAAATTGAGTATTTTTGGACAAGAGTTTTTTTTTTAACAAGAACAACATTATATTAATTGGATATAGGTAAATAGATAGAGATTATGGAAATTTATTGTTATTAGAAATAGTATTTATCTTCTTAGACACCCTGACCACAGCGAATGTACCAGCTAAGTTGTGTTCAATTCATAATAAGAATTACTTACTATAAAATTCAGATTAAAGCTCATATTTGGAAAATCAAGATCATCATCCTTATCACCACCACTAGGGCACATAATAATATTGTATCCGTCTTGTCCACTGTAACAATTTTGCCCGCTCTAACCCTGCAAAGCTTCACAGGCGAAATATGTCATAACACAAATGCGACGTTATTTACCGAAGCTGTCCATATCTTAGTGACACCTTCCATTATCTGAATGGCGGGACCCAAACGCTATCTGAGACCAAAGGAATAAATATATATTATAGACAACCCACTATGTTAAGATGTACGGGCGCTAAGGGCATTATTATTTTGGAACAACAGACCCAAACTGTATTAGCTAATGTTCGAAGTTAACAAGCTATACAAACACGTATCATAATTTGTATTAAACCACTCATCTTGACATTACAATGTTACATAAATATAACGAATACGCTATCGGCGCTTAAGGCAGCTAATTAAGCTAAAGAAAATATATTACCCAATAAAACTTTTAAATAAAAGGTTTTAGTATTATTTTATAATTATTATTTTAGAATAATAAGTTATCGACGAAACTTCTTCCTTTTCTGATTTTTTCAGACGTTTTTTACGTGTAGGTACATTTAGGCTGATATAGCTGTTCATCAGAAATAAACTCTATCGACCAAAGCATTGAAACCAACTCGGCAATACTACGAATAAAATCCGTATTCATACACGAAATTACACACGATAAAACTTTTTAAGGCAAAAGTTTTTGTAAGACCTCTCAATGCAAATCAGATCAACATATCTTTGACGGTGAGATTCCATGTGGGAAGCTCAGCTTAGTACAAAATGTATAGTATACTTTTATTCAAACATTTTATCAAAAGTTCTAAAGATTTTTTACAGTTTAAAATTTAAAAATATGGTAAATTTAATACTCCCTCTGCCGCACTCAGAGACGTCAATTAACTTTAATGAGTATTTCATGTCAATCATTTTCTTTCAAATCTAGACTGAATTGTCATTTTTAATGTTAAGTACTCATTAACGTTATTTGACGTCTCTGAGTGCGGCAGTCTGTTTAGTAATCTAATTGTCAGATATAATTTTTTATTTGTTTCCATGTGGTGACAGTATTACAGAATACTATTGCCACGGCCCCCTATCTGTGTCGTGGGAATTGTATAAATAAGGTGACATACCCCCGAATACAGAAACGCTTATCAAAGTTTGAGTCTTGCTTAACATTTAAATATTATCAAAATTGTTTTTCCATACCAAATCTGACAGGTAATGTCCACTTAAGTTTTTAACCAGTGCCCCAAATTTGATTAACGTTTCCATAGAATTATAAAAAATGATGACTTATGAAGTTTTCGGTCCATTTTCCTACTTGTGACACACTGACAAGGCCACATTGTGACACGCTGCTCTTTTGCGTAGTATTGAGTAGTTGTGCTACATCTAGCCGTAGCGACATAGCTTTCGTAGCGATGATATTTAGCTACGACTACGACCGTACGATAGTATAGATACTACAATAAATTTAGGCGGCTTGGACAAACGGACTTTGATTTTTTTTAAACTCATTGTCTTTATTGGTGAGTTTTATAAAATATCTATTCTGTAAATAATTAACAATTAAAATAAAATTAAAGTACTAATGTGGAAGAAACTTGGTAGGATTACCTGGATGATGGTGTATTGTTTTATGAATTTAATAGCTTGACCTATGACTTCGTCTTCGTCATCTTCCATCGGAAAACATTGTCATTTATACCCGAAGGAAAGTCCTTTATCAGAACAACTAGTGTAGAATCTTTTCTAAATCTTTTGTTTTAATATGACTTGCAGTTTTACTACTTTTAGGGCCTGTTTCACAAGTAAGTTCTGAGTAGCTTACTTCGCAGTACAATTGACATAATCATATTACAACTGTCAAATGTTCTGCTAAGTAAGCTACTCAGGACTTACTTGTCGATTTTGAAACTGGCCCTTAGTTAAATAACAAATAGAGGACTTATAAAATTACCAAATATCTCAATATGTTTGCCTGACGTTTGAGAGGTAATTGCTTAATTTTTTGTGAGTGACTAAAAAATAATGGACATAAATGTTGTTTGATATTGCAGTTCCAAAGAAGGAAGACCACTGAAAGTATGGATGGATTGTGTGAGGTATTATTTCTCCCCATATCCTTTCATCCATAGAAAAGGCCCATGCCCCATAGTGGTGGGGTCATTAAAAGGGCTAGTGATGATGTGTGCGGTATGATATAAAGGTGATGGTTGTGGATGAGGAGATGACGAGTGACCAAAGAAAGTGTAGAAACAGGACATATAGCGCCGAACCACAAATAGGATGGGATTAGGGCAAAGTGATGATGACGGTTAATTTTTCATTGCTATACTACATATTGGTATTTCATCGCTATTCTTCAAAATTACAGATGTGCAACGAAAACCCCAACATTGAGAGAGAGTAAAGTTTCTGTATTTACCTCGCAATCCTCGCCCACCCCCGACAAAGCTTAAATAATATACATTAGTCGTCAACTTGTTAGTAAAGAGTAATTCCAAACGAGACATTTGGGACCGGCGCGGTAGGCGCAGCAATTAATTACCTCGAATGTCCCCAAACAGCTGAATGTTCTGCCATTGATCAGGTCCAGTAATCCTACCTGCGTCATTTTGTGGAGCTCTTTTAAAGTTATGTCGGTAATAAATGTATATAAAATAGCGTGCGGAGTTTCTACAGTGCGACCAATTAACCCATAGCCACTGACGTGTCTTTTAAGTAGGACCATGCGTAAAGTTACGCGAGTTATTTTTTCCAAAATTTAGAGGTATCGATGTGTTTATGTGATATGATCGAGTGTTGGGAGTTAAAAATTTTTTTAGCGTTTAACTTTATGATCACATTACACAAAATGTTCAACGATCTGTCTACGACCTATGTATTTCTGAATATAATAATAATAATAATATAGCCAAGAGCCTCGATAAACATCTTAAGAGGCTCGCGCTAGGTGGTTAGGTCAAGAGTCAGATGCAGAAGGCGGTACTTCTGGACACGGCGCGTATAGTGAGGAGGTTCCTGTCTCTGGATCCTTAACCACCGGTAGCCGGGACCCTGATCTTGCTACCGATGGGGAACTGCATTTTTGTATTTTTAAATGTTATATTTTTTAATGTAAATATTGTAAAAATGTAATGTTTAGAAATATGATTTTGTATGTATTTTAAATGGAATAATAATAAAATAAAAACTTTATTGCCAAAACACTTAAACACTAGTACATTTCTTGTGAGATCCAAACTAGGCAAGCCTGTATCGTAGGTCTCAATACGAATTCCAAAATATGAAATCACATTTCTCTAGAGAAATAAATAAAAGTGCGATCTGCCAGCGCCCTATGTATTTCTGGATATGAAACACATTTCTCTTGAGAAATAAATAAAACCTCTTCACATAGCCATATATGAATTGGTCGCAGCGGTAGAGCCTAGTAATCAGTCCCCGTTAATGTCCCCAGGCGGGCTAACGTTCGTCTATAAATCAGACTGGGTCATTCCTACCCGGTGGCTCCGAATAATTTCCTACTCTCCGCGAAATAAATATCGTTCTGCTAACGAGCGAATAAGCTTAAATTGAAACGCTTAATACGGAAGAGCTTGTTACGGCGTAAGTAGCACTATAGTAAATTAGCACGGGACCTTAAACTGACGGAATAAAATGATTCGGATTCACAGTGCGGGTGCCCGGTCCATAGTGTGATAGAGAGAGACAGTCAGTGGGAGTGCTGGGGTCGCGTGACCTAAAAAAATAAAATAATTATTTTTAGAACATAGTTAATAATTTTTATTTAGCTGGGAGCTGTCATATAAAGATTTCATGCTCCAATCACTCCAGAGGTGCCGAATAGACTATCGGTACATTCAAGTGTTGAAGTCACTGTACGAAAACGCCACCATGTCAGTCCGCCTTCAGGATCAGAACTCTAAACCCATACAGCTCCAGCGGGGTGTGAAGCAGGGCGACGTTATATCACCGAAACTGTTCACCGCCGCACTGGAGGACGCGTTTAAACTTCTGGACTGGAGAGGATTAGGCATCAATATAAACGGCGAGTACATGACTCACCTTCGGTTTGCTGATGATATCGTAGTCATGGCTGAGACTCTGGAAGACTTGAGCACAATGCTCGATGATCTCAGTAGAGTCTCCCAACAAGTGGGTCTTAAAATGAACATGGATAAGACAAAAATCATGTCAAACTCCCATGTCGTTCCCACTACTGTACAGGTTGGGAACTCTACATTGGAAGTTGTTGACGATTATATTTACCTGTATTATATTTACGGTAAGTTCAACTTCCAAAAAGAGGTCAATCGACGGATCCAACTCGGCTGGGCAGCGTTCGGGAAGCTACGCGGCATATTCTCGGCCCATCTACCGCAGTGTTTAAAGACAAAGGTCTTCAATGCGTGTGTGTTGCCAGTGATGACTTACGGCACCGAAACGTGGCCGCTTACAATGGGCCTTATAAGAAGACTCAAAGTCACCCAAAGGGCAATGGAGAGGGCTATGCTCGGTGTTTCCCTGCGTGATCATATCAGAAATGATGAGATCCGCAGGAGAACTAAGTTCACCGACATAGCCCGAAGAATTGCGGACCTTAAGTGGCAGTGGGCAGGGCACATTGCGAGGAGGACTGACGGCCGTTGGGGCGGAAAGGTCCTTGAATGGCGGCCACGAACCGGGAGACGCAGCGTTGGAAGGCCCCCCACAAGGTGGACCGACGATCTGGTGAAGGTCGCGGGAAGCCGTTGGATGCGGGCAGCGCAGGACCGACCGGTTTGGAGATCCTTGGGGGAGGCCTATGCCCAACAGTGGGCGTCTCTCGGCTGAATGATGATGAAGATGTCATATAAAGTGGTAAAGCACTTTCGTGGTCGTCAATACTTCTAGATCGCTAAAAAACATGAATTTACATAAAATAAAGAGTTTTTTTTTACTTGAATGAAACAATGGTTAATTTAAACAAGATTACATTGATTTTATTCAACGCTCTTTTACTATTCGAGTTCAAAACAGATTCGTATTTTTGTTTCGAATAAAAAAGTAGCACAAGTATTTACCGTTCTAAAAGATTATTGAAATAAGGGCCTTGCGTACATTTGTGCATGGAATTGATTATTTTAATACCTCACAACGAAGTCCTCATACAGAATCAAAATTCAGATAAAAGTTCTTCCGTGTTCAACAAAAGCTAAAAAGGCTTCTGGAGCAATTCACAAATGATAAAAAAAAACTTCGACCTTATTATTTTGTCCCGCTAACAAATTGTTTTGTAAATCAAAGACTACTTTTCAACTCGATTAAAAAGGGAATTGATGTTTACCAGGCCGAAGACGAGTTGGTAATAAGTTGGAATGAGTTTTTAAAGCAGTATTTTGAAGTCTCTCTCTCCAGCAGACCTAAATACGATTCTGTAATGGGTTTCGCTGGCGTTCAGTTACTGTGGAGAAAGTTGGCGCCGAGGAGCCTGCAGCAAACACAAATAAAAAAAAAAATTGGTTTCCGTAACACCAAAAAAAAATTTTAAAAACAAAATCAATGTTTGCTGTTTATTTGAAAGAAATGATAACCGGTGGACATAATAAATGATCCTTTTTTTCTCCAACCCCAGATAAACTGGGAACCTTACTACTTAGCAATATACTGCGATTTATGTGCCTGATAGATAGCCTCCTATAGCCTCGCTCTCTATTTCATGGTACCTAATATAATTAGCAAAACGTGGGTGTTAATTCACCACTGCCTGCCCAGACAGTGATAAAAAGACGTGATTATGACTGTATGTAGGTATTTACTATGTCAATTAAATTTGGCTAACAAGCGCTTACGTTTCGATTATCTAAAAAAAAACCCAACACAATACGAAAAATCATCTGAACACGAATCGTGCACGTCAATAACCGTCTTTTTCTAAATCCACAAAGATATTTCTCTGCTGACGCGCTGCTACGTGTTTTTTAGGCACGTAACCACGTCTCACGCTACCGGAATCATTAAATCGCTTTATCCTTTATAAAGAAAATCGTTTACCGATTCTCGTAGCGCCGCAGAATGTTTCATAACACGAAAACAAAATATTGGGAAAAAGAATGAGGATTATTGATCTTTTGCCATGCCTTACGGAGCAGAGCGGAATACTATTGTCACCACCCCCATTTACTTAATCCATCCATCTCTTCTGCTGTCTTCCTCTTCCTCTATATTCGTCATTTACGTTGATTAAACTATCCCGTACAGCAAGAATTATATTTATATAGTCTGATTTATTTTTGATATACTTCCTTAATTATTTTTGCGATACTCAAACTAAGCAATGTTCCTAGGGTGATGGTCATGATCATTAGATAGGTGATAAAAATATATTATCTTTAGTTCCACTGTGCTTTGGGAGGAACGTTAAGCTGGCTGCATCAGCTGTCGTCAATATCCATCAAACAGCACTGGGCCACCGTAGTCAGTCACGGCCCATTTTCCCTATTATTCTTCCATCAATGGGGACATTAAAGCGCTTTAATGACTTTAATATAACAATTTATTATCGTTCAGTTTCTATTCAGTCATCAAGCATATTAAACGTGCCCATTAGTATAACCAGTTTACAGTGTTTAATTATACCTTTATTATCTAGCTATTACCGCATTTATTATTTTATCAGTAATTATAAATTACTATGTTAGAGCTTGCCTTACATAGGTCCTTCGTGCCGGATGTCACAGACATTGAACGTAGATAATAAATCAGCGTTGGCCTTTCACACGGGAGGTTTTAGTTGTGTGTTATCGCACTACAGTAGACTATGCACTATAATTATCTTTGGCCCAACTAGACTGTGTGAAACTCCTTTTTACACACCTAGTCGTATTTTTGCTGGAAACCCACGATTCGTTTCAAATTTCATCACGTACGGATACGTCAACTATTCGGTTCATTATACCCCCATTGTACGTAATAATCCGACTTTGGACTGAGTTGCTTAGTTGCCCCGTATAGAATCTGATATTATAGTCAAAAGTCTTGTATGGGCAGGTAACTAGGAAATTGTGAATGGTATTTTGATGAAAACACTCCAATCAATATCTTATGGCCGCGATATTTACTGTAACAAGATGTTGTTACGGTCGCGGTCAGAAAATGTTTACCAGTTTTGAAATTAGATTCTATAACACACTTTTTTTACTAATGTCAAAAATGCCATATCAAGTTACTTATTTATTACGTTGTTGTGCAAAATGACACACCGAGAATAACAAAGAGAATTGTCAGAGGTTTTTGATGATGAAACTCATTACTTTGATTGTTGAAATGACATTTTATCAAAAATCATCAAATTGTTTGAACGTCGTTTGGACAAGAGCAAAATTTTACGAAAGAAGGTTTTCTAATCATCATCATCGCCAGCCCTTTAATGTCCTTACTGCTGGGGCACGGGCCTTCCCTATGGATGGTTTTCTAATATCAAATTCAGGAGTCAGTCACTAGTCAGTCCATCTCCACGAGCGATTGATTGTCAGTACACACCTACCGTAACGGTACGAATTGAGTAACATCATCCGGCTTGTCATCGGTTCAAAAAGACAATCTGTTTTCAATCCAATTGTTATGAAATAGACATTTAGAACTTGTGGCCTAAATGTGTGCATGCAATTGTGATTTTGTGTCCCCGACTGTTTAAGGCCGCTGCGTCGCCGTTCTTACAAAACACGGAACTGATTCAACATTATTTTCAATATTTGGCTAGTAGCCTGATTGGACCAACATCTATGCCAAAATTGCTCCATTCAAATCGTTAATGTGATAGAATGTGCTATAGATTAAATATCTGGTTTTATTTTATTTCAAATGTGTAGTGCTCGTGCAAATATAAGAAAACATTATAGGTATAAATTTATAATAGCATTTCTTTAATATGACAGAGATACCAAATGGTATTCCTTTAACAGTCTTATATTTATAAATGTAAAATCCACAATCCTTTATGTATTTTTGAGTTGCGTCTTTATTGTATTAAATTCGTATACAAGGTATGCAAAGGCACGAAAATGTTCGAATAATCGTTTTCTTATCTTACTAGTGATGTACGAGACTCGAGCTCTCCGAGTCTTCATACTTAGCACACGTACCTACCTAGTCAATTCAGATAGGCCTATTTATCCCACAGGGGTAGGCAGATGTGAATTAACACATACCTTAAAGACAATGATGAGTAAGGGGCAGCAACGTTCCTCTTAAACCTAGCAATTTACGTGAGCCAATTTTTTCCCAAAGGGATAGGCAGAGGTGAATTAACACGTACCTACACTAAAGACACGATGAGTAATGGGCTGCAGCGTTCCTCTTATACCGCTTAGCAATTTACTGCGTGCCCAACTTATTAATGGGACCTAAAATAATAGGCGAAACTCGGGTGTTAATACACCACTCCCTTTGGGGACGAATAGGAGTGATTTGTGTACCTATTGTATGTTTCAAAATACTGGGCGAGTTAATCACGATAGAGTTCAAACGGCCATAGGCGGAAATTAGAAATGTTGCAACAAAATTGCCTTCCCAATTTTTTCATATTATTAACCGTGGCAATCACTACAAGAGACGGCGCCTTTTATTATCTAAACGGCCTATCAAGGAATTTAATTAAATTTCTTGCTAAACACGCGAAGAGCGTTTTGAAAAATGAGCATCTATTCTATGGTGCGCCGCTGTTAAGGTAAAGAATATGATTCGTTCAGAACGAGGGTTCCGTAGGGTTTAGTTTGATTTTTACAAACTTGTGTTTATAGCGATTTTTTTGAAGAAGAGACTGTTTCAGTGTTTTTGTAAAGTGTTTTTGTTCAGTGTTTTTTAAGATATCAACACAAAATAACAATAAGGTACAACTACATGGTGGTAAACTCAATTCAATTAAGTCTCAACTCTATTAAGTGCAACTTCAATTAACTAAATTAAATTATGTGAATTATGTGTTAGTGATGTGAAATAACTCAATTATGTGTTTATTATCTAAATACTGAGGGGTGATCGTGAAAAACGTCACATACAAATTGTAGATTCTGTTGTTATTTATTCCTAGCATTAATGTTAATAAATCTAGATTTCATCGGTATGAAAATTTTATAGACCTTATTTCAAGGCTTTGGCAATGGCTTCTGGGGTTTTGGTCTAATCGCCGGATGACAGTGGACTCGTTCTCTAATTATTTATTTTAAGCCGAATCCAGACAAGTGTAACGTGTAATGTAATATAACTTGTAATGTAACACGAATTCTACGTTAGGACGGCACTATGAGCGTTACATGTAATGCTCCTTCTTTACACGAGCCGCTTAGGCAGCATGCCCGCCCGATTTGGACCCCTTTCCCCTAACTATTACATAAATGTTTGTTTTGGGAAGTCGATTGGACGGACCACGCCACAATATAGGGGCGAATATTATTTCTTTGTTATTTGATATACTAATATTAGATAGAATATTTTATTTATTTATAAATTTTATTCTGATATCCAAAAAAAATTGATAATAATTAAAAAGTAAATCAAAATTAACTAAATGCCCAGCCTTTCTAAAAGTGCTTTGTATGTGAGAAATTTATTTCTACTTTAGATGAAGACATTAATGAGAATCGACGAAGCGGAAAAAGTATGTAGGTATAGATCGGAGCAAGTGAAAAATGAACTCTGCCTGTCCTTTGGGAGGAAGACGTGATATATGTATAGTATAGTTTATGTTAAACTTTTCCAATAGTTTTTTTTACTGACATAAACTGACTCAGCCATATCAAAAGCGGTTTAAGTATACTAGTTACTCGGTGTTTTGTCTCTTTTCCTCGCATTCAATATCATGGTTGTGAGATGAAGACAGGACACGGAATAGCAAAACCATGTTTACTACCAGTTTGTTAATAAGACGGACTGTGATACACTTCACAATACTTCACTTCTCCAAGAATAGTTATTTCTTGTACGTGAGTGCAAAGTTGTTTTTTAACCGCGTGCTCAATTTTGATGACCGAGCTAGCGAAGGATTCTAAAATTAGGATTCTGAGCGATAGCGAGGGAATCAAAAGAGCACAAGTTGAAAAATCTTTGCACTCGAGTGCAACACGTAACCTTTCATCCCCCCAACGAGGAAATTGCAAAATACAAAAAAAAAAATACAATCTCCACAGTTTCTGTTTTCACCCAGAAACTTCCACAACACCCTCCCATTAACCCAAACACACTCTCAACACCCACCCAGAAACACCCACAACATTCACACCCACAATACACACCCATCCACTCAGACACACCCAAAAAACACCCATTCACCCAGAAACACCCACAAAACACCCATTCACCCAGAAACACCCACAAAACACCCAATCACCCAGAAACACCCAAAAAACACCCATGTACCCAGAAACAACCAAAAAACACCCATTCACCCAGAAACACACACAAAACACCCATTCACCCAGAAACACCCAACACCCATTCACCCAGAAACACCCACAAAACACCCATTCACCCAGAAACACCCACAAAACACCCATTCACCCAGAAACACCCACAAAATATCGAATCACCCAGACACACCCACAACATCCATTCAGACACCCACAACTTCTACCCAGTCACACCCACAATACTCACCCATCCATTCAGACACACCCACAAAACACCCATTCACCTAGACACACCCACAAAACACCCATTCACCCAGACACACCTCCAACACCCACCCATCCACCCAGCCACACCCGCAAAATTTATCCAGACACACCTGTAAGTACCTAATAAAAATTACCGTCCCTAATGGAGTTCCGAGACGGTCAATCAGCTTGAGTCAAGCACGTTGATTTTCTGTATGTTTTTGTTCCGTTGCTCACGTAAACAGATCAAACAAACCTAAAAAGCTTTTAAATGCTTGACTCAAGCATCAAGCAAGCATTGTAGACGATCAAAACGTTTAAAGCAAGATTGACGCCAAGCTGATTGACCGTCACGGAACTCCAAGCTTTTAACAAATTTATGACGTGAAAAGAAAATGGCGCGCGCAAAGCAAATTACAAAAAAAGTACACCAAGAAGGTCCCGAGTCTGAGTTTTTAACAAATTAAAATAGGTTGCATGATAATTATGTTTTGAATTCACAAACTCATTGCACACGATGTTCTAAATTCAAATTTACTTTATCCTCTAGAGGATAAAAACGGCTTTTGCACTCAGATATCGAAGAGCAAAAACGCTTTTTCCGAAATGGTGGGATGAAAAGGACTTTTCAATATTGCAGATTATCAAAGGTCGTCTTGAACATAGGCGGCATACTTCCGTTTTAAGGCCCATAAAAATCTTAGCCGACGGACATAGGATTTGCGTCCACATAAATATTCAGTTCTCAAGTTTTAGGCCTCTTGTACACATACGGTTTTTCAACCGTACGGCGTGTTAGCCGTACGGTATAACAGTGGCGTGGACAAGAGGCCATAGATTGCCATATTAAAAATCACGCCATGCGTAGACTCGGCGCACCTGCGGCGGCGCCATGAACATCTACAAGCTTCCATAGTGATCCATACAACACTGACGACCGTGTGTACCCACGGCGGATTAACCGTAGATTTGGACGGCATAAAAACCGTGTGTGTGTACAAGAGGCCTTAGGCTGCTTGCAAAGTGTTTGTACATAGTGCGCGGGGGATGACAAAGGAGTACCCTCGTCAGCGTGTTCTGCTGGTCAGCTACTCCATTTCCAGCTGCGATCAGCATTTCTGTCTATCCTTTTCCCGACTAGATCCCGTTCAATATATTTACGAGAAAAATATGTTGGTAGCAGCGTATTGGGCCACACTATTATTCTGATTTATTGATAAATCAATGAAAATGTAGGGAAAGGTGGTCCAAAACGAACATACTATTGCTATTACGCAAGGTGAAGCTTTAGAATCAGTGACTGGCGAGCTTAGAAACAACGAGACTGGTGATATATCAATTTTCAATTTTTTTAATGCTTGAGCGACCTAACTCTGTAAGCCGATTGCAATCGTCTTAGTCTACCAGTCACTCTCACTCATTAGGTATGATAGCAACGTTTGAGAGAGATGGCAACACAAAACCGATTTCAATTAATTTAAAGAGTAGCCCCTCAAATCGTGTCTTATAGTCAGTCTATTGATAGAAAGAAGAGAGATAAATTTTCATAACTAAACATAGACGGAACCCGATAAGCTAACGACCGCACAATGTAATCAGTAGGTACCAAAGAAAGAATAATAGGTATTTGAGCTAGATCTTTTTTAATTATATTTATTAATCTCAAACGTCATCCAAACATGTCGTTTGTCATACCGAAGTATAAGCAGATGTAATCCGAAAAAAAAACAATGGATTGCCGTGCAGTGCCGAGAATACAATATTATCACCAACCCCCATTCTCTCACGCGGGTGTCATACATACATACATAAATATGTCACGCCTTTCTCCCACAGGGGAGGCCACTTCTTTCCACTTGCTACGATCCTTACATACTTCTTTCGCTTCATCCAATCTCATCAATCTCTTCATGCATGCCCGTCGGTTTCGGGTACTCTTGATCTGGCCCTTTTTTAATAGACTTTCAATTTTATTAATTTTATTACTTTCAATTTGTGTCAAATAGTACTAATATACCTACCACCTAGCAATATACTGTGAATCACTTTAACAGGCTCCGCAGCTCGGCACATCTCTGCCTACTCCTTTGTTTAATAAATAAATATAATTGATTTTTATGTATGTAAAACAAACGATGATCACAGAATGAGTCCACATGCGCGTTTCTTTTTGCCAGAAATCGTACCATTTCCCAGATCATAATGCTGTGTTGCGAAAAAGAATTTTCATAAATATATTTTATATACGGGGTTTATTATAATAACAAAATGTGGAATGCGAAAATTAATTAAATGACTATTTGCCAACAGCAAATTGATCTAGCGTATGTTTTTAATATTACCATGAAAGATATTATTTAGACTTAGGGAGACAAGATATTTTTCACTTCTCATGCTCTGAAAGTGCTTGTTTGTGCAGGATATAGGCTGCACAAAATCGAATTTTGTGCTCTAGAGCATTAACGTATCTAATCATAAAAGTATCTATATTAAGGCAAAGAAAATTAGCTATGCAGCCAAACTCAATAAGAAATTCAGACATAGAATTTGTTATTTTTTAATATTTACTTAAATTTATTTGCCTAATGTGTTTTTTAAGACATAAAAGATATTAAAATTTTAATTCAAGTAGGTACGGTAAGTATTAAATTAATTTAAGAAAATTATTATTTCAAAATTAATTTTATACTTGGCTGTATAGGTCTGCAGCCCAAGCCTAATATCAATGGGGAAAACAATTTCCTTTGGTATTCAAAACTGTACTAATTTTATTTTGAATTTTAAGACATGTTAAGATAAATTACTGTTTTATTTCCTCGCAATCGAAGTGAAAAGCAGAGTTTCTAACTCGTCCAACAAACCATTTTTATCCTCGACATTACTATCAGTCAATGCTAAAAGTCTCGGACAAAGATGATTCGTTTTGTGCACTTGATGGAAAATCTACTATTTCATCCCAATATCTGAGTTCAAAAGCCGTTTTTATCCTCTAGAGGATAAAGATTTTGGGGTTAGAAAAAGAATTTCGAAAAATTATGATCTTGAGGCGGGAAACAAACCCGCGTCCGCTGCTATCCGGTGCCTGACCGCTCGGCCACCCAAGACACTAATTAACTTGCCGAAATTCTTCTAACCTTTACACTTCACGTTGTAAGCCAACGGGTACCCTCGCAATGTAGAAATAAATTTCAAACATTCCTAAGCAGATATTTTTACAAATACCGTGCGTTCGGTTAAGCTCGGGTTTGCTTTATAAGCTATTCGATTTTAATTTTAACATTATATAAATGTTAGAAAAATTAGTACAAAGATTTTGGGGTTTTTCGAAGAAGGAATTTCGAAATTCTTTTTCTAACCCCAAAATCTTTGTACTAATTTTTCTAACATTTATATAATGTTAAAATTAAAATCGAATACCTCTAGAGGATAAAGTAAATTTGAATTAAGAACATCGTGTGCAATGAGTTTGTACATACAAACATACATACATACGTCACGCCCTTCTCCCACAGGGGTAGGCAGAGATCATCGTCATCTTTAAAAACCTTCCATATGTCTTCTATCTCAGCTACTGAATCTACGTCAGATTCAATTAACCTTTCATTCAACTTTCGCACATATTCCTCATGCGCCTCTTGCAAATTTTCTACTTTTATCCTTTCCAGGATACTTATAGGGGCCGTGGTACGGTGCCGCCATCGTTTAAACAGACCACTTATTCGGCTAACTACCAGGAAGTGGTCTGAGTAAAGACCGCTACCTCGGAACACCCTTGTATCCTGAACCTTGCTTCTCAATCTTTCATCCACAATCACAAAATCAATCATACTTTTCGAGTATTCATCCTCTCTTGTATACATATGGATCCTCTTGTGGGCAAACATCGTATTTATCACTAAGAGGTTCCATTCCAAACACACATCTAACAAGCTTTTCCCATTCTCATTAACTCTTTCATCCCCAAATTTACCTAATACCTTTTCATATCCATCTCGCTTTATTCGTACCCATCCGTTAAAATCACCTAACATTATAATTTTCTCATTCTCCTTGCACTGTTTCAGGCAATCTCTCATGCTATCCCAGAACTCCTCCTGACTTGTAAGGTCTGTTTTGGACCTACTCGAACCTAAATCTGTAGGTGCATATACACCAAGGATGAAGATTCGAGTAAGCCCAACCTTAAACCTCAGCCAGAGGAGCCTGGGACTCACGCACTTATGTTCAGTCACACACTCTGCCATTCTATTGGAAAGTAGGACCCCAACGCCCTGTTTGCCTCTGCTGGATCCGGGAACTCCAGACCAGTATGCTGTATAAGGGCCATGTTCGGTGGTGTCACTACTTTTCCTTTTCGTCTCATTCAAACACAACACATCAATATGCCTTTTATCCATAATCTCGCATACTTCATCTATCTTACCTTGCATTCCTCCTCTAACATTCAACGTAGCAAAGCGGCTCTCAGTGAACCACTTTCCGCCCCCGCGAGGTCCGTGACGTGATGGATGGCGAACCACATAGCCGCCATTTTTATGGATAATTTTACGAAATTCCATTGCGTTCCCACGAGAAGCTAGGGAAAAGTTTGTCGGCCCTGGCAGAGCCCCGCATGCCAGGGTAAGGCTAGCCTTTTTCTGGGTTCGCCTGCTCCCAGGGCTTAGGCACGCTTGAGACTAGGCTCGCCCCTAGCCACGCATCCACAGGCACGGCAGACCCTGGATTGGCGGAATGGAAGGGAGAAGAGGAGACAGGGTAGGATAAGGTCTAAATATGAAAAGGACGTGGAATTTTGGGTAGGAAAGGGGACAATTAGGATACTACTGACTCGGAGACGATATTTGGGAAAAAGTCGTAGTAGCTCGGGAATCCGGGGTCGCATACCCGTGTGCACTTAGCGATGTGTACCCCCTTAAGGGTGCACTGTGCACCCCTGATAATGAGTTTGTGCAATATACCTATTTATTCCTACCTCCATGGTGCCGAAATTTTCATGCAAACTATTTTAATTTGTTAAAAACTCAGACTCGGAATCTTCTTGGTGTACTTTTTTTGTAATATGCTTTGCGCGCGCCATTTTCTTTTCACGTCATAAATTTGTTAAAACCTAGGAGTTTCGTGACGGTCAATCAGCTTGGCGTCAATCTTGCTTTTAACATTTTGATCGTCTACAATTGCTTGATGCTTGAGTCAAGCATTTAAAAGCTTTTTAGGTCTGTTTGATTTGTTTACGCTAGCAACGGAACAAAAACATACAGAAAATCAACGTGCTTGACTCAAGCTGATTGACCGTCTCGGAACTCCATTAGGGACGGTAATTTTTATTAGGTACTTACAGGTGTGCCTGGATGAATGCTGCTGGTGTGGCTGGGTGAATGGGTGTTTTGTGGGTGTGTCTGGGTGAATAGGTGTTTTGTGGGTGTGTCTGAATGGATGGCTGAGTATTGTGGGTGTGACTGGGTGGATGTTGTGGATGTCTGAATGGATGTTGTGGGTGTGTCTGGGTGAATAGGTATTTTGTGGGTATTTCTGGGTGATTGGTTGTTTTTTGGGTGTTTCTGGGTGATTGGGTGTTTTGTGGGTGTTTCTGGGTGAATGGGTGTTTTGCGGGTGTTTCTGAGTGAATAGGTGTTTTGTGGGTGTTTCTGGGTGAACGGGTGTTTCTAGGTGAATGGGTGTTTTTTGGGTGTGTCTGAGTGGATGGGTGTGTATTGCGGGTGTGAATGTTGTGGGTGTTTCTGGGTGGGTGTTGAGAGTGTGTTTGGGTTAATTGGAGGGTGTTGTGGAAGTTTCTGGGTGAAAACAAAAACTGTTGTGATTGTATTTTTTTTGTATTTTGCAATTTTACTCGTTTGGGGGGGTGGAAAGTTACGTGTTGCACTCGAGTGCAAAGATTTTTCACAACAAATAACTATTTTCTTAAAATGTCGTCTCCTTCTCCCTGCCCTGTTCCCAGATTATCTGGTCGGCGCAGTATGTTTCCTCTTTCATTTATATCGGTCAGACGTCATCAAGCCATCCACTCGCTTTTGATTCATATCTTCCATCACACCGTAAAGGTGCAAGTGATGAATCAATGTATAGAGAAGAGACGGAACGGACCATGTCGAGAGACCAATGAACGGAGAGAATGATTGGAATGACAACATTCCAATCCATACTGCTCAAGGTTTTAGCTTAGGTTTTACAGCCGGCCGCCTGCCTAACACCAACCCTCTTTGGGTATGCTGTTATTGGTGGTAAGCCCTCCACCATTCGGGTGCCCCAAGGTGCTTATTGGTCTACACCGGGCAATCTCGCTTAGTCGGCTTTTACGACACCCATGGGATGAGTCATGGCTGGCCTATTCTACGTTATCTGTTCGCTCCAAGGCCAGCATAGAAGCCAAAATTAAAATATGCTGTGTTATTTTCTTAAAATGTACGAGTCGGTATATTTTGATGTACCTACTTTATCTATCTATGTCTGTTTCGGATTGAAATGTTACTGTTAACTACGTAGTAAATCGTGTATTCCATATAATTTTTCGAAATTTTTCTAACCACAATATTCTTTGTACAGTGTTAGTGTTTTTTTCTAACCACAATATTAATTATACCAATTAAACAGAATAAGCCGAAACATACTTTGTCCAATCTTTCAATCCCCAGCCCTAAGAATAATGTTAAAAGTCACAAGTCAACTCCGCCTGTTAGCCGCAGGTAACTTTCATACTTTTGACAGCCTAATTAATGAAGTTAATATCGCATACAATAATTTATTTACTTGCTAATTTATAAGTTAGCGTAATTACTACTGTCAAATTAATTCTTCAATAAACCTAGTTAATAGTATACTTCCAAAACATCACCACTATATACATATGCATATATGTATACTATACCTAGTTAATAGTATGATGTTTTGGTAGGAAATTAAGATATCGGGAACACGAGAAATCATTAGTTCGCTGTAATTACTTTAAATTCTGAAGAGGCTTGTTAATGAAGTAAATTAGTGTGCTTCAGTAACTATGATATTACCTAGAACACAAATTATAACGTTGTTATTATTTAATCAAATTTGAGAACTTAATTAAAAAAAACTATCAAAATAGAATATAGTTATTTTGAATTCATCATAATCAACATCCTGCCTTCCCATTTACCTAGGGCCGGCACAGTATGTTTCCTCTTCCTTTCATATCCGCTAGACGCCATCAAGCCATTTACTCCATTCTGATTCACACCATTAATTAAGCTGGAAAGGTGCTAGTGATGAACGAATATATAAATAATGGAAGGATTAGGTATATCGAGAAACCGATTAACGGAAATAGTGCTTGGATTATTCATTAATCAGTGATGAGGAATGGGCAGCAGCGTTCCTCTTATACTACCGTCCTGACAATGTACTGCGACTTTTGTGCCCGATAAATGGCAATAGGCTCGCCACCTATTACATGGGACTTAACATAATTGGCGAAACGCGGGTGAAAATTCACCTCTGCCTACCCCTTCGGGGATATGGGCATGATTTATGTATGTATGTATGTGCTTGGATTGGATTACGATATTCCAATCCTCACTGCTCAAGATTTTAGCTAAGATTTTAAAGCCGGCCGACCACCTGCCTGACGCCAACCGTCTTTAGGGCAGCTTTAATTTGTGAATGGCATTGCACTTATGGTGTTGAAGTATAAAAGCGTGTAGGTAATCCTTAAAACTACTCATTCGTGATACAGAAAAACGATATCCAATAAACATGAACATGCTGACTGTTGTGGTTGCTTGGCAGCCGTGTATAATAACAAGGTGACGGTTGCTAAGCAACTTGTAAAATAACAATTTGTTTTTATTTATTTTTAATTTATTCAGTGCAATACAGTTTTCTTTTTTATGTGCTGATTTATTTTATTTCATTTATTTTAACATTTAAGTGGGATCATTAGGACCGCAACAATGGCACCTGATCCACACTGACAAAAGACAAAGAAAAGACGAAGGTTAAACAGCACCAAGTTTAGGTACGGAGTAAATAAACAACTTCAATGTGAATTCTTTCTACGTTTTGTTTTAATCAATGATTCTATTCAACTCAGAATAATCACAAATGTCAAACAACCTTCCCTTTCACTCACGAAAATAAGATGGAAAATTTGTTCATTGTATTCGAACTCATTGGTTTCATTGGCATTCGGTGGTATTGTTTCAAGCTGTACCGAGAACTTTTTTAATTTTTATTCGATTGTTCTCTTCATTGTTTTTAAAATAATAAAACATTCTCAATTCATTTCTTATTAGCCGTTTTTCTTTCATCTGTTTCGCGCTAGGTGTAAAGCTTCTGATAGCTGTCTTCAGGGCATTTAAGTCGACAACCCATATAATTTATTAGAGGAATACCGAGAAATTAAACCATATTGCCAGCTCAGCAATCTATATAAGGGGCTTGACGGTTTAAAGATAACATAAGGTTCAAACCCAAAATACGGCTGTTGTAATATGTAAATTATATAAATTATTTAAAAGAACTTATACTGTGGTGGTTAAGGCCGTGTGGTGACGGCAGAGTAGAATACAATTGTTACCACCCCAAATCTCTCCCGTGGGTGTCGTACAAGGCGACTAAGGATAAATCAGTGATGAGGAATGGGCAGCAGCGTTCCTCTTATACCTACCACCTAGCAAAGTACTGCGACTTTTGTGCCCGATAAATGGCAATAGGTTCGCCATCTATTACATGGGACCTAGCATAATTGGCGAAGCGTTGGTGCTAGTTCACCTCTGCCTACCCCTTCGGGGATATAGGCGTGAATTATGTATGTATGTATAAGAACTTATAAATTATATATAACTTGTACTTTACATAATTTTTATTTTTAAGAGTTAGTATTAATTAAGAGTAGTATTGTACGCTAAGCCATGCTACTTCATAGAACCACATGGAAAGCGGGTTAACTGAGCTTGAACAAGAAAACTCACCACCCCTGTGTTCAAGTAGATCACCAGGAAGAGAAAGAAAAACTAAACGTACGTACTTTTACCCAAAAATACTTAATAAAAATAGTTTTTGCTGGTATCCCTTAGATGTTTATGGGGATAAACATCCTATTGAATCAACTAACTTTTTTTTTCAATAGAAACATCATGGAAACCGCAGAAAATGGAAATGGAAGAATTTTCAAAAACGCCTACTAACCATATCCCTGCCAATCGTAGTAACGTAAATTTTATGCGGGCTACAGGAACGTATTGTGCCTAGAATATTTCATGAAACACACATACACAAGTACATACCAACGCTTCGCTATCAGTGGCGTTTTCGCGCCCCGTTGGATACAATGAATAGGGTCCATTGCAATATCTAGCCACGGTTGAACACTTCGATTTTGAGCGCTGTCTAGGCGTGTATCTTTTTGGTCGAAATGGGAATGTGTACTTTATATCGCAGAGATTCTATTGTTAGTAGTACCATGGCGGTTAATAGTTAAACATCGCTTCTTAAATACAAAAGATTATGCCACAAAAAATTGCTTTCCATCAATAATAATACTTGCTGTCATAAATTTAGAATACACAATGCTTGTAAGATTTTTTTTGTATTACATAAGCATATTACATCTTCTTCCTCTGATCCTGCTCCTGCTAAATTTTAGGGGTCAGAGAAGTATGCCGCCGTGGGAGTTAAAAATAATTTAAAATGTGCCAACCCCGATTTTCCCCAGAGGTGTCGTGAAAGTCGACTAGGGTAGATCAACCATTGTAGACCAATAAGCTGCTCACGAATGGGGGAGAGACATCTCCAAGAACAGCATTTCCAAAGAGGCGGCAATAAAATCTAGGTTTTGGCTTATGTTTTATAGCAATAAAACATGCCAAAACCTAGAGCAATGTGGACAGATAAATTAATGAATGAATGTTATAATCCCAATCACTGTTCATCGGTCTCCCGACATAGTCCTTACCATTACTTTTCTGTACATTCATTTATCACTAATTACCACTTTTCCTGTGTAATGGATAATATGAATCAGATTTCCTGATGACGTCTACGGATAAGAATGGACACAGATGTGTTCTGGAGTCTTGGCTGTTTTATGTTTATGTTTTATATTACAAATGTTTATATATATAATTATTATGTGTAGTAAAATGTATCCGTCATCTAGTATCCATGACAGGTGTGAGTTAAAGAAATAATTAATATTTATAACGACAACTCAAAAGGAACGCCTACTTAATAGGTGCAAAGTAAAAGTTTCCAAATTAAACGTTATTATAACATTACCTATAGGCGTACCCAGTTGCCTCATACTTAGTTCCATTTGACTTTCAGCGAGCTACGCGTGGCGATAACTGTTCGCTACTTAAATAATTACGTTGTAGCTTTTTCGGAACTCCACAGCATAACTTGAGAAGTGTTGCTAACGATAATAACAAAAGTTGCAACCAAGTTACATATCATTTCTTAGGTGTTACCTACCTTTTAGCAATTTAAAGCCATTTATTGAACCGGCACGAAGCGCTTTATTATCTAACTCTACTTTAACTTAATTTCTATTTCTAATCATCGTTGCTATTTAATATTAAAATTACTTTTACTACCAGCAGAATACAATTGTCCCCACACCTTGTCTATTCCACGGGTGTCGTACAAGGCGACTAAGATTTTAAACGATTAGCGTTCCTCATAAACCACCTAGCAATATATACTGCGATTCACAAGCCCGAATAATGGCAATAGGCTCGCCCCCTACGCCCCCCGCTTAAATGGGACTAAAGATATTTGGCATGAATTACCATAAGCACTGTTGTAATGACTAGATGACGAACACATTTTAATATTATTACTTAAACATATAAACAACTATGACTCGAGAACAAAATTGTCTGTGTTCATCACACAAACATTTGCCCATACCTTGTCTTATCGTATATGTAAAATGCTCATTAATCTTTCCTACGAATGATATTACCAACTTACTTAGCAAGTACATTACAATAAAAGGGAAGAAAGATATTGCCTTCGGAACTTTTCTGCAAATAATACCAGCTAATTTCATTAATATCGGGCCAGATCGTAAGTCAGCGAAAGGCTGCGGCCAGAATCTCATTCGGAGATTGATGCTCCCGCCTCCCCTAACCGAGACCGCAATTAGTCTATTCATCTTAATTGTGCTAATATTTCTTCGAGGTTCCAATAAAACAATAGGAATACGGCATTTATTTACCAAATATTTATACTAATGGAGCTTTGGGATTTTGGTATAAATCGCGGGGCAGCCATTAAGTTTTCGGGTAAGCGCCATTTGCATATAGGTAGAGGAAATTTTAAATCCTCGTAATGAAGCTTTGAAACAAATCTGTATGTAAGCAATTGGTGGTTTGTCGCCAGTAGCACGCAATGCGAAGGTATTCGGCGGTGCTGTAAAGAGAAACCAAAATATTGTAAATATATAAATCGTCGTTTGTATCAAGATTGATACAAACAATTTATATATGCGAAAACGTGTACATGATTATGTAATGTAGAGTGGTTTCCTATTTGTTTTTCACATGTATCTGTTTCAGATAGAAAAAAAATAACAGTAACGCACCAGAAAACAAAACAGAACTGCCATAAATAGCAGAATTTATTTGTAGAGAACCAAATGTCGATCTGTATGTTTCAATGTCACCATAATATCCTTATTCAATATTTGCGAATCATATCAACCGTCCCAATACCGCCAGGGGCCGCGGAGCGAGCAGTAATGCCCGTTTCCACTTAATGCTCCGATGGATGGGGCGGAACACACGGGTGAACGTTAAATGGAAATTCCCAATATCACACATTACGCCAATGCTTGTTTCTCTTTGTCATTATAGAAACATTTAGATTTGGGGGAGTTCATCGCGGCTTTATCTCATTTGAACAGCGGTCCATGAGCGTGCTTGGCGGATTGGATAACGGAGTTGAGTCGTGAACTGGCAATAGCCTTTCATTTCGTGCAGAACAGTTGGTGACTACAACATAATTATAAACAGATTAATATTTTTGTACACTCACAACTCATACATATTCTGCTGTTATATCAATAAATACATACGTGGGTAAATGCTTAAATCACGCCTATTTATCCCCAAATGTGTAGGCAGAGGTGGGTCTTCTATGCTAGCCTGGGAGCGAACAAATAACGTAGAATAGGTCAGCCCCGTCTCATCCCATTGGTGTCGTAAAAGTCGACAAAGGGAGATTGCCTGGTGTAGATCAATAAGCAAAAAAAGGGCAACATTAGCAATTCCTTTTATGACCCTATTATGAACTACATTTTAATTCACAAAATAAAAAATATACCGACACTTCGATGCGCGAAAAGCAAGAGTGACATAAATAGTTCTGGTGTCGCAAAATCCGCTCCGTGGAAGTCAAGAACCGAAAAAGTTAAACTTTTTAACCTGCCACCGGTAAACTTCGACACGCAACGATAATTAATTATTAAACTCGATCACCGTTCGACTCGCGCCCCCCCGCGAAATCTAATATCCTGTTGTATGTTACAAGAACGGCTTCCCTGTGTTACTTAAGTAATAATTGATTACGACGATCATGTTTGTAATTAATTAGGCCTGAAAAGATATGTTTTAATTAGATCATGTACCGCCTGTTATGTTACGTTATTAAATTCACCTGAAATTGTGCTCGGGCTTAATTAATGTCTATAATTTTAGATTGTACTGTAAACACAAACATGCGCCTACTAGCGTGTAGGCGTCGCGTAATACATAAAACATAACGAAAACCGTTCATTAAAATTTTTCCCAGTAGTGACTTTAAGGATAACACTAATAATAACGATGATTTATAATCATTATTTAGAATAAAGATTCGTTAAATAACACTTGTTCTCAGATTATGCTTGTGATTGAATTTGATATTTATTTTATAAAAATAAAAATACATAACTTAGCAATCCGCCTTATTTGGTCAACCGCCGCGTGACGTCACGATTTCGTTAACACCGTTTCGACATTTTATTTGCCAATCAAAATCACTACTACACCAAACTATCATGTTTTACAAAACTGTGACGTCAAACAGACGCCATATTGCTATTTCGGTGTTTTTACAATAATCAAAACATGTTTTTTTCTATCAAAATCTTATGTTTTTACAAAAATATGATTTATTTTGGGTAAAGCGAACAAATAAAAACAACGTACGTAGTAACGTTTTTCAAAATAACTCATCATACCTATTAGGCCTGAAAAGTCAAAACCCTCTTTTGAAAATGTACCTCAATGTGTATTATATAATGCGTGTTATGTGTATTATGAACAATAATGTGTATTATGAGTCGTATTTTTTGAGAAGCGAATAACCAACAACGTTAACAAACACAGTCTGTATGTAACGCAGCGTCGTTAATTGAAAAACGCGAAATAAAATAGAACTTCTCTCAGGAAATATTATACGGGGCGGTTATCACTAATGGACGCAAGCCGCATGAAAGGCTCTCGCGGACACTATAATAGAAGCGGGCGGCGACTGTCTTCCTCTCCATTAGCGAGTGTTATAAGTGGTTATCTATTTTCTTTAAGTTCTTTCTAGCAAGCTAAGGGAAATTTATATAGTATTGTATTGTATCTAGTACGTACGTTACATAAATCACGTTTTTACCCCTAAGGGGTAGGCAGTGGTGATTTAACACTGGCGTTTCGCCAGCTATTTCAGATCCCATGTAATAAATAGCCTTCCCGTATTTAGGCAGAGGTGTATTAAAACACACATTTCGCCAGGTCCCATGTCCCAAGTCATTTTTTTATTATTTTAATATTAATATTTTATATCACATCTATGCTGGCCTGGGAGCAAACAAATAACGTAGAATAGGCCAGCCGCGACTAGTCCCATGGGTGTCGAAAAGTCGACTCAAGGAGATTGCCCGGTGTAGACCAATAAGCACCTTGGGGCACCCGAATGGTCGAGGGAAAACCACCGACAACAGCATACCCAAATAGGGTTAGTGTCAAGCAGGCGGCCGGCCTAAGCCAAAACTTTGAGGAGTATGGATTGGAATGTTGTCATACCAATCACTTTCTCGGTTCATCGGTCTCTCGACATGGTCCGTTCCGTCTCTTTTCTATACATTCATTCATCACTAGCACCTTTACGGTGTGATGGATGATGTGAATCAAAAGGGAGTGGATGGCTTGATGACGTCTGACCGATATGAATGGAAGAGGAAACATACTGCGCCGACCCCAGATAGACTGGGAACAGGTCAGGCAGAAGATTTTATATCATATCAGAAACGATGGTTTTATTTAATATTAAATAGTGCTTATTAGACCAGCTAATCATCAAACGGTAAGAAAAACAAAGAAAAAATCGAAACTGCTATAGTTTTGTTCATAATATTCATCTCCTTCCTTCTAACGGAAGGAATATATATTTGCGTAAGCTCTACGGATATTTGGTATACTTTATTATGATCCCTGTACGATATCGGGACATTAAGGATGGGTTCTATTTACACTACTGGATTTTCTACTCCAATGTTTACAAAATATTATTATAGCTTTATTTGTACACAATTTATGAAACTATTATTCATTTACTTCGTATGTTCGTCCTTTTATTTAGATGTATATTTTCTGAGTATATTTCATTTTATATTAGCTAAAAGGACATAACTCAAAAACGTACATTTCACAATACACATTGTTTCGAAGTATTTCTTTAGTTCTGACGTTTTTATACTAAACGTGCGATACGTTTTCTAATAAAACAAGTCCATATTTACAGTTTTAAACAAAACAAAACAAAAACATTTCTACAAAATACAGTCAAGTTTGAAAAAAATACCTAACCCGTTTTATATTCGTCGCACCACTCTACAGTCCTTATGAAACACTCGTGGTCGCCCACGGCTTCGTTTGCGTTTATGTATATATATTATTATAAAGCCTCCTTAATAAATGGACTATAAATAATAATAAATAATCAATAATAAACACAAAAATAATTTTTCAATTTGAGTCAGTCGTTCCTGAGGTTAACGCGTTTAACCAACCAGCCAACCAAACAAACAAACTCTTCAGCTTTATAATATTATATAAGAACTAGTGGTCGCCCGCAGCTTCGCTCGCTTTTAACCTATAGCCTTCCTCGATAAATGGACTATCCAACACAAAAAGAATTTTTCAATTTTATTCTGTAGTTCCTAAAATTACCGTTCAACCAACCAACCAAACAAACAAACAAACTCTGCATCTTTATATAGATAGAATATATATAGAAAAGATAGCGTTTTCGCAATCTCAATAATGGGTGCTCGTGAATATACAAAGCAATAGTAAAATATGGCCAAGTTATTTAATGGGTTGCTACGAAATTTGTTTCCGACTCCCAATACACGAGGCGGGCGGAGTTATTCCAACACGGAGGTCTATATCGTTTTTTACCATTATTACTTGTTTACTCGATTCCAATAATTTATAGGTATACTTCCACAACTCTTCTCAGGGTTGCCTCCTGTCGGCGCTTGTGGCGTTTTGTGGCGAAATACATACATACATACATACATAAATCACGCCTATATCCCCGAAGGGGTAGGCAGAGGTGAACTAGCACCCACGTTTCGCCAATTATGTTAGGTCCCATGTAATAGGTGGCGAGCCTATTGCCATTTATCGGGCACAAAAGTCGCAGTACATTGCTATTGCTAGGTGGTATAAGAGGAACGCTGCTGCCCAATCCTCATCGCTAATTTATCCTTAGTCGCCTTGTACGACACCCACGGGAGAGATTTGGGGTGGAGACGATTGTATTCTACTCTGCCGTCACCACACGGCTAACGAAATACAGCATTAGTTTTTGGATTTATGCGTGATCTTCAGTTATCCCGTTTGTTTTGTCGGTTCCGTTGTTCTGAGTTGTTTTCGTAAATGATTTTGCGTATTGAGCCAAAGTGGTAGCATGTCACGATGACCTTGGCTTCCAAAAATTAATCTTTACAACTTTCGCGGTTTTAATGGATAGGCAAGGTAAGGTAAGGTAAATGTAAGCCTTGTGAACGTAAGTAAACGTAAGGGAACAATAAATAGCGGTAATAATAAATATTTCTTAGAGTTGCACCTTTCATCTAGTCTTAAAATAAGTAGCTAACTACTTGTGTTATGTATACATAGATGACGGACAAAAATTACAATAAATTATGTCATCCATATTTTTATGAAATAAAAAACGCTATAGAATTTAATTAATTATTATGATATTTTATTTTATTTTCAAATATATTTAGTTTATTACCGAAAAGCTGTTTTCATTAATTGTTTAGAATATTTGCTCTAGTCGCCTCTTAGAAAAAGTCTACCTGTAAATTGCGCCTTAGATATTTTCAATCCTTAAAAAAATAGTTTGGAACCGTAAATGTTTTCTTCATTTGTGTCTGAACATCTACGAAACACTATTGTGACTCCACAACGCGTGCAAAACGTGACACGCACACGTGCCGCTGTTGGTAGCGTGTATTTAAACGCAACGCACGAACATATGAGTAGATAAACCGAACAGAGTATAAGCTTCCTAAGAACGCCGTCGCACTAACTCTGACATTATGCAACTGGCTGTGCGTCATAAATCGGTTTTTTCCAGTCTCGCCACCTGCGCGACAGCGACCAGTGGTAACGCACACATGCAACGCGTGCTTGTAGTAAGTGCAACCGATTCGTGCGGTTGTATGAAGGTTAATCTCTGTTCCGTTTATTTACTCATGTGGCACGAATACGTAAACACAGCCTGCCGTAAATATGAACTGCACGTGTTGTCTATAAATTTTTCTTAGGTCAAACCTAAATATGGGAACAATCTTAAACAGTCCTAGTGAATGATGCTGACAGAAAGAAAAATATGTTTATCAGAACAAAATATTATAACAGACTGTTTTTAAATACACTCGCGTTTGACATCACACTATTCAGGCAGTTTTTAATAAAAATGTTTTAAAAAATGATTTCATTGTAAAATAGCATTTGATTTGAATTTTAACAATAATTATGAAATTGACAGATTATGCTCGCATTCTTTGTTAGTTAATTCATCCCAGTGCTTCCATGCTGACTAAGGTAGATTTCTCAGTGTAGATAAATCAAGCACATTGATGCATTGAAGACATCTTCGAGGACATTGTTATTGTATAAATTGTGAGTGCGAAAGTGAATTTCCTCAAACATTAAATAACATTCCAAAGAAATTATTAGGTGCTGTACAAAATATAACAGTGGAAGGTCTTATAGGTTCCATTTGCCTACAAGCTGAAATCGAGTGTAGGTATCAAAAGTTGAAAATTAAATTACTCCTTCCAATCAAGGAAAAAGGCTGCTCCTACGATATCAATAGATTACTTTCCGTTCCGCCAATTCACAATAGCGAACTTGATGGAAAGTTTTAATTACTTGTAATAGCTAAGTGCTACGTCTTTGTGAACACGATATTATGTTCCTGCGGTTGACCAACAGTGTTAATAAAATATTTAAACGTATATAAAACTTGGTTGAACTGTTTTATGTAAGCCATTGATTGGGCCATGTAAACAACGGTCGAAGAAAGCTTAGGAACTTTTTAATAATGAAAAGCCTCATGATTTGCCAAGTAAGAATAATTTTCACAAGTTCTATCAACTGATCACTTGATCAACAGGGATAGTTATCAGAACATAGACGACTAATAAATGAAAGAAAGAAAGAAACTTAAAAAGAAATACCTTTATTGACGAAAATTATAATCAATACTAACCCTTTAATGTCCGCACTGCTGAGTACAGGCCTTCTCTTTGGATTAAAAAAAATTTAGGTAGAATGGGCCATAACCCACCACGGTGGCCCATCAGTGCGGATTAGATTATTTCTAATTTCAACTACACTAAAAAGGTTGGACGTTATTTTTGACAATAATAATATTAGTAAGCTATTCCTTAATACGAGAAGTACCAATCAAACAACTGCAATTACCTCTAAACTATTTGTAGCTGGAAACCCCAAGCCCCCTATACGAGGTAAATAAAAGCGTAGCCCTGCTTGTTTATCGTTCGCCAACAGTTGAGACGGAAACAATTACGTGGAGATTGGCGGCTGACTGGCTGAGGGAGTCAGGTGTCAAATAAAAGAAACCGGGAGCTACTTGTTGGGGTTGCCAGGTTCAAAAGAATGGGGACTTGATATTTTGTGGTAGGAGGTTGATTATTTTTGCAGGTCGAACTTTTTATGAGTTTTCATTATTGTGTTTTCTGAACGGGACGGAATAGGTTAAAATAACTCGAGCAACTAAATTAAATTCGATGAACGGAATGGCGCGATTTAGAAAAAAACAAAACAACAGGAAATTGAAAGAGAGGTAAATATATTATATTTAGATAATTTAGATTATTTAGTCAGGTAGGCGGCCGGCTGTAAAACCTATGCCAAAACTTTGAGCAGTATGGATTGGAATGTTGTCATTCTAATCACTCTCTCCGTTCATCGATCTCTCGATATGGTCCGTTCCGTCTCTTTTGTATACATTCATTCATCACTAGCACGTTTACGGTGTGATGGATGATATGAATCAAAAGGGAGTGGATGGCTTGATGACGTCTGACCGATATGAATGGAAGACGAATCATACTGCGCCGACCCCAGATAGACTGGGAACAGGGCAGGGAGAAGAAGAAGAATTTAGTAAAAATTGCGTGTAATTTTATGCCAAAACAATAGTTATTTGTTGTACGTGAGTGCAAAGTTGTTTTTTAACCGCGTGCTCAATTTTGATGACCGAGCTAGCGAAGGATTCTAAAATTGAATCACGAGCGTAGCGAGTGATACAAAAGTTAGAATCCTGAGCGATAGCGAGGGAACCAAAAGAGCACAAGGTGAAAAATCTTTGCACTCGAGTGCAACACGTAACTTTTCATCCCCCCCAACGAGGAAATTGCAAAATACAATCACAATAGTTTCTGTTTTCACCCAAAAACTTCCACAACACCCTCCCATTAACCCAAACACACTCTCAACACCCACCCAGAAACACCCACAACATTCACACCCGCAATACACACCCATCCACTCAGACACACCCAAAAAACACCCATTCACCCAGAAACACCCATAAAACACCCATTCACCCAGAAAAACCCACAAAACACCCATTCACCCAGAAACACCCACAAAACACCCATTTACCCAGAAACACCCAAAAAACACCCATTCACCCAGAAACACACACAAAACACTCATTCACCCAGAAACACTCACAAAACACCCATTCACCCAGAAACACCCAAAAAACACCCATTTACCCAGAAACACCCACAAAACACCCATTCACCCAGAAATACCCACAAAACACCCATTCACCCAGAAACACCCACAAAACACCGATTAACCCAGAAACACCCACAAAACACCCATTCACCCAGAAACACCCACAAAACACCTAATCACATCCAAAAAAACACCCAATCACCCAGAAACACCCACAATACTCACCCATCCATTCAGACACACCCACAAAAACCCATTCACCCAGACACACCCACAAAACACCCATTCATCTAGACACACCCTCAAAACACCCATTCACCCAGACACACCTCCAACACCTACCCATCCACCCAGCCACACCCGCAACATTCATCCAGACACACCTGTAAGTACCTAATAAAAATTACCGTCCCTAATGGAGTTCCGAGACGGTCAATCAGCTTGAGTCAAGCACGTTGATTTTCTGTATGTTTTTGTTCCGTTGCTAGCGTAAACAAATCAAACAAACCTAATAAATGCTTGACTCAAGCATCAAGCAAGCATTGTAGACGATCAAAATGTTTAAAGCAAGATTGACGCCAAGCTGATTGACCGTCACGGAACTCCAAGGTTTTAATAAATTTATGACGTGAAAAGAAAATGGCGCGCGCAAAGCAAATTACAAAAAAGTACACCAAGAAGGTTCCGAGTCTGAGTTTTTAAAAAAATAAAATAGGTTGCATGATAATTTCGGCACCATGGAGGTAGAAATAAATAGGTATAATGATGTTTTGAATTCACAAACTCATTGCACATGATGTTCTAAATTCAAATTTACTTTTCACTTCTCATGCTCTGAAAGTGCTTATTTGTGCAGGATATAGGCTGCACAAAATCGATTTTTGTGCTCTAGAGCATTAACGCATCTACTCATAAATGTGTCTCTATTAAGGCAAAGAAAGTGGGCAATGCAGCCAAACACAATAAGAAATTCAGAGATAGAATTTGTTATTTTATTATTTACTTAAATTTATTTGCCTAATGCGTTTTTTAAGACATAATTTTAATTTAAGTTGGTACGGTAGGTTATTAAATTAACTTAAGAAAATTATTATTTCAAAATTAATTTAATACTTGGCTGTATAGGTCTGCAGCCCAAGCCTAATACCAATGGGAAAAACAATTTCCTTCAGTATTCAAAATTGTACTAATTTTAGTTTGAATTTTATGAAATGTTATGATAAACTACTGTATTATTTCCTCGCAATCGAAGTGAAAAGCAGAGTTTCTACCTCGTCCACAAAACCATTTTTATCCTCGACATTACTATCAGCCCTCGCCTTCGGCTCGGGCTGCTAAAAGTCTCGGACAAAAATGATTCGTTTTGTGCACTTGATGGAAAATCTACTATTAACCTCTAGAGGATAAAAACGGCTTTTGCACTCTGATATCGAAGAGCAAAAACGCTTTTTCCGAGATGGTGGGATGAAAATAAAATTATGTTGAACCGAAAACCAATTCGTACACTTTTAATCGGCGTACTCGTATTTGACAAGTGCCAAGCCAGCATTTTCTTCATTTTTACAGTCAGTGTTTCAATCTTTATTTATTTTAGTGATTTTTATGCAAGGTATACAGCGATGAATTTTATTATTATAATGGCTGTTCATAATAAGTCTGCAAAATAATATTATTTAATCCGTTATAGTATTAAGTACCTATTGTAAAATATACGTGCCTGCCGAAGCACGAAAGAAATCAAGAATGTTTGGCTACCCATTCAATGCCCGACCTTTGCCAGAGTTGCTTAGTTAACGCAATCACAGATCTATGACATAAGTTATTTATACGAGGCGCTACCAAGCTTCTCGCTTAATAACTTATGTCATGTCAAATCAGACGATTGAATGTTTCGTTCGCGCGAATTCATGCCTACGTTTATGGTTATTTGTCAAACTTATCGAGTCGCATAAGCCGGTGCAAATCGAGCCATATTTTATTAGAAAAGTTGCCGAGACAAGGTCGAAGCAGTATTTCAGAGGACGGTGGCGAAGGCGGCCTTTATTCGGTGCCTATTTTCCTGGTTCGAGAACAAAACTCTGATACAAAGCTGTAAAAATATAGTTCACATACATTATGAAGCCCTAAATACTTAGTTCGCTTTTTACATTATGAAGCGCATAATTCTTTGAAAGCTTTAACCGTCTTAAACTGGTAAAAATAAGCATGGTTGTTCCGCATTTTGTCTTCGTCTCACAAACATGGTTTTAAATGTGAGGAAAAAAGACAAAACACTATACCTGAACCGTGTTTATTAATGAAGCCGTAAGATCTAACTGTAAAGGCAGGGAGAAGAAGAAGAAGAGCGTAACGTACTGCGATTGATTTATTTATTTATTTATTATTTGAGACACAAACTATTGAATAATACATTGAAGCTAAATACAATATATAGAACAAAAATCAGCAAAGTTTCCTCTGATAATTATATCATACGTATCAATAATTAAATAAATAATAATAATTATAGCAATATAAGTGAGCATATAAAATAAAAAAAAACAATTAACATTAAAATACAACATTAAACAATGTCAAATAAATTCGGAGTTGAATTAAATAAAACAATACTGATTAATTAACAAACAAAGATATTAAAAAAGGGGGTCAAAATCAATGAAAATTAAAACAACATATTTGTCAAAAATTGTTAAAAAAAATACATACATACATACATAAATCACGCCTATATCCCCGAAGGGGTAAGTAGAGGTGAATTAGCACCCACGTTTCGCCAACTATGTTAGGTCCCATGTAATAGGTGGCCAGTCTATTGCCATTTATCGGGCACTAAAGTCGCAGTACATTGCTATTGCTAGGTGGTATGAGAGGAACGCTGCTGCCCATTCTTCATCATTGATTTATCCTTAGTCGCCTTGTACGACACCCATGGGAGAGATTTGGGGTGGTGACAATTGTATTCTACTCTGCCGTCGCCACACGGCACTAAAAAAAATAATAAAATAAATTCACAATAATAAAAATAAAATGATAGTCACCATTTTATAAGAACATCATCTTCATGTCCTGTTCCCTGAGGTTATCTGGGGTGCACGCAATATATTTATCTTCCTTTAATGACCGGAAAGCTGGTGATGAATGAATATAAAAAACGTTCTACAGCGTTACATAGAACGGACCATGTCGAGACACCAATGAACGGAGAGAGTGATTGGGATGGCTTCGGCTTTACAGCCTTCCGCCTGCCCGACACCAGACCTCTTTTGTGTATACTATTATAATGCTGAAAAAATATAGTTCCCTTTTTTACACTAAGATGCGCGTGTTGTTTCTATTAATAGTTTCGCTACGTTGAACGAATCGCGATTGACGGTCATAATTTTATTAGAACAAAACAATGCAAAAGCATTACTAAGATAATTGTGGTTAGAAACAGTATTGAAAAGAGAAAAACCATTGTTTTTCCTAACATTGCGTTTTTCGATACTAATGCGGCAAATGGCATAGGCTTGCCGCAAGTTTGACGCACGTAGGCAACGGTGGGGTCACAGGCAGCGGAAGCGGCGCGTTCTGTTTATAGATTTATATGGAACGGTCCTCAAAGGCAACGGTACGGGCGGCGGAGCGTGGCGCGAGCGTAGCACTAGACTACACAAATACCATTGACACTTAAAATGATAGTTCGCTAGTACAGAAGAAGCTAATATTATATTTCATAGTTGATAAAAAGCGCAAGCAACGTAAACAGCAGCAAATGACACACGCATAAATATATGAAGACATATTATGCATGATGTTTAATTACTACATCAACATTTATAAACAAACACGACTTAAGAACAAATCTCTGTGTTCATCACATAAACATTCAAACCGGAAAGCCGGTAGCTAGCGATCTGACAATTCGACCAAACCAGCTGTCAAGATATTAATTGATTAGTCATCCGTCCTACAACCAACTTACACAAACGTGGCTTAACTCACGAAATCGCATGCCGTATTACTACATCGTCTGGCTCTTGCTAAAAATAGAGTCTCGGAAATATGATTTCGGCGAGGCAAACGGGAAATATTAGAATCCACTTTCCTTTTGATGGATTGGTGTGACTGCCGTAGCAGTAAGGACGCATTGCTAGTTCTACCATGAAATGGAGATAAGATTGATGGAAAGCTAACCGCGATGTATCCGACTGATGTGGGTGCTTTTCTGATTCAACATTGGCGACCAGTATGGTCAAATGATCAGGTCACTGGCTATCGGTCAAGTAGTCTCGGGTTAGAATCCTGGTAGGGGTTAATGTTTGTGACGAACAAAGATATTTCTTGTAGAGCCATGATTGTTATCACGCCTATATCCTAGAAGGGGTAGACAGAGGTGAATTAATATTTAAATTTCGCCAACTATTTCATATAACATATTGCTATGTGGCACAATAGACAGACTGCTGCCCATTCCTCATCACTGTTTTAACTCTTACTGCCGCACTCAAAGACAAAGAGTCAAATAACATTAATGAGTACCTAATGTGTTGGGGATGAAAGCCAGCAACAGTTACCAACGTAGAGCAGAAATAAAATAATATCAGGTTAGAGCTTGCAGTTTATTCGTACACGTACATTTTGTTGGCACCGAAGTAGACAATAAACAATACGGTATCCAAGATACCTTGCACTGACACATATTCATATGTAGATCACTAACCTATGACCAGTTACAAATTATAACCGCAAAGGTAACATATCTTACACGCCCCCTTAATTTGTACCGTCATAACAATTATATTAAGTCAAAACATAACATACCTATAAAAATAAAAAGCCAACCTAAAGAAAAACATTATCAAAAAAAACACATTATTGAAAGATACCTAATCCTTTCAAACAACGATAATGTCCCTCTCTTGGCAATGCCGTCGTTAGTACATCTGCTACCATTAGATCAGTACTTACATGTTTTAACTTAATGTTCGTATTAGTGTTAAGAACACTTCTAACAAAATGATGCCTTATATCAATATGTTTGCTCCGAGAATGGAACACTGGATCACTAGCCAAATAGATTGCCCCTTGATTGTCTGCATGTAATGTCACCTCACAAAATTGCGATAACCCTATTTCAGTGACAAGGCTATTTAAATACAAGGCCTCCTTCATGGCAAGCGACAAGCTCACATATTCTGCCTCACATGTAAAAGTCGCAACACACCGCTGTTTTTGCGATTTCCAACTAATACTCGCGCCCCCTAAAATAAAGGCATACCCAGAGTATGAGCGCCTATCTATCAAACAATTTCCCCAATCAGAGTCACAATAACCGATGAAAGACTTACCAGTTTTTCTATAACATAAGCCATAATGCGACGTTCCCTTTAAATAACGCAACACACGCTTCGCTGCTTTCCAACACATCTCATTTGGTTTATTCGTAAATTGTGCTAACTTGGTAACAGCATTCGATATATCGGGTCTCGTTCCTGTAGCCAAATACATTAAAGAACCAATTAATTCCCGATATGGTCGTTCTTCGCTACAATTAACGTCTTTCTCGCTATTCATGAATTTTTGACTCACCTCCATTGGAGTTATTGCAGGATTACAATTTTCCATATTATATTTACGTAAAATATCCGATATATATTTTGGCTGGCATAATGTTATTCTTGAATTGTCACTCCTGACAATGTCAATTCCTAAGACAAACTTGGCGATTCCATAGTCTTTTAATTCGAACTCTTCCGACAATTTTTTCTTAAATTTCACTATAGAATCTCTTTTCTGTGATGCCATAAGGATGTCGTCTACGTAGACCGCGACAAAAATATTTGTGCCATCCTCTTCCTTTTTATAATAAAGACACGGTTCGTTAACTGATTGCCCCAGTTGCATTTTCTTCAGCGTCTCGTCCAGTTTAATGTTCCACTGTCGACCGGCTTGTTTTAAGCCATAAAGTGATCGCTTAAGTCGGCATACGTCACCACCAGCTTCCAAATCAGCCAACATTTTTTCTGCTCGCCTCTTCACTTTGACATCTTTGTCACACTCGCAAAGTTTCTCTAAACATGGCTTCAACACCTGAGGGATCTGCATAAAAATTTCCTCCTCTAACACACCATTCAAATATGCTGTGTTGATATCTAGCTGATGTATCTCCATGTCGAGCTCAACTGCAAGAGCCGCTAATAATCTGACTGTGTCAAGTCTAACAACCGGTGAAAACGTGTCATGGTAGTCAATGCCATACCTTTGACTAAAGCCCTTCGCAACCAATCGCGCCTTTTTCTTTTCAGTTTTGTCTATATTCAGCTTCGTTGTAAGTACGTAGCGACAACCCACTACCTCACGATTCGCTGGCTTTTTGACAATATCCCATGTATCATTCTTCAACAGACTTCTGATTTCTGATAGGATTGCATCCTCCCATCCATCTTTCTCAGAACCTGTCAAGGCCTGTTTCAAGCTAACTTCAGCTGCGCCAATAAATTCATCGCCTGTGGTCTCCTCTGAGGTTTCATTTACCACTCTCTGGTTTTCTTCTTGAATTTCTGGTTCTACTTCAACCATTCGAAACTTTCTTTTCGGACGACCTACTTGACCTCTTTGTAATCTTGGCCTACCAGACCCTCTCTTTACCACTTTCTCGCCTCCCACTGGCTGTACTACAGCGTCGCCGCTAGATGGCATATGGTCAGAAGTCGAATGCCCCTCTGGTTGCGAGATAGCTGAATCCAACATTTGTTCTCCAGCTCCAATTTCAGCATTTTCAATAATCCTGGAAGGGACTATCCCTACTAATCTTGGTTCATCCACTTTCGTTTCTGCTTGTGGTGTTTCTAATTCAAACGGATCGCTATCAGAGACAAACTGCTTAGAATTATCAGATTTACTTACGATCTTACTCTCGTGAAATTTTATATCTCTAGTAACGATGATTTTTCTTTCATGTGGTAACCAAACTCGAAAACCCTTCGTGTCCCTTGGGTAGCCAACGAAGATTCCTTCAACACTCTTTGCCGCAAATTTGTCCTTTCCAACTTTATTGTCTAACGCATGCACCTTGGATCCAAACTTCTCTAAATAATCCAGCTTAACAGGTAACTCATACCATTTCTCAAACGGTATTTCACCTCCAAGGCTGCTTGTTGGACATCGGTTTCGTATGTGGCATGCAGTCACTACAGCATCAGCCCAGAAACCTCGTGAAAGTCCTGACGACAAGAGGAGACATCTTGCCATCTCTACGAGTGTCCTATTCATCCTCTCTGCAACTCCGTTCATTTGTGGAGTATGGGGAATAGTCAATCTTCTCTTTATACCCGCTTGCTGTAAGAAATCATCAAACTCTCGGTTGCAATATTCCCCGCCATTGTCAGTTTGAAGATATTTAATCTTCTTTCCTGTCAAATTTTCTGCAAGGTTTTTGTAGATCTTAAAAGTAGTAAGAACAGAACTCTTCTTACTTAATAGAAATACTTCACACCACTTTGTACTATCATCAATAAAAGTGACGAAATACTTTGCACCACCAATGGCTGTATTCTGGATAGGTCCAACTACGTCGGAATGAACTATTCTAAGTTTCTCATTACGGTCCACTAGATTTCGAAAAAGGTAAAGCACTCATTTTTCCCTTTGCACACACATCACAATCATAAAGCACCCTAGCATCTGTCAGCTTTATATTCTTACCGCAATGATTTAGAAGATTTGAGAGATCTTTCGCATTCAGATGTCCCAAACGTTCATGCCATGACATCACTTCATCATTCTTCATCGAAGAAACTACCGAAGCATAACAACTATTTTGTTCCCTAAGATAATATAAATCACCTATTCGATCCGCTATACATTTGATTTTACCATTACTATCAGTGACTAACGCTAATTTATTTTTAAAAGTAATATCAAATCCCTTATCAGTTATCTTTGCCACTGAAATCAGGTTATTTCGCAAATCAGGAACAAATAAGGTGTCTGGCAAATCTAGAACCGTTTTTGATGTGTCAATGCAAACAATCTTACCGTACCCTTACCTCGTACGCTTGTGCTCGAATCCGTGGCTAAATTCAGCTTACCATTAACAGGTATCAAGGTATCAATGAATTTGCTAGTGTCATTACATAAATGAGATGTGCATCCACTATCAATGATCCAGTTTCCATTCTCGTTGCAACTAGTATTACAACAATCTGAAAAACAATTAAATGTTACAAAACTGGTATCAACACACTCAACATTTACATTATTAGAAAATACGCACTTTTCACTTTCTTTACCCTTTTTAGCCTGGGTACATTCAGATGCTTTGTGTCCATATTTGTGGCATTTGTAGCATTTGAATCTAAATTTCGCTTCTCGAGTGTTATCTCTCTTTCCTTTATAATATTTTTCCTTAGCTTGGAAAGCACTCGATTCTGGTTGATGTCGTGAGTTACTCTCTTCCAGTATTTTTACCTTTAAGACTTCAGAGTTCGGTAGCTCATCTCGAGATTCAATCGCGCACCTGAAATTCTCGAAGCTCGTAGGTAGACTATACAATAACATGATCGATAGAAGATCCTCGTGAATATCAACACCCATGTCATTCAATTTGTCTTTCGCCTCGAAGAATTTTGAGATGTGTTCTCGAACATCGTCACCCTCACTCATTTTGGTCAACGTCAACTGCTTTAAAAGTGTAGCCTTTCTAGCAGGTCCTTTCGATGCAAAAATGGCGTCGAGTTTTAGCCACACGTCTCGTGACGTTTTGCACCCTTTGACATGCCTCAACTCGTTGGGACTGATTGATAAAATTAAATCAGCTCTAGCTTTCGCGTCGTTAGCCTCCCAGACCAATGATGCAGCCTCTTCTGCTGGCTTAATCTTTGTCCCATTCACGTAGCCCCATGCATCGCTTTTTATTAACAAGGCTTCGACCTGAAGTCGCCAACTTTCGTAATTGTCTTTACCCAATCGTTCTATTACAGTGGCCATTGTCCTGTCTAATGTTTTCTACGCTCTATACGCGTTAAACACTATTTTCGAACTCGTAAAGAAATTACTTAACGCTCACCTTGAATTATAGTTTTACTACTCCTTCCTGGGCCCATAACCATTTGTTGGGGATGAAAGCCAGCAACAGTTACCAACGTAGAGCAGAAATAAAATAATATCAGGTTAGAGCTTGCAGTTTATTCGTACACGTACATTTTGTTGGCACCGAAGTAGACAATAAACAATACGGTATCCAAGATACCTTGCACTGACACATATTCATATGTAGATCACTAACCTATGACCAGTTACAAATTATAACCGCAAAGGTAACATATCTTACATAATGTCAAAAAATTTCAATTAAATCTAGACCATAGACCTGGCAAGAATAGCGACTAGTTTTGAATTGTCTTTTTTTGACATTAAGTACTCATTATCGTTATTTGACGTCTCTGAGTGCGGCAGTAAGGCGCCTTGTAAGACACTAGCGGGAGAGATTGGGGGTGGTGACTATTGTATTCTACTCCACCATCACCACACGGCATTATATTATACAAGTTGTACGTTTATACATTATATTTTTGTAATATATCAATGGTTATTCGAACAAATCTCTTTCGGTTAACAGCAACCAATAGTTTTCTCGGTCTTGGGTTAAACGGCCTAATGAAACTGAGATTCTCAAGATAGTGGGTGACCCGACTTATTTGCTGTTCAGTGAATAATTTAACGGTATACAGGGCGTCCCACGGATAGCCATTAAATTCTTGATCTTTCTTTTATATAAGATGATATGTTTATGATTCAGCCTTTTGATCGGGATCGTACCTATAGAACGATTGTTTTTTTTTACCATTTAGCGGGTTAGATTCCCAGTTCAGACAAGCGACTATTCAAAAATATTCGAATGCAGTTGAAGTCGTGTTTAAAATCGAAATAAAAATCTGTTTCCAGTGTAAAGTTATTTGTCTATAATATTTAAAATGCTTACCGTAGCCGCATAGCCGATAAACGTCCTGTACGTACAGGGTATAAGCTAAAGCCGTGTGGTGACGGCAGAGCAGAATACAATTATAACCACCCCCATCTCTTCCTTAGTCGCCTTGTACGACACAAGGCGACTGTGGGTAAGGACAGCGATGAATAGGCCAGCAGCATTTCTCTCATACCACCTTGCAATATACAGCTATTTATGTGCCCGATATAAGGCAATAGACTCGCCACTTAATACTTACTCATCTGGCGGAGGGTGGAGATAGGAAGTGTATGTTAGTGTTAACTGATATTTTAATTGTTTTTGTTCTAATTTTAATTTTGATTACTCTGTGTTCTGTTTTTATAATTATTATGTAAGTTACTACCATTGGACTATACCTATTGTCTGAATAAATGAATTGATTATTATTATTAATAATACTTAATCGGCGAAAAGTGGGTGTTAATTCACCTCTGCCTAGCCCTTCGGGGATATAGGCGTGATTGATGTATGTATGTATATAGTTATATCACAGGTTAAGTCATCTTACTGCGACATTTATAACACAGCCACAAGCGTATTACCCCGGTCAGCTGTTACATAGAATATATAAAAGAGGTCGTAATGCGACTTATATAGTTCCAACTACGAGCGCATACCGTGCCAATTCTTTCATAACGCGAGCTCCAAGAACGAACCAAGTGGAATTTTCTTCGGGCTAATGTGTTTCGCCAACGTTTGGACATATAGCGTAAACCGAACTCCGGTGACCTGATTAGCGCTTGCGGGCCAAGCCGCATCAGACTGAAGTACGTCCCCGATTTTTGGTCGAGTAACGCGGATTCATCGCACACAGTGGACGATTACGCACAATCTTCAATCGATTGTCAACCTAAACTTTTGACGTAAAGCACAATGCCTGTTGAGAAACTTTGATATAAGTATTGTTGTAACCCGACGACGTGCTGTCACGTTGCGAGGTTTTGAATTCAGAATAAAGTGCTGTGGATCTTCAATGAGAGGACGACCGAAGGAGCGATGGGTGGATAGTGTGAAAGATGATATTGTGAGGACGAATTTCTTCTTCCTTTGTCACTCTCATTCATGTCTGATAAAGGAGTGTGTAGGAGGACGACATGTGGTGCAACCTCATTTAGAGTGGGATAAGGGCAGGGAGAAGAAGGAGAATAGAGAGAGTGTAAGCATCACGAACATCAGTAACGAAAATTCAGTCTGATTTGGCTATATGGTCCCTTACTGTACTAATGCCCGTTTTCACGAACAACACCTAACTTTGAAAGGTCAACAATTACAGTTTGTTGAATCCACAAGGCCGAGTGAGCTTTACTCGGGGTTGAACGTATATGCACATTAGTCAAATACTTGCGATCTGAGACATTGTTTGTTTTATCGTCCTTGGTAGGTAAATATATAAATAAATATTTTTACACTCACACCTATCATCTAGCCCAATGTAAGTACCCTAAGCACTTGTGTTATGGATACTAGATGACGGACATATTTTATATATAATTATGTATATAAATGTTGAAAATATACTACATAAACATATACACAACCATGACTCGGGAACAAACATTTGTGGTCATCACAAAGTTTGCCCCTACCAGGATTCGAACCCGGGACGCCAATACCCAGCGATCTGAGCATTCGACCAATACGGCCGTCTATTACATTGTAGTAGGAAGAATGTCTTGTGAGTGGAATTTCTGTAAATCAACACCAGCTCTTTAATGTCCCGAATGCTCAGGCACAGGCCTTCCCTATGGAGGGAAGATTATAAAGAGAATGGAGTAAACAAAATTCTGAAGAAATATCTGTTTATTTTTTTATGCTAACCACGCCCGTTTTCGATCCCACGCACGCTGTACACATAAAGATACGTGCTCTTACCACAAGTACTTAAAACCCCGCTCGCATTCGTGAATTGCAATAACTGTAATATATTTTAAATACCTATATCTCGTGTATGTGCAGCGCAACGTAAATCGAACACTTATACTTATATAAACGTTTATCAAAAGACATACCAGGCAATCATGAACAGACTAGGAATGCAGTAATTTAAGAATCCCAAGGGTGACCTTCCATATCCATGAATCACTAACGGCGAGCGATTCGAATACCTATAAAGATTTACTGTTGGCTTTATTCCAATGATAAATGGCTGCATGATATTTGTGAGATATTTTATGGGATTCAAACAAAGGGGCCACATAGGACGTTTTTGTTGGTAAAGCGCCTTTGATTGTTTTTTAACTTACACGCTTACATGTTATTTGATGGCGATTAAATCAAAAATTAATATTAAATCAAAGATTTTGTATTGATCAATATTTTATTTATTCGAGGTTTGCAACCTAATAAATAAATTAATAAACAAGCTCTACAAAACTGTCAAATATCTCCAATGTATTGAAAACCTCCATAAATGGAAGAATATAGGGAGAATAATGGACCATAACCCACCACGCTGGCCCAGTGCGGATTGGTAGGTATTAACCACTGCAAATGCAGCCAGGACCAATGGCTTAACGTGCCTTCCGAAGCCCGGAGGAGCTCGAGATAATATATTTTTGGTCACCCATCCAATGAGCGGCATTAGCGAACATTGCTTAGTTTACGCAATCGCAAGCCAAGCACGTTAAGCCACTACGCCACCGAGCTCCTCAGACGTCAGACTGTACACAAATATGAAATTGATTTTTCTCCCTGCCCTGTTCTCAGCCTGTTCGGGGTCGGCGCAGTATGTTTCCCATTCATATCGGTCAGACGTCATCAAGCCATCCACTCTCTTTAGATTAATCATCCATCACACCGGAAAGGTGCTAGTGATGAGTGAATGTATAGAAAAGAGACGAAACGGACCATGTCGAGAGACCGACGAACGGAGAGATTGGGACGACCACATTCCATTCCATACTGCTCAAGGTTTTAGCTTAGGTTTTACAGTCAGGCGCCTGCCTGACACCAATCCTTATTGCTTATTGTGATTATTGCTTATTGGTCTATACCGGGCAATCTCCCTATGTCGACTTTTACGCCACCCATGTGATGAGTCAGGGCTGGCCTATTCTACGTTATTTGTTTGCTCCCAGGCCAGCATAGAAGATCCTGACACCAACCCTCTTTGGCTAATATGAAATTGATTAAGCGGACAAATATGACGCTCATTCGTGCCACCGACCGCCCCAATGCATTGCGCAACATTCTGCAAGATTTATTTCTTCAATCTCCGCAACTTAGTCGGGTCGGCGTCGCTCACTCTAATGGGATAATAACTGCTCGTGAAGTGGTAATTTGTACAAGATTTTTTCTCTAAAAACTTTTCCTTGTTACCGAGTCTTGGCGTTGGATTAGTGCGACAGGATCCGCAAAAGAGTGCGAATAAATAGTAAAGTAAATGTTACAAGAGATAGTGAAATACATACATAAAGAAATTACACCTATTTAAACTTGAAGGGTTAGACAGGGGTGAATTAACATCCACGTAATAGTAAATAGTCCCATATAATAGGTTGCGTCTCTACTGCCATCTATCGGGCACCTAAATCGCACTATATTATTATTGGTAGGTGGTTTAAGAGGAAGACTTATAAATTACTTAACGTAAATAACGTTATAAATCTTTAAGACTAAAGATCCTTATCCTTATTTGATTTATCCTTAGTCGCCTTGTACGACTACCGCGGGAGAGATTGGGGTGGTGACAATTGTATTCTGCTCTGCTGTCATCACGCGGTATCTGAGCATGTTTTTACAGCATCAATTAGTGTGCTGTAGGTCCAGGTTTAAATAAAATAACTGAAAACAATTACCATCACATATTCCCATTAAATTACATCTCGTAATCAAAGAGCGAGCAACTGAACACCTCGCATTATTCAATGTAAAACGCCGAGCGAATCATCGCTTAACACACACACACACGCGAAAATATAAAGCTTCAGCAGAATTATAGCGTTCATAATGCATCGTGGAAGCTTTAAATTAACGTTAATCACGAGAGTTGTACGAAATATTCCCCGATTGTGCAGTTTGTGTTTTTCCTGCAAATCTATGATTTAGTCGGAGCTAAGCATGAAGTCGTGCATAATCGAGCGAATCATCGCTTAACCCCTCCAGTGATACGCCGCCATTTTTGAATTTCGCGCTTTATGTCACCTGGCGGCCCCCCACCCCTTGTAAAAACGGCGCGTCTTTTTAAAATGAAAATATCTCTAAAATGTTGTATGAAAGCTATTTTATAAATGTTGTGTTTCTGAAATCGTTATGAAACAAGCTATCGAGTGTATGCACACATTAATACAATTATACTGGAAATATGTTATTAATTCTATGTTGAAATGAATTTTTGAAGTTTTTGACAGTTCTATGAAAACACAAAGGCAGCTCGAGTAGGTACAATTAGTGACTCATTCAATTCAGTTAAAATGGCGCCGTTTGGTTGTCATGTGTCATTATATGCCGTCCTTGTTCTTTTCTTTACGCGTTGCATAAGTCAGAGCAGTAATAAATAAAATAAATCGCGTGAGTTGTGCTTTAATACAATGTAGGAGCGATCGACCTCCAGGAGGCGGCTTGACAGATAGGCGGTTTTTGACATCGACCTCAATGAGGTGGCGTGACAGACGAGGGGTTAATTGAAATTCCATGAAAACTGCACTCACACACGAAAATAGCAGTAAAGCTTCAGCAGAATTATCACATCGTGGAAACTTTTAATTTAAGTTTGGTAAGGGAGTTTCACGGCATGTATGGCCATTGGTGTTTATTTGGCAAATCTATGATTTACGGAGCTAAGCGCTGCTGTGCACAATAATAAGCATTGCATAAGCCGTGTGGTGACGGTAAACCAGCTGGGTCATTATGTAGGCCGATTTCAATTGCTTTCGTCTACCTGTCTCACTCGTATCACGTTTTGAGAATAATAGCAAAGTGTGAGAGTGACGGACACCAAAGCAACTGAAATCAGCTTACATAATACCTACGGGGTCAGAATATAATTGCCACTATCCCAAACTTTTCGGGCGCGGTTGTCGTACAAGGCGACTAAGGGTTAAAACAGTAGGTAATAAGGATTGTACTACTTAACAATACACAGCGATTTAAGTGCCGGCAAATAGGCTCGCCACCTATTACATTTCGTGACTTATTTATACTATGTATGTAAAGCATAAGCTTAGCAATGCTCGCGTGTATTTGGATGAATGACAAAATATAGTTCTTCCATGCTTTAGATGATGCAATGTGTCACTAGTCACAGCTGTATGCGCATGTGGGCCCTATGTAGGACAAGAGCCCACAACAAGAGCCCCCTATAGTAAATAAAGCTTATCCTCCTCGTTGTACAGAAGGAATTCTCTTCGGACACTTCGGACACTATGAGTATGACTACCTACAGCTGTTTATAGCCACCAAATATTTGCAATTCAAACAAATTGCAGCAGTGTTGAAACGCAGCAGACTGCACTGCGCAACCATTTGCATTCTCATTAGAATATTTGTCTTAACACCCTCTCTGTTAATATCTGGAATTCCATTCCAAACAAACAATAAACATTTTCCATGCCGAATGGCTGCTGTGTAAATGAAATATTCCATTTTGGAATAGTGCCCGTCCCGGCTGCACGCGGGATGTATCGAATGAGCTAGCCGCGCTTTTTGGGATTATGTGGCTGATTAAATTTAGCTGTTTATAGAGGTTAAATGTTATTGGTTTCTCTTGAAATAACATGATAGAAAACAAAGAGACCTTACAAGTACTTACGTGTGATAAATCTGAGAAATACTGTAGAACACAAATGCCAAAGAGTTTCGAAAAATGTGTTATCATCATTGGAAAAACATAAAAACAAATATTAACATCAAAATTAAACCAAGTAAGCTGAATGTATGGTAAGTGACTACACGAATTATACATACATACATAAATCACGCCTCTACCCCCGCAGGGGTAGGCAGAGGTGAACTAGCACCCACGTTTCGCCAATTATATTAGGTCCCATGTGGCGAGCCTTTTGCCATTTATCGGGCACAAAAGTCGCAGTACATTGCTAGGTTGTTTAAGAGGAACGCTGCTACCCATTCCTCATCACTGTTTATCCTTAGTCGCCTTGTACGACACCCACGGGAGAGATTTGGGGTGGTGATAATTGTATTCTACTCTACCGTCACCACACGGCTGCGAATTATAGTTTTACCTAATATATATACGTTTTAAAATTGTGTAGTTATTGTATGTTATAACCGATACCATGAGATACCTATCTTTTGAACCCTGACATTCGTGTCATCCATCCCAAAAAGAATTCAACCAGAGGACTGAAAGAAAAAGTTAATTAAAATTCGTCCGAAAATTAAAAATTCTCAAAGCTACGGGGCAACTACGAAATTTCATTCGGGTCAAACACTAGTGCCGCATATTTCACTGAATAAACAGTATTTAATTATACAAAACACGACATTGTATAAATACGGTGGGCAAATGGAGCGGACTTCGTTCAAAGAGAATAACAAATTGTGAATGTTTGTGTGTGAATGGTGCTTTGTATTTCTACGGCAACTATTGTATACAGTAATTTAAGTCCCGTGTGGATGTCGGTAATTTCGCTGGATGTAGCTAAATTTCTTCTTCTTTCATACATAAAAGTCTTACTTCGTCATTTAATGTCTTGCCTATGGATGGACGGTTACAGGGAGAATGGACCATATGTACCACCCGGGCCGGTTTGCTAATGGTGATGACATACATACATACATAAATCACACCTATATCCCCGAAGGGGTAGGCAGAGGTGAACTAGCACCCACGTTTCGCCAACTATGACAAGTCCCATGTAATATGTGGCGAGCCCGTTTATCGGGCACAAAAGTAGCAGTACTATTGCTAATTTGCTAGGTGATATAAGAGGAACGGTGCTGCCCATCACTGATTTATCCTTAGTCGCCTTGTACGACACCCACGGGAGAGATTTGGGGTGGTGACAATTGTATTCTACTCTGCCGTCACCACACGGCATATGGTGGTGATGATGATGACATAAAATGGCTGAGCAGAATACAATAGTCGTCACCCAACGGGTGTCGTACAAGGCGACTTCACAACCCTTATTGTTGATAGAGATGAGTAGGTAATAGGAAGCAATTTCTGCGATTTCAATGCCCAATTGTTGACAACAGGGGGCCTAGACAAAGTAACACACCGACAAAGATAACGAAGTTCGATAAAGCAAAATGTATGGGATTTGACGTAAGTCGTCGTGAAATCACGTGACCAAAATCGTCTTCGTAAGTTCCTAGTTATGTTGGTAGCGCAAGCTAAGACGCTGTAGTGCCAAAGTAATATGGCCGATCGTGACGAACTTCGACACGTTATCGTTATGAAACGATTGCCACTTGGCTACGGGCCCGGGTTAGCCACCTATTACAGGACCTAACACAACTATCGACACGTTGGTCTTAATTCACCACTAGTAGATTTGTAGATGTAGGTATGCGTTAACGCAGCTCACGCAGCTGGGACTAGAAATTGAATCAAAATTAACACTGAACAATTGTTTATATTTATTTGGTTATTATAAATGAAATACATTTTATTTTTAATCAATTTCCACAGTAAATTCATACACAAGCTGAAACCAAATCATTACTATATTTTATCAACACTGAAGGTGACCAGCTTTAACGTCTTTTTAAGCTTTAACGTCACAAATAATTAGACTTTCTACCATTTGTATGCTGTAATTAACTGAATTAGCAAATTTATCTCCCTTAATATATTTCAGCGCATTATTTCAACATTTAACTCCCGTAATATTATGTAGAATACGCGTCCATTTAACTTCGTCGTTAGTAAGGACATTAATGTGATTATAAAGGTAATTTAGAGGCACGCGGTAGCAGTTTACTTCGGCGCAAAAGCGAGGTGTTGCCGTCGCGATAGTTCCGAACTAATTTCCTCGGTTTAGTTCAGTAATATTAATAAATAATTGAACTAATCTAATCTGTTAATATCCACTAGACTGCATATAAACAAGGCCTTTCGGGTATCATCACCAGCCCTTTAATTTCCCCATTTCTGGTGCACAGGCCTTCCCTGTGGATGGAAGAATATAGGGACAATAGGCCAACCATGCCGACCCAGTGCGGATTGATGGTAGGTACTGCAAATACAATCGAGACGAACGATAAAATTTGGAGATTCTTTTATATTTTTGTGCTTAGATTAAAATTATTTGATATAAATAAATATTAATAAAATTAATAATTTAATAAAATTTTACTTCACAAGCAAGCTGTCCACTCATGAGCTGACCGTACCACGCAATATTGCATGACTAGGACGAATTATGTTAAACTGTTTATGATACCTTCGTACTACGTCGTCCGTGTGAACGAATCGCGAATAAGTGAAATGAGGATCACGAGCGGAACACGACCTGTGCCCGTACCATGAAGTATTAGTGAGATCCAAACGCGGGTCACAAAACGGGACGCCGCTCTACTCGGCTTATAGCTTTGTCTCATTTTGACTATGGGAATTGAGTCGCGTTTAGAGTTGGTGGTAAGGCCCCAGCCGCGCAACTCTGCGTTTCACGCCTAATAAGACTTAACGAGTCGTGTACAATGTTACTGACGTCACTTGAATCACTCAAGGTATCAAGTTCCTCGTTATGAGACATGACAGAGATAGCACTCGGGTACAAATTCGTCTTGATTTCGATTTACAACACATAACGCTTATTTCATACAAAATTTTTGACGTAACTCAAAACTACAAACTTGTTAGATACATACATATAAATCACGGCTTTTTATCGCCGAAAGAGGTAGGCAGAGGCGAATCAACACCCATGTTTCGCCAATTATGTTGGGTTCCATGTCATACTTAGTCGACTTGCTTCACACCCGCGGGAGAGATTGGGGGTTGTGACAATTGTATTCTCATCCAATGACGACCTTTCTGAACACTACTTAGCTAGCCAGTCGCACACACAGCGCTCTCACAGTTTCACCGTCAAGATCCTCTGAGTCCAACACAAAATTTAAAACAAACGGATCAAAGTTTGCTACTTTTCAAATAAAAAATAACTATAGGTCGTTATGGTGATATAATGATCTTAAAGCTCTTATTTGAATATTATGTAAATCGTAGATATGATATATTATATAAATATGATATATGAATATGATATATTATATAAATGGTAGATATGATCTGAATATGATTAGGAATGGGCAGCAGCGTTCCTCTTATACCACCTAGGCTAGCAATGTACTGCAACTTTTGTGCCCGAGAAAATGGCAAAAGGCTCGCCACCTATTACATGGGACCTAACATAATTGGCGAAACGTGGGTGCTAGCCTACCCTTTCTGGGATATAGGCGTGATTTATGTATGTATGTATGTATGGTAGATAAATTGTTACTAATAAAAATAGGTCGGTTCCAGATCAGTACCTAAGTACTTATTTTTACGAAATTTAACGAAATATTCATTATCAGAGAATTTTAATATGTTTATCATACTATAATCCCAATCAAGTGCGGAAGCAAGTAAATAAAGTTAAATATTAAATAAAAACCGCTACAGAGACGGCTATTTAACACAATTAATTAAAACTAGTACAGGTCAATATTGGAAAATCAAAACATTCCAACTTTAAAGCAATTACAGTTCAACTAATCGGCCCACTTAATTCTGTTAATTGGAACATTAAATTTGTAAGCGCGTTGGAGTGAAAATGTGGTCTGCTAACGGCATCATAGTGTTATGAAATGCGCCCGAAACAGTATCGGGGAGTTTGAAATACAATTTAAACTTTTATGGAGGAATCACACAGCGCGGCGCGTATCGTAGCGATTATTATAGTGTTTTAGAGCAAAAAGCATCAAACAATATTAAAGGCAGCTTGATGCCAAATGGCTAAATAACCAATGTTCGCTAAGACCGGTCGTTGGATGGCTGACCAAAAATATACTATCTCGAGTTCCTCCGTGGTTCGGAAGGCATGTTAAGTCGTTGGTCGCGACTGCATCTGTAATCGCTAATCTGCACTGGGATAGCGTGGTGGGTTATGGGTTATATGCCTATCCTCCCCCTTTTCTTATATCTACAGGGAAAGTATGTGCCCCGTCAGTGTCTACTACATAACAGCGCTGGTAATGAACTTACAACTGGCATAACCAGATTAAGGTAAAGGTAAATTTTTGAACACCCACCCCGTTACCAGCAAGCTATAAAATTTAATACATAAGGGTCATTTGAAATAAAACAACTTTTACGAATAAGACTCGCGTACAATTAGGTGTTTAGCATATTTATTATTTACCCGTGTATAGTAATCGGAACGTCGGGTAAATAATAAATATTGCTTATAGCAATAAGGCCGCCCATTGTATGCATGTCCACTTTTCTTAGTATTGTTGTCATTTTCTCATTATCTGTGTGTACAATAAAGAATATATAAATAGATAAATTAATATGCCAAACACCTAATTATATGCGAGTCTTATCTGTAAAAGTTGTTTTATTCCAAATGTGTAGTGCTCGTGCAAATCTAAGAAAACATTACATAAGGGTCAGTTCTTGTGATAATAAACCAACGGAAACTTAAGCTGTATCTACTTTACTAGCAAAAAGCCAAGAGAATTTCATTGTTAATATACTTAATAGCCGATACGGTCATGGTTTTACATAAATTACGGGAACGTGATATTTTAGACCCCCATAAATTCACCTGACAGGATAAGACGCTACACACCTTACGAATCTTCCGATATCCTTTTAATCGGAGTGTACCTCTGACTGGAGCAATCGTAATTTTGGGGAATGTTCCAATCCTGTATTTCGCTCTTAGGTTTTAAATATAGGTTTAATTTTCCTTTAACAGGTGCAAGTGTATTTTTGTTAAATTAATACAACTCTTGGATTATGCGTAATCTTTTTGTATAACACAAAGTTTTAAAAATATGTGACATTATGAAGAAACTTAGGCTATTTAGTTTAAAACCGTTTATTCATAGTGACTATTTAGTTATTAATTTACATTTCCGTAACAAATTTCATTAACTTACTTATCGTACGAGAGATCTTGCCGTGTTAATGTTAAACTCTTTTATTAAAATTTTAAACAAACATGAAAAATTTTAACAATTTTAAATAAAAAATCAGATAATATAAAAATAAATATTTTTAAAAAGCCACCTATAACGTTTGCATTATACTATTATTAGAATTAATTAATAATTGGTTATATGCCGTGTGGTGACGGCAGAGTAGAATACAATTGTCACCTCCCCAAATCTCTCCCGTGGGTGTCGTACAAGGAGAATAAGGATATTCGATTTTAATTTTAACATTATATAAATGTTAGAAAAATTAGTACAAAGATTTTGGTGACACACGTCTTGGGTGGCCGAGCGGTCAGGCACCTGCCCGGATAGCAGCGGACGCGGGTTCGATTCCCGCCTCAAGATCATAATTTTTCGAAATTCTTTTTCTAACCACCAGAATAAGGATAAATCAGTGATAAGGAATGGGCAGCAGCGTTCCTCTTATACCACCTAGCAATGTACTGCGACTTTGTACCCGATAAATGGCAATAGGCTCGCCACCTATTACATGGGACTTGACATAGTTGGCGAGACGTGGGCGCTAGCTCACCTCTGCCTACCCCTTCAGGCTTGATTTCTGTATGTTTTAATAATTATACGCAGATATTGCTTCCTTCCGGCGTCGACGCAAACCCATATTTATACTTTTTAAATCCACTGAAACAATGATGTTTCGAGAAATTTTAATGACCGTATTTATATTTAAATATTATATTAAACCATATTCAACCTACCTAGCCAGTAGCCACCATGTCTGACTACTGGGCTAAACGGTCCAAAAGACGTAATTTGATATAACAATAATTCAATAGATCGATTAATCCCTGTCGCTCATATCAAGTCTTGGGACTTCCTAATATCTATTATGATGTGAGATATATTGTTACTAATTTGATATTTCAGTGTGTAGGTCACGTCACGTCGGTAGGATATTGTAAATACAGTTAGCCCTGTAAGTGACTCGCATTCAAGTCCAGTTTGATAGGTCAGACTGACAAGGGTTAGGGCCTGTCATCTCCACAAACATCTCACAATTTGATTTGAAAGTTACAAAATTATTACCAACAGATACAGACTTTAGTAAACACGAAAAATTAACTGAAAATCCGTAAATCAGACATAACTTTTAAATGTTTATTATCAGTAAGCAGTCATAGATTTAACGATTTGGAATTAAATTCGCTTAGGGATAGTGTTTTATTACCTTTCGTTCTTTGCTTAAGAAAGTTTAGAGAATATTTTCAATTGTATTCTATTACGTTCTAACTGCCTAACATACCTACCCAGACTAACTGCCGCACTCAGAGACGTCAAATATCTTTAATAAGTACTTAGTGTCAAAAAACGGCATTGAAATCTAGACCATAGACCCAGCAAGAATAGCGCCTAGTTTTTAATTGTCATTTTTTGACATTAAGTACTCATTATCGTTAATTGACATCTCTGAGTGCGGCAGACATAATTAATTCAAATGAAAGGAAAAATAAAATTAGGCCTAGGTAAGTAGGGCCCAAAGACGGCTAGCTCGCCAAAATATAAATATTTATTATTATTTATTATTATCTGCCCTTTAATGGGGACACTATTGCTGAGGCACAGAGCTTCATTGTTAGGTTGATGTGAGCTCTCACGTATCATATTTTCTGACGTTTTGAAACTGCTTCTAAGATCTATCACGTTCCACAGTGTGAGCTAATACACCACAGGCCAAATTGAGAACACCTAGTCAACTCATCCAAAACATTGCTTGCATAGTGCATAAAAACGTTAACACATTGCTGCGGGCAGTAATTTCGGCGATTTCAATATTATAAAAAGCTTTTTGAAAAGTTCGTTGACAAAGTACTTTACACCTTATGACTATGTTAATCAGCAAACTGCCAATAGAATCTTAATCTCGCTGAAATATGTTTGTTGCAGACTTACATTTTGCGCGAGATGGCCTTTTTGTGTCCTAATTGTAAGATATTTACATTCAAACATTTAATAAATCAGAAATTAAGTAGATTATGCTTCTTCCATAGCTTGACCTCTGTCCCACATATAAGATTACTTTATAACGTTGCACAATTTAATACAACTTGACATGGATATGACACTTCGGACTTGTTATTTTAAATATTTGTAAATGACTGTATTCTGTGTAGTCCACAACTGCGAAAAAATAGGGTAGAATGTGACAGCCCCGACTTACTCAAGGAGTGTCATAAAAAATTGACTAACTGCCGCACTCAGAGACGTCAAATAACGTTAATAAGTACTTAACGTCAAAAAATGACAATTCAAAACTAGTCGCTTTCTTGCCGGGTCTATGGTCTAGATTTGAATGAAAATTTTTGACGTTAAATACTCATTAAAGTTAATTGACGCCTCTGAGTGCGGCAGTAAAAGTGATTCCCCGGTCTACACCGGGGTACCTTGGTCTACACCAATAAGCACCTTGGGGACCAGAATGGTGGAGCCAACTCCAGATTAACGTGGAACAGGGCAGGAGGATGATATTGATTTCTTAATTGTATTATTACTTATCGGCAGTGTGGTGACGGCAGAGTAGAATACAATTGTCACCACCCCAAATCTCTCCCGTGGGTGTCGTACAAGGCGACTAAGGATAAATCAGTGATGAGGAATGGGCAGCAGCGTTCCTCTTATACAAACCTAGCAATGTACTGCGACACTTTTGTGCCCGATATATGGCAATAGGCTCGCCACCTATTACATGGGACCTAACATAGTAGGCGAAACTTGGGTGCTAGTTCACCTCTGCCTACCCCTTCGGGGATATAAGCGTGATTTATGTATGTATGTATTATTACTTATCTACGTTAACTTACTGAATCATACTGGATTATAGCTTGAGAACGCTCAAGTAGACATTTGGTGCATATTATATTATATGTTGCGTACGTGTAAGCTGTATGTAAAGCAATAATACAATTGTCACCATCCCCAACTCTCCCGTGGGTGTCGTACAAGGCGACTAAGGGTAAATTCAGTCACCTGCTTTTTACTGCGATTTATGAGCCCGTTAAATGGCAATAGGCTCGCCACCTATTACATGGGACCTAACTTAATTGGCGAAAATAAGTATAACTGGATGGCGTATGATCGATAAGAATTGAAGACGAACGTGCTGCCCCAAGATAACATAATATATTAACATAAAATGTCTGTGAATAATCTTTCGAACTGCTACACTTAGGCGGCCGCCTTGGTCGAATGCTCAGATTGCTGGGTATTGGCCAAAAGGTTCCGGGTTCGAATCCTGGTAGGGGCAAACTTTGTGATGACTACAAATGTTTGTTTCCGAGTCATGGTTGGGTATATGTTTATGTAGTATATTTTCAACATTTATATATACATAATTATAATAAAAATATGTCCATCATCTAGTATCCATAACACAAGTGCTTAGGCTTCTTAATTTGGGCTAGATGAGAGGTGTGAGTGGAAAAATATTTTTATTATTTATTAGGGCCGGTTTTTCGATGCATAGTTAACTCAACCAATTGTTAAAAGTCTATTAATATCAGGCTGATATTTAATGATTAGTAACAATTTTTAACAAATTGGTTGAGTTAACTATGCATCAAAAAACCGGCTCTTATATAGTTATATAAGAAACAACAGCATTAGGTAGAAACTTAATTTTAAGTCTATTTCAAAAATAATGAAGTACAAATGAAATCATTCTGCTTTGTTTGCTTTTTTCTGCTTTTCCGTTTACATTTAATAGAGTAACGTAAGGTCAGCAACGACATTTGATTGACTACTACGAGAAGCCATTAATAAAAAGAAGAAGCATTTCGGATATTAAGCCCTATGTACTTTTGAGACATTATCGACATTAATTACAGTTGTAATTTTATCATACTAGGCACGTTTACGCTTAAAACAAGGCTCCTAAGAAGCTTATAAGAGGATAATGACATGTTAAAAACCGTTTGATGTTTGGCACATTATTCAATAAACATATTAAAAGTTTTAGAATTTGTGTTAAGTAAAATATCTGAGTTTGTTATTATCTATGATATCTACTCACCCAAAACAGCGTCATTTACTGACAATGATTACAAAAAAAATCAGATATTGATCTGAAATACTGTATTTTTTATCTTCCTTGCACATAAATCGCATAATAATAAATCTACTTCACAAAAATTTTCCACTTTACGTTTTGGATCATTGGATTTCTTAACTTTCGTTGCTAACGTTACAACCTCATATCCCAAGCCACCAAGAACGTGACGCAGTGAGCCCTAATAAAAATATTAAATAGTGAACAGTTTCCAAAGTATACTGTTGCCTATGTAATGTTCATTAGAGCTTCTTGGAATTTCATCTGATACTAAGAAAATGAAACCTTATCCGTATTTTTATTATCTTTTATAATGTTTGAGGTTTTATACGACGTTAGTTCTTTCTTATTTATTACACTTTTTACTTTTTTTTACATTTTTTATATGTCCTTTGTTGTTTTGAGTCTGCTACAATATTTACTGAGTCAGTCCAGGTAAATAATATGGTACGTTTTTCTGGTCTTTTTGCTTTGTAACAATATTGCTTAGTATACGCCATCGTACGCTGAGCGCGGTGGCCACTGCGATGCAATGAACTTCCTTGAAATTTATGTCGCTATGTCAAAACTTTATTATACGCAAATTGTCTAGTTAAAATATCACTCTGCTGTACGATACTCAGTCCAAGTTTAAAACAGTTGCATAGAACTCTTTCCTGTTCACGTTGAGTCTCCAGATATCAGACTTTTTCAATTTGCATCTTTTAAAGAGGGAATGAAAATTCTTGACCTTTAACTTTTGAGTCCCGGAAAGTAACACCGGCTTTACATAATGGAAGGAGGTTTGAGTCATATTTTGAATTCCCATCGCCGAAACATTAATATTTCATGAATTTTATAATGAAAGTGGACGCGTCTTAGATTTTTACGGGAAGAATTTAAAGTAATTTTTGACACCCTTGCGTCTTGAGCAGTTTTGTTGCAAAATATGATATATAACTGTATATAAGGATATAATAGGGACAGGGTAAGGAAGATATGTGTTTTTATTTATATGTTTACATAGTAACTACTTTATCAATTTTTATGTAGTGTTCCATTCTAATTCCTTAAAATATTATTAATAATATATTGCCAGACACGTGACAATTAGAGTGCCCCCTATACAATGCCCCCTATTCCATGTTACCCTAAGTCGTCATTTACGATACGCGCAGAAGAGATGGGAGTGGTGACCATTGCTTTGCCACATGAGTTCAGCCACCACAGGTCCGTCGTCTAGTTCCTATAAAAAAACATACGGGTACAAATTGAGTAACCCCCTCCGTTTTTCGTCGGTTAAAAAACGTGTTTTACCTGTTTGGTTAAAATATTATTCATTTTTAAATTCCACAATATAAACTTGAACATTTGAATAGAAGTACATATAGTGATGATAGATTATTAGAAAATCATAAATATATTCTACCCCGAAGAACTTCAAATTTGGAAGGGACGGAACGCCAAGACCCCCGTAAATCCTTAGAGGGTCCTATTTCCATTTATTCACTCCACATGACCGCTCTGCCTTGAATCAATGAATGCATTCTGCCAAGCGAGCTTACACTCCATTGCTTTATTTGAAAATATCATGGCGCTATCACGTCGTTCTTCTGGGCCATGTAATAATATTGTATCTTTTGGAGGGCTTATGAATACGTCGATTTTACTTTCTATCTTTATTAGTGCCGTTTTCTTTTGAATATAACTAATATTATAAATTTAATAACATTTTTGGTCTGTGGCAGTCTAGCTGATTAATATCTGTGCAGTCTATCACATGTTCCCAAATATTGACACGAAGAGAACTGGAAATGAACGGAGATTATCTCTGGGTAGTGGAAATGCTACGTTGAAAACGTGAGTTGTAAAAAATATACAGATAATAGTAGTTACATCTACTCCCAAACGGCTAAATATGTCGCACCCACTGTATTGTTTTAATTAAATCTGTATATTGTGAGAAATCTTCTAGTTCACTGGCCAAATAAACACAAACAGTTGTGCAGTGGAATTGCAGAGTTGATTGTCTAATTTTATGAAACTCAAAATCTCGTTCATATAATACAAGAAACACGCAACTCAAAAAAATACTCAGAAACATTGTGTGTTTTAAATATATAACAATAAGACATACTATTGCAGGAATGCTATTTTGAGATGCATTTAAGACATCTATTCATGAATAAATGTGAGACACCATTTCATTGCTTGATTACATTATTATTGTGAAATATTGTAAAACTATGTTGTACTCAACATGCCGATTTACAAGAGAAATCTCACGATAATCTAAAGATAGATTGGTTCATCCAGAACTGGATCTCCCCTTTACATTGAGTATTAAATAATATAGATAGAAAGCTAATTTTAGTAGAATTTGTGGGCAGTAGTGGTTAGCGTTAATACCTACGTAGTTCACGAAATCAAATTTACCTTGAAACGCTAATCTGAGGCTCTATTCGACGTTCCTCTTAACGATCTCGAGATGAACTTACAATCCATGAAATATATGCAAATTATAATAACTGTTACATTGCAGCCGCATTGTCGTTGCTCAATTATACATATTAATAAAATATACCTTATTTAGTGGAGTTATGAAACTAACAGCACGTGTTTGTCTGTGCTATGTTTGGGCTTTAAAGAACGCTATTACTGCCTGCCAATTTATGTTTGTATAATAATCTTTACGAATCTCTTTCCTGGTTCTTTCGAGCCCGTATTATTTCCTCAATTAGGAAATACTATTAAGTAGGTACCTACTACTTTTTCTTAGCAGTGCACGAACATTTATCACGATATTTTCATCACGCTGCGATGACGAAGCAAATTAAAACATACTTAGCCCGTTTAGGTTTATTTAGGTCAGGACGCAGTGATTAATATGTCTACATCATAAAGCCGAGCTTACATCGGCTGACGGATAGCGGCCAGCCCGGCTAGCATGACCAACGAAACACGATATGATATAGCGATTTATCGTTTTTAACTGTCAAAAATCAATGTAGTTTTGACAGTTCAGCGCGATAAATGGCTATATCATATCGTACAAAGATTTTAATGGTTAGAAAAAGAATATTATATAGTATCTTGGGTGGCCGAGCGGTCAGGCACCTGCCCGGATAGCAGCGGACGCGGGTTCGATTCCCGCCTCAAGATCATAATTTTTCGAAATTCTTTTTCTAACCATTAAAATCTTTGTACAAATTTTTCTAACATTTATATAATGTTAAAATTAAAATCGAATAGTATATCATATCGTATTTCGGTGGTCATGCTAGCCGGACAGGAAGCTTAATAACAATTTTACTAGTTGGAATTCACTCATAGCCGTAAGGCTTAATAAATTTACTGACTGAGTTACTCGTCTTTTTATCAATCCGCCTGATCAATACCAAAGTGAAGAGTACCGCGGATAATAGAATACGTTGTACAATGGAAAGCACTAAGCAAATTGGAATCTGTATTTTGGAACGGTCGATAAAACTATCTGATTGTAAGTTGGCGCTTTTGGCTTGCATGAAAAATTATCTAAAGCTTAGATCCTTTGTCGAGAAATTTTAAGCCCCTCGAGAATAGAAACGCAGTAACGGCTTACACAACACATTTGGTATTTACAAAGAAACATACAGCAGTGAAATAACGAATAATTTATTGATAGCAGCGATGGGATTGCAAATCTTTTAGGGAAGCCAATGTCCATTTGTAGGTGATGATTGGTGCAGTTGGTGTGCTGTTAAACACTTCTGCCTACCCCTCAGCGGAGAAAGGCGTATATATGTGAAATTCGGAACCTAACTTGAAAAAGTGAACTACCTACTACCTACCTACCGTATTCTGAAATGCCATCCACTGTGCATTTACTAGTTTACAACATTCCCGTAAGACTAATCAGGCTAAATAACAAATAAATTGTATTGGCACCCGGCTCGCGTCTCCCCGTCTGCCCCCGTCTCAAGTCTGCTTATAATCGAGTAACTGTCGAATCGGCTGCGATTTTGCGACGGGAATTTATGGTGCAGGCGGCGACGGCAACAGTAAATTATTTATCGGCCGTCGCGTTTGGCTGGACCGGTGATTAATGCCAACTAGCAAACGGAGACATGTATAGATACGAATGAAATTCGTATCGCTTTCCCGAATTGGCAGTGGTTTGATTTAATTTTTTGGTGCCATGCAATATTGCGCCTACGGGATGCAATATTGCGCCACAGGCCTTGCCTGTAGTCTCATATTAGAAAAGGCAACAAATCTAGCCCATACGGCTGAGTGGCTTCGTTCAAAATTTATTTCTTTCTCCAGGTTTGTTTGCATTTAAATAGTTGTGTTGAATTAAAATGAAACGAACGAGATCCAAAATTCAACTTCGTTACCGATCTCCTTGATACCTAAGTTTGTCATGAATAAACTCACCTTTTCAACGCAATACAAAGCGCGCAATCACCAAGACTCACAATCCCACTTAAGAGGTGAAACCGTATCGAATTAAACCCGATTCCCTTTAATCAGAGCAGCGTTAGACCTCACAGTCGACTGCGAGGTGCAACTAAAAGCAGATAACTAAATAATCCGCCCGCCTGCTTCTCAACTCCCATTTCAATTTTAAAAGTTAAAAATTGAACTTAACGAAATCCAATTCTGAAAAATCTGAGCGCCTACTGACAACGGACCTTCGTCAGATTAAAAAAGTTTAAAAGTGCTCGTGACTATTTCCCCCTCAGAGATTTTCAACATCCACCGTCGACTAGAACGAAGAATAAAGGCTTATAAAAATTGGTTAAGACAGAACGAGTGCGGCTCAAAGGTTCCATATAATACGAAGAGAATTAAAAAATAGAAGGAGACGCCACAGTATTTTCATTCTGAACGAGACAACAACATGCAATAGGCTTACAACACAACTAGAAGGGAACAAAAATAGGACAATAATAAACAAATCAAATATCTGATAGAATTTCAGTTTCCAAACTATGTTACAGAGTTCTGGATTTTGAATAGATAAAACATGTAATGAAAATAAATTCATTTAAAACAGTGAAATGAGGTGGTATAGCAGATATGAAGGTTATTATGTTAAATATTTGGATAATATTACGACTTTGCAAAGTTAAAATAAAGTTTTAGTTGACTTATATTGTCATTGACAACGCTGAACCCTAACACAGAAGCGCGGCCAGGTTTCGTCGGTCCATTTCCGGCGTGGACTTATTTATCCGCTAAGCCATTGAAGTTTGTAGAATTTGCGACAGAAAATTTCCAACTTAAGTCGACTATTGTCATCGGCGCCCGAAACGTTTGGCTGACAAATCTGTTCAAGTTAAGAGAACTAGTTAAGATAGAGGAGTCTTCAAAGAAACACGGGTATATTAAAAGGGGCTTTTGTTTGTAAGCTTGCACGTACAATTGTGATTTGTAATACAATGCATTAGAGAAGCTAATGTGTTACTATGGTTATATACAGTATTGTGCGGTATTTTGAGTCAAAATCGTCAAGCTCATAATTTTTCTAAGGGCCTGTTTCACAATCGATAAGTAAGTCCTAAGTAGCTTACTTCGCAGACCATTTGACAGTTGTAAAATGGAATGTATGTCAATTGAACTGCATAGTACGCTACTTCGAACTTACTTGTCGATTGTGAAACAGGCCCTTAGTCGTCGAATTCAAAATTAAGCATAGACTTTGGGAGAGTGCTTCAAAATATTTATTTTATAATAAATTTTTAAATCGCATTTATCGCTAGGTGGTTTATGAGGAACACTGTTGCCCATGGCTGTATTATATTAAACATGTAACCCTTAATCGCCATGTACGGCACCCGCTGGAGAGATAGTGGATGGCGACAATTGTATTCTGTTCTGCCGTCACCACACGCCATTTACCCATGGATTTTTACATTGACATTGACATTTTTAACATTGACATTTATACTCTTTCTTCACCACTACCACTAGCAACACCACTAACTGACTAGTGGCCCTATCCAAGCGGCCAATCTATTCGAACGCATAGAAAACAAATGTATGAAACTGACGTATTTCAAAACGTCCGTTTCATACTTTTGTATTCTATGCGTTCGAATAGAAAAGCCACTTGGCTAGGTCCTCTGGTAAGTTAGTGGCATTATAGTTGCGTTTGATTCCTGCGCTCAACACGCACGAAGCCGCGTGAGAATTTCAGTTCTTGTCAATAACGTAGGGCGGGACCTGTCACGGCAAGAGAAAGGTCACCCTTCGCCGTTCTAAGTTCCACCAACCGTATCACCGGAAACTTTTATTCAGACACGCGCCTACCGCTAACAGCCAAGTTTGGAGCTCGCTAGGTGGAAAATTTGAATGCGAGAGTTGCCTTCTCCGAAGTATTTAATAGAATTTACATTTGGTACACACATAAGTGAGTTTAAGAAGACTTATATACTGAGCAATGTTTCGCTAAAGGCCACACGTGAAGTTCCAATCCATGAAGTTAGTATATTTTAAGTATTTGTTTTTTTTTTAATTTGCCCTGTTCCCTTTAATTATGAGAGATGTAACCCACACAGTCCTAACTGAAGTTAATTTTTAGTTACATTAGACCTTTTGAGTTGAGGGATGGAAAGGAAGACAAATTACTTCGTAACAAATTATATGTTTGCATGAGAAATTATATGATTGTTAATGATGTGAATAAGGAGATGGCAGCTGACAGTAGTGAATGGAATTTAAAAAAACATACTGCGCCGACCCCAAACAAAACAGGGTAAGGGCAAGAGGATATTGAGCTCTTTGAAATCCATCTATCCACATAGCTTAAATTTTACTGAATCACGGATAAACTCGAGAAGAATTATCTTTGGTCACCCGTTCAATAATCGGGCCTTTCGAACCTACTTACCTTAGAATGACAGGACGAATGCGTTCGCTCACTGTTAAAGTACATACCTTTAACTGTAAAGCAATTTCTATCAACAGAGTTCCCAATCTCAATAACACAGAGACCAATAAAAATGATTGAAAATTTTATTTTATTCGTTCAACTCAACAATTTTGGTAATGTACCCAATATTTTCGATTCTGAAATTGAGCACGCCAAGTATATAGAGACCACGCCGATATCTCAGCTGGCGTAACACGACAAAATCACTTTTCGTTCAGGCTCCAAGCCCTGGCGAACACCCTTTTTCCTTTGCGAATGTTAACGCGCAGCTAAGTAATCCGTCGAGCACTTCGAATATATTTTAGCACAAAATTTTGAGAGTTCACATTTTCTATCTTCCATTACTTTTGGGTTTTTATGGACTGTAGTTAATTTCGTCACGTTCTATTCTACTTTCTTTGTGTCGTACAAATTGAAGGCAACAAGAAACTTTTTTGATTATGGACTCCATGTAATCAAACGCCCAAGTTAGATTTTTTCTGTCTTTGTGTTCATTATGAAAACTTTCTCGAGATAATTTTCGCAACTTCAAAATTAAGTTAGAATATATTATTATATATTATATTAGAATATATTGCAATAATAAAACTAATCGTCACTTTTGCCATTTTCAATTTACATTCATTGTTATTTAACGCAGAAAGCAATGTTAGTAAAGATGCATCACCAAAACAGAAAAGTTGTAATACAGAGAAAAATTCTTAGATAATTTTACTGTGCACTCCGTACTAACAACTTGGGAAAAGATTCAATATATCTCGGGGAGATCTGCAAAGCGAGAAGTCAACAGAGATATTATAAAGTAAGACTGCTGACAGGCAGCATACCGCGTTATACGTCTTTTGTAAAACCTCCACAGTTGAACAGTATTAGATCATCCAACTCCTTTAAATAATTCGCTCGTTTAATACAAGAGAAAGGCAACTCAAAAAAATATTTAGAAACATTCTGTCGTCTAAATTGATAACAATAAGACTTACTATTGCAGGAATGCAATTTTCATATTAAGAATGATATGTACATGAATAGATTTATGTTAAGGTTTACTTTGGTATGTCGCAACATTGTATCTACGAACTAAGTTATATTTCAAGAAGTTGCTTAATTCCCATGACTCAGCGATGTGAAACATCAAAATTATGTACCGAGCGAAAGTTAACTTAATACAACTTTGTTTTTAATCGTAAACAATGGCGGATCCCCTTTTGTTTGAGACAAATTTAATTTGGTCCTCGCACCTGGCGCAAATCACACCGGTCCTGACATCCTTTTATATTAATCTGAATCTGAATACGGAACGAGCGGAGAGCTCTGGTAAAATACACATTTTTAAACGTCATACACTTGTTGTTATGTATTGGAAAAAAAAGGACGTCATACATAATAATAAAGATTTGAAAGCAGAATGTATATCACATTTGGAGGTAGAAATGAAATGGGTTTTGTTCATACCGACCGGCTGCATGTAAAATTTATTTCGAAACAAAAATATAAAACAGACATAAATCAAAACGTATCGAATGATGTCATTGGATAAACAAGTCTAATATCATAAATTTAAAACACAATATTTTTGAGTGGGTTTTGAGTTGTTGCGTTTTAGTAATAAATTAGCGATTTGCTGCTGTGTTAACTCTGTGTTTCAATATTATATCTACAGATATAAACTGACTTACTGAAGCTATACTTCATGGATTTTTTCTTAAATTACTAAAAACAACAGAGATGTTAGGTAACTAAACTAAGATTAAATCATGTTCTATTTGTAAAAAATTAAAACGGGCCGTAAGTAATTTGGCCTAGGTATTGCGCAAACTTTGGATATCTACATACATACTTAGTTTAGTTTTATAATAATTAATCATCTATTCAAAACCAACTTCAAGGGCTTTTGCCATTACAAACGCTTGAATATTTTATTCACCTGCCCGCATACCTAGCCCGCCCAAAATTAAAGGTGCCCAATTTATTGCCGAAATTAATTTAAGTTCCCTTTGTTCAAAGAACTCCGACAAGTGAGGTCGCATTGTTCATCAAACTGATATAGGGGTCATGTTATAGTAGGGAACAGTAGGGAACTCGGCCGAGCGTTATTATTTCACTTTCATGTTCTGGGAATACAGTAGCGCCGTAAACACCGCTGGAGCATTCCTGGGGAATAATTAATAAGGAAGCAATCAATTGAATAGCTTTCCGTTTCACTTGTAAGTTTCAATGCACAGGTAAAGTTTCCGAAGGCCGACATTTGAAAACGTGATGTTGAGATCTGTGGAAGCGGCAAGATATATGTGTATATTTGTTTTTTTAATACTAAAACAGGATTGGTGTCAGGCAGGCGGCTGGCTGATAAACCCAAGCCAAAGCCTTGAGCAGCATGGGTTGAAATGTTGTCATCACCAACTCTGTCTTCGTTCGTCGGTCTCTTAACTTGTCCTTTTCATCACACTTTTACACACTCATATCATCCAGCACCTTTCCAGTATGATGGATGATATGAGCTAAAAGGGAGTGTCAAACAAACAGACAAACTAGGAATAGGGCAGAACGTTATTGATCTGTAGGACAAGCGCTTAAGCTGCTTAATTTTTGATATATAAAACAAAAAGAAATATTCTTATGCACCATCATCATCACAATCATCACCAGTCTTTTAACCCTTTCCCTACGGGCGTCAACTATAGGTGATTTCACAATGGCCTCCCTGAGTACGGCTGTCAACTATAGTTGATTTTGCATAGACTCTAGAAAAACATTTACTATAAAATCTGTGTCCATAGCATAACGGTTTTAACGGCATAAATTCAAAATTGACATGTTGGTTATTCCTATACCATAGACTAAAAAATCAAACTCGTTTCCTTTTCGGCAAAAAAACCCCGCGAAATTCCCTTTAACTTTAGTGTCAACTATTGTTGCCTCCCGTACTACAGTGCGGTCATCGGTTGAATTCAAGATGGCGGATTTGTAGTGAAGATATGCACATAAAAATGGGTATATCGATATTATTTTTTCTTTATATTATCGGGTAGTTAATGAAATTCTCGAAGACTATTTAAATGAAATTAAATCAGTTACGTATTGGACGTGACAAGTGCGTGTTGTGGAAAAAACGTACCTAGATAATATAATTGCATACATACATACATTTATTATCCCTTCATTTTTTTATACTCAATCAATCTTTATTTAAGATTGCTTCTTTAATTTTTATCATTATTAGTAGGTTAAATTATTGTCTTTATTATTACATAATATAAGGATATCATATCGATTATCGACACAATTAATAAGACTTGTCGATTTGTCGATAACCTCAAACAGTTGTAGTACATCACTATAGTACAACAGTAAATTTTACTAAAAATGAACAGTGATATTTTGTGATATTTAGACTAATAATTTTAGTACCAATAAAAAAATCTGGTTAGTTATTGAATTTACTTCACAAAATCATAAACATTTCATAATAAATTCAGTGATTAGTGCCATTAAGTGAAAGTTCCGTATGGACTCAACATTTATTTTTTGTCTTTTTTTCTATGTAATATAAACAATAAAGTGAATGCAATTTCAATAAAATATTAGTTAATGAATACATACTCAAAATTTTAATAACTTAGCGCTTGTAGTTTTAGAAATATCGTCAAGTGAAGTGGAGCTATATTTCCGTATAGTGCAAAAAACTGCCCGTATTGGGGGGTGACATTGGTTTCCAGCAGCCCGTAGGTAAAAGGTTAACATGGGTCACTGCTGGGCCTTCCCTATGGATGGAAGAATATAGGGAGAATGGGCCAAAACCCACCACGCTGGCCCAGTGCGGATTGGTGGGTATTAACGTCTGTAGATGCAGGGATAAACTCATGATAATACATTGTTTTGGTCACCCATCCAATGAATGACCTTAGCGAACATTGCTTAGTTTCAGCCACCGCAGAGCGAGCGCGTTAATCCACTGCGCTATCGAGCTCTTCTTATTTATTTTTTTAACAATTGTGAATATTACTCGTAAGCTCAACAAGACATACCGAAGACGACAGAATTTCCGTTCATACGTAACATTTGCTAAGTGGCTTCGGAAATAGTTCGCTTGCTCTAAAGTAGGCAGGCACTACAACCGCCAACCTAGCATGTAGCTCGTCTCAGCTATTTTAGGACGGTTAAAGTTGTAACATGTTATGACGCGAATTTGAAGTTTGTAGCTGGTTGGGAAGTGCCGTAAACTCCGCCTTCTATCTATCTATCGTTATCCTCTAAAACCAGAGGATAACTAACGTTATCCTCTGGTTTTATCACAGCCGTACTATTTTTCTAACACTGCTAATTGGACGTGGTCGGACTGGAATAATACAAATGAACAAAAACAATTGCTTTTTATGATATAGTTGACATTTTAATACATAAGTAATTTGTGCTTATTGTTAAATGTCTTAATAGAGTTAGATATAATAAGAATTGAGTCTAGACGATCGAGTGATTGAAGCTTGTGTCATCATCATCACCCGCCCTACTAATGTCCCCACTGCTGGGGCACGAGCTTTCCCTGTGGATTTAAGAATATAGAGGCAGTATTTTGATTTAAGCGTGTGTATATTGATTAAATTATGCAAATTTTAAAACTTAGCCTTAGATCCTTTATTTTGGTTTCCTTTACTTAGTTTTATTTGATAAGTCATAAAGATGCCCAAAGCTGACTTAGTGAGAAAAACAAGTACCTACCTAGCTGGTGTTTTAAAACACTGACGCGAAACAAAACATTGCGAGCGTAAACAAGGCCGTAAAAATTGTTTTATTTCAAATGTGGAGTACACGTGCAAATATAAGAGGACTTTATGAATAATAAATATAATAATTTAGGGAGGTCCTCTAAAGATACCCGTCATATTTCCATTAACATTTATGTTTCCTTGACTTGGTATTTACTCAAATTCCCATTGTTAACTTTTTTCACGACAAACAATGTAATAGGACCAAATAAATAAGTGACTCTTATTACAGAAGTTAAAGATCCAAAATTGAATGAACAATTCAGGCAGTGGAGTCTAAGTCCTCGAATAAAGGGCGCCCGACTTCCATTGAGTCGTACTTAATGCGAACGGACTGAAAAAGTGAAACATTTGGAAGAAAGAGTTTTCCTCGTTGCTCCTAAATCGATTGTAAGATTAATTTTACATTACAAGACATTAATTGGATTGCAATTAAATACAAATGAACGTTCTTTTAAAGGGTCTGGTCTGTTGGCCCAGGTAACTTTAGTTAGATCATCTATCAGGTTCTTTTTTAGGCAAGGAATGAGTTTATTGGATCCGAGTCTGAAAGTGGCGCAAGACAGAAAAGTTAAAAGGAAGCCGTTTAGCTTGGTATGGACATCTTATGAGACGGCATGAAATATTATTGGATGTCGAAGTAAGTTAAAGTAAGTTCCCTCAAAAGGTGGATGGATTGTGCGAAGCATGATAAGAATGTTGATAGAGGAGAGTGGAGAAAGAGGACATACTGCGCCGACCCCAAATAGGATGGGATAAAGGCAGAGCGATAACGATAATGTATTGAGCAGCTGAAAATGACGCTGGCTGCAAAATATCAAATAATGCAATTCTAATTTAGGTGGTAGACCATTCGACTAAACCGTTTAACCGACTAAACTTAACAAAAGATTTACCAATTATTAGTTTAGAAAGCCGTTTAATTTACTTATAATAAGAGTCTTTTTTATTATTATTATTTGGTAGTAAGCAATTGGCGCAATTACTTGTCATCTATGGTGCATGATGAGGCCATCTGTAATTAGAGCTGCATACAGTTTAATATTGGAAGTTTGTAATGTTTAACATAAAATCTGTGTACCTCTGTTGATGGTCCAAATAAATCAACTAGCCGTCAAGTACACCACTTTTTATATAACAAAACGTTGCCTGAAGAAATTTTTCAGAGCAACAGTTACGCGAAAGCCCACGTAAGACGAGGGCTGCCAATAAATAAACGTGTAGCGACTTATTTCTCGGAGATCCTGCACAAATCCTAAAAGCCGGCCAAACGCGCCTCTGGAGTTATCGTGGAGGTAGATAAAGTAATGCTGGCAATAGACAATAGTTCAACAAAAACTGGGATGTTACAAGCGAACACAAAAATGTTTACAGATTAAGAGAGAAGAGAAACTCGACTTTAGACCAGGGGTAATTGGGTGCATTATCTTTTAACTGACCGCGAGGCCAGAAGAAATCGTAAAAAGAATGAAGCCTCAGCCACAGAGTTGTAAATGAATGTGAAGACGGATTGACTTCCAGATAGCGTACAGAGTGCTATAACTTGTGGGGGTGATATAACTTGTGACAGTAGATTAAGTTGAGGAATGGCAATGTTAACCTTATTTCGCTACTATAAAATACTGTTGTAATACATTCATAATATAATATAGATAGGATACTCTTTATTGTACACCAATAAATGTCCAATACAGACAAAAATTTAAACATTCATATATCACGCCGTAGGTGAATTAACGCCCATGTCTCGCTTATTATAATAGGTAGCATATAAGGGGCGAGCCTATTGCCATCTAACGGGCACACAATCCGCAGTTGCTTATCTATTCAAACGCATAGAAAACAAAAGTATGAAACTGACTTGTTTTCTATCTAATACGTCAGTTTCATACATTTAGGCCCGAGTTCACCAACACGTAAATCTATTAACATGTTGGTGAACCTTTTTTTATTGTTGGTGGTGTCAAATGTCAAAAACAATAGGTTAAATAATAATCGACTGTTTAGATGTTGGTGAACTTGGGCCTAAATTTTGTATGGGCTGGTTAGCCGATTCCCGCGTCAGGACAATAATATTATATTACGATTTTTTCTGATTTCTTTTCTTCTTCTTTGTAACCTTAACCTTGAAAAGCATTTTACCCGTGACCGGCGTTTTTATAAGAGCTATAGCAACCAGAATTTACATCTTTAAGGGAACCTTAAGAAGGTGCGTTCATTTCGGAACTCCTTATCGCGGTCACGTGCCAGCAGCGGTTGGTTAACGCCTAGTTGACGTGACGCCATTATACGGCAAGGCGATCCCAAGTTTATGTTGCTACCTTAAGGCAGCTCTTTTACGACACTTGTGAAGTCGTCAGCCCCTATGTGCGTTCGGATTAAATTAAAAGGATCAACGTTCACATGGGGCTATTGAATCTTTGTTAAGCTCTGTGGCGTCAAACCTTGTATTCCATTAGCACCCCAAGCTTAGATTAGTTCAGAGTAGATGCGGGAATGTAATATCGCCAGTTAGGGAAAAAGTAAAAAGAGTTTGGAGTCATTCTACCACTATAACACCATTTAGGTTACAGACCAACTACAATCGTGTCAATAGGGAAAAAATCCGACATGCCATCGGACCCGCAGTTATTCACCACGGTCCTAGGATGTCGAATAGTGCCGTAAATGGGAAATATTTAAAAAAATAAAGATTTGATTTTTTTAATGTTAGACAGGGAACCTCTTGCCCTTCATCTCACCTGATGGTAACTGACGATAAGGGCCTAGTTCAGATAAGGTTCAGCGCCATCCATGGAGTTAAGAGGCAACTTGATACATACTTAAATCACCCACGTTTTGCCAAATATTAGGTTAGGTTATCATTAGGTCAATCGTAATATGGCGCGAGCCTATTACCATCTGTTTAGCATATAAATCACGTAATTTTACTTTGTATGAGGTTGTTTAAGAGGAAATCTGCAGCCCGCTGTCTAACTAAACCCGTAGTCGCCTTGTATGGGGTTGGTGGCAATTGAGTTCTGCCATGGCGTCACCGTACGACTAACTCCACAATACATCCAATCTAAATCTAATAAATCGTTGCCATCACTCAGTTGAATTTGTTTTCACTTTTTTCACTTTATCTTACGTCTCGGGCTTCGGATGTAATTTGGCGAAGTCCTAACTCCAATGAGAGTGAAAACCGGGGCTTCGACACGAATTAAAAATGTATTTTAAATATTTTAATTTAGCAGCGACACGTCCACTCGCAATAAAGTAATCTGGCCAAAATAGATGTACTGTACAACCGCATTTGTCTATAAGGGGATTTCGTTAGTGGTCTACCTTGAAACTATTCTAGAATCCACAAGTTTCCTAACTGTTCAACAACTCCGCTGAGGTGTTCTAAGCCGGTGTCTGTAGGTGGTTCAATTACAAGTGCAAGTAGTTCCGTTAGTTAGCGACTTCATCATAACTTGCGTCGTCAGCGGTAACTTGAGGGCCTCCTTGCTATATGAGTTGCAAACTTCCTGCAACAACATTACTGAGTCTGTTTCGAGTAGACCCTGTCCTAATATTTAATCCTATATTAACTATTAACATACATGTCATATTATACATGTGTCTTCTATGCTGGCCTGGGAACGAACAAATAACATAGAATAGGCCAGCCCCGACTCATGCCATGTGTTTCATAAAATTCGACTGAGGGAGATTGCCCGGTGTAGACCAATAAGCACCTTGGGGCACCCAAATAGTCTAGGGCAAACCACCAACAACAGCATACCCAAAGAGGGTTGGTGTCAGGCAGGCGGCCGGCTGTAAAATCTAAGCCAAAACCTTGAGCAGTATGGATGTTGTCATTACGTTCGTCGGTCTCTTGACATGATCCGTTCCGTCTCTTTTCTACGCATTAATTTATCACTAACACTTTTAAGGTGTGATGGATGATATGAATCAAAAGGGAGTGGATGGCTTGATGACGTCTGACCGATATGAATGGAAGAGCAAATTTACTGCGCCGACTCCAGATAGACTGGGAACAGGGCAGGGACAAGAAGACGAAATCACGCCTGTCAGCGACTGGCTGGCAATCAAACCTTTTTCATTGTATTTTGTATTTTTATAATTCCTTGTATTTGTCACTTTGATATTGTTCGTGGTCATTATCATTGCGCTGTCTACCGTTTTGTATTGTTGCTCCCTTTTACCGAAATTACATCAATTCATTGGATTTACTAGTGTTTCCTTCATCAGCCTTCATCGTTATACAGTCCACTGCACGGTTCGCTATCAACGCCTGTTATAATTATCCCTGAAGAGGATAGGCAGAGGTGAATCACGTTTCGCCAATAATGTTGGGTCCCATGTAATAGGAGGCGGAAGGAAATACGTTCACTAAATCGCAGTTCATTGCTAGGTTATAATAGAAAGCCAGCAGTTTTCCTCATATTTTACTCATCAATTTTATTTTATAACATGCTATGTTATATACGTATACATACGACAGTGTTTTCGCTTGAACTTTTCCCAAAATTCGACTGAATACGCTGAGAGAGATTTGTGCGACTCTATTGAATCATGTAGAAAGCATTCGTACCCTTGCTTGCGTTTAAAACATGATTGTTACAGAAGGAAGGAACTATTCAAATTGTAATTTACATTTCAAGTTAATTATACCATAGTACCTAGCTACGTATACATCATCTAAATATTGAACGATATTGTGTTTTAGGTGTATGATATAGCAAAGCGACGTACAAACTACCACCCCTACCTACCCACACCCATTCTTCCTAATATCCATCCATAGGGAAAGCTTGTGCCCCAACAGTGGGGACATATTATTTAATCATTGTTGAACATACATTACATACATAAATCACGCCTATATCCCCGAAGGGGTAGGCAGAGGTGAATTAACACCCACTTTACGCCAATTAAGTTAGGTCCCATTTAATAGGTGGTGAGCCATTTATCGGGCACGGATATTGCAGTACATTGCTAGGTAATCTAAGAGGAACGCTGCTGCCCATTTCGCATTGCTGTTGTAACCCTTAGGCCTCTTTTATTCTTCGGCGTGTCGCCGGTTGCGTACAAATATGAAGCTTCTTGTTAGCTTTCATTTGTTCCGCGTGAGGATTCCGTAGCTTCATACAAAATGCGCCGGTCAATCAGTAAACGCCGAAGAATGAAATTAGTCGCTTTGTACGACACCCGCGGGAGAGATGGGGTGGTGACAATTGTATTCTGCTCTGACACCACACGGCTACAACATTGAGCATTGTTGAACAACGTTGAATATTTACGCAATCACTGACTGAGCACTGTAATTTACTGCGGCATTGAGCTCTTCCATAATACTTATCATTAATTATGCCATAATGATGTATCCGTTAACCTTTTTAATAAAGCATACCGAAATAATGATAGATGAATCCTGTATATCGTAAAATAATTAATTTGCTGACATAGATAGCTCACTGTTCAGTTCACAGTTCATTGGCTGCTACGGCCATGATGAATTCGTACAGTACCGCAGAGTGACATTGTTTTATGGAAGTAACGAAACGTGAAAAGTCGGCGGCAATCAGTCAATTTGGCTTCGACTGGCAGTTGTTTTTATATAAAAATGAAAGTATAATCAATTAAATTTATTTTTGCTTCTCAAAAATACACTAAATTTTTTGTAACTTTGTACCAGTAAAATTGTACCAAAGTAATTACCCAAACGGGAATAAATCAATGTATATTATTTACTATGTAGATAACTACAAACAGATATATCCGCTCCTATTCGTAACGCGTTACGGCGCAATGAATCTATCTGGATATGCCCGTCATATTTAGAGAAACTCTTCATGCTGGAATGCAAGACTTGAGGACTCACCGAGGTCTTCGCCTTCCTCAAAAATCCGGGTAAATGATTTATAGGAACGGCCAACAATCTAGGTCCCTCCAACCAAATATACCTGCCAATGCAAAAACGAATGAAAATGCTATTTTTTAAACGTGTCTTAGGGCCGGTTTTCGCCCTAGTTTATGCATAGTTAACTGTTAACCAATTGTTAAAAATTTTTACTTACCTTTAAATATCACTGATATTTAAAAATTAGTAACAATATCAGACTGATATTTATCCATTAGTATCATTAGTAACTAAAATTGTTATTAATGGTTACTTAACAGACTGATTTTTAGCAATTAGTAACAGTTTTTAACCGCGAGGAGCTCGCTAGCGCAGGGGCACTACGCGCTTGGCGTACGATTGCGTAAATTAAGATATTATTATATGGTGACCAAAAATTTATGACCCTCCGTGCTTCGGAAGGCACGTTAAGCCGGTGGTCCCGGCTGCATCTGCAGTCGTTAATACCCACCAACACGCCATGGGCCAGCGTGGTGGGTTACGGCCCAATCTCCCTATATTCTTCCATCCATAGGGAAGGCCCATGCCCCAGCAGTGGGGACATTAAAGGGCTGGTGATGATGATGATGATGATGAACAGTTTTTAACAATTGGTTGAGTTAACTTTGGATAAAAAAACCGGCCCCTAGCCACTGTTGATTGACCTGACTACTGGTTAACTGTCGCACGAAAAAAAAAATAATAATATTCGACATAATTATATTGTATATCATTAAAAAAAACTTTCAATCAAAGTTGTAAAAAGTTCGACAAAGAAGAAATCCATTTTTTCATAATTATTACACAACTTACTAAAAGTATCAAAAAGGGCACACCGTATAATTTTCCGTTCGAAATATTCACAAAGGAAAAGAGTTATGTTACTTCATAAAAGTGTCGTTAAATATTCACGATACAATATCGGAGAGGAGTTAAATTGTATGCTTTGTTCAATATAAAAACCGGATATTCCATATAATATTTTCTAGTCAAATGACACAACTACGATGTCGGACGACAATAAGCTCATTGCTCGCAAACAAATACACGAAACTCTAAGAAAATGCAACTTGGTCGTGAGGAGGTTAGGCTTGTCTTTCATTGACGACCCACCGAGAAGTGTGTGCGACAAAATTAACCTGTATTCGTCACTAGCAACTGCTTTGGTGCTTCTGTTTACAATGTTGATAGGGGAATTCGCATTCACCGCTAGCCTGGTAGCCACTCACGTCTCTTTAGAGGAGTTTTTAGGAGGCTACTTACACATCGCCGGCTATGACACAATGAGTAAGTTTTTTTGATAGATAAATTAATACATGACCCTAGCCTTAGCCTTAACCATTCATTGGGTGGTTAGTTTCACTGTTAAAATCTTTTCTAACATATTTCCTTCCATGATCAACTTGAAGAGGTTGCTATTTAGAAATAAGGCCGCCTATTAAGCTATTTGTTTAATTTGCTGTCCCTCGTATTTGTGTATTCTTAGGCTCAATAAAGTATTTGTATTGTATTGTTAGGTATGCTGGCTACCATCCCAGAGAATCCACATTCGATTTGTGGTAAATGCAAATGTAGGGAAAAACACGTAGTTTATTCTTGAGTCATACATACAGAAACGATCCTGTTTATAGCCTAAGTGGTAGATAGAGCTGTAATAACATTCACATTTAGCCAACTACGTAATGTCAAGTTAATGCAAGTACTTTATTAAAAAGTTTTCAAATTTAACGGTTTCACTAAACAGCATTAGGGTCTATTTTCCAATAACTGTTTCCAACGCAGGCTTCGGCAAACTGTTAACAATTTGGTACAAGCGGAACGCGTTCCGGCGGCTGGTAAACGAGTTACCCGACTTTTGGCCTGTAATTGAAACCGATAAGGAATCTACGGAGATTAAGCGATCCAGCCTCTCCGCGCTGAAGATTGTACAAAATTGTAAGTCAAAATAGAGCTAATCCAATGGAGAATCAACGGACAAATTCGAACCCAACAATTAGGGTAAAACGGCTCACTTAATAAAACGCCTCGCTTATTCGTATTAGCGCATACATACGTGCGTATGTATGTCGCCAATACGAAGAAACATTTCTAAAGACGCATTTCTTACGAAGCAGTACTGAAAAAACATTTCTTAAATAATATGCATGTATACAAAATGTATTGAACTTAGTTGTACACAATACATACATACATACATAAATCACGCCTATATCCCCGAAGGGGTAGGCAGAGGTAAACTAACATCCACGTTTCGCCAATTATGTTAGGTCCCATGTAATAGGTGGCGAGCCTATTGCCATTTATCGGGCACAAAAGTCGCAGTACATTGCTAGGTGGTAGGTATTAGAGGAACGCTGCTGCCCATTCCTCATCACTGATATATCCTTAGTCGCCTTGTACGACACCCACGGGAGAGATTTGGGGTGGTGACAATTGTATTCTACTCTGCCGTCACCACATGGCATTGAATAGTCACTAACGTATTTGGTGAAATAAGTCCTTATATTAACGTACAATATAGCAGGTTTTAAAAAGCTACATATGTCTTAAAGAATAAAGATTCAGAAATTCTTTATATATGAAGGTGGCAAAACCAGGCTATTAGTACGCCTTGTAAAACTGAGGGTTTCTTTTCATCGAAATTTGGAGATAGGTCGCTTCGACCCTGGGGGTTCCATATATTGCCTCTGACTTCAATTATTCCCTAACTGGAACAAATGTGAAAAATATCGAAACGCTATAACAGAGTGTGTTATAACGGAGTAAATTCTCAGGGGACCACAAGAGAGGTTTTTATATAGAACTAGTGGTCGCCCGCAGCTTCGCTCGCATTAATGTCGGTTGTTATATAGCTTTCCTCAATAAATTGATAATCCAACACAAAAATATTTTTTCAATTTGAACCAGTAGTTTCTGAGACTAGCCCGTTCAACGTTCTTTAGCTTTATAATACACTAGTGGACGCCCGGTGCTTCGCTCGCTTTAATGTCGGTTGTTATATAGCCTATAGACTTCCCCGATAAATGAGACTATCCAACACAAATATAATTTTTCAATTAGAGTCAGTAGTAGTTCTTAGATTAGCGCGTTCAACCAAACAAACAAACTCTTCTACTTTATAATATTAGTATAGATTATAGCTGTATCTATATTTTCAGTTTATACCATGAGTACTTTGTGCGGTCTGTGGGGATACAATCTAACGCCGATCGTCTTGCACTTATACTACAGCGCCAAAGGAGTGCCCTCGAGCATCAGGTTGATATGGCACGTGTATTACCCATTCGATACCTCTGAAACATTCCCACATACGTTCGCTTACATATTCGAAATGTTTGCTGGTGAGTATATATTGTTCTCAATTCAAATGTAGGTTACATATAAGTTCCTACGAATGTATTTTCATCTACATATCGGGATATCAAACTGTAGGTTTGACGGCCGCCTCGGTCGAATGCTCAGATTGCTGGGTATTGGCCAAGAGGTCCCGGGTTTGAATCCTGGTAGGGGCAAACTTTGTGGTGACCACAAATGTTTGTTTCCGAGTCATGGTTGTGTATATGTTTATGTAGTATATTTTCAACATTGATATACATAATTATATTAAAAATATGTCCGTCATCTAGAATCCATAACACAAGTGCTTAGGCTACTTACTTTGGGCTAGATGATAGGTGTGAGTGTAAAAAAAAATATTTATTTATTGATTCAGGTAAAATTTTGCTCGTATTTCGACTTTTAACTTATGGAGTTTAAATTAAATATTGAATAATTAGTGTTCGTTAATCATCACCAGCCCCTTAATGCCCTACTGCTGATGCACAGGCGTAGCCTAGGAATGGAAGAAAATAGGGAAAATATTCCATAACCTACCAAGCTGGCTCATTGCAGATTGGTAGGAATTAACGGGGTACAGTCGGGAGCAACGGCTTAACATGCCTTTCCAAACACGGAGGAAATTGACCTAATATATTCCTGATCACCCATCCAATGATCACCACTCTCTCTTAATCAATTCGCCATCGAGCTCCTCATATCCGGAAAAATAGATACAAACTCTAAAATTTTTGCGTTCGTTTTTCGACTATTACTTTTATACTTTCAATAGAAAAGTAATAAAAAAACTTCCATTATTCTGAAATTTGTCTATTGCCATCTAGCGGGCACACTTATTTTTAGTTTTACAAGATTTTCTATTTAAATCAGTTAAATTTCCAGGAATATTTTCGGTCTGCTCAATGATGGGGGCCGATCTGCTTTTTATCACCATGGCCAGTCACATCAGCATGCTTCTGCGTTTGTTGCAAGTGAAAATAAGGAACCTTGGCAAAACACAACCGGGCCGAAGGAACGATGACGGTGTCTACCTGGACTGCTATCCGGATATAGTCGAGCTGGTGCAAATCCATCAAAGATTGATCAGGTGTGCAACTTTTTGATCATTCCATTATATGGATGATGATTTTAACAAAGAATCACCTGAAATAATGATCTAAGATTATTGATAAAAATGGTTTGAATTCACAAACTACGGCTGGAGTTCACCAACACTTAAACAGGCGATTATTAACCGTCGATTTTTGACATTTGATTGTATGGAAGAACTGACGGTTATCTTTAAATCGCTTGTTTTACGTGTTGGTGAACTTTGACTTTAGTGCACACGATGTTCTAAATTCAAATTTACTTTAACTACTATCGGATAAAAATGGCTTTTGCGCTCAGATACCGAAGAGCAAATAATATTTTTCCGAGATGGGGGGATTATGAATATGTAATTTTTGTATTTTGTGTTTTAGTTACGGAAACGATTTGGAAGATGCGTTTTCTCCTGTCAATTTGATAAATCTTCTACTGAGCTCTGTCAATCTGTGTTGCTGCCTGTTTAATGTTGTGGTATGTCACTTATCACTACTCATTTCAATACAAATAATTATGGAGATCCTATGTTATTCATATAATGCAACTCTTATATCTATAACTTTATGTTTATTTTACTACTGCAAATCAAATATCAATAATAATATCAAATATCAAAAAGATTTTCCATTTCATTTACATGAAATGGCAAAACATTTTGATGGGAAAACTTCAATCATAACCTTTTTTGTTAAATTTTACAACATTTGAAAGCCTAATAAAAGCATCGGACAACAAGGATCAAATTATGTAAAATACAATAAAATTGTTAGTTTTAATTTCATCGTAATGGCATACAAAAGTATTCGATATGGTTGAACATATTATAATACTTTTATCATCATCTTTTTCAATTTCCCACGGCTGAGGCCTTTCCTTTGGAAAGAAAAATTATCCTTAATGCACCACACGTGCACAGTTAATTAGTTAATAAAGTCTCAGCTATGCTTCCGAAATCGGCAACTTAGAATGATTTTTCAATCTGGAAGCACAGAAGAATACGATATGAAGTTTCATTTTCATTAAAAGAAAGATTAGGAAACACACGGTTTCTTCATTTTCATTTTCAATATCCTTAAATCTCACAGCGCAGTAGGTACGTAAGCAAAACAATCGGAATAACACTGTAAAGATTGGACGGGATACAATCCTACAACTCATTAATCAAACCGAAACATACCGCATACACGACTGAAGCATTAAATCTCGCCGGATGTCGGAAATACAGACACAGCCAAAACGCCTGTACGCCTCCAGAACCCCCTTTAATTTATTTCCATCAAATTTCATGCCATCCGACGCTTGCGACAGCTAAAAGCTTTTGTAAAAGGAACCTTAAAGATAAAACCTTAGGTACTAGTGAACTAAATGAGCACTATGCTAGACTCTTCGATGAGGCACCGAAAAACTGTACGCTTGTTTACCGTCTTTTGTTTCGTTTGAGAACTATTGGGCTAGACTCTCTGCGGCCAAAGCTCTTTGCCACTACCTACTGTTTTGTTTTATTTAACTTCGAGCACATGTCTTTAACCAACATAGCCGCCGTAGAAATCTCAACAGGCTGATTCCGTAACTCTGTAACCAACAATTCTCAATTGTACATAATACAATGATTGCTGCTGTGATTATGTATGATTTGGCAGTCTTTCACATCGCACTCTGTTAACAACTGACTGTCGAATCGTAAATACCTACATCATTGCAAAAGCATCAAATCAATCAATTTTAAATCGAGAACGTTAGCAACATAGTTTGATACGTAATCAGCCTGCTGGTGTAAGCACTTCAAAAAACAAACGACGCTCATGAATAGGAAGATTGTCTTTAGTGAATAGAGAAGATCCATAATTTTATACCCAAAGAAATACAATACTACGTAAGAATGTTACCAAAATCTTGAGCAGGGTGGATTGGAATGTCGTCATCCCAATCACTCTCTACGTTCAACGATTTCTCGACATTGTCTGTTCTACCACTTTTATATACATTCATTCTTCACTAGCACCATTCCGGTGAGATAGATGATATGAATCAAAAGGAATCGGATAGCTTAATGACGTCTGCACCGATATACATAAATGGATGGCGGAATATACTGCGCCACTGGGACAGGAACATGGCAGGACGATAGAAATTTTCGTTTTGAATTTTACTGTAGTTTTCAAAACTTTTTAATTTCTTTTTCTTTCAGTTCCTCAACCCGTGGGAAGAAGTTAATGACAAATTGTTTGTGGTAGTAGCGCTCGCTCAAATGGGTATGATTTGCTGGTACGCCGACGATATTTCAAGAGCGGTGAGTTCTATTATGTGGGCAAGCGTTTAACGTATTAGAAATAATACAGTCGTTTGTGAAAGGAAATCTGTACTAATGTTGCAGATAAAATGACTTTCTATCTGTTTGTTGTTTCAACTTTAGAGACAATATTATAAATTAAAAGAGATAAATATACAAAAAAGTAGATGTAGAACTTAATTCATTGTTTAAAGAAGGTAACATCCTTAAGTACTGGCGTAATAAAAAACAATTGCATGTGTTAATTTTCTTTTTCTTTTACTACACGCCACTTCCAGAGACTCAACAAAAGTAAAGTTTAATCTTTCTGGAGTAATCTTTAATCTAAGTTTATTGCAACGTCAATGAGATAAAGAGAAGTGAAATGCTATTTCAATAATTAGGTGCTGTGATCATTAATGCCACAGTATAGCTTATTGTAAATAATCATAACAAAGAGTTACGTCTTAGCATATTTAGTTAAGATCAACAAATATCAAATTGAGTCAAAATATTTGGCTTTTGACTACGGAAAGGGTGAAGTTTACACTAAGCACGTGGGGACTATGGATAGTATATGTATAGGTATGATTGTCCATAGTCTAATCGTATGATAGACTATTGTAACAATATGCGACGACACATTCAAATCAATTCTAACCTGGGTCATATAGAAGAAATTATCTTGGGTTTGAATCTTAACGTTTGGTAATAAGAGCGAAAATATTTTCGTGGAACAAGTCTACAACAATGTATTACAAAGCGTAGTTCGCATATTGTTACAATAGTCAATCATAAATTTACGATTAGACTATGGACAATACCTATATAAATACTATCCATAGTAAATTTTTAACGGTATATTCTGTAATTATAATTTACTGTAACCGGTCTAAACCACTTTGGAAAATTAATAATGTGCCTAACCTAGAGCAGTAACCAACACTTAAAGCCTGTGGTCAAAATTACTTATCAGTCAAAAGTGGTTTTGGCTGATGCCCTTAGTCAAAAACAAATATTACAGCAAAAACTAGCCAAAGGTCTTGGGCGGCTAAAGGCTTTGACATATAATACAGTTTCCCAGTAGAGCATTTGTCTCCACGTTATAAATCATTTTTCTCTTCTATATGCTCTGAATCCCAGTTCCGGGTGTGATCCGGAGAAAAATGTTGACTCTTAAAATAATGTTTCTTTGAATGCAAAATTATGACTCGGCATCGTATTGCACCAAGAATATGTTCGAATTTATGAAGTAGGTCTTTGTGTTTTTTGTGTACCTATAGACAATATTATTATATTTAAATTAATAATCGAATTATATAAAAATATCTTCAAACATTTTCGTATCACCTAAAACGACAAAAAAACTTTTGCATTCAATCTTAGACTCGATATCTAGTTTTCCATATTGTAACATTATTACCTAAGAAATACAACATCACCATCGTAAGCGACATGCTTATAAAACTATCCTTCGTCAGCAAAATCATTCCGATTTTGTAGTACCTCATATTTATAAAGCCAAGATATTTTTTATTATTTTAAAATCAAATTTAGATTAATAATAAATGGTTTTACATAAATAGGTACTTGATGATTATAGAACATACCTAGTGAAGAACCGTTCCATCATAATTATGAGCAACTTTTATCGAAGAGACTAATTGAAAATTGTCGTTTTTATGTTTTTTGTTTGTTTTTTATTTACGTTGCAACACGAGCCTCAACCTTTTCAGAGCGTAGGAGTAGCAGACGCTGTGTTCCATAGCGGCTGGTACAACTGCAACGCGCGCTGCCGGCGGGCGCTATTAGTCTTGCTTCAAAGGTAACGCCGCTCTTTGAATGCTCACTTCGTTTGCAAGTTGGCTAATTGGGGCTCCAATGGAGTGTGAATGTAGGCAACATTGCATTTGCCGGTGAGAATTTAAAGTGCTATTCATGTGTACATGTTCCAGCAGATTTGATTGTAAATACGAGACATTAAAATACTTTATTACTGCATTTTGTTGTAGGTTACTATAATACTGGCTGTAATATTTTTACGAGTCCATGTCACTATCTGCAGTCGGCGGCGAAACTAGCCATTAATCCGGTGTTCCACAAACGGTCTAAACATGTGGACATTAGGTATCACTATAAACGTGAGGTTGTTGACAACCAAGTCATTGAATTGACATACATGCCGTCTGACCAAATGATTGCCGACGCTTTTGCGAAGGCGCTACCTAACTGCAAATTTAAGTCATTTGTTCAGGACATGCTGGATGTCGTCTAAAATTAAGAGGGCGTGTTTTGGTTACTATAAAACTGGCTGTAATCTTTTTACGAATCCATGTCACTCTGTTAGATGGATAGATTTATGTCACTTGTTTTGATGGTCTTGATATATTGATTTTTGCTGTGTAATTCTGCTATTTATTATATTTTATTTATTTAAAATATAGTTGTTATTTTTATCCACAAAGAATATATTTACGAGACATTTTCTTTTATTATGGGAACATTACATTATTTTGTTAAAAATGCCAGTGCCTCTATGTCTAGAGTCTAGAGGACTAATCGATCTAAATCGAAGGTTAAAAATTATTTTAATTTTAATGATTACCATTAATTTTTTTTCAGATCACAGAAACCTCTTTACTTCACTGCATTAAAATTTAAAATGATCACAATGATCACATATGGTTCGGTTAGTACCTATAATATTTGTCTGGATAAAAATAAAACATTTCTTAATACGCTAAATATATTACGTTATTAATACGAATAATTATTGTTTGTTCCAGTTCTTAACAACTTCATATTCGTATTTTACATTGCTTTACACGTCATATCGGCGCCATTAAAGTGTGTATGGCAACTGTGAGGTCAACGATATAGAATATTCCATTTAACACAATATATATTTTATAAACTAACTGGCGTTTTATTTAAATCCAGTAAAAGGCCTCAACTCTCAATTGGACATAGCTATGCGAAACGAACATACATACACATACATAATTCACGCCAATATCCCCGAAGGGGTAGGCAGAGGTGGACTAGCACCCACGCTTCGCCAATTAGGCTAGGTCCCATGTAATAGCTGGCGAGCCTATTGCCATTTATAGGGCACAAAAGTCGCAGTACTTTGCTAGGTGGTAGGTATAAGAGGAATGCTGCTGCCCATTCCTCATCACTGATTTATCCTTAGTCGCCTTGTACGACACCCACGGGAGAGATTTGGGGCAGAGACAATTGTATTCTACTCTGCCGTCACCACACGGCTGTTAATTACTAGCTGGAGTGAATGTATATACGCTTCTTATGGACATGGTTGCTCTATCCCAGACTCGACGTTCAAGAGCACCAAAGAACCAATAAGGGATTACAAAAAAAATTGTCAGTGTTAAAAGTTGCGCATTAAATGACAAATGTTATCAAGAAACAAAGAAAACATAAATTACTATTGCCACGGAAAAGTTGCTCTTAAGCCTTACTGATTTACGACCTCAATTGTGTACTGCCGACTTCCCTAATGTCTCCCGATAATGACGTCAAATAAAAACGTAACTCCATTAAAATTTCCCGAGTCAACTTTTAATTCTTCCCCGCTCTTTATTCGTCTCGGTTACATGAAATGAACTGTTCATAATTTATGGGGCGTGAAATGAAAGTGTCCCAATTTTTCTTGGGTGCGACGGTTGAAAAAGTTACAGTTGAACATTACCTACCTACATTCCATTCCATGACTATACATGAATTATGTGACGGAAATGTTTCCTTTCTTACCCGTATTTTTGATTACAAGACTGCCAATATATCTATTTATTTTCAACCTCAATACAATCAACCAGATTAATAGATACGCGGTAAACTTTATTCCTTCCTGGCGAAAAATGCAGTAACTGCAACATACTGCGTTTTCCTTTTGTAACATTGTTTCAGGTTTTATAGATAAAATGTCGCCTAAAGGTTATTTTTATCAATAAACACTAATGGACACTATAACCGTTATTATACATATACCCTACAGCCTTACTCGATAAATGGACTATCCAACACAAAAAAAAAATTTCAATTTGAATCAGTAGCTCCTGAGATTAGCGCGTTTAACCAACCAAACAAACAAACAAACTCTTCAGCTTTATAATATTGAGTATAGATGACTACTAGAATAACAATTGTGGGAAGTTTATTGAGGGTTAGATAGCAGTAACATTCTTCCTTAGGTAATGGTAGTGTACCATACGATTGTTTCTCATGTTTGGCGATGCACATTATTTGTTGTCTCGCTGGGTACGTACGTCGGGTGTTTCAATCCCAAACCAATTAACGACGACAGAGAGAGTGTGTGGAATGAGATAGTGCACCTGTGCTACGGGCCGTGGTATGCTAACCAACCATGCCACTGCGCTACGGTTCACAGGGTGAGATGCTCGCAAAAAGTAGAGCTTTCTGCTGCTGTTATACAACCTGGGGCCGGATTCTGCTAACGTAACAATCGTGTCTCAGTAGTTTTAATTATATTGCTTTATAACACAATTCCTGTTACTGAAACAAAAAATAAAATATGTATTTAAAAAAATGTATTTTTTTTATTGTTTTGTGACCAATATTTTCTTAACGTATTTTAGAATGTCGCTTCTTTTTTTGCGCTTTTTTTTGTCGCTTTTTTTATGAGTGTATGCGCATAAAAAAAATTATGGTTAGGCTATTTTCAATGGATTAAAAGTTAGGTTTAAATGTAGTAATTTAAAATATAATAATTCATTGACTTAAGTATCAGATGGTACCTATACCAAGTCTAGATAAAACTTTCTCATACAGATAGATTATAGGCATAACGATCTCAAAAGCATCAAATGGCAACGTTTTTGGCATTAAAAAGAAAGGAAATTTACTATTATAAAAGAAACTGATTTAAAAATAGAATATGGGTTACAATAAATTTAATCGCCTTTAAATGTAGGTACATTCATTAAGAAACTAGTTATTCAAAATCACGCAAAAGCTTGTCAAGGTTAAATTTTATGCCTACACTACCGCTGTAGTTTCAGGAGTTATGGCAGATTTAATTAAATTTTCTGCCGTAAATTCTCTGTTGTCGACACTAAAAAGTTATTGCACAACATCTTATTATGCATGGTACGTAAAACCAAGATAAAATTCACAAGATAAGTTAAGTTTATGAAAAGTTTCTTAAATATAATGATAAATGCATAGTACATTTTTAATATTAGCTATTTTCCAGAGTAAGTATAAACTATATTTTATTTAAATAAGACAGTTTGCCTAGAATTTTGGTAACTTAGAACGGGATTCCGAAGTTTCAAATGTATTATTTTGACCTACAAATTTCAAAGTCAAAGTCAAAATTCATTTATTCATATCTGGTATGATTACAATACACTTATGAATAGTCAAGACGCTAGATACCGAAAACCCGTGTGTCCAAGAAAAAAAATAGGGGAGTGCGCAGCATGCCTCAGTCTGTAATGATAGGTTTCCCAAACCCGCCCACGCCCCGATCCGCAACGAAGCGCCGACCCTGCCGCATTCAATACCAAGATGATACTAAACGCATCAGGGCCCAACGCTCCGCTAGCAGAACGGCACGCAAGTAGGCCAGTTTGACATACTGCCATAATAATATTATTATTTTCTTAACCAACAGACTAGCTTCTTTTCTTGACTATATAATATAATTAATAAATTAATTTTCTAGTTCTACTTATAGCCTTTCAGATACTTATACAAACTCAAGACTGTGATGAGATAAAGTGCTCAAATATTATAGACTCCGTCTGTGGCGCTGCTGAAAGGAACGGAATCCAAACAATCAGAACTTATCAAAATATTTGTCATCTGAACAGGGTTCGGTGTAAATTAAAATCTGAAATAGGTAAGTCTTAGAGTTTATATTAGATTCATATGTGGGCCTTCAGAACTGTACAAAAATAAATACATAGAAATGTGTTATAATCCGCCTTTTTATTACACATACCATACAGCTTGTACAGATTCTTAGGCATTGTTGTCATCGTCGCCAGCCGTTAAATGTCCCCACTGCTGGGGCACTAATTTGAAGGCAGTCGTAAACAACTTTTTTCAGTACATTTATTAAGTTTATTCAGCATCTTGCTGTATACCCCCTCAGTAGACAGTGGTATGCTAACACCTACATTACACCTTTAAAGTTCGGCCCCGCTGCAGTAAGACTCTCAGCGTTTGCTTTAAATGTTGTGGAAATAATTTTCTTAAAGTTATCGTACTGCCAATTTTGAAGCATTTCAATTGCAAAGTTACTGTGGTACGGTCAGATGAGCACTTCAGTACCTTGTCACAATAACAATTTATGAAGTACTAGGGCTATTATAATACTACAAAAACGACAACCTCACAGGGCGCCCTGCGAGGTTGTCTATGGTAGCGTGTCCCACCATTTCCGCGAAACAAACCAAGCCGAGGCCATTAAAAAAGTCTTGACACCCTTTGTTTTAAATACAGTGCTCACCTAATTATGTTGCTGACTGTACCTTTTGTTTGGTAGGTAAACGAAAAAGGTTATTTAAAAATAATCCTTTGTGTACAGCTAAGAACCGACGGACAGATCTGTTATCTTTTCATCTTCTAAGTATTTCATCAATCTCAGAAACGAAAACGATTTGTCAAACGCTAGATCTAAGTGCTTCTTACCTCGATGCCGGTAATTAATGGCGAAGGAAAAAGTTTAATTTCACTCCAGATCTTTCCTGATTTCTAATTACTGTTTCCGTTTTGTGTAATCGCATCTTGTCTGAAACAGCACTCAAAATTATATTTATGGGAAATGGCCAAATTCCAAATATTTTCCACTTATAATAAATATAACAGCCAATAGGACGCCCGGTTGTACAAACAATATTTTTTTAATATGTAACACGTTAAAACAACGATTATACTTACCAGTCTTACCACTATATAGAATCGGCGTGCAGGTCCATCGCGTGATTGAGAAAGGAACGCTAAACTGTGCACGAGACTCAGGGCCTGGGTGTGGATTTAAGGGATGAAAATGTGGACGATAATACATTAAAAAGTGTTTAAAATTGTATGTCAAATGCTCAGAGGATTTAATTGAATTCAATTTTGATTTCTAGAAAATCTACAACAGTGATTAAACGAAAACAGTAAGATAAAACGTGAGCCAAATTTCGAAAAAAAATATCAGAGTTAGTGTGAGCCGCCCTAACCCACTCAAAATTATACAGACATTTGCACGGTGTTTAATTACATCGTTATTGCGTTACAAATCCGTGGCAATATTAATAACAATTTCATTTGATACAAAAAACACCCCGAAAAATACATTTTACAATATCAAAAGTGATATTATAAAAGACAGGGATTAAATTGCCCGTCCGAGATTCAATTATCTGGTTTTTAGCCAACCTCCGGGGATTTTCGCGTAAATATATTGTTGGGCTTACATACCTATGTATAAAATAGGCACGGATAGACAGCATGTTGACACAGACCGACGACACTGTTTGAATGGAATTAATTTCGACTTTTTTATTAGATCCTTTTAGCCCACAATGTATACCTAAGGCCCGGCGCACATTGGCGGCACGGCTAAGGATCCTTCGGCATCCCTACAGTAGCGCACACTGGCGGTGACAATGCCGTGGTATCCTTAAGTGTGACGAGGCTCTCTTAGGTCTTGTCTTGTCGCGGTATCTCTAATTATCCCGAAGACTGAAGACTGAAAGCATACCGAGGGATGCCGAGGCGTTCCAAGGCTGCCGACACGGCATGCCGGAGCATCCCACGGCATTGTTTTTGTACTTACGACCTTCAACATTGAACTATCAACTTTATTTTCATACTCTTTAGTTATATTTTTATTCGTCTTTTAAAAATACCCTGCCATGCCGTGCCGCCAATCTGCTCCGGCCCTAATGCTTACATACAAAATTATATCACTCCTATTTATCCCCAAAGATGAGTTAAAGTACATCCGCGGAGAGATTGTAGTGGTGACTATTGTATTGTTGATCAATCGCATCCAGCAGCTTCCCTTACTTTATCGTTCACCTTGCGGGGGACAGGGCTACTAACGCTGCGTATAGTTCTGTAGCAACACGGAACCTATTGTGCTTTTTTCTATTGGTCTCGCATCCTTTTTTTCATGTATTCAAGACATCTACCAAGTTCCCAATTCTCAGTGCAACATAAGCCAACGGACGGACGGACGTCGCGCAAACGATTTCAGCGTGATAGGCGCCCACCAAGCCTGTAACCACACCTGTCCCACGTACTGCATTGACACGTACGAGCCGGCCTGCGCCAAGATATGGAGGAGCCCGATCTCGTACAAGTACCGACCAATGGTCAACCACTGCCACATAGACATGCTGTCGTGTGCGGCCGGTGTTAGTAAGTTCCGAGTGATCTGTTAGATAGGTACACACAGAAAACGTTTTGGACATCTGAAAGATATGTGTCAATTCATTCACAGCGGGCCACCCAATATTCTATCAACAGTTGTAGATAAACGTACTACAGCTTGCTTAGCAACTTCTAATATTTATCGTACTGTAACAAAAAATGCCAGGCTACTTAACTTTAGTCAGGTTACTTCTAACTGTAGATAGAATATTGGGACCCGCCGTTATTCTATAATGTTATTCTACAAGGGGTTGACAGTGGTGTATTTACACCTACCTATGGCCAAGGTTGTTTGGTCCCAGTGGGCAAGCTTATTGCCAGCTATCGGGCACGTATTATAGGTTAGGTGGTGTAGCAGGACCGCTGGTGCCCATTCGACATCACTTTTTTAACACTTGGTCACCTCGTACGATAGCCGCGGATAGATTGCTATTTAATGTGATAAGATTGATTGGAGGTATGAACGTCAGTAAGATCCTTTTCCAAATCGACTAATAATACTGATTTAAAAACACAAGATCTTACCTACGACGTTGATTAAAATTACAAAGTTTATTTATTACAATTTTCTACGTTATGATAGATTGGAAGGCCCAAGGTCAGCAAGGAGCATTATTTCTTGACGACATAAAAGTGTTCATTTAAGTGCAACAAAATTGCTAATCTTTACATTTTACTTGTTATTTGATTTTAATTTTAACATTATATAAATGTTAGAAAAATTAGTACAAAGATTTTAGTGGTTAGAAAAAGAATTTCGAAAAAATATGCATATATTTCCCGCCTCAAGATCATAATTTTTCGAAATTCTTTTTCTAACCACTAAAATCATTTTACTTGTTTTTAGACGTAACAATAGAGCCATTGGCAAGATGCTATACCAACCCTTCCGGGTTGTTGTTCATGATGCAAATCGCTGGTCTCAAATCGCTTAAACTCATTGGCGATATGCCGTCGCAGAAACCAAAAACTGATGGCAGAAGAAATTTGGATCAACGGACTCCGCAGAGCAAGCTGAACGATTTCTACGGCAAATTGTGGAGATATCATCGGAAAATTAATCTTCCTGATTAATCCCTTAACAACTACACTGGATTGGACTAATTATCAATTGTTACAGTTTTGTCAATTAAATAAGTATGACATAATGGAGACATTCAAAGTAGACAATTATTTAAAAGAAAAACCTCTTCTTCAGCCAAATACTTCTCGTATTATGTTCTCAAAAACCAACCATTAGATGAGTGACCAAATTCATATTATTTATTAATTAAGGTGTCTACCCTTTGTACTCTTCTGAACAATAAAAAGGATATAAGCAACACAAGGCGTTCTCTATCAGACGTTGAGGAGTGTTAGAATTATTAGAAAAAAATTGCAGCACGTAGGTACAACTTCACTGACGATAATTAAATGATGACAGTATGTTTACTACTACCAGTCATTAGATAGGTGACCCAAAATATATTAGCTCGAGTTGCTCTGTGCTTCGTAAGGCACGTTAAGCCGTCGGTCCCAACTTCGACTTCATCTGCAGTCGTTAATGATACTATTTGTGGGTTATCTGTGCCACATTATACCACTCTCATATTATTAACTATACATACATACATAAATCACGCCCATATCCCCGAAGGGGTAGGCCGAGGTGAACTAGCACCCACGTTTCGCCAAATATGTCAGGTAATAGTGGCGTCCCATGTAATAGGTGGCGAGCCTATTGCCATTTATCGGGCACAAAAGTCGCTGTACATTGCTGGGTGGTATAAGAAGAACGCTGCTGCCCATTCCTCATCAATGATTTATCCTTAGTCGCCTTGTACGACACCCACGGGAGAGTTTTGGGGTGGTGACAATTGTACTCTACTCTGCCGTCACCACACGGCAATTAACTATACCAAGACAATAATAACGACTCAACATAGAATATTCTTTCAAAATACTGAATATTTCATTGCTTATGAGTTTGGTTCTCTGGCGCACGTAGTATCAACAAAATATTTTATTGACACTGTTTTCCAAAGATAAAATCCATTTTATTGACAGTCGATAAAGGAATCGTTTCTGCTAACAGTTTTGACCTACATCTGTCAGACAAAAGAACTTACAGATCTGGGTACAATGAACGTCGGGTTAGTTCAAACATATTTCTTGATTTTCTACCTTTTCTTGCTAGGCGTAAAGTGTAAAATCTATTGAGAAAATTTGTTCTGACTTACTGTGGGCAGTACTTGAAAAAATATTCCAACTAAACTTTTAGGCAAAGGATCCAGCAGGTATCAGTAAGAACAGTTATGAAACTAGAAATTGTTGTGTTTGTTGGATTTCAGTTATAATCGCGCCTTAATGATTTTGTTACCACAATCGGAGAATGTCAACTGTAAACAATTGAAGATTAAATGTTAGAACGTCACGATGTGTGGTGTCGTGACGAGAGAGCAGGATGGAACTTGTCATCAGTCCTGTTTCCCGTGGGTGGGGTTGGGTCGCAAGAAGCAACTCAGTTTTATACGCAGGAGAAGAGTAAGCACGATAGATCCAGTATACAAAACGAATACCTCCTTGTCTTGTCTACCATTCTCATAGCATAAGCCAGTATACTCTACCACGTGAAATAGCACTAACTTATATATATACCTATTTACAGTATTCGGTGGTTGAGAATTAATAGTATTACAAGCAACGTTAATTGAGAACAAGCCACTACCTACAACCCCGCAAAAACTACAATACAGCCCGTGATTCAGGGCCCGTTAATGTGCGGGCCGCAATCGCCGGTAATTTGTGCAGGGCCCGCGACCTGTAAATCGGTACGGCTCCGTTAATCACGAGTCCACTTGACAATTTCGAGCGCCCAAACTGAATATCAATGCGGGTGGCTGATTTAAGCGGCGTGGGTCGCGAATGTTCGAGGGGAAGGTGGGCCAAACGGTGTGCGGTGACAGCAGAGACACTACCTGAAGGTCGAAGTACACACACGGTTTTTCAACCGTACGGCGTAATAGCCGTACGGTTGAACAACAAGGACATGAGGCCATAGACTGCCATACCACACTGATAAAAATCACGCCGTGCGTAGACGCGGCGCACCTGCGGCAGCGCCGTGCACGTCTCCAACCTTCCATAGTGATCCATACAACACTGACGACCGTGTGTATCTGTAACCTTGTGTGTATAAGAAGCCCTATTCTCTCCCGCGGGTGTCGTACAAGGGTTAAGATAGCGATGTGTAATGGGCAGCAGTGTTCTTCTAATACCAATAGGCAACAGTGCAAGTCATGGATGGCAATAGGTCGCCACCTAATTCATGGGACCTACATAATTGGTGAAACGTGGGTAGTGATTCACCTCTGCGTAGCCCTTCGGGGAGAAATGGGCTTGATTTATGTATGATGGAGGCACAATTGCCTGAAGCGGTTACTCTTATGTAAAAAAAAATCATACACCCAAGGGAGCAGTTTAAACCAATGGAAGGCTGATGGGAGTATATCGGCGTTAAAAATGATTTTATACATGAAAGTGTCCGCTTTAGGCAACGTGTTCGCTTTGGGCCACCTTCCCCTAAGCTTGAGTCGTTACAGAAGCGACGACCGGATTGAAACTGTTTGGATTGGATTTTTGCGAAATCTTTTGAAGTTTTCTTGGGGACTGCTAAGAGTTATGCGCATTGGCTAGCGCGCTAGGCCTGCGATTGCGTAAACTAAGCAATGTTCTGTGGAACCAAAAATATTTCTTTCTTTCTTTATATATCTTTTTATTTGTTTTTTATTTATACTTATACAGGGTATTTATACTTATACGGGTAATTATACAGGGAAGAGATAAATATTTTCAAAAATTGATTACTTCAAGATTTATTTACTATCTAAAAGAAAATTATCTTGCGTTATGTCATGTCATGTTAACTTTCCATAATGTTATTGAAATATTACTAGAGTTCGAAACCGCGTTCGTAATCCAATATGGAATGGAAGCCGTTGAATATGAAATCATTAAGCGTAACGTAATAAAAGTATATAAGGCGAAATACAATTACAAACTTCGACACTTACAATTTTAAGAAAGATTAAAACCCCGACTGAATAGGCCTCGTTATGCAAACGCGCCGAAAAGGCCGAATTCTCCCAACTAAATTTTACCATAGAAAGAGTTGGGTAATTTTATAAAGAAGACGGCCTCTTGACGGCCCTCTTCATTACGCAAATTGCCAATTGAGACTTTAATTAAATACCGCTAACGCGTGGAGAATATTTAAAAAATATATACATAGCGACTGTTGAGCACTAGGAGGCGCGACGGGAAAATTAGGAAATGGGATAATGTCATTTACGCGCCAGTAACGACTCGGGGAGATTTTAGTTAAGGAACTCTTTTTACGGAAAAAAGTTTAATATATTAGGCTAATATGGCTAGGCACAAAGAGAAAGAGGAGAGAGAGAGCTTCATACAATTGGGTGATGTAGGTAATTATCATTTTATAAAACAGCTAATATTTATTTCGTGAATTTGGAGTTGCTCCCATAGCGAAATTTGTTCAGTTTGATGGTCTGAACGAATCCCAAACATTTTTGCAGCGACCGAAAAGTCTCCTGGTATATTTAATTTAAATGCCGTGTAGTGACAGAATACAATAATCGTCAGCGGCGCCATATATCTCTCCGTCGTACAAGACGGCTGCTGTCATTCAAACGTGTACCGATCGACCGGCGCATTTTGTATGAAGCTACGCAACTGGCCACACGCGGAACAAATGAAAGCTACTATGAAGCTTCATACAAATAGTGACGGTCGCGTTCGCATGAGACCGGCGACACGCCGAAGAATGAAAGGGGCCTAAGGGTCAAGGCAGCTGTGTATAAAAGGTAACAGCGTTCCTCTTATACCACCTAGGAATATACTGCTACTCACGAGCCCGATATGGCAGTCGCCTATTACAATAGGACCTAATATAGTATGTAAAACGTGGGTCCTGATTCACCTCTGCTTGCTTAATAATTTAAACCGACGTCATCATCAACATCCCTTAAAAGTTCCCACTGCTAGAGACCTATTCAGTGCTGTCTGTGGGTATTACCGTTTGCAGATGCAGCACGGATCAATGGCTACATCATGCCTTTCGAACCACGTAGGTACCTACTCGAGATAATATGTTTTTGGTCACGCTAAATGGGTGACCAAAAACATAATTATTATCCAACCATCAATGAGGCGCGCTTATCCTGCAATTGCGTAAACTAAGCAATTTTCTCTAAGGCTGGTCATTGGATGGGTGGCCAAAAATATATTATCTCGAGCTCCTCCGTGCTTCGGAAGGCGTTATCCGTTGGTCCCAGCTGCATCTGCAGTAGTTAATAGCCACAATCCACACTGGATCAGCGTGGTGGGTTAGAGTACAGCCCATTCTCCCTATATTCTTCCATCTATAGTGAAAACCTGTCTCCCAGCAGTAGGAACATTAAAAGGCGGGTGATGATCCTTATATTCTTTCATCTATAGTGAAGACCTGTGGGAAAATTGAAAGGCCAGTGTTGATGATGATGATGATAACGCATCCAATGGTCCCTGATACCTGGGGGCCTACCGCCTAACTCGATTGCTAAAGCAAAAGCTATAGTTTATGACTTCATGCTGTCATTTCGCACCAAATGCACCTTAACTACCAGCGATAGCTTTGAACGAATGATCACCGAATGATTTTGTATGTATTTGGAAGAAAATCCGTACCCCCTAAAAATTCAAGATGGATGCTAGCTAAATTGATAGCCGTAAGCAATGCATTGCTTATAAGCTATCATCAGCAATCGTGTTAGGTAATCGGTAGGCCCCCTGATCCTGGCAAATGCGTAAACCATCGCAATCAGTCTTAGCGAACATTGATTGGGCACGCTACGTCACTGGGCCATCGGTTTCGGTAGGCACTATAACATAACGTCCCCTGAATAAACAAATTTTGGCGTGGTTTCTGAATAAATCCTAAGGCACATTGTTGTTTGGGTCGGAGCGCACGCTGCAATATAAAATATACCCCCATCCGGGTAGCCGGCCGCTCTCATTTGAATTGTTCACTAGATCACAATAACCGCGCTTCCCCGAGAAAAGGGTGAGAAAAATTAGCATCTTGGTTATATACATTATAACCAAAATGCAAAGAAAAAAAAACAGTATAGAACACAGAACAGATAGCTAGCTATGGCATAGAGCGTCTCACAGTTTAAGGCTAGCTGTTTGCAATAAGATCTGATGATTCTGATCTGCCACCCGCCAACACGCGGCACAAACTTAAGTCTCTCAAGACAGTAATTTTTTGGTTTCCAATAATCGGCTTTAGGGAACATTGCTTAGATAAGGCTATCGCAGATCGAGCTCGGTAGTGACTGCGTCGTCCATCTAATAATAAATAACAACTCTCTATAGGCAGAGGTGAACTAGCACCCATGTTTCGCCAATTATGTTAGGTCCCATGTAATAGGTGGCGAGCCTATTGCCATTTATCGGGCACAAAAGTCGCAGTACATTGCTATTGCTAGGTGATATAAGAGGAATGCTGCTGCCCATTCCTCTTCGTTGATTTATCCTTAGTCGCCTTGTACGACACCCACGGGAGAGATTTGGGGTGGTGACAATTGTATTCTACTCTGCCGTCACCACACGGTTCACTCACCGCAGTTGACCTCTGCCTACCCCTTCGGGGATATATGCGTGATTTATGTATGTATGTATGTGTAACTCTCAATACTTAACTTCAAATTCTTATTCAACTTTACTTAACCCCCTCCGTGGTGTAGTGGCTGTGGTCTGAGGCCCGGTTCAGTACCCAGAGGAGTACAGATTTATACTCGGTTTGGTTTCTGGCTAGCTACCTTATCTTATAAAAAAGACAAAGGTTCCAATGAAAAGTTCGCATGAGCTTCTGCCTAGCACAAAAAAAAACTTTTGCATGTCGAAAAACTTAGCTAAACTTTTTTCGAGCTAGCTTTTTGTAGATGCAAGCCAAATTGTCCTCGTAGCCACCCCTTTGTTCGCTTCGCCGCCGCCACGTCACGTTTCGCTCGGCTTTGTTTTTGTTTTAGCCACTGTACCAACCTGACAATATAACTTAACTCAGGCTAACCAAACAAAGTCCAGGGGCCGCAAGAGAGTGCACGTACGTAACGCTACTGCGTTTTATAGACGACGATTGATTTTTTCGATTGGACAAACACACGGGCGCAAAAAAAATTTATGTTACTTCATTTTCAAACAGTTTAGAGTAAAGCTAGCAAAAAAATATCTACCTAGCTACAGTTGTTTCTTTTTTAATTTCTTTAAACTTAAGTGCCCATCAGTGTATTTTCGTATAATTTTACATTTTGTCTGGTTTAATTAAATGACTGAATGTGATTCTTCTAACATAAACCATGAATTTATTCTTACTAACAATAAAACATTAAAATAACAAATAGCAAATAATTTTCAGTTTATTGGCCCTTAAACTATAATATTTTAATGGCCGGGATTTGTTCGAGTGCTCTATGTTTGTTTGAACACGGGCTTTGTTTATATTGCGTTCATATAATATCGTCTATATTTTCTAACTTCAATTTTGGGCAAAGAAAGCATTCAAAGGAAACTTCGACCAGAACGGGACAAACTTTTTGCCACGTTCCCAAGAATGCGCTGCACTGGCAAATACAAAACAGCCAATCAAACGCCCGTGCCAAGAAAAGACTATTTAACTTTTTAAAGTTAGTGCGCGTTTAAATTAGTTGTCTTAAGAAGCGCGCCTAAGGCGGCCACACTCACGTTCTGGAAACTCTTAACTCGTAGGTAGCTATAGTCAAGTCACTTGAGTAAAAGTCGGTACTTAAATTGTCATATTTTATATACAATATTCTTACTTTAGACAGTTCTTACTTTAGTAGTAATTAAGTATTTAAGTATTCTTACTTTAGACAGTTCTTACTTAATCCAAATTCTTGTTTAACCCTTATGTGAGTGACGAGGTACCCGGGTACCTTTAGCATTTTCAAATTTAAATAAAAGTATGTTTTACGCCTTGTAAGTAGTTGTGATTTCCTGAGAGCTCTTAACTATTTGTAAATTATATATTTGTTAATAATTTGACCTAGTCAACTGTTAACAGTGTTTTGTAGAAACCAAAATATATTTTAAAATCACAATAGAGTGACAAGGCACCCGGGTACCTCTTTGTGTTTTGTATGACTATAAAAAGAGTTTTTATTATTTCGTACAAAACATAATTTATATAAATTTTTCAAAATGTTTTATTTCTATAAAAAATTCCAAACTGTTTGTTTACATAGAATTGGCACAGTTCTCGAAGCAAGTGTTACATGTTGGACGAGTTACCACTGCATGTTCATCACAAACTGGTTTTTTGCAGTTAGTGCAGGCTTTTCGCGTTTTTCTTTGCTTGCGTTTGAGTTCTCTGCATAGGTAGCAACTGCCGACGACACGGCCTGTGGAATCTCATCTAGTCTGTCTTACAGAAATTGTAGATCTAGAAGAAACCGAAAGCCTTAGTTCATGGCCAAGCATATCCTGCATCGCCGATCTCACATGTAATTTTAATGTCACAATGCAATTGTCTTCTATATATAATAATGCAATTTTGTTCTATATTTTTACCACACAGTTGTAGACTCAATTTTTCAAAAACTTTCTACGCCTGTCACTCGAGACGACATGTGGGCTATGTTCCATGTAAATGATATATGCTGCCAAAGCTCAATGTCAATGATGTTGTAAAAAAGTGCTAAAGGCCACCGATTCGTTCTGCGTTTTACGGTATATTTTGTTAACAGCTTATCCATTCCAATCTCGTTTTCGATTTCAGCTTATGGCTCAACATCCGAAATTTTAGATCTACCTTCTTCAACCAAAGGAATATAATCATTTCCATTATCAGAAGCTCCAAACTCACCTTCGTCACTAGAAGATTCTGCTAATATTGCTAGTAGTTCTGTTGAGTTATATCTTATACACATGATCTTTGTTTAGAAGTACTCGCTCTAATATTCATAATAAAATAATTATAAACTCTCAAAATACAACTTCGTACAATATAAAGAAACATAGGTAAGTCAAGTGTCAATATCAAGCACGGTGCATTGAATGGATTCAGTGTTTCTTGCGCGCCGATAACCATGTACCTACCGCACTGCACCTCTCCTCCGCTTTGATCGCCACAGATCGTCAATTGTTTAGCTTTACTACAATAACATTATTTAAAGTATGTGTAACCTAAAACCTAAAAGCAGATCTTAATTTTTACATTGCTTTTACATTGCTTATAAACCATGCACAGCGTTCTTTGTGGTATAAACTGTATAAAGGTACCCGGGTACCTCGTCACTCTGTTAAAGGTGTTTTATTTGTCACTCACATAAGGGTTAAATAAATGCAAAACGGCTCGCTACCTATTACATGGGACCTGGGCGCCTACCGCCTAACTCGATTGCCTATGATAGCTATATTGCAATGCACTGCTTACGGCTATAGCAGCCATCCTGAATTTTTAGGCGGCTCGGATTTTGTGCCAAATTCATACAAAATCATTCGGTGATCATACGTTCAAAGCTATCGCTAATAGTTTAGGTACATTTGGATTTGGCGAAATGACAGCATGACGTCATAAACTATAGCTTTTGCTTTAGCAATCGAGTTAGGCGGTAGGCCCCCAGGACGCTAATATAATTGGCGAATAATAGAATAAGAATTTGCGAAACAATTCACATACATACAAATGACGCCTTTATCCCCGCAGGGATAGACAGAGGTTAATCAAATCAACACACCCACTTTTCTTTCAGGCACATAAATCGCCGTATATTGCTAGATGGTATAAAAAGAACGCTGCTGCCCATTCCTCATCACTGTTTTAACCCGTAGTCGCCTTGTATGACACCCACGGGAGAGATAGGGGTGGTGACAATTGTATTCTCCTCTGCTGTCACCACACGGCTTGATTGATGCTATTTTAAATCTGACCAGCCTGATTGTAGCGCCACTGTCATGTTCCATAAAGCAACAAATTAAAGTGTCTACGTGTTGATGTTTTGTGCTTACGGTTTCTGTCCTCCTCATATTGTTTACCTAATGACGCTCCAAAGGACATGTCTATTAATAAAACACCCGGGAACTCCCCTATCCTTGTCTCTTTTTGCGTGATTCAGTTCCGGAATTAGTTTACATTTAAATGAGAAAGGCCTCTTTGTAGGAATCAAGAGTATTTCCCTGATATAAATAGACATTTGTTTTCTCGGAAATCCGAGCTTAATACGGCGTACCTATATGAGAAATTCCTAGAATGCTAATATTGTTTCATTAATTGGAATTTATCGAGACAGAGATTCTTCGAATATTAGAAATATTCATATTGTTAAGGTAACATTAAATTTCCTTGGACACATATATTTCTAACTGCCGCACTCAGAGACGTCAATCAACTGACAATTCACAACTAGTCTCTATTATTGTCAGGTCTTTGGTCTAAATTTAAATGAAAATTTTTGACCATTAAGTACTCATTAAAGTTCGTAACTAATAACGTAACGTCAAAGTAACGTCTCTGAGGGCGGCAGTTAGACTTCTATTACTTTATACTCGAGTCTTCAGCTCTTATCATAGTTACGTGTTAGTATATAGTGTTTCCCGAGGTGCTTTTCAAATGTTTTTGTCACATACATACATAAATGATGCCTTTTTCATCATGACATGAAGATGTGTTTTAACACCCACGTCTCGCTAGCTTATTTCAGGTCTCATGTAATAATTTAAGGTTTGTTGTTGTGTATAAATAAATAAATAAAAAGTATTATTATATAAAAATTTCAAACTACATCTGCTTACTATTCGTAAATTTTCTGATTTCAAATATTCCCGCCTGTGATGATGAGGTTGTGGCGTAACCAATAGCAAGGCTTGGTTGGTCCCTCCACCAAGCATACACACCTTACTGATCACTGATTGGCTCCCATCGGTGTGAAAGAAGTTACTCGAAATATACGCGCGCCCGCAACCGCCAGCAAAATCTTCTTCTCTTCAAAATTCTTATGTGTAATTAACTAATTAATTAGTGCAACAAGGCAAATTGTCTTTCGTGTGACGCGCTGTTTTGGTGTATGAACGTGGACAGTGTTTACTGCGAGATCTCGAACATTCCTGATGGCCATTGGGACACGCTGGTGTGGATAGTCAAGGTAAGGTGTTGTATTTTACTTGCTTTGGCATTCGCCTGTTCGAACCACATCGATTTTCACATATCGGCGGGAATATTCTACCTAAATCGACTCCCGACCCAAAGTGACGTCAAGGGCCCCCGTTTCGGCAGGGCCGTTTCGTCACAACATCGTTGTATTATTTATTATATAATTGTAATATTATTTCGTTCCCATAAAACCTTACGGCGTAGACGAATTTTTGTACTCTTCAAACAATTTCCAAGAAATATCTTTTAGCAAAAATACTGCTTTCCCGGTTACCGTTAGTGGCCGAAGGCAGTGTTAATTCAGTGCGCCACTCGACGTTGGAAGTTGCTTCGGCAAAAGAAGAGCTAAGCTCACAAATACCCGCAGCACTATAACTTAGGGGTGTCCAAATGTAGGGAAAGTTAGCATAAAGTGAATACATTCCTCTAAGGAATTATGACATGAAAATTCATTCTTTCCCATCCATCTATCTGTCTATTGTATTCAAGAACAAAATTTCGACTCTTAATCGGCTGGCTAATCTAACCTAAACCTGCTAGTGGATATGCGCTAATCATTAATTAACCTAAGTTATTATGTATCCAACGAACAAAAATTTTTTTCATCCCACCATCTCGGAAAAAGGGTTTTTGCTCTTCGATATCTGAGTGCAAAAGCCGTTTTTATCCTCTAGAGGGTAAAGTAAATTTGAATTTAGAACATCGTGTGCAATGAGTTTGTGAATTCAAAACATCATTAAACCTATTTATTTCTACCTCCATGGTGCCGAAATTATCATGCAACCTATTTTAATTTGTTAAAAACTCAGACTCGGAACCTTCTTGGTGTATTTTTTTTGTAATTTGCTTTGCGCGCGCCTTTTCTTTTCACGTCATAAATTTGTTAAAACCTTGGAGTTCCGTGACGGTCAATCAGCTTGGCGTTAATCTTGCTTTAAACATTTTGATCGTCTACAATGCTTGCTTGATGTTTGAGTCAAGCATTTAAAAGCTTTTTAGCCTTTTAGGTTTGTTTGATATGTTTACGCTAGAAACGGAACAAAAACATACAGAAAATTAACGTGCTTGACTCAAGCTGATTGACCGTCTCGGAACTCCATTAGGGACGGTAATTTTTATTACTTACAGGTGTGTCTGGATAAATTTTGCGGGTGTGGCTGGGTGGATGGGTGGGTGTTGGAGGTGTGTCTGGGTGAATGGGTGTTTTGTGGGTGTGTCTAGGTGAATGGGTGTTTTGTGGGTGTGTCTGGGTGAATGGGTGTTTTGTGGGTGTGTCTGAATGGATGGGTGAGTATTGTGGGTGTGACTGGGCCATTCGATATTTTGTGGGTGTTTCTGGGTGAATGGGTGTTTTGTGGGTGTTTCTGGGTGAATGGGTGTTTTGTGGGTGTTTCTGGGTGAATGGGTGTTTTGTGGGTGTTTCTGGGTGAATGATTGTTTTGTGTGTGTTTCTGGGTGAATGGGTGTTTTGTGGGTGTGTCTGAATGGATGGGTGAGTATTGTGGGTGTGACTGGGCCATTCGATATTTTGTGGGTGTTTCTGGGTGAATGGGTGTTTTGTGGGTGTTTCTGGGTGAATGGGTGTTTTGTGGGTGTTTCTGGGTGAATGGGTGTTTTGTGGGTGTTTCTGGGTGAATGATTGTTTTGTGTGTGTTTCTGGGTGAATGGGTGTGTTGTGTGTGTTTCTGGGTGAATGGGTGTTTTTGGGTGTTTCTGGGTGAATGGGTGTTTTGTGGGTGTTTCTGGGTGAATGGGTGTTTTGTGGGTGTTTCTGGGTGAATGGATGTTTTTTGGGTGTGTCTGAGTGGATGGGTGTGTGTTGCGGGTGTGAATGTTGTGGGTGTTTCTGGGTGGGTGTTGAGAGTGTGTTTGGGTTAATGGGAGGGTGTTGTGAAAGTTTCTGGGTGAAAACAGAAACTGTTGTTATTGTATTTTTTTTTTTGTATTTTGCAATTTCCTCGTTGGGAGGGATGAAAAGTTACGTGTTCCACTCGAGTGCAAAGATTCTATCGCTCAGGATTCTAATTTTCCTTCGCTAGCTCGGTCATCAAAATTGAGCACGCGGTTAAAAAACAACTTTGCACTCACGTACAACAAATAACTATTATCCGACCCAAGAGTTACTGAGCGAAAAATCTAAAAAAGCGTCGTGTCCGCGAAGGAAGATGCCACTACAAATACGGAAATGTAATCAAGGCGCCGCGGCCTTCTCATGTAAGATTTCCGATATATTTTTCCATCCCTTCGCTCACACAAATCTCTATAATATTCAACTTGCAAGGAAGTAGTCTTATTGGGTTCCCTGTGCGAATGCAAGCCTACTATCTATTCTATTAAGACATATATTTATTTTCATAGATTCAAAGTTATGATATTCTTACGTCGATGTCCATATTATGGTTTTTATTCTATATAAATTATAACTTGTCGTTACATAATACTCTCCGTCCCAATAAAATGTATTTGTTTAGGGCCATTTCCCTAAACAGATTACCAAAAAAAGCCAAAGTAATGTCGTCATGTGCCGAGGCCGTAACTCCTTCATTTCTCCTCGAATTTTTGCAGCATATTCCTTCAAATATTTAAACAAATTCGTTCTTTCGAGCTGCAGTGTAGAGCACTTTAAGGCGAGGGCCATCAGTGAGGCACTGGCTCACGAGTGGGCACTAGGCGCCATGTAGTCTCGCTCCTAGTGACTTAATTAAGAGCAATGCACGAGCCGTCCATTAAGCGACCAAGACTTCTTGCAATGAACATTCCGCTGATGACCCATTGAATATGCATACACATGGGAAGAGCCATTTTAAAAGTATTTAATGACATGCTAGATTCAAATCAGCTCCTTTCCGGGCTTTCTCGACGTTTCACATCTTCATTAGTACCTATCCGTTTTTAGATCATATAGAAATTTAAAAGTTGAATATGTATTATGGTTTTTAATGAAACACAATATACCAGTTTGAGATATGGATGTCGCAGCCATCAGTATTGTTGTTTTTTTTTATTAATTGGAACTAAAATTTTTAAGGGCCTGTTTCACAATCGACAAGTAAGTTCTAAGTAGCTTACTTCGCAGATCATTTGACAGTTGTAATATGAAATATATGTCAATTGATCTGCAAAGTAAGCTACTTCGAACTTACTTTTCGATTGTGAAACAGACCCTTAATGTATTAATTAAACTTACTTGATTTATAATTTTTCTAATTGTAATGTTTACTAAATGTAATTTTCAACCATCACGACACAAGAAAGTAAGCGAGTTAATATTTTGTAATTTATTTGAACATTAGATGTGTTAGAAAAATTATTACAAATAAAAGAAGTCAGAAAAATTATTGTCCTGATGCGGGAATCGACCAGCCAGGAAAAACTAACAAATCTTCAAAGATTTTGTAGTGGTGACATAATGTTTTCTGTTCTGCTGCTACCTCACGGAATCTTAGATTAGGTACAGAGAGACCTTAGATTACAGAGAGAGAGATTTTCAATACACATAAGTATAAATCTGTATAGTAGGTACCAGCCACACAGAAAGGCAAACAAAAACAAGCTACAAGCAAATACTCATTGTAGCCGTCAATGTTTTCCAAAGAACTGTTCACAATACAACAAAGAACAGTTTCAAACTGAATTAGGTATTTCCGGGAAATCCAACTTCACATAGGAAACCCTACAATCTTCAACCGCAGTTTGTGTCAAGTTGCGGTAAATTATTAATGTTACAAACCATTACTTCCCACAATAAAGTGAGAGTAAGCACTGTTTTAATACTTTCGACTGACGTATAATCCGGCACTTGAGGCTCGTAAGTAAAGTAGTACGGCTGTAAACCAAATACTAGGCCCTTGAAAAGCGACCTACAAATTCCACAAATTGTGACGGCAAAGCAGAATACAGCTGCCACCAACCCCCATCTCTCCCGCAGGTGTCGTACGAGACGACTATGTAAAGACAGCGATGAGTAATCTTAAAACAGCGTTCCTCTTATGTCGTTGATTGACGTGCCCGATAGATATCAAAAGACTTGCCTCCTATTAGATGGGACCTGACAGAATTGGCAAAATGTTGGTGCTAATTCACCGCTGTCCACTCCTTGGGGTTATCCCCAAAAGGATAGACGTGATGTATGTGCCTGTTTGTTTAAAATATTAAGATTCATTTAATTCCGAATATAGAAATAAACATACAATTATTGGAATACAAATTGACTCCCCTCTACTTGCAATAAACTATCATAATCTGTATCCTGACTGGGTACTTTGCTTGGGAAACCGATGAACGGAGAGAATGGTTGGACTGACAACATTCCATGTGTTTTAGAGCTAGCCGTCTGTCTGACACCAACTCTTTTGGTAACACTGATTTTTCTGACATTTTAGTAAAAAAAAATCTTTCATACCTCTATTAGCACTAGGTTCGACCTCTTAAATTGTCCATAGTCTTCCATCCCTAGGTAACGACTATGCGCCAGAAGTAGGTCAGATAGGCCTGATTATGATAATAATAACATAAATCACAGGATCTGTGGTATAACACGATTTACTTTAAAATGTAAACCAACTAATGGATCTAATATGTTTAATTATCATCCCTTTCTTCTACACTAACCCTTATTTGCAGAAACTTCGAGCTAGAGCTAAATCATCCGGGGTTTATCTTAATCCCGGTTTTTAGAGAAGATTACGTCGTCAAAGTAACTTAGGCATGCTTTATCAGTGTGAATTAACAAATCCTTTGATAATTCATCCTAAATAATAAATTAACTAAGGAACTTCTAGTAAATCCTGCTATTTCATCAACATTCTATTAAAATTAATGTTTTAAATATTCCATCACCAACAATGTATTGTCCTGTGAGTATAATTTAGGGAGAATTGAAGTTTAATAAGAAGGAAGAAAAATCTAACAAAACTGTTAGAACAATTTTTAGAACTACAAATTTAGTCAAAGAAAAAGAATTTAAGAATCACGAAAAATAGAATTAACGAATTCACGTCAGAGACTGCTTGTAGCAGTCTTCTACGTGAACTAACTTGCCATTTATTTCTCTAACTTTTAACTTCACGGCATAAGTCAACAGGTACCCTCGCAATGCGTAAATAACCTTCTTAGCACATAGCAAGTGATCAAAAACACGATTAATAATATCTTAACAGTTTCGATCAGAACTTAAAAGCCGTTATAACTTTTAAAGGCACGTATAAAACCGTGCAAGGCTAAAAGCTGGTAAAATGCAGGGTTGCCAAGTTAAACACTTTTAAGCTCCATAATAATGTTACGATGTGAAACTGTACAAGTTTCAAGCTTAGAACACACAGCGGCAGGGTAGCGGTGTAGCGGAAAAAGTGGCGCGAAGCCGTATAAATTAAGTAACAAGCAAGACAGGGGCCTGATTCTTTTGGTTTGTTGAATAACTGCTTAAAGGTCTCTGCATATGTAACGAGACAATACCTCGGACGGGACGTGGACGGGACGGGGACGTGACTGCCTCGTTCAAACGCCCCGTAAGTGCTACGTTTACATCCCGTCCGTGACACATTATGTCATTCATGTACATTTTGTTTTACTTCTTCCTGGCCTGTTCCCAGTCCTCTTCCATTCATATGTCGGACGTCATAAAGCCATCCGCTCCCTTTTGATTCATATCATCCATCTCACCGTAAAGGTGCTAGTGATGAATGAATGTATAGAAAAGAGACTGAACGGACCATGTCGAGAGACCCATGAACGAAGAGAGTGATTAAAATGACAACATTCCAATCCATACTGCTCAAGGTTTTGGCTTAGGTTTTACAGCCGGCCGCCTGCCTGACACCAACCCTCTTTGGGTACGCTGTTGTTGGTGGTTTGCCCTCCACCATTCGGGTGCCCCAAGGTGCTTATTGGTCTACACCGGGCAATCTCCCTTATTCGACTTTTACGACACCCATGGGATGAGTTGGGGCTGGCCTATTCTACGTTATTTGTTCGCTCCCAGGCCAGCATAGAAGGCATTCATGTACATTTATTATTAACCGATATTTCGCACTTCCCCGGCCCGTTCACGTCCCGCCCGAAGTATTATCTCGTTCCGTATGCAGAGATCTTAACATGCCTTCCGTGACAGAATATAATTTTGGTGCCCCATCCACTGAGGTGTAGGTACTGTGAAAGATTACAATTTGACAATTTTTACTACCGCTGTATCTCCCGCGGGTAATAAAATCATGAAGAGGAATGGACATGCTACGTTTTGTTGAACCACCTAGCAATATACTGCGATTTACGTCCGTACTTTCAATAAAGTGCCTTTGGCAGCCCTGTGGCGTGTGTACGGCACAGGGTTGTCATCGTGACACAATTTATAGGCCATCGGTTTGATTAGCCCGAGTACTTCACGTAATGGATGGCATTTAAATTGGGCTCCTGTTTAAAGCATAAATCTCCATATTTTAACCAAACATTCTATTTATTACACACAAACCCAATCCAAAATTGGGTGCCTGATAAAGCGACTTCAAATTTTATACAAAAAAAAGTTTTTATGTTATGAAGTTGGATTCAGGATGTCTAGAGTCAAATATTCAATTATATATAAAATTGTTAATAAGTTTTCTTGGCTTCCGAATTGCTTAATATTTAAATAAGATGATACCTGTATAACCGGAGTTAAAAAGTCACTCAGCGGGCTTTATGTCGAGAGACTCAAGCCTGGCCCTTTAAGGGCTAGGCTTAAGGTCGAACAAATATCAAATTTGACAACTACTGTTACATTTGACACAACGGTTGCCATGTTGCTGTAATACGTCAATTTCAAAAAATTTTGTATTTTATTAATTCGAATAAATCGGCCACTTATCTAGAGGGGTTAGAGTGATGATGTCAATTCTTAACATATTTTATAAACAAAGATTTTGGTGGTTAGAAAAAGAATTTCGAAAAATTATGGTCTTGAGGCTGGAATCGAACCCGCGTCCGCTGCTATCCGGGTGTTTTGGGTGGCCGAGCGGTCAGGCACCTGCCCGGATAGCAGCGAACGCGGGTTCGATTCCCGCCTCATGACCATAATTTTTCGAAATTCTTTTTCTAACCACCAAAATCTTTGTACTAATTTTTCTAACATTTATATAATGTTAAAATTAAAATCGAATAGTATATTTTATAAAGCTTAGTTTCCTTGATGCGACCACATGACATAACTGATATATTACATTTGGTTATTCGTGATCTCTTATAAATTATCCTATTTTCAATAGAGAACACCGTGAATTATTCTAACTAAAACAATCTGCCCAAATAAAGCGAAAACGTTTGGCGATCAACTGCATTCATTCTCCTTTTGTGCGCGAAATGAAGCTCGCAGACGGAGGAAAAGGTATGTTTATTCATGTATTCCGTAATTGATTTTCGACGGAACGCAGCATCGACTGACCTGTGGCAACCCTCGATCGGATGTTTTGGTAGATAGAGCGAGTAAATTGGACTCCCGGGCAGGCAAAACAAGTTAAAAAAGCGGACTCTCCTTGCCTGGAATAGGATGTTCCAATAAGTTTTGGACCAAGAAGGTTTTACTAAAAACAGTCGTTCTGCCACAGAATCCACGTATCCGGATTTAGGATTACTGCACTTTTTACGAGTTTGCAAAGGTTTGTTTACCTTCCTAACAGCGTTTTTTTGTATTTATTAATATATTTCGTCAGGTTTTGGATTAGGATTCAAACTATAGAGGGAGAACTTATTGTAATCAAGCCGGGAAGATTTCTTCCTAGATGTAGGAAGATTCGATTGAATAATAATACCAACTTTTATCTTTAAACAAGTTTTATCCATTTTAATTAAAATATCTCAACTTTTCCCAACGTTAAATAACGCAACAAGTTACGATCCACAGAAAATATTTACATTACAAAGTTTGCCGTGTTGAAGACAACGGAAAGTCAGAGGCTACGTTTAATTAGTCAATATTTTCACTCTTAAACCTTTGAGCAATGGATGGCATTTTTATTCGGGCCCCTACAAATATACTTAGTATGCTGTATACTCGCATATTGAGTGATATTCTGCTTAATTAACATCATCAGAATGTTGTCAACATTCCGAGAACGTAGCTCTCTCAAACGTCGTAGCTCGTAGCTTAATAATGTATAATTTCTTTCGATATTCGATTTTTCCATCGATATTCTGTTATTACAGTGACGTCTGCTAGAAATTAGACAGTTTGTATACATAATATATTATCAATGTAATCGTATTATTTTACATGGAAAATATTAAAAATATTAAAGCGAATTCTATGGCATTGATATTCGTTTTCTTCTTTATGTCGACTTAACTTATTTAAAAACTTAGAATGTATCTGCAAGCAATTAATTGATACAAGCAAAAAATTGTAATAACAGTTAAACTGAAAAAGACAAGAAAATGATGAATGAAAATGAAGAAATACAGAATACAACAAATTAAAATTTGACGCTATTTTGAACTATTTTTATTATTTTGACACGCGATAACAGGTAGTGAGGCATTATGCCAGGCAGAGTTTAAATTACAGACTGCCGAAAAGGTGGTTGAACCCACCTTTTCGGCAGTCTGTGATTTTAAACCATCACCCCGATCGACTCTTTGAGCAGTGCGAACCCACCGTTGAGACATTTTGTCACCCTCCGGCCCCCTTCCTTTATTATTGCTGGAATTTCCAATTGATTGGGGGCAAGCCTAAAGGAAAAATGCAATAGGAAAGAGACCATTATAAGCTCTCGAAGAAATTGAATTCTGCCGCCGCCTTAACGCGAAGTCAGAGTCCATCGACAATGAAATCGAGTTGGGCTTTTAATTTGGGAATTTTAATAAGCATTTTTGTATACCTACCTACCTATTCTTCAAATCTGTGTTGGGTGTAATGCCGCCAATTTTCTTGTCAGACGGAGAAAATTGGAACTACAATTCACCCATAGGTTTTGCCATTTCTGTGACACTCTTTGTTTACCACTAGCGACATAATAAATTGTCAAGATAAATTGCCAGCACTGTACTTTAGGCTTTTGATTTTTGATATGTTTTTGTTTCTCGCATTTAGGAAGGCAATGGTCTGGCCCATCCATCCATGTATCAGTATTTAGTTTGATCATCAATAACCACAGATTTAATAATAACAATGAAATCTCAACTTTTCACATATCTGGTGTTCCTGGAATTATGGTATCGGAATTTATCTGTATTGTAGAATTATCAGAATTGGCATTCAGCAATAAAAGCAACTGAAAAATCCACAGAATTCTTGAACGACAACATTGTCACAAATATACAAAAATAATAGTTATTTGTTGTGCGTGAGTGCAAAGTTGTTTTTTAACCGCGTCCTCAATTTTGATGACCGAGCTAGCGAAAGATTCTAAAATTTACAAAAATTAGAATCCTGAGCGATAGCGAGGGAATCAAAAGAGCACAAGGTGAAAAATCTTTGCACTCGAGTGCAACACGTAACTTTTCATCCCCCCCAACGAGGAAATTGCAAAATACAAAAAAAAAATACAATCACAGCAGTTTCTGTTTTCACCCAGAAACTTCCACAACACCCTCCCACAACCCAAACACACTCTCAACACCCACCCAGAACATCCACTCAGACACATCCACAGCACACATCCAGACACAACCACAACACCCACCCATTCACCCAGAAATACCCACAACATTCACACCCGCAATACACACCCATCCACTCAGGCACACCCAAAAATAACCCATTCACCCAGAAACACCCACAAAACACCCATTCATTCAGAAACACCCACAAAACACCCATTCACCCAGAAACACCCAATCACCCAGAAACACCCACAAAACACCAATTCACACAGAAACACCCACAAAATACCAATCCACCCAGTCACACCCACAATTCTCACCCATCCATTCAGACACACTCACAAAACACCCATTCACACAGACACACCCAAAACACCCATTCACCCAGACACACCCACAAAACACCCATTCTCCTAGACACACCCACAAAACACCCATTCACCCAGACACACCTCCAACACCCACCCATCTACCCAGCCACACCCGCAACATTCATCCAGACACCACCTGTAAGTACCTAGTAAAAATTACCGTCCCTGTTCCGAGACGGTCAATCAGCTTGAGTCAAGCGCGTTGACTTTCTGTACGTTTTTGTTCCGTTGCTAGCGTAAACAAATCAAACAGACCTAAAAAGCTTTTAAATGCTTGACTCAAGCATCAAGCAAGCGTTGTAGACGATCAAAATGTTTAAAGCAAGACTGATTAACCGTCTCGGAACTCCAAGGTTCTAAACAAATTTAAGACGTGAAAAGAAAATGGCGCGCGCAAAGCAAATTACAAAAAAAGTACAAAAAGAAGGTTCCGAGTCTGAGTTTTTAACAAATTAAAATAGGTTGCATGATAATTTCGGCACTATGGGGGTAGAAATAAATAGGTATAATGATGTTTTGAATTCACAAACTCATTGCACACGATATTCTAAATTCAAATTTACTTTATCCTCTAGAGGATAAAAACGGCTTTTGCACTCAGATATCGAAGAGCAAAAACGCTTTTTCCGAGATGGTGGGATAAAAAAACAGATTTATGTTTGTTAGTATCACCACACTAACACTGCTAGACAAAATATTTGTATCTTGTATTTTTCATAGAGTGTTTTCAGCTATTACATTTTTGAAAAACAAACCAACGTTCAAAGAAATATAGGTGTTTGCTTGTAAATCTATACACGAACAAAGAGAAATATGAATACCAATATTATGATTCTCGGTACGAGATCGCTCTGAACGAAAGTGCTTGAAAGTTCGCATTTTGTTGAAGCACAATCGTACACATTCGCACTTTATGCCAGGCAGTGAATAAACCCACTCGACAAAATGATTTGTAGACAAAACTTTGACTGTTTCGTATTTCCTTGTGGTTTAGGCTTAAATAAAATGGTTCTAAAAGTTGTTTTTAAAATTGTCACATTGGTTTTTAAGTGGCTATAGTTTGCGAGTTTTTTTATAATACGTCCATTAACTTTTTCAAATCAAAATGAGGACTTAAGGTATCCTCTATCGGGAACGTAATTAGCTGTATATCGCTAGGTAATTAAAAAGGGACGTAGACTTGTACGACTTCCGCGGGAGAAATACGTATTAGTCCCATACCACACCACCTTAACTTTATGTCCCTCAAAATAATATTATTTTTGATATCGCATCCAATGATTGGCTTAAGCGCGCTGGCCACTGCGTCATCCAGCGCCCCATGGTAGTCTACACCTTTGAAATGTATTTTAAAATGTTAGTCTTATTACGCATACAATGTTTAGAGAAATCTCTCAGTCTCAATGTCGTTACTTGAAGCATCGCAAGACTGCAAAGATCTGAAAGATAGGGCATGCCTTCCCTCTTAAGTTGGGATAGCTTGGGTGAAGTCTATTCAAGTTCTGTCAACAGCACGTCAGGTTATCTCAATATGTCAAATTTTCTCATTAGACTTTGGTCTTTACGTTTAGCGGGTTAAGGTTGATAATCGATTACAGTTATTTAAAACTTTCATATTGTCTGGCCACAGTTCACTGTGAAAAAAATAATTTATTATTTGAACATTGTGCACTTAAATGCTTAAAATAGTTATTTGTTGTACGTGAGTGCAAAGTTGTTTTTTAACCGCGTGCTCAATTTTGATGACCGAGCTAGCGAAGGATTCTAAAATTGATTCAAAAATTAGAATAGAAGAAGAAGATAGCGAGGGAATCAAAAGAGCACAAGGTGAAAAATCTTTGCACTCGAGTGCAACACGTAACTTTTCATCCCCCCCAACGAGGAAATTGCAAAATACAAAAAAAAATACAATCACAACAGTTTCTGTTTTCACCCAGAAACTTCCACAACACCCTCCCATTAACCCAAACACACTCTCAACACCCACCCAGAAACACCCACAACATTCACACCCGCAATACACACCCATCCACTCAGACACACCCAAAAAACACCCATTCACCCAGAAACACCCACATAACAACTATTCACCCAGAAACACCCACAAAACACCCATTCACCCAGAAACACCCAAAAAACACCCATTCACCCAGAAACACACACAAATCAACCATTCACCCAGAAACTCCCACAAAACACCCATTCACCCAGAAACACCCACAAAACACCCAGTCACCCAGAAGCACCCACAAAACATCCATTCGCCCAGAAACACCCACAAAACACCCATTCACCCAGACACACCTCCAACACCCACCCATCCACCCAGCCACACCCGCAAAATTTATCCAGACACACATGTTAGTACCTAATAAAAATTACCGTCCCTAATGGAGTTCCGAGATGGTCAATCAGCTTGAGTCAAGCACGTTGATTTTCTGTATGTTTTTGTTCCGTTGCTAGCGTAAACAAATCAAACAAACCTAAAAAGCTTTTAAATGCTTGACTCAAGCATCAAGTAAGCATTGTAGACGATCAAAATTTTTAAAGCAAGATTGACGCCAAGCTGATTGACCGTCACGGAACTCCAAGGTTTTATGACGTGAAAAGAAAATGGCGCGCGCAAAGCAAATTACAAAAAAAGTACACCAAGAAGGTTCCGAGTCTGAGTTTTTAACAAATTAATAAATAGGTTTATTGATGTTTTGAATTCGCAAACTCATTGCACACGATGTTCTAAATTCAAATTTACTTTATCATGTTGTTTGTTGTAATTAGAGAGGAGTTCGATGGCGTAGCGGCTCAGAGTAAATAGGACTGGAGTAGCCATTAGTCAATTTCTCGTACATATTTTTCTGCCATTTTTTGCGGGGGGTGAGGTTACTACTACACTGAAAGGCTGCACACAGATACAAAAACTTTTTGCGTATTTACAAACACACACATGCATAAAACGACACACATATTTAAAATTCACGCAAACATACTTAAAATAGTGTGTTAACGTTCTATTCAAACACACGAATGTCATTGTGTGAGTAGTGACATGACATAGCACGAGAATATCAATATCGATAAATCAGTTTCGTTCAATGAATGAATGTATTAATTTTGCGTTAGTATTCTTACATTATTAAAAATTAAATGATGATTTACACGCTTACTTTACAATCAGCCTTCTTTCGATTTTGCAAAGACACTCATATATGAAATCTATCTAAAACTTTGACAGATTTCGAAAGCTATATCAATCAAATACAAATTTATACTTAATAGCTTATTGCATTTAAAAAGTATTTACAATAGGTGTTATTATATATTTTCACTTTCAGAAATCACTGTGTGGACCCTTTCGCGTATAATCATAATGGAAAGGAGAAACCCTTAAACATTATTTTTAACAAAGCGATAGTGAATATAGTTAGATTTCTCGTATGATACTGGGAATTGTTAAATTTTAAGGGGAATCAAAAATCAAAATGTGTGGATCTTAAAAGTTAAAATAGTACATTATGTTACGAGTATGCTATGTTGGTCATTATATACGAGGCATTATTGCAAGCGCGAGCCGCAAGCGAACGCGGTAAGGAAACTGAGTGTGTAATGACCAATGCATATGAGTTGCATACGACGTTTTTCAACACAATTGCGAGGAAAAAACAAACTTGTATTCTATAAAATCTTCTTCTATTGTTAGATAATTTGTGAAACTGAGACGGCTCAAAATTTACGGAACAAATAGTACTTGTTCTTGTAGATGCCCAAGAGACGTGCCTATTACAAGCATCAACCCATTTTTTTCGTGTTCTTTAGGAAAACTGAAATTTATAATTAAAAATTAGCTGTTTCGGGAATGTGAAAGCTTACAGTATAAATACTAGCAATTAGGATACCGGCTAGGGGCAGAGGTATTTTTGCTTGAACTACACATACCGATCATTTCTGATTTTAATACTACAATAATATTTTCCAAAAGCGTCATTTATGTACGGAAGACTTTGGTGCCACATACCTAACTCCTAGTAAATCGAAGTATTGCACTTGGACCACCGGGTTTTTTAAAGGAGCTTTTAAATATTAATAAAAAATAAATTTAACTTAAATGTTGACAATGACATTTAGCTATCATCATACCAAATGGGATCAAAATCCGTCTCGTAGTTTATGCATGATGCGTGCACAAACATACATACAGACAAAATGTTAAAAAATTGGAGATTTTACTTCCTCTTCTCTCATACATACATACATAAATAAATCACGCCTATATCCCCGAAGGAGTAGGCAGAGGTGAACTAACACTCACGTTTTGCCAATTATGTTAGGTCCCATGTAAAATGTGGCGAGCCTATTGCCATTTATCGGGCACAAAAGTCGCAGTACATTGCTAGGTGGTATAAGAGGAACGCTGCTTCCTATTCCTCATCACTGATTTATCCGTAGTCGCCTTGTACGACACCCACGGGAGAGATTTGAGGTGGTGACAATTATATTCTGCTCTGCCGTGACCACACGGCAATTACTAACATCGTGCCATTTGGCTTAAGGTCGACTTGACCTGTTTTATTCTATATGTCTATAGTTTTATTCTAGGATTTCAAAATTAAAGGAACTTCAATTCATAAAAGTATCATAAATTTAATCCATATTAAAAAATGATCAATTTAATAGTCTGAATAAAATGCCGAAGTTAATGTATAACCTCAGGAACACAATGTATAGATTTAAATCATAATACATATTTTAAATTTAATGTTACTTTCATTCATTCATTCATTCATTACTCCCTCGTAAAATCGCAATATCGATGACGTGACATCACTATTAATGAAGTGCAATTCAATTAGGGTTGCTGATTACAACAAAAAAAAACAATTTGTGCTGTGGCTCGAAAAAAAATTTAGGTTTCTCAGAAATAATCGGCTGTGCTGGTACCTTTTTACCCTTGCTTATTTTATAAAGTCAGGGACGCTGTATATGCTACAGCATAGGTACTCTTAATGTTTATGAGCGCCGCCCAGCATGAATAAAGGGCAAAATAGTCTTATTCTTATTTTATTTTATTAATTCACTAATGATTTTATATTTCCATGTAGTGTGGCAAAAAATAAGCTTCAAGCGGTCGCACAAGTGTAGGTAGGTATTTACTTAATACTAAACTAAATATAAACACGCAACGTATATTGTTAAAACGAAATTATAATTGGTAATTAATTAATACGAAATGACAAAATTACAATTATTTATTAACAACAAACTTTTTTAAATTATTGTCTAATTAATTGAAATGCGATAATGTTCAACCCTAGGTAGTCTCGTGGGGAGTGCGCTGGAAGATCGTTTGATGACGTCACGGCCGACTCCCCACGAGACTATGGCTCGAAATTTGAAATTGTAGTATGCTAAAACATGAAATTATGAAGTAAATAAATATCAAATCTTAAAAATAATACTTAAAAATGAAATGTGACGCCATCTTTTTGAATACTAGATGTTTTCGAATTTTTTTAACGCTAAAAAACAGCACAGGCAGGCTTTTTAGTGGGAGCTCTGCACGGCAAGACGTTCTGATTATTGTGGTTTTAAAATGGCGGCTCAACTAGTTTTATATAACGCACAGGCATCCGATGCTTGTGCGTTTGGCAGAGGGGAATGTTAGGCAAAGGCTACTCCAGTTCTATTTACTCCGAGCGTAGCGGTAAGTAAAGGTAGTGTATTATATACTCTTTGGCGGTAAGCGCCAATGACAATGCAATATATGGGTGACAAAGTCCAGAACATAAAATGGTGTTGTAAATGGGAGACACAAATAAAATTAAATAAATTGGTTGCTATGGAACACAATAAAATTATTATTTTATAATAAAATTATTAAGAGGCCATCACATTATTAAAACACGGCGCGACCCGATGTAACGCGACCGCGACGCGTGTTGAGTCGAATCAAATGTATTGTTTTCTATAACCAAAATCACACTATGAACATCCGATGCGACGCCTTATGTTCGTTGTCTACACGCCGAATCGCGTTTTAATAATGTGTTTCCACCATTATATGCCCAATTTGGCATCTGTTTACGTCATTAACTGCCGCACTCATAGATGTCAATTACCGTTAATGAGTACGTAATGTAAATGATAATTCAAAACTAGTCGCTATTCTTGCCGGGCCTATAGCCTAGATGTAATTGAATTTTCATTTTCATTAAAGCTAATTGACGTCTCTGAGTGCGGCAGTAAAATATACAACATTTTACGGCATGCTTAAACATAGAAATTACAACCTCATTCTATTTCCCTGAAAGCATTCAGCTGACAATGTCAGCTGTCACTGGCAGACTGTTGATCTTTCACGTTCCCATGTATACAAAACAGATATTGCGGATTAAATTATGAGTTAGCCAAGTTAAATCTCCGCCAACAAATCATAGAAGTGCCATGACTAATACATGGCATAATTTAATTCAAATTTTTATCATTGTTAATGTCGGAAACGTATTCACTGAAAACGCTAACTATAAAATTAACCCAATCAATTGGAGGTTGGTGGAAGCGTTGGCTGAGGAGCACCCTTACGTCGTAGCCTTATTGAACATCTCGACAGAATATCTCTGCACTGGAACTGTAATTAGTGAGAGGACTGTACTAACTGCCGGCAGCTGTATTGTACCCGAACTATACTACATAGGAGCCAAATCGGCGGTGATAGGTAAAAATATAGACAAGAATTTTCTCTTCGAAATTGCTAAGACGATACTACACGCTGACTACACGTTCGAATTAATATCTACTGATCCTAACGTCATGAAGATGCACAGCAATTTAGGCTTAGTGTTCACTGTTCTCCCCACTTTAGAAGTATTTATGCCTTCTGCCGATATAGGCAACTATTACGCGACCGAATTGCGAGAGAAGAGTTTAAAAACGATAGGCTACGGCCGTGTCGGTGCAGTCGATATGGTCGTATTGCAGTTCCAAGACTACCGTCAAAGCCCCTGCCTGAATCCGAAATGGTATTACTGCGTATGCGGCTACGAATATTCTAAGTATAGCAAAATGTATGAGGGTGAGTTCGGGAAAGGCGCACCTGTGTTCCTAGGCCCAGAACTAGTAGCTGTGTCAGCAACACCCAGTGGAATGCTTGAATCCAAGTTGTTAGAAGCGAAATACAATATATTCACCGTCCTCGGTCCATATCTGAAATGGATAGAGAAAATGAACTCTAATTTAACAAATAAAATCGTTTTCCGTAGCAGCAATGGGGCCCAGAAAAGTTTTATATCGCGAGCGTGTGCGTTGTTGACTGTCGTCAAAATATTATGGTAGATTAAAATAATATTTCAGCATAATTGTTTTATTTTTCATCAGGCCGGTAATTAATGTTTTATAGCGGACTTCGGAGATGGCACCGCTTGTTCGCAGCGGAAATGAAAGTTGTGATAAATGTCGTATCCAGTGATAGCATTTCGGTTTTGAATTGACAACGCAAGAAAATAATCGAGAAAAAATATATATGGCTAATTTAATATTGGACTTCGAAGTTCAGTTTTAGAGTGCAACCGTCCTGGGGAATGTTCTAGATTATAAGTGGATTCCTCGCCACCTTATTAAGAGCCCTATTACATTTTGACTGAGAATTTTGCGTAAAATGGCCAATTTTGGCGTTCTTGATCTCGGAAACAAAAACACATTGACAATTTTGACTTAGTGAATAGTGTAGAATAGATATTGGCATATTTCGTAGCGGCCTCGGTTTTTGTTAATCTTACTAACTTTTTAATTAAACCCAAAATTGTAGAGAAAGAATTTTATAAAATGCGCGAAGGCCCTTTTTTGAGCTCTTTGGATCGAACTACTGTTCTACGCAAATGAAATAAAAAATAGAATTTTATTTGTAGTGTAGTCGAATAGTTCGTAGTGACCTCGGAATTTTGAAACATCATTGATTTAATTATATAAAAAATCTTATTCTAAGCAAAAAGCCTTCGAAAATCGCTCTAAGTTAAATGTGTCATATCTCCTTTCAACGATATTTTTTAATTTAATTTATTTTTAAGCAAAATTTATCCTAGAATAATTGTTACTTTATGAGGAATAAATATTTTATAATTTTAAAGCAAGAATTTATTATCCTATTTCAATAAAAAACGATAAATATATCTGCAAAATTACTTCGAAATGCGATGCACTGGCCGTCTGAACCGCTAGGAGTATAGTGTTCTCACAGAACACTAATAGGGCTCTTAATATTCTAATGAAAATTCTGGATTAGATTTTTAGGTATATTGTTTATCACATAACTTGTTATTGGTCATAATAAGTTTACTTTTGCAGAATTTTAATTTAAATGAGTCGTTTTTATTTTGTGACTCCTTATCTAATCGATGTCATATAAGTATTGTCGATCGGAGCGTTTAGTTTGCAACCTATATAAACATCAACCACTTGTTTGCAACCTCTGTAAACATCGACCACTGTGAAACCGAAAATGGGTACTATGGCCAGGTGAGCACTCTAGTTTTGATTATTTAAAATACCTACATCCAATAACATTTTCTAGATTTTCGTTCCCCTCTACTTCTAAATTAATAGGGGTCCGTGCAATCATCATCATCATCTTCACCAGCCTTTTTACGTCCAAACTGCTGGGGCACAGGGCCTTCCCTATAAATGGAATAGGGAGAATATTAATATTGTCTGTCATCTGGTACCCATAGAACATGAATAACTAAATGATAATATGAGTAAGGAACACTCCTGTCTGGTGAAGATATTCTTCAAATCAACACTTTTGGATTTGGTGGGTTTGTTTATCACCGCTCTGTATAAAAATATTGTCGTCCGGCCTTATTTTATTTAAATGTTTGTATCTACGCAAAAAAAGTGCATAGCAAACTTAATAGTAAACTATATTATGACCGCTGACTTTTCTCGGATTTTAAATGGATTTCTTGTCGGATTTGTTTTAATTCCCTTTTTTTAGATAAACTGATAAAACAAAGAAATTAAATAGATAAAAATATCGATATGCATCAAATAAATCATCGGATGAGTTGTTGAAATCGTTGATACCAAAGTCCAATTGTGTATAGTTTTAACCCTTTCAAGACCATAATGAAAAGACCGTGCCTCAATTGATTTTATTTCTATATTTTATTTGTAAGCCGAGTTATATTAAACATTAAAATACAGTGGACCCCCGGTACTCCGACAATTGTTTTGCAGGGCAGTGTCGGATTACCGAATGCGTCGGATTATAGAGTACTGCCAGGACCCCCTATAGTTCGGAAATTTTTACAAACGAGTACCTTGTAATCCGACAAATTTCAGATCCAAACATAAGATATTTTATGTTATATACACTCGTGCTTTATTATATATGTTAAATTATTTTATATTGAATAGTATAATAAATTTATAATAAATAATAAACTTATAATAATATAATAAATTAAATAGAATATTTAATTTGACATCTCAAAACAAAAACCTTAAGTTTTATTATAAAATGAACGTAACAATAACCTTACATTTGAAATTGTGTACAACGTAGTGTATTATAAACTATTTGTTGTGTACAAACAAAAATGTGAGTAACTATGTGCATTTTTTTTTAATTCTCCCTATATTTTAGGGAAGGCAAAGGGTCTAGCCCATACAGCCAAGTCATCAAAATAACACCACTTTCACTGCACAAAATTCACTCTGAAGCAATTTTGAATTATCGAAATTAAATATATATATATATACGACACACAACAAAAATAGGCATACCTAATATAGCAATGGCGTGGCAATATCAGTGGCATTAATATAATATAAATCTAGGGCACATTCTCGTTATTACAAAGGGAGTTCCTAGTCACCAAAATTAAATAGATAAATTTATAATTGCAGTAAAATATTTAATATGAATTATTAAATATTTTTCTATAATTTTATGAATTATGTCACATTTTTACCTGCAGCGGTCAAAGGTAAAATAAGATCTCTATATAATAATAATATGCTGTGTGGTGACGGCAGAGTAGAATACAATTGTCACCACCCCAAATCTCTCCCGTGGGTGTCGTACAAGGCGACTAAGGTTAAATCAGTGATGAGGAATGGGCAGCAGCGTTTCTCTTATACCACCTAGGTATGTACTGCGACTTTTGTGCCGGATAAATGGCAATAGGCTCGCCACCTATTACATGGGACCTGACTTAGTTAGCGAAACGTAGGTGCTAGTTCACCTCTGCCTACCCCTTCGGGGATATAGGCGTGAATTATGTATGTATGTATAATAAACTAGCTGATCCAGTAAAAGATCCGGGTTGTTGTACCCTAGGGATATAGAAAATAGCTTACAACCACTTCTCAGACCTAACAAATATACCTACACAAAAAATTAGATCAAAATAGGTCCAACCGTTTCGGAAGTTTTTTAACAAAAACTGAGACTTAATAGATATTTACTGCAAATCTCGTTGGTTGTCGTGCGTGATTAATAAGTGGTTATTAATCGTTTTGCCGTACTTAAAATTAATCGCTATAAACTAAGCCATTACCGACAAAAAGTTATAATTAAGTAATTTTGCTTAACGGTCTACTAATGAATGAAAACAAACAAATGTCTTATTTTATTTTGTTAAGTGAGTCTCTTTATCTTTAATGTTTATGATGTAATTTAAAAATAGTGTTATGGCGTGGGACCTTTACCCCAAACTTTGATAGTGGCCACTTCGTTTAGTAACACATTTCATCGGTATCCTTAGGACTGTTATTGTTGCTGCTTTCAATAATTGTACTATGTTGCGCGCAATATAATCGAAAAATTTAAAAAATTGTGCTGATCAATTTTCAAATTTCAAATATGTTTTCCGTCAGAGTTTTCGCAAGACATATGAGTCATGCGTCGAAATGGAAGCCATTGAACAAAGTGGGAATCATTGGAGTGCCTTTCCAAAAGGGTCAAAAGAAATATGGAGTAAACAACGGACCTGCAGCTATGAGGGCGGCTGGCATCATAGAACATCTACAGGAAATTGGTAACGTACCTACACCTACAGCTAACTAACCTACAGATAACTTTCTACCAAATTGAATTGCAATTTACCACTTATTGGAACCTAATAATTCGGCAACGTATGCTCAGTGTATATCAGTAATTGTAACCACAATAAGCGATAAATACCAATTATTTAAGTAGGTATCTATATTATCTAATCCAATAACGACTTAGGATTACTGCAATAAACGCTATTTTATGATTCATTTATAAAAGAAAGTTATTGGGTTTGGGTTGTTTTTCGAATGTAAACCGGCCGTGAGCATATTTAGTTTTTTTTTATTAGATAGAGATAGCTAAATATTATAGGTACTAAGACAATTATGTACGTTTTACTGAGACAATTATGTAGGTTTGTGTTCCAGAGGTAAGATAACCAGAGCTCATCGGGAGAGCGTTGTAATTGAAAATAAATTAGGTACTATGCTGACGTTACGCTTCATATTTATTATTTTTGGTGATAGGTACAACTATACTGCTGGCGACATGGTCTTTTCCATTACCTACATTTGATATGATATTTATTTATCGCTTATTGTGGTTTGGTCACGTCGAAAGAATGGATGAAAGGAGAATAACAAAAAGGATTTACATGGCGAAAGTGAATGGAGAAATGGGAAGGGGAAGGCCTAGGCGGATCTTTCATAATCCAATTGAAAGTCTATTAAAAAGGGCCAGGTCAAGAGTACCCGAAACCGACGGGCATGCATGAAGAGATTGATGAGATTGGATCAAGCGAAAGAAGTATGTAAGAATCGTAGCAAGTGGAAAGAAGTGATTTCTGCCTACCCCTGTGGGAGAAAGGCGTGACATATGTATGTATGTATGTATGTGATATTTTCATGAGGTAAAAAGGAAGTAGATAGATCGACGTTTAACTGATTTGAAGGGAAGCTGAAAGATGATACTGCGGCGACCTCAGATAACCTAGGAACAGCAGGCTGGTTATGTAACTCATTGAAATTAGTGAAATTGTTGCTTTTGTGCCCGATAAATGGCAATAAGCTCGCCACCTATTACATGGGACCTAACATAATTGGCGTAACGTGGGTGCTAGTTCACCTCTGCCTACCCCTTCGGGGATATAGGCGTGATTTATGTATGTATGTATGTATTAACGATTAGAGTCTCTCGCATCGCACCTTGTTAGCAACTGAAACTTTTGATGATTATTTGGCTTGACTTTTAGACTGATAGTCATTGGATGGGTGACCAAAAGTACAAAGATTTTGGGATTAGAAAAAGAATTTTGAAAAATTATGATCTTGAGGCGGGAATCGAACCCGCGTCCGCTGCTATCCGGGCAGGTGCCTGACCGCTCGGCCACCCAAGACACTAATTAACTTGCCGAAATTCTTCTAACCTTTACACTTCACGTTGTAAGCCAACGGGTACCCTCGCAATGTAGAAATAAATTTCAAACATTCCAAAGCAGATATTTTTACAAATACCGTGCGTTCGGTTAAGCTCGGGTTTGCTTTATAAACTATTCGATTTTAATTTTAACATTATATAAATGTTAGAAAAATTAGTACAAAGATTTTGGGATTAGAAAAAGAATTTCGAAAAATTATGATCTTGAGGCGGGAATCGAACCCGCGTCCGCTGCTATCCGGGCAGGTGCCTGACCGCTCGGCCACCCAAGACACTAATTAACTTGCCGAAATTCTTCTAACCTTTACACTTCACGTTGTAAGCCAACGGGTACCCTCGCAATGTAATGCGAGTAATAAAAGAAAAAAGTAATTTGGTCCAGGTTGTTTCTGCGGTAGTTTATACCCACCATATCCGCACTGGGCCATAGTGATGAGTTATATTCTTCCATCGATAGAGAAGACCGGGAGGCCTACCGCCTTCCTCGATTGCTAAAGCAAAAGCTATAGTTTATGACGTAATGCTGTAATTTCGCACCAAATGTACCTAAACTATCAGCGATAGCTTTGAACGAATGATCACCGAATGATTATGTATGAATTATTAAGAAAATCCGTACCGCATTAACATTTTAGATGGTTGCTAGCTAAATTGATAGCCGTAAGCAATGCATTGCTTTAAAGCGATCATCAGCTAGGCGGTAGGCCCCCTGTGCCCAGCAGTGGAAACATTTATATGAGCTGATGATGAGCACGGTAGATATGTATTAGGTACATGAGTGTTATGTATTATTTATTTGAGCTCGCTAGCGCAGTGGCACAGCGCGCTTGACCTGCGATTGCGTAAACTAAGCAATGTTCGCTAAGGCCGGTCATTGGATGGGTGACCAACAATTTACTATCTCGAGTTCCTCCGTGCTTCGGAAGGCACGTTAAGCTGGTGGTCCCGGCTGCATCTGCAGTCGTTAATACCCACCAGCACTAGGCCAGCGTGGTGGGTTATGGCCCAATCTCCCTATATTCATCCATCCATAGGGAAGGCCCGTGCCCCACCAGTGGGGACATTAAAGGGCTGTTGATGATGATGATTTATAGTAATCCTTCTTTTATTTTACACAACACAAATGCTTACTTGATAATAATTGGTAGTTAGATAATAGCAATCTAGCAACTATTTTTTTAAATATTTATGTCAATTTTATTTGTAGATGGCCTAGAAGTCGCCGATTATGGTGACATAGAAGCAATATCTACAGAGGATGTTACAGTGGAAAATATGCTTAACCTACCTTTGATCTCTGCCTATAACAAGAAGTTATCAGAAAAGGTCTCACAGGTGCTAAGAGAAGGGCGCATACCTGTAACAATAGGGGGTGATCATTCTATAGGATTAGGTAAGTTCTTGGCCATATAATCAATGTTCCTTGTATAATATTTAGTAATCGGTGACTTATTATGATTAAGCCGTATATTACTGACAAAATAAACCATTTATGTTTACAATTCCCAGAATTACGAAGTAGGTACCTACTAATTACTGATATTATTTGTTAAAACCTTGGAGTTCCATAGCGGCCAATCGGCTTGGCGTTAATCTTGCTTTAAACATTTTGATCGTCTACAACACTTGCTTGATGCTTGAGTCAAGCATTTAAAAGCTTTTTAGGTCTGTTTCTTCTAGGTCTCTTTCTTTCTCTTTGATTTGTTTGACTTAGCAACGGAACAAAAACACACAGAAAATCAACGTGTTTGACTCAAGCTGATTGGCCGTCTCGGAACCCCATTAGGGACGGTAATTTTTATTAGGTACTTACAGGTTTTAATACGGCAAGTAGAAATTATTGTGGTGGGTGTGTCTGGATGAATGTTGCGGGTGTGTCTGGGTGGATGGGTGTGTCTGGGTGAATAGGTGTGTTATCGGTGTGTCTGGGTGAATTTTAGGGGTGTAAATAGGTGGGTGAGTTGTGGGTGTGGATGGGTGAACGTTGTGAATGTTTCTGGGTGGATGGGTGTGTGTTGCGGGTGTTTCTTGGTGTATATTCTAGGTGTGTTTGGGTGGATGGGTGGGTTTATGGGTGTGTCTGAGTGAATGTTCTGGGTGGTATTGGGTGGGTGTTGAGGGTGTGTTTGGGTTGATGGGTGAGTGTTGTGGAAGTATCTGGGTTGATGGGTGAGTGTTGTGGAAGTATCTGGGTGAAAACAAAAACTGTTCTGATTGTAATTTTTTTTGTATTTTACCATTTCCTCGTTGGGGGGAATGAAAAGTTACGTGTTGCACTCGAGTGCAAAGATTTTTCACCTTGCGCTCTTTTGATTCCCTCGCTAACGCTCAGGATTCTAATTTTTTAATCCTTCGCTAGCTCGGTCATCAAAATTGAACACGCGGTTAAAAAGCAACTTTGCACTCACGTATAACAAATAACTATTTTTACAAATTGTTTTTGGTTTTGTATAAACTTAAAATTCTTTGGCGACCAAGGGTTAAAACAGTGATGAGGAATGAGCGACAGCGTTCCTTTTATACCACCTATCAATGTACTGCGACTTTCATGCCCCGATAAATGGCAACAGGCTCGCCACCATGGGACCTAACATAATCGGCGAAACATTGGTGTTAGTTCACCTCTGTCTACCCCTTCGGGGATATAGGCGTGATTTATGTATTTATGTAATGAATAAAGTGACAAAATGGAGAATTACCACAACCGTTACAGGTACGGTGGACGGTCATCACAACGTAAACGAAGATGTGATCGTCATCTGGGTTGACGCCCATGCAGATCTCAACACCAATAAAACTTCTATGTCTGGTTCAGTTCACGGCATGCCGTTAGCGCTCCTAGCTAAAGAAATGTCGCATTACTGGCCTTATCTTCCTACTATGGATTGGCGGGTACCAAAGTTAGTACATTTTTAGTCTGTTTTACGACAAATTATAATTTAGGAGAAGATTTTCATTGGTTAGGTCGCCTAGTTAGACTACACAGAAGAAATGGTAAAGAATAAAGAAATACAAAACAATCAATATATGCAGATATTGATATAGTGCAGGAATTTCAACTAAACGTTTTCAAGACGTAGGTAGTCAAATCCACATAAACATGGAACACGAATAACCTATCATTCTCAATTCGAATATAGTTGAGTTTTAATAATTAAGTAAACTATTAGTACGCCGTGTGGTGACGGCAGAGTAGAATACAATTGTCACCACCCCAAATCTCCCCCGTGGGTGTCGTACAAGGCGACTAAGGATAAATCAGTGACGAGGAATGGGCAGCAGCGTTCCTCTTATACCACCTAGCAATGTACTGCGACACTTTTGTGCCCGATATATGGCAATAGGCTCGCCACCTATTACATGGGACCTAACATAATTGGCGAAACGAGGGTGCTAGTTCACCTCTGCCTACCCCTTCGGGGATATAGGCGTGATTTATGTATGTATGTAAGTTAAGTATATCTAGCTATTTCTAATTCTTAATAGGACCAATGTAAATGCTACAACTGCCGCACTCAGAGACGTCACTTAACGTTAAAAAAATGACAATTCAAAACTAGTCGCTATACTTTCCGGCTCTACGGTCTGGATTAAAATATTTTTTTTTTACATTATGTACTCATTAAAGTTTATTGACGTCTTTGAGTGCGGCAGTTGGTCATAATCTTGCTCCATGCCTGTAACTGTATTTTTGCTTCATAGGAAAACGACATTGACTCCATTTCCCATTTGGCAGGTTTTCAATAAAAAACCTTGGATTTCTGGGACTGCGGGCAGTGGATCCGTACGAAAGGCTGGCTATAGAGAAATTTAAAATACCAGCGTTCGCCATGGAAGATATTAGCGAGTGAGTACCAAATTAAGTGTTTCCTTATTACTAATTTATTCTGTCCTTTAAAATATTAACAAGACAGATCCAAGTCCATGGGGCAACACCCAATTAAATTTTCCTTCCTTACTAAGTGGCTATAAAGTAATTTTCTTACTTTCAAATATTGAGTTGGTATGACTGGGGAAATGCTTTTAGCGATACAATTTCTATAATAGGTTCGTTTGATTAGTAGGTATTATGTGTTGGTTAGAATTTTAAAGCAGTCATTGATTGGCATCATAGGCGTATGTATAGATGAGGTTCAATAAATAAACATCAGTCTACCTCATCGTTATTAACTGTATGAAAATAAACCAAAGTTCATCTCTGTAGGCCTAGCACGGGACGTACACAAAATCTCTCTCCACCACATGACGGTTTTTTTTTCTCTCGGGATTTATAGAAGTTAAAGAGAGAGGAAAATATTTCATCGACAAATCTCTTATCTCTAACCACTTGATCAATCGTTACTCTTCTTCCTTCTGACCTTTTAACATTTTTAATATAGTGGAACGGGTGGATAAATGTGTATTAATAACAGGGGGTATGACTCGCGACTCGTATTCGTATATAACGTCATATTTTAAAGTTAAAAACTTAGCTTAAAATAGCCGTGTGGTGACGGCAGAGTAGAATACAATTGTCACCATCCCAAATCTCTTCCGTGGGTGTCGTACAAGGCGACTAAGGATTAATCAGTGATGAGGAATGGGCAGCAGCGTTTCTCTTATACTACCGTCCTGACAATGTACTGCGACTTTTGTGCCCGATAAATGGCAATAGGCTCGCCACCTATTACATGGGACTTAACATAATTGGCGAAACGCGGGTGAGAATTCACCTCTGCCTACCCCTTCGGGGATATGGGCGTGATTTATGTATGTATGTAAAAACTTAAAAATATTTTAAAATATATACTTCCACGGAAGTCTCAAGCAGCGCTTGGGTCACAAGTCCCTAGCGCTGCTTAACTGACTTCCCTCTATGTATCCACGATCCCCAGCTCCCCACGGCAAATCCATGGTAAGAATTTTCGTCTCTTTGTGGACAAGAAAAATCAAATGCAGCGAAAACAAATGAATCAATCATTTAGATAGATACACAATTGGAATTGCAAACCAAATGCAATGCAATATTTTGTTTATTGATATAACGCCAATTTTGTAAAGACCGTGGTGTGGAGGAGTCTTAACTTTTATTATTGTCAAGGTTTCTATTTTTCTTATATAGTTTATACCAAAATCTAGATAGGACTTGGAATAAAAGTTCATAAATTGCCAATAAATTACTATCCTAATAACTTAAGGACTTTAAAAACAAAAGGAACTCCCCTCTGCAAAAGCTCCTTGCTACGTCCAAACCCTTTTACACACACGTATATATTTAGTAAAGTAGTTTTCCATTTTAAGCGGATGAATACACTCTATTAGGAATCTATGTTGGTACCTACCAAACTTTGTTTGTTGGCTTAGTTTAACATAGTTACGCACCGAGATTTTTGGGTTAGCGAACCATTCACTCACTCTCATAAAGTAAGGTACTTCTCTATTAAGCCGAATATTATGGTAATATTGTGGCGTAATGGGTAGAATTAAAAATCGAAATTTAATTTCCACCGCTGCCGACCACTCGAAGTAATTCGAACGGTTTTCCTTCGAAATAAATTGTTCTCGATTTGTCCAGAATAGCTTGAAAATCGAAAAAAATTCAAATTCCAACTGTATCTCGAATTCTAAATTATTTCGATTGTGCGAGAATTGGCTCCCTGGGAGCGCTCGGGACTTGCGACCTAAGTGTAGGTTTACATGGGCCCATCACAACATGCCAACACTCACCTACGCCACCCCGACTCCCCCTCTGCCTAGCCATATTTGGCAAGAAAAATATAACATACTTACATTGATAAGATATATGGCAATAGACTCGCCACCTATTACATGGGACCTAACATAATTGGCGAAACGTGGGTGCTAGTTCACCTCTGCCTACCCCTTCGGAGATATAGGCGTGATTTATGTATACATTGATAAGAACTATAATCTTTTCAGACACGGCATTCATGCTTCTATTAGGCACATGCTGAAGGTTCTGGACCCTGAAATGGAAAAGCCTATCCATGTGAGTTTCGACATTGATTCGCTAGACCCGTTGGAAGCACCGAGTACTGGCACACCAGGTAAGAAGAGAACTGTGCGAAGAGTTTCAACTAGGACAAAAATATTTTACAATAGTTATACTCGGCCAGCATATTAGATATTAGATAGGTAGGTACTTATCTCGGTGTTCTGGGATTCATACTGGTCTGGGAGCGGAAAATAATGTAGATTGTGCCAGCCCAGACTGACCCCAGGGATGTCGTAAAAGTCAACTAAGGGAGATTGCACAGTGTGTAGACCAATAAGCATTTAAAAAAAATTCTACGTCGGTTACTTTGGCAATCTTTGTTCAGCGCAGTTATCATGTATCTAAGACGATTGATTGCTATTACTATAGTCTACCTGTCACATTTACTCATTGAGGAAAATAGCAGTGTGAGACAGACGAGCAGACTTATGACACGGTAGAATCAAATTATCCCCGCTGCTGTTGATTTGGCCATACGGTTATCGTAATGCAAAATAGTTTAGGTAGTTTTTAAAAATATTTGTCTTTAAAAATTAAAATGTAATGGACCATAAAATGTAATCTGTGTTGTGTATTTCGACTTAATCCACAATATTTATCGTTGATAGTGATATCTCGGACGGTTTATGCAGATAATTAGTGGATATTACGCGAATAACATTTAGGTAATAATAGATATTAATTTCCCAGTTAAGGTTAAGTTAATCTGGTGATAAAGTAAATGCATTATTATTTTTATACCCCGAATGGGTAGGCAGGTAATAAATAAAATAATAATAAAAAATGTTTATTTCAGTTTCTCAATCACAAGATACAATATTGTTTTTGGACAGCTCCTTTTAAGTTTAATAGAAAACTTGTGTTAGGAGCTACCCCTCTTCCTAAAACATAATACATCGGATTGAGTTTTTAACATACAAGGTTGTAGTCTATTTTATATAATAATAAGAGTAAAACTTATTAACTACTTAAATTGTGTGTTAGTGTGTGTGTGTGTGTGTGTGTTTGTGTGGGTGTGGTTGCTTGTGTGTACATATATAACTATTGTATTTACTTTATAATTTCCAGAAGCGATTCAGTATCTTCATATGTTAACTGTTTAAGCCAACTTTGTACAACTTTTTTACAATCGTGGAGCTTCATTGGATAGATGTTCAATTTTCCGTTTATTACGTTGTACAGACGGGATGATTGGGCGTTGTACTGTCGCCTTGCAAAAACTGATTTAATCGGTTTTGAATAGGCTACTACAGATTTTCTTCGTCTATTAATCAAAGCGGGGTCGAAACCAATACTTTTGTGAACCCGAAGTGTTACGTTCAAAATATACAACCTGCGGACTGTCAAAAGATCTGCATATTGATATAAGATGTCTGTTGAAAATCGGCGCGGCTTAAAGTACATAACTTTCAACAGAAATCTCTGAGCCCTTTCTAATTCTAACATTTTCATTTTTGTTGCCCCACCCCATACTAGTATGCAATATTTTAATATAGACTGAGTTAGGGCAATGTATATTTTATTCAAGAGATTCTTGTTGACATGTCTTAAGGTTTTGAAAATCCAAATAAATTTACGTACTCTGTTCGTAATTTGCTCTAAATATGGATGCCACGATAACCTATTATCGACTAATACACCTAGATATTTAGTATTGGAGACTTTATTTATAGTGGGACATTGACATAAAGAATTTTGACCGCCGCAAGTGTGTATCTTTATTGAGAAGTTAGTGCTTGGTTGAGTTCTTTTGTCGATAGCAAAACAAATGTAATTAGTTTTACTTATATTTAAAGTAAGGAGATTACGATTAAGCCATTCTGTTATTTGTCTCAAACCATTTTCATTTTTTATTGATAGGTTGCACAAACTGTTGATATATATTAAAAACAAGGTAGGCCCAAGGACACTACCTTGAGGGACTCCGTACCTTACAGTCACTTCTTCACTTACGTGTTGCCCAATTTTAACTCTTTGGGTCCTATCAGACAAATAACTTGCAAATAGAGCAAGTGAGTTACCTCTAATACCGATGGTCTCAAGACGTTGTACAAGTATTGGAACAGAGACAGTGTCAAAAGCTTTCTTCAGATCGAGAAAAACTGTGAGACACTTTTTACCCTGATCGACCTTCGAAACAATTAACGATGTTAAAGCTATTACTGCATCCTCGGTTGACAAATCTTTCCGAAAGCCATACTGTGTACAGGATAAGATATTTTTTTCTATTTTTTTTTTTTTTCTATTTATTAGGGATAACAAACAGTTGTACAATGTATATTTTTACAATGAAGGTTTACATTAATACATATGAAATAATCATACAACCAGCACCGTTATCCACGGATTGATATGAAAGAAAGTATAAAACTATAATACCTTAGTAACAGTAACAGATAGCAACACAAATTTGTAATTTTATGTTCAAGCCATAGTGTGAACTAATTACCTTGATACTCTTAATTATATGTACTAATTAAATATGTTTGTATATAGAATTATGTGTATATTAAATTTATATGTATAGTCAAGTTTAAGTTTAAGTTTATCCATCATAGTAAAAGGTACATAAGTGCAACATACACTCGTACCAACCACCACGTACAAAAGTAACAATACATGTCTTATAATCCAGATTTCCGATTCACTCACACCCGCGAAAGCACATCCAGCACTTCTCTTCTGTATGAATTAGTTGTCAGAGCAAATATGTCAAGTTCATAGAAATTAATATTGTATGACGATAAAATTCTGAACAGTGGAGAGCGGCGACCTGCGTTACTGTTTACCATCTTCAAATAGAATAACTTATGTGGATAGTTTAATCGAATTCTTTCCGAAGAGCTCGGTATACGGTAGCAAATGTAGTCATTGAGGGGAGAACAGTCAAAGCTACTATGCAGAATTTTGTATATAAATAGAGCGTCCAACATGCTTCTTCTCCCCTCCAAAGTAGACAATGCGTATTTGGAGATAGCTTGTTCATAGGACAATTTAGGCTGTTTGCATTTATAATTGATCCGTTTGAGGTATTTGCGTTGTACAGATTCAATCATGTGCCTATATTTATCATAGTACGGGTTCCAAACTATGGTCCCATATTCGAGTTGAGAACGAATTAAGCTTTTGAACAAATACAAGTATGTACTTACTCGCCTAAATTGCCCACATGCACGCATTACGAATCCATACATTTGATACGCCTTATTAACGATGTGACTTATGTGACTATCGAAATGTAATTCAGAATCTAATAGTACGCCTAGATCTCGAATATTATATACTTTTTCTAAGGCAGACATCCCAATACTGTAGTGATATGTTATTTTGTTACGTTTTTTAGTAAAAGATATAAATTTACATTTTTCGATATTTAATTGTAATTTATTGTCAGCACAGTATTCATTAAGGCGAGCAAGGTCTTGTTGAAGCTCATAGCAACTTGTTATGTTTTTTATTTGCTTGTATATTTTTAAATCGTCTGCATACACAAGGAAATCACTATATCTAAAACATTGATCAATGTCATTAACAAACAGTACAAACAACAGAGGTCCTAATATGGATCCTTGAGGAACTCCAGATGTTACAAGTATGTTGTCAGAAGCGAAACCGTTAATTACCACTCTCTGAGTTCGCTTTAATATATAAGATTGGAACCAACGTAATAAGTCACCCCTTATCCCATTATAGGCTATTTTCTTAAGAAGTATTGCATGATCAACCTTATCAAAAGCCTTGCGGAAATCCGTGTAGACGGCATCCACCTGGATGCGCTCATCCATACTCTCAAACAAGAAATTTGTGTACAACACCAAATTTGTAACTGTGGAACGCCGTTTCACAAAACCATGTTGCTGAGGCATGATTATGTTGTGTAAGTGTGGATAAATAGCGTCATGAACCAACCTTTCCAAGACCTTTGATATTGTTGAAAGTAAAGATATAGGGCGATAATTTCTCACTTCAGTTTTAGACCCAGACTTATGCACAGGTGTGACATTGGCGTTTTTCCAAACCTGTGGAACAACGCCCTCATTCACACATCTGTTATAAAGAATCGTAAGGGGAACACAAATACTATTAGCTGTTGATTTTACAAATAGAGGTGGTATTTTATCGGGACCGTGCCCTTTGGTTATATCTAAAGATCTTAGAACATTAGTAACATCTAATTTGGAGAAAGAAAGCTTAGAAATAACAAAATTACATTTATTGTTCTCCGTGAGTGCTGTACCACAGATATCAACAGATGAGCAAGGCTCGTAGACAGAGCTAAAGTAGCTGCTGAAAAATTGGCAGATTTGTTCAGGGTTCTCAGCTGTCTTATGTTCGTGGGTCACGGAGTTAGGAATACCACTTTTTCTATTATTATTATGTACATAAGACCAGAACACTTACATATTGTATTTGCCTAAGTATCTTAGTAGTCTTTCATTTAGTAACTTCTCCATTATCTTGGAGAAAACCGACAAGACTGATATGGGTCGATAATTGTTGACATCCTTCCTGTCCCCACCCTTGTACACCGGGGTTATTACAGATCGTTTTAGAGGGCTTGGAAATGAACCGGTGGTAAAACATAAATTGGTAAAATGCGTTTTGATTGGGACTACTATTTCTTGTGACTGTTTTAAAAACATAGTAGGTATATTGTCCCAGCCAGGTGCACTGCCCGAATCTAATCTTCTGAGTATGCTGTTCACTTCACCATTATCTGTGGGTAAGAGTACAAATGATGACATTTGTGAACTATTGATAATTATAGGCTGTATTGTACAATTTGCAGTAATATTTTCCGCTAAGGTTTTTCCAATACTAGCAAAATAATCATTCACATAATTCACTGAGTCACGTGGCTGAGACTTAATTTGTAGCAGATTAATATTTGTAGTTTTAGCTGGTTTGAAGTGGGTTATTTTATCAATAACTGTCCACATTACCTTAGTATTTTTAGAAGATTCCGTTATTAGCTTTGTTTGGTATTGACGCTTTCGCTTTTTTATCAAATTGGAACAGAAATTACGAAATCTTTTATAGGTTAATTTTAATATATAATTATATGGATCAGTTCGCAATCTCATTTGCATTCTGTTCCTCAGTCTAATACTGCGTATTATCCCATCTGTTATCCAGGGTTTGAGTGTGCGTTTGGATCTTGGAATTGTGGTAGTTATGGTATTATCTGCTAGAGATTTCTTAATGGCATGAATCAGACGGCTAACTGTTAAATTCGGATCTTGAATATGTAGTAGTTCTAGTGGATTAGTCATCATGAAGCTCAAGTACGATTGATCATAATTAGTCTTATTTCAAATTTTTTGGTGATTGCGGTTTATATTATGTACATTAGAGATGTTCAATAAGACCATAGCATGGTCAGTCAATGATGTGTCTAGAACGGCAATGTAGGCTTCATGTTTACTCTTATCAATTTTTAAGTTGAAATGGTCAAGACAGTTACTCTCCCTAGTTGGTAACAAGTGTCCCGGGAGGATACCAAACATTGACAAAGTGTTTAAATAATATAATCTATTGTTACGTTCATCAGATGGTTCTATTGTCCTAGGAATTAAGTTGATGTTTATATCTCCTGTTAGGATTATATTCTTATGTGTCTTAATGGTTTTTAAGTGTGCGTCTAGAGATTCTATGAAATTACCCGCATTACGATTAGACGGCGAGCGATATATTCCTATTATTATGAAGTCTGACAATTTGATTTGGAGACATGATGCATGAGCTAAATATATTTCTTCTACATGAAAATTCTGTACGTCACTTTTTATGTATGCAACTACACCATCATTTTGATTCAAGTGATGGGTAGTGCAGTGAGCTGAGTAGTTCGAGAGAGCTGGGAGCATCTTGTTATTATTTAGTCTACACTCTGTCAAAACTAGTATGTCGACATCATATTTTAAGTCGGTTAATGTTACTTGTAGGTCATCAAAATTTTTAGTGATGCTCCTAATATTTTGAGTTACTATAGTTAAAGATGAATTTAATGTTATATATTTCCATAGATCCTGAACTACACACTTAATTGATCGTGCTATCTCATTATGATCTATGTCATTTATTATATTTATTAAGCCGTTATCCATTTAAAGATAATGTAATTCCGTTATACTTTACAAAAAACGTTCGTCGTATTGGCCGTGTGAGACTAAGGTATGTTTGGTCGTTTACATGACGTGTGAATGTGAAATTTAAGCATAAGCTTTTGTGTGTGGAGTATAAAGCAAATATTTGTGTGTAATAAATATGTTTGTAATGTATGGTTTCAAGTAATGTATGTGGTGTAGTGTGTTTTACATTTAGACGTGAGATTATAATTAAAATAAATTGAAAACAAATTAATATAGTAAATGAATTATAAGCTAAGTAGCAAAAATTTTGAACATTTTCAAATGCGTTAGCATTATTACAAGTATCAATTGAATAGCAAATGCTGTAGCTACGAAAATTAAGCAATGAAATCATATAGCCAAGAGATGAAAATATAGTGACCAAAGACTGTAGCTTGTTATACCTGTTATGGTCCAGTCATGCTATTTGAAGTAGGTGATGGATTTGGTCCTCGTGCTTAATGGATATGACGGGGGAGTTATCGTCTCTTCTGATAAAGACACGGCCATAAGACGTCCAGCAGTATTTAAATTGCTTAGATTTGACTAAGTCCCTCGCTAGAAAGAACAGTCTGGCAGCTTTAGGAGTTAGTTGCTCTGAAACGTAAATGGGCGTCTCCTCGTTGGAGGTAAAACCCAGGTGTTTCGCTCGCAGTTTTTGTTTATGCTTAATATTAAATACTTTTGACATTTTCAAGAAGTCTGTTTTAATCATCGTTGAATTTATGTCGACAATGATGGAAGTATTTTTACTGTCGTTTTTCCCCGCAGTTCTGTATATGTCTCTTATGTCTGACTTAGAGATTTCACAAACTATGTTTTTTGATAAGCAGGTTACGTATTTAATTAGATCAACCCTGGTTTCCTTAATTTTCTTTGGTACGTTTTTTATTTCGATGCTCGACTTCCGATTAAATCTCTGCGAATCTTCAATTTTTTCTTCCAATGTTGCGATATACTCTCTATCTCTTTTATTTTGAGCTTCCAATAACTCAATTTTTTTCTTTAGTTCTTCATTCTGGCTGGTAAGAAAAGATATCGAATTTTCTATATTATGATTAGTTTTTTGAATGTCTTTGAGTGTTGGGTTTATTTTCTTGAGCTCATTTTCTTGCGCCGACATTAAGGTCATGATCATTGTCTTCATTTCTTCCTTAAATGCATCCAGATCAGACTCGCAATCTTCTCCTCTTCTCCTTTTTACTCTTTTTGAGCTAAAGTTAGGCGACGTAACCGTTTCGCGTAAGTCAGATTCAGAGAGTGATTTATCCATATTCTATTATTATTGGTATAATATGTTATTATTTAATGTATATTAGTGATAAGAAAATAATTAATAATTATTCAGCACTTTTTCAAAATCAACCAGGAAAGTCACCTCATCAAAAGTCGCCTCGGTGTCGTATCGGCTGCCGATACCGATATCGGATCGGGTAATGTGAAACGTCCTTTCTGTGGTAGCTGCTCGCACTATATTCGTTCTCCTGTTGTTGTCCTCTTCTTACTTGCACTCGCACACGCGTTCGCTACCTCTTGCGATTTATACGAGCCTGGTACTAGCCGGTATTAATTTTGAGAGAAAATCGATATTTAATTAAATTAAAATAATACTTCTTCAAAAATTCAATACGGAGCACACGTCTTATCGCTTTCGCGGTCCGGGGGGAAGAAGGTGCGTGTTAACACCCATCGGTACCTACCATGTAATGTCTTGTACGCCTCCCCCCGTGTGTTGACGACAGAGCAGAATTCGAATGTATTCTACAAGGCGACGAAGGGTTATCTCTGTGGGTTATAGTTCTTTTGGCATAAGATGAGCTTTGCATTTGTATGAGTAATCGCTAAAATAATAAATATTTTTTATTAGAAACCAAGTTACTGAGTAGTTACGAACGATAGGACCGGACATACATACAAATCGAACACGTAACCATCCTCCGGCTTCACCGCAGTCTGGTAAAACACAATTTATGTCCATAACTTATTTAAAAAAAATATATTACACTTTTACATCGGTCATTGAATCTTCACTATCTTCATCTTCACTCTCATCAGAGCCTGTGCTATGAGCGCTCCTTTAAACCATCAATAGCAGCGTCGCGCGCGACCATCAAATGCTTTTTCTTCTTTTACTTCTTTTTTTACTGCATGGTCACAATCATTGCACATATATTTTCAATGGGATTAAAAATTTCACTAATACCTAATTAAAGCTTCTTCTTCTTCTGCCATGTCCTATCAGATGTCGGCGACCTTTGCCATATGTTTTCTATCCTTTGCCAGTTTTATCAGTATGGCAGCGTCTTTAATATTTGTCCAGTTCTTTATATGCTCAAGCCAGTCGTTTCTTCTTCTTCCCCTTCCCCTCTTGCCATCTATTTTTCCTTCAATTATCAATCTAAGAATATTATATTTATTATTTTTAAATATATGACCAAGATATGCAGTCTTTCTTTTCTTTACTGTGGCTAATACCTCCATCTTCTTATTCATTATTTTGAGAACGTCGACGTTTGTATTTTTTTCCGTCCAAGATATTTTTAACATTCGTCTGTATACCCACATCTCAAATGCATTTATCTTGGTTTCCATTGCTTTATTCAGGGTCCACGCCTCTGCCCCTACAGTTACTGTTGGTATATAGGGACTTAATTTTGATAAAAGCACTACGTACGAGCCACCTCCATTCTGACTCTAATTTCCTGTTCGGCATAACAATCTCGTTTAGCCAACAGCCTAGGTACCTATCTATATTTGGTAACTTTCTCTAAGGGCCTATTGTCAATGAATAGTGGTCGTGCCGGTACCTGGCATTTACTTACCACCATATCATATCATCTACATATTTTAAGTTGTTAATATATCTTCCGTTACATTTTATACCGTTGCCGTGTGGTGACGGCAGAGTAGAATACAATTGTCACCACCCCAAATCTCTCCCGTGGGTGTCGTACAAGGCGACTAAGGATAAATCAATTATGAGGAATGAGCAGCAGCGTTCCTCCTAGCAATAGCAATGTACTGCGACTTTTGTGCCCGATAAATGGCAATAGGCTCGCCACCTATTACATGGGACCTAACATAATTGGCGAAACGTGGGTACTAGTTCACCTCTGCCTACCCTTTCGGGGATATAGGTGTGACTTATGTATGTATGTATGTATGTATAATATAATAGCATTTTATACCCATCTTGACTCCGTCAAAAACTTCAGCAAAGATGCATTCTGAGAAGAGGTTGACGAGCATTGGTGACAGTACACAACCTTGTCTCACTCCTTTTCGTTTGCTGAGGTCTTGTGTAGTTTGTTGACCAACTTTAATGTGAGCTCTTTGATTCCAGTATAGGTTTTTCAGTATCCTTGCATCCTTGCTGTCGATTTCTATATTATTAATAAGTTTCATCAGTTGTTCGTGATTGACGGTGTCGAATGCCTTTTCAAAATCGATGAAACACACGAAGACGGTTTTCTGATAGTCCAAACAATTTTGTATTAAAATTTGTATTGCTAGCAGTGCTTCCCTCGTTCCAAGGGCGTTCGTTCGTTCAAACAGCGAAATATTATTAATTTACGTAGCTGCTAGCGGTACAAAGGAAAGTGCGAGGCAGAGTATTGACAGTTGGCGGACGCACCGCGCTGTAGGCCTAGCACGGGACGTGGACAAAATCTCTCTCCACCACTTGACAGTGTCTTATCTCGGGATTTAGTGGGAGTTAGTGCGAGAGAAAAATATTCTCTTTTCCTCAAGGAGATTTTGTACACGTCTCGTGCTACGGTGGCTGGCCACTTCTCACTTTACACTATCCGTGTGCACTCACGCAAATGCAAAGCTCATCATAATAAAAGAACTATAACTGCCGCACTCAGAGACGTCAAATAACTTTAATGAGTACTTAATGTCCAAAAATTTCATTTAAATTCATAGACCCGGCAAGAATAGCGACTAGTTTTGAATTGTCATTTATTTACATTAAGTAGGTACCTACCTACTCATTAACGTTAATTGACGTCTCTCACAGCGATTATTAATGTTCAGCAGCGTTTCTCAGCAGTATGAAGGCATTATACGTATTGCGATTTACGTGCCCGATAAATGGCAATAGGCTCACCACCTATTACATGGGACCTAACATAATAAGGAAATCCCTCGGAAGATTCGTTCGTTATTTAGCAATTCCAATTTGATTATGAATATTTTTCTGTATTCGAATTATTAGAAATGCATCTTAGTAAATATTATAATCTATTGTGGACTTCATTATAACCAATTGTTAGATACTAATAGATATTAATAATATCAGACTATTAGTAACAATTTTTAACAATAATAATTGGTTGAGTTAATAAATGCATCAAAAAAACTGGCCCTTAGGCCCTTAGTTCAATAGCCATCCATTTTTAACCGACGAAAAACCGGAGGAGCTTACTTAACTCAATTCGTACCCGAATGTTTTTTTTCTTCAGTCAGAGGCGGCCTGACTCTCCGAGAAGGCATCTGCCTCATGGAGATCATCCACTCAACGGGACGGCTTCGGGCAATAGACTTAGTTGAAATCAACCCGGCACTGGGCAGCGAAAGAGACAAGCAACGGACCATCGAAGCTGGCTTGTGTATTCTGCAGGCTGGCCTAGGGTTCTCCAGGAGAGGCGCTGCTCCGCCGAATGTAAAGGATCTACCGATTCAGAAACATGACTAATCCTAGTGATTAAGTACCTCTACCGTCTATTTTATTGGAAAAAAATATAAAATACCTATAGGTACCTACTTAGTTATATACTTGAAACATAATAATAAATAAGAAAGGTTATGATTTTGTTTATTACTTACCTTTTTCAATTATAAGTAGCCTACCTACTACGAGACCCCCTTAAGATTATTTTCTGGTTTTGCTAGTTCGTATCGCTCATCGGCTAACATCGTCATCAACCGACTATGAGTACGAACGAGGCTCAAGGAACTCAATTCAATAACACTGCCCAAAATAAATAACCTCATCGCATATTCCTTGAGGTATTACTTAGATATGTATTATGTGCTTAGGTACAGAACGTCAAGCTTCCACAAAATGCAATATTTTTCAATCGACTTTGTGCTTGACTACCAACAAGTGAAGGTTAACAACCGATTGTAGAAATATAACAGTTTTGGGTAGTCGAAGTAGGTACCTACCTACCGTTGATCGTGGATAGTTAAATACTTACCGAATACACATAGTTGTTTCTACGAATTCAGATGTCGATCAAAATTCTGTATTATATTCTATCATAACAAATGTACCCAAGTACAATCAACAGCACACGCATCCACAATCTAGCATATTAATCAATGAATTTTCCACCTTAACGTGTTTGATGTAAAATTTCAAACAGTTTGGGAAATATGTACTGTTTTATTCGATTTAAAAGATATCACATTTTTCTTATTTCTTGCCGTGTGGTGACGGCAGAGTAGAATACAAATGTCACCACCCCAAATCTCTCCCGTGGGTGTCGTACAAGGCGACTAAGGCTAAATCAGCGATGAGGAATGGGCAACAGCGTTCCTCTTATATCACCTTGCAATAGTACTGCGAATTTTGTGCCCGATAAATGGCATTAGGCTTGCCACCTATTACATGGGAGCTAACATAATTGGCGAAACGTGGGTGCTAGTTCACCTCTGCCTACCCCTTCGGGGATATAGGCGTGATTTATGTATGTGTGTACATTTTTCTTAAATCTATCAAGTTCCCAAAAATTTTATTTAAAATTCAGCCATTCTCATTCGAGTGCGGCTATAATGGGTACCGAACCGCTATATCAACACAGGTTCATAACAAATCAGCAATTTCCACATAAATCTTTTTTGATTTGCTAATAAGCATAACGTCTTGGCGTATAACTTTGTGGGTGGCAATCTAATTTCTAATTGTAAATTCTATTGCTTTCTTTTAATTGGAATAATGTTGTCATGATGTGCATTGTGGTAAGTAGAAACTAAAAGTTTATTTTTGTTTATGATACAGACAATAAAATGTATTCTAATTGACTTGCGTTGAACTAACAACGTATTTCTATCTCCTTTAACACTAGTCCAAAAATTGATATTGTAAACGGTTTCGCGTTGGTTCGTCGTTGGTACTTCGATACAGCTGTGTGTTTGTAACTTCATATCACAAGGTGAAAATGTAGTAGATCATTCTATAATACTGATATATACTTACAAAGAATATTGTTGTTAGAAAAAGTTCAAAAATTAGTCTTGATGCGGGAATCGCAGCACGGGTCGCAGAGGACGCGGGTTCGATTCCTGCATCGACTAATTTTTGAACTATTGATATTTTTTGATATTTCTTAACTTTTGATATTTCTTGATATATTTTTTCTAACATTTATAGTATAATGTTCAAATTAAAGTTTAAATACATAGTAACTGATCTACATTTTTTACAGATATTTACACTTATTATTACACTGGCTCAGAGTTTAGAAACGAATAACACGAATGAAGACGAGATAAAAAGTATTATAATGAAATACGTAAACAAAATACCCGATCTGGCACCTAAATACATAATGAGCAAGGGTATATCGAAAATGATATCTAAACATTACAAAGGCAAAATAAATACGTTCCCATTGTTTAAAATAAGTCTCAAAATTGACAAAAATCCAGTAAAAATTCCGTGGACTTTGGGGGAGTTGGACACGAATAATAAAACTCTGAAAGGTGATCGGTATAAGTATGTTCAAGTGAGAAAACCTAAGGACAAGGTGGAGAAATAAAATAAAAATATTAAATTCCTGTATTTTTTTCATTTTCATTGTTTTGTATTTTTTTTTAACTTTATTAAAACACATGTGCGTATTTTTTTTAAATACCTACTTATGTTCTAAATTGATTACAATCGGTACATGGATAAAATTGGGCTGCTCCTGAATACTTGGTGAAATAAGGGGTTAAGCTGAATTACTTAATTTAAATTATTTCCAAACTGAATAATTTTCAAATATAATAATCCGGCATCGCGTCGAATGTTCTTTGATTCTGGTTATAGAAAACAAATACATTCATAATAATTGGTCTCCGAACATTCCTTGTCTGCAACTTTTGGCAACATAATATTCTATCTTTACCCATGGGTCCACAAATTGAGAAAAGCCTGACAGATAGATGGACATGGACTGGGAACTACCAGACAAGTTTGACTAGATTAATCAAATAAAGAGTCAGCTCAAAAATATTAACAAACGGTATACCTTGCATATAAATATGTATATATTTTAATTTCACACCAATTCCAGTTTTGTGTAATCATAAATCTTCCATAAATAAAATATTTACAAAAAAAAGTCCCCATTGTCGAAGTAAATTAATTTCTTGACATGATGAAATCTAAAATCTAAGTGTGAACATTTACGGTTTTATTACAAAGAAGTGTTTAAAACAGATGCTGTTCCTCTCACACACTATTGACATAATGGACAACATCAGGTTTAAATATGTACTTCATAAAAAACACGTCATAAACACTTTGGTGTAATAACGCCGTTACAATCGTTATTGCCGTTATTATCGATTTAGAATTTGTCTTATGATCACTTTAATCGTTATCTTTAATAGACACATAGTGAACAGTAGGTTGCAAATTTCATATGGTAGTAGTGTTAAACGAACTACATTATCACTACAGGTAAAACATTGTACAAGACGTTTTAGAGATATAATTCCTGACGCCGTAGTCGATAATCGATCTAACTCCAACGTATGTACAGACATTTTATTTATTTGTAAACGTAAAATACACTGTATAGGAGACATAGTTTAAAACATTCTTGACAAGTGTACCTGTTGTTGTAAAGCTGTCCATGTGTCTATTCTAAATATACATTTTTTTTATTTTGTTCGAGCCACGAGTCGAACATTGGACTCAACCTGAGGAGCAGAGTAAGCAGCGAGGCCACCTACATACAGAAGACGTCGACCAAGCACACCGTCGGTAGTTTACACCCATGAGAGACATACTAACATCTATCAATGTGTACAGACCAAGTAAATCATATATATACGGTATTATTTACTTAATAAAACAGATTCCAATCGACCGTGTTGGATCTCACTCCTTTCTCCCCGCTGCCAGCCAGGGCTACTCCATGGGGTAGCTCCCTATCATATTCCAGCTACCTGCCAGGGCTACTCCCTTGGGTAGCTTCCTTCCATCAATCAGCTACTTGCCAGGGCTACTCCCTGGAGTAGTTCCTATCAAACATTACCGTACCTGCGGGAGCAGCGCCTTACAACCTCTCGCTGCCCGCTCGTACATTTGGTATGTACACATTGATAGATGTTAGTATGTCTCTCGTGGGTGTAAACTGACGGTGTGCTTGGTCGACGTCTTCTGTATGTAGGTGTCCTCGCTGCTGACTCTGCTCCTCAGGTTGAGTCCAATGTTCAACACGAGACTCGAACAATTTTTATTTAAAAAAAAATAAAAAGTTTATAAACAGCCAAAACAATGTTACTACACTACTTACCATGAAACACATTAAAGTTCAATACTTTAAAATATGGCAATATCGATCCATCATTGGCATTTTACTCGCATTGCATTGTAATTGGATTATTACAGACTATAATTATGTCACAAATTCTTCACACATCAAACATGGTCTGTATCTTTAATATGCCTACTTTGTTTTTCATTTTATTATAACTACAGCGTTTCGCCAGTTATTGCTAAAAGCAATTCGAGCTTTGCAGATAAATTCAGGTAAGTTTATTCGTAAAAAAATCCATTGATGTTCATGTTAAAACGAAACCAGTAAAAATATTTAACATTTTTTTTAAAGTCACACGTTCAGTCCCTATTATTACCTAAAAACATACAGACTCATAATGACTCAATGACATTAATTACTTGTAACTCTTTCTCTAGATAAGTCTATAAAAAGACAGGCTTCAATCACATTACACGAGTCATGTTTGATGTTAATTGTTTTTTAAATCTATTTGAAAATACATCACAAACAACAAGTCTATTTCTAACAATTGGCTACCTTTTTCTAACTCTAGCGAGGGTGGGAGATGAAAACTCTATAATCTTTAAGAGTGAAGGTAGAATCCAGATGACTCTCAAAATTGGACGCAAATATTTATTTATCTGTATAGGTACCAGTTAGTACAAGTTCTGTTGCCATTATTTAGAAAAACAATACTGTGCCAGAATTTTACAGCCAGTGCATAGTAATTTCAAGTCTGACTTTACAGTTGTTAAAAAACAGACGCAGATGAGCGTCGCTGAAAAGAACGATATTGTTCAATTCCAACAACATATTTCTAACAGCCGTAGCCGCAGGTTTAGCCGTGTGGTGACGGCAGAGTAGAATACAATTGTCACCATCCCAAATCTCTCCCGTGGGTGTCGTACAAGGCGACTAAGGATAAATCAGTGATGAGGAATGGGCAGCAGCGTTCCTCTTATACTACCGTCCTGACAATGTACTGCGACTTTTGTGCCCGATAAATGGCAATAGGCTCGCCACCTATTACATGGGACTTAACATAATTGGCGAAACGCGGGTGAGAATTCACCTCTGCCTACCCCTTCGGGGATATGGGCGTGATTTATGTATGTATGTATGTATGTATTTCTAACAGAAAAATTATGGCATCACAAAATAGTCTGTGTAAACTTGCTTTTTTGCAAAGTGAAGCAATTATAATAAAAAAAAACTGTTTACAGAACAAAGTTTAACTTTCAATCAGGCAGTGTCAATTGCTCGCACAATGGATATTGCAGACACCGATGTAAAATTAGTTGTGTCATATGCCGATTCTATGCAGGTTAATAACATTTAGAAGTCACCACATGATAAGCAGAAGAATGTCAATGTGAAGAGTCATTGCTGTGGTAGAAGAGGCCATTCTAAACCAAAATACTGGTGTAAATTATCACAGTCTTCACACACATGAAAAGTACCACATTTTTGGAAACAATAAAGCATTTTGGAAGTATTTTTGCGAGGTTTGGAGTTCCTGAGCAACTTGTCACAGACAATGGTCCTCAGTGGTCTTCTGGAAAATTTAAATTGTTTTGTAAAAATAATAACATCAGACACACATTTACAGCACCCTATCATCCTGCTAGAAATGGACAAGCAGAGAGGGGAGTCCAAACTTTCAAAATAGCATTGATTGCAAGTATTAATGATACTGGTGATATTAATCAACATTTAAATCAGTTTTTGTTAAGCTATCGTACATCACCTAATGTATTTACTGGTAAACCACCATGTAAATTAATGCTCAATAGAAACCTAAGAACGCGATTATCTCTTGTTAGACAATCTATTCCTATTTTTAAGCAAACTATTCCCATAAAATCCCAGACAGTTCTTTCCTGGAGATAAAGTGCATGTAATGATGTACGATGGCTCTAAGAAATGGATAAATTGCAATGTAACCAAACCCATAGGGAAGGTTTTGTATGAAGTAGACACAGATAAGGGTATGTTAGCAAGTAATGTAACTCAGATAGGTACTGCCTAACAATGCTTGCAATAACACTATTGATAATGAAAATTATAATGAAACGCCCTGTAATAGTTACGAAAATGAATATTGTGAACAAAATAATACAATTTCAAACCAATGTGATCGTAATTAATCTATTCCAGGACTACCAGGAATGCAGTCTCCAAAAATGTATGATGATTGTGTTAAAAGGGAGGAGTGTTGTGTGACACAGTTTCGGAAAGGAATCCCCGCCAAAAAGCGCGTGATAGCTGTCAGTTGTCGAGAGATTTTCTTGTTGTAATTTGTGTAACATCTGATTATGAATTGAGTAATACAAGTATTAAAAGATATTTAAATGTGTTTCATAAAATACATAACATCTATTATCAAATATTTCATTTTGGATGACTATTAAACATCATCGTCTAGATAACCGACCAGCTGGTCGCTCTTCTAGAAAAATTAGTTAAACATAATGGAAAACATCAGTATTTTTGTTACTAATCCTATAATTTCCAAAAAACGAATCCAAGGTTCACCTTCTCTTACAAGGCACATTGAAAATGAACAATAATATAAAAAACACGCACCTGAGAAAAATTCGTCGACAGGCTACAACTGTCCGAAATTACATTATAAATGTTCAGAGCACAATCCCGTAGAATGACTCTCAAACAATCTTAAATAATGCACAGAAGCGACAATCAGAAGGCCACAAAGTTATATAATAAATATAACAAAGCAAGATGTATGATGGAACGCGACTTTACTAAAATTATCTTGATATAAGAAGGGTGAAAAGTGATGTCCAAAGTTGGTCTAAAAGTTGACTTGTTGCCTGAAATGTTTTTGGAACTTGTTGCTTTTGACTGAGAGCTTCATTTGCCACTTGGCCTGCACACGTTTCATGAAATGTATGTCTCTAGCTTTCCTGGAAAACAAAATGAAATATGTTAAGCGAAACCTAACGTATCATGTTTAAAACAAATTACTGAAGATGCACCAATATGCAAAATAAAAACTTACTTTGCTGCAACCGCCTGTTCTTTGGGTGCCCATCCTAACGCTCGATACACACCTAAGAGTTTGTGCAACTTGCGGTCAGATTTCTTTACTAAAGCCACAGTATTGTGTGTCACATTCTGTCTGTAGTACCTAGTGGGAAATTTGAAAAATACATATCAATAAAGTATCTTTTTTATTTGTACATTTAATTTCACTCTTATGTATTTTGCTATAACCGAAATGTCTACCTGTAAAGCAAAGGTCTCAAATGTGAGCCTTGAGGAACACCTGTATGAAGATATTAATAAAATTGAGTCTGTAACCCCCCAATAAAATTGCCTGAGAGTGGTTAGTTAGATATAGGATAGGATAGGATTCAATCCATCTCAACAAATTCCTGTGTATACCATGGCCTTCTAGCTTTAAAATAGGAATGATGTGATCCACAAGGCAACTGTTTCTCAACTGTTCAATGTTAAATATCGTCAATCCATCTGTCTTTTTCCATATTTCTTAAGACAATGCTTGAAAAACGTGCCAAGTTAAGAAGTGTCGAACAACTTCTAAGGATTCATTATTGTATTTCTTCTTTCACATAATTAATTCACTTCTTATTATAAAAAATTAAATTAGTATTTACTTACTTCATCAATGAGCGGTGACCAACTACAACCCCTGAAGGTAACACCAATTGAAAATCATCACCATCTAATATTGTTGGTCCTTCTACTTCTTCATCTACATCCATATTTTCTTCATTTTCATGGTCAGGGTATGAAGAACTAAAAATATTATATGAATACATATATTATAGTCTAGTCAACACTGTGTTGTGACACCAGAGTAGAATACAATTGTCACCACCCCAAATCTCTCCCGTGGGTGTCATACAAGGCTACTAAGGATAAAACAGTGACGAGGAATGGGCAGCAGCATTTCTCTTATACCACCTAGCAATGTACTGTGACTTTTTTGGCCATAGACTCGCCACCAATTACATGGGAACTAACTTATTTGGCGAAAAGTGGGTGATAATTCACCTCTGCCTACCCCTTCGGGAATATAGGCATGTTTTATGTTTGCAGTCATGTATAATATTATACAATCTTTCTACAAGAGACAAGATAACCATAGATAAAATGTTTTAACTAATTTTTAAGCCTACCTATAATCATAATACTCAGCATATTCAGCAAGAGCTAGACCCTCATGTAGCATCTTACAGTGTCCCTTGTCCACCATATGTGCCCTTGCAGCTTCCATAGAGTAAAACGTTCGACCTCTGTCATTGCACCACAAACACATATAACCTTGAGAGATCTTGAAAAAAACAATCATTTTAAAAGTATAGTACCAACAAATTAAAATATTTGATTAAAAGCAACAATTAAAACAACATATGTATCATTATTACCATTAATAACTAGTGTGTTGCTTTTATTGAAATTTGAAAGACAATATAATAAACCCCAATCTTACCTTCTCACCAAGGTACAGAAACAGCCCTTTCACATCAACACAATATTCTACATCAGGAATAAAGAATGAATGTGTCTCAGACATGTGTTTTAGATTCTTAACCATATTCTTGCTATGATGAGTGCAAAACAGACAATCCCTTGTCTTAATTAATGAATCACTACCCTTAATACGACAGTCTTCCCATTCATCAGAATCAAGCTGAAAAAAAAAATGTATTGATTGTAACTATAGTTATCAAGACAGAACAGTGATAGATAGATAGCTAAAGGCCTGTCTCAATATTCTATCAACATTGAAGATAGACATATCCCAGTATGATTGCTTAGTAACTTCTGTTATTTATTGTATTACTTAGAAAAAAATCTGGGCAACTAAACTTTAGTATGCTTACTTTTAACTGTAGATAGAATATTGAAGTTGACTGTAATTGATCAAATAATTGAAGATTTTTTTCAGCATAATTAATATTTTTATCTTTATAGTGATAAATCAATAAGTTCATCTGGTTATTATTTTTTTTGGTTAACTGCATCCAAATGTATTATATTCAATTTTTATTTGGTAATGGAACTACCCAAATATCTGTGCAATAAAAATCCAATAGACTGTTTTTTTTTATTATTATTGCAAAGTATTGTGCAATTCCCATTTAAGTTACTTGTTATTGTTATAAATAATAATTCTACCTCTTCAATCTCGGAATCAGTTTCAATGTCCTCATCTCCAGAATCATTTGGATTAACAACAACGAATTTTCCTGGTTCAGGTTGTTGTTGATTTGATTGCTGAGCAGGTTCTACTTTTACATAACTGTTTGTATCAGAATAGTCGCTATGCTCCTCTTCAACATAATGCTCTTGGGCATACTTATGCTTTTTGCTATTCAAGTGATTATTGTAAGAGTTCTTTGTGCTGAATAGTTTTGAGCAATACTTGCAATATTCTGATTCACCTTGGTTGACATTTTCACTTTGTTCCCTGTGTTCTTTGGCCCTTTTATCAAACTCTTCTAATGAGACAGGTGGAATGTTAGCAACCTTTCTCTTTAAGTTATACCTGTGCCAATCCAATTTGTAATGCTCACGCTGTAATTCAGGGGTTTTAAATATCACCTGGCATGTAATACACGTGAATGTGTCGGGCATGGTTAAACCTCACTTTTACCTTAGTTTGATGTAATTTATCACAGAATAGGAACACAGAGAAATTAGATCACATATAAATCGGTGTTGGAATGTCTAATGAAAATTAGAAAATAATTTTTAGTTAATTTGCGTTTCTAAAAGCGGAATCCTCGAGGTTCTCGACCAAGACAAAACCCAACTCGACTGACACTGACGTTACCGTGACAGAGGCAGTTTTTTTTAGCCTGTGCCTATCTGATGACACTGACAGACTAGACAGCCAGCGTGATGAGCCTGATGACCAAAGAGTATATAATACACTACGTTTAAGAGTCGGGACTTCAAACAAGCTTTTTGACAATTTTGACTCGCAGTTTAGGCTAAGATCTCGTACCAACCAACAGAGACAGATAAAAAAGTAATGCCAACATACTACAAAAGCAAACTAAGGATGTGGTGTACGCTACAGAATGTGTCGATATCGATAAAAACGAATGGGTACCCCCCCCCCCCCTGCCTTGCAGAACTTGCAGACAGGTTTTTTAATCCTACAAAAGCAAAATAAAAAGCTCTGTTCGTTTGAAAATATTGAGTATTATTTAATTACGTGTAATTATTTAATACAATTTATTTAACAACAAAAAATAAAAGTTATGTTTACAATGTGGAAATTAAAATTGTTGGTAATTTTCTGATCTCATATTCTAGGCGGAGTCTTCAGATGTTAGCTGATCGATCAACACACGTTTTTGCAATGTTGTGTAAGCAAGTAAGCAGGACATTTAGATCTGAAATAATAAATAGAGATAAGTAAATATATCGTTTGAGTTTACGCTGGTCATCATCCATTCAATTTATTGTTCACCGCTTACCATAGCGGACTATGTGTAACGCGCCCGAAGGTCTGGTTCTGCCCAATCAATGAAATCTGATTCTGAAATAAACCACTCATTAGCTTCAGGAATTGAGCTATCAAACCATATCGGAAAGATAAGTAATGTAACTTACCAATAGAGGCGCTTATGCGGTTGCAGGCAACGATCACACCCGACGGGCATCGTGTAGCAAGGCGGCAGTCACGCTGTCTTCTTCTTCTAGTGCCTCTTCAATTCGGAAGATAAGCCGTCAGCTTTTTATATTCATCTCTGTCAGTCGCAAACCGAAACGGCTTTTCAACGGGGTTAATGCCGATCCACTCTCATATGCTTTGCAGCCATGACTCTCATCGCCTTTCAACAAGTCACGCTGTGATCTGAAAAATAAGTGGAGTTGAACACAGAAGAACTTTTGATGATGATAATGAGAGATGAATAATAAAACTCATACAACAAACTTTGTTGTTAATGATGTTAGCTATCTAGTCATGGGAGGTTTTTGTTGTTTTATAAATAACCCTATATATGATATACTATATTATAATATATTGCAATAGACAATATTTATATGTATAAAACGAATGAAACATCTCAAGTACATTTGATACTCAAATTTACGAAAATAGATTTTTTATCGATAATTTGGGAAGTAGTAAGGACATCGCTACGGCGCATATGATTTTTGATTAAAGTGACCAGAACTTATTTCTAATTACTTAGCGTTTATATAATAACATGGAAAACTACTTACCGCTTCTCATCTAGTGGGAATTGGCCATGAAACCCTCTTTTGGTTTAATTTCCTACTAGATTTTAGTCAACATATTTCACACCTTTTGTAAAACATTTCGCTGTTATGCACATAAACAAATGACACAAACTAGTTAGATATACACTAATGATAAGTCACTGAAGACAATAAATAAGCACAAGATGGAAAACTAAACTAAAACAACGCTTTATTTTATATTTTCAAAACGGCATAGTGACTTATGACATTAGTGACACACTCCGGCAGCGCGAGACAAGGAAGGTTAGATCGGAAGTAAGAGACAAAACAAGTCGCCATTAAAAATTGCCTAAACTCCATACATTTTTTCTGCAGTATGGGAGTTTCGCCAGGCTGCTGATGACGAACATATTGAATTTTTAATGTGTTGGAGTGAAACTGTAATCATGAAAGTGGTGTAATTATGGGCTTTTTAGTAGCCGTGTTAACGAACAATCTGTGGATTTAAGTCAGGAGTTTTTGGTGGCAAAAGTCAATGCCAATGACCATTCAGTATTGCAAATAGATGTAAACATATATAATGTTGCCAAGAACTCCATTGAAATGTATACTAAAACACCTGACGAATGAACTGAATACTTAACACTTGGCTTAATTGACTAGACCCTGTTGCTTTCCCAAATTAAAGAAGAAACTAAGAAAATAACGTTCTGTCCTCCGGAGACGTGGACAAGTCACTCTCCACCACTTGACAGTGTTTTGTCTCGGGATTTAGTGCGAGTTAGAGCGAGAGTAAAAGATTTTCTGTCCGCCCCCGAAAGAGATGTGTCCACGTTCCGTGCTACGGGGGCTGCATGGAATTTTGTTTGTTATTTCCATGGTTCTCGATAGACATGGCTGCATCATGGCTGTATGGAATAGATCCCTTAGCCATCGTTATAAGTTGGAAAATTAAATTAAACTCACTTGTTAACATTATGTATTATTTTTAATATTGTTTTGTGAAATATTTTGTGTTCGCTGCGAAATAAAACATTAAAATTAGTAATTGTGATAGTGACTATATACATGTAATCTTTCCTCTACATTATTTGGGGTTTCTTACGATTAGTTTTAATTTGAGAATTCCTTGATAACTTGACCTCAAACAAAAACATCATAAAATATGCTACAAACGGAGGAAATTGATGACGACTACTTTACTCCAGCTTCGAGGTACGAGTTAAAATTTAAAGTAAATAAAATAAATATAATTATAAGTATGTAAACTTATAAACAAACAAACTTTTTTTATCTCTGTAGCTCATCTTTAGCAAACATTTTTGGAAAGCCTCCTATAGATGATTTGACTGAAAACGAGTCTTTGAAGTATACACCTCCCAAGCCAGCTCTACCACATACATCTAAACAAGAAGAACAAAAAGCTACACAATGTGTCCATGCCTGTGCTTTAATAGGATATGAATGGTTTGTTTAATTTCAGTTATGGATTCTCAAACCAATAAATAATTTCTTGTCATCATTATTATATAACTGACTTTTTCTTTCAGGAGTAATGGTGCTTACATTTACAGGGGGAAACTTGGTTTTGCCATATTAAAAATAATGAAAACGGGTCTTCATAATATAATACTATATGACTCCAAAAAAGTAACTCTATCTAACATGACAATATCAACAAACTTTGAAGTAACAGTTAAAGAAAATGTTTACTTTTCTTATCTAGATAGTCTTAAAAAGTACTGGTGTTTGTATGCATCTGAAGAAGAATTAAAGAAGGTTATTAATTTACTTAAATCATTTGATGTATCAATAAAATATTCATTACAAGATGATAAAGAACCACCTGACTTAAGTAAACCAGATTCAGACTGTTTGATGAAAGAAATTGAGAGAAATAGTGATACTGACTCTTCATTAAGTAAAAAAACGAAAACATCCATTTTAAATCGAATGGCGACTGTGGGACATTCAGTACTGCCCACTCAAACATTCACAAAAGACAAATCAAGTGATTCTACAGATACAGATGCTACAAATGATTACAAATCTACCAGACATAAACCTGTCAAGATAGTTGCAAAACGGACACGGTCAGAAAAAACCGGCCCTGTAAATCAAAGTTTGGTAGAGGCCCACAAAGTTATATTTCAGAGTGCTGAGCATTTGCCAGATAATGCACCTTTATTCTCCTATATTAATGGACAGATTGTGCCAGTAACTAATTCTAACTTAGTTTCAAACTCCACAACTAGTACTGGGAATGACATGAATATTTTTATTTCTGAACAAAGAGTAAGCAACAGTGAACTCAGAATTAATATCAATAGAATGTCAGATAAAATGGATCAAATATTAAGTAATGTATCACATGTAGATAAAAGAGGTGATGTTGGTGTTCCCAGTAACTTCCAAAATGAAATTATGCAGAAACTCCTTTTGGAATATGAAAATAAAATTAAAATGTATGAAAATCTCTTAAAAAGAAACAAAATTGTTGACAGTTTTTATGATAAACCTTTACTTTCTAATGAGAATCAGAACCAAACAGAACAAAATAAGAACAATTATGATTTAAGTGATAAAATTAATCAGCTTGAAGAATTATCTAAAATTAAAGATGCTAAAATAACTAGTTTAGAATCAGATTTAAAGCTTCTTCAAACTAAACATGAAGATGAATTAATTAAGGAGAAAGATAACATAGAAAAATTGTCTAATGACATCCAAAACCTAAACCAAATCATAGTAAACAAAAATGAAGAACTCTCTGAGATTGTAAAACAACAGGAAAACAAAACACCACAATCTGAGAATGACAATGATTTTGGCAATAAAATAAAAAACATAATGAATGAAACATTCCATGCTATATCAGCAAATTTTGATAATGATGAAAGTTATACTGGAGCTACGATAAAAAATTTGATGGCCTCAGTGATCAAGAGAGTAACCATAGATTCATTAAGCACTTTATGACTTTATATTAACATCAATGTAAAAATATGTATGATATTATTTTATACTGACAAAAGTACCAGTCAAGTTTAAAGGGATAATTCAGAGTTGAGGCTATACTAGATTAGGTAAACAAGTACAAGAATAATTTAATTATATAAAGTAAATGCAGGATAAACATACATTATATATTTATCCTGTAAAAATTAGTCAGTTTTGACTTTTGTATTATGAATAATAGTCCTAAAACCACAGTGCGAATGCAAAATTGCTTGTGTTCTAAACAATAATTTTATGTTTGAACTGTATTCTAGACTTAACTCCCCTTAAATTTGGCTAACTTTTTACAGCAGGTATAAGTGGTATATCATTTAGGAAAACATTGTAATCCTATCAGGTGTGTTTTTTCAACATTAATAAATCACATAACCTCCTTTGCAGATCTTATTTAACCTTAGATCCTTACAATATTTATTAAAACTCATCACTTGTTCTAGAAGTTCAATCTTAAAGTTTCGTTCGTAACACTAAAGTATGATATAGCGAATTCCCATTCGTCATCAGTGTTAACGGCGAAGTGTTTAGAAATATACCCAAACAGGCAGTACACGTACATATGATATATATGAGATAAAAATTATTTTGAAATAAAACACCTGACTGATTAGTTACTAGTGTATATTTCGGTGTTTGGCATTTTTATCTGTAAGGGCTAGATACCTTTGCCTTCCATAAGAGATATTAAAACGAAAAAACAAAGTAAAATGTCAATCTATAAAATGCACTTTTTTTCATTTAATCTAATCTCATTGACTTTTCCATGTAATTATTATTTACAAATATATAAATAGGTACCTACTTAATTATATAGAAATAAATGAATACTTCTTTTCTTTAATTTACATTGCATACAAATTGCAAATGTACCACGATAGATGAAATAAAGCCAACAAATGGAGAACCTTGATACATCTATCTCACAATATAGGGACCAGGTTAGTGCTGAATAAATCTTTTATTTATTCAGATAATTTTGCTTGTACTCCTTTATACTTAATTTCTGCCTTCTTTTTAGCTATCTATGGTAAATGAAGCTCTTGAATCTACAAAAGACGACAGTGAAAGGGAGTCATTGATAGCTCTTCAATCAGAACTCCAGGAACTTATTAAACTGACACAAGAAAGTTTAGAGGCAGCGTCAACAAAAGAAGAATTGATTACTACTAATACCATTGAACCTGATGGAAACAAAAATGATGGATTGGACGATGAATATGCTTTGTTTATGGTTAAGTATTAATAATGCTTTTAATCATAGAGAGCTTTAAAAATATATCTGTTTAGATTTTCTACTGAGCCAGGGCCAGTCTATCCTTAACCCATTTATTAGAAAATTCTTTATTCATAATTGCCTGTAGTATCTAACTGAACAACAAAGCCATCTAGTTATCTGAAACTGCCTTTTTAAGACTGATACAACAATATATTCAAATGAATTGTACCATTTGAATTATTATTATAATCTAAATTACGACTAATGCTTTTTTTTAATGTATTTTATGAAGCATCCTACTAACTTCTAAAACATTGTGAATTTCAAATGCACTCTTTTGATTAATTGAGCTATTCATATGGGAATTGTTTTCTTATTTTTTTTTTTTAAACTTACTCAACCGGTGAGTGAATACCTGAGAATCAGAAAATGCATGTAAATGTTGCCTTGCCATGGTCTTAGTCTCTCCTGGGCAAAAATGACGAGTATTAATTAAGTCTATGCTTTAAAATAATAAGAATTATATTTACTAATTTTATTGATATTTTAGCAAGAAATGGCCAGTAGTGGTGCATACGATAATAATGATGAAATACAACCTGAATGTTCTAAAAGTGCCGATAGAACCAATGTTGAAGGTGAAAGTGAAGATATTGAGGTATATAATCATCTCATTTAAAATTATTTATTACTAGAGGTAGCTTTCATTCATGGAACCTGGAAAAATCACTTTTTAATGTTTGAGTTTGAAACATTTTGACATATTGATGAACTTGTTTTGTTAAAAACAAATATTTATTTTGTGGACAATTTATAAAAGTGTGTTCTGTACCACTCAGGATGAACTGGCAACTTTACTTGGAATGAAATGTGCTGTATATCACACACACAAATGGGGAGGTCAACCCAGCTTGCATAATGCTATGGTAAGCGAAGTAGTGCCTCGTCAAGATGATGATCAGTTTAAAGATTTACAGGTAAGAAATTGTCATGCTTTATTGTTACTTTTGAGATTTTTGAACGATTTTATTTTATTAAAAAAATTTATGATTATTGATATAAAGTCAGATATTTATTCCAAATGAGAAACGGAATCAATCTTTCTTTCATAATGTAGCCCCATTTATACTATTCTGCCAACAAAATCAGTAAAATTGGTGAAAATTGCATATTATGATTATAAAATGCTTAGTGAATTATGTAATACACATAATGTTTTTAAATGTTTAAAATCTCAATCCCATCCATGTATTTCAGGTGAGAGTTTTATTCACTCATCCTACTCATACCGAAATGTTGCCATGTCCATTTTATCTTGATGGAGAATGTCGATTTGAGGATGAAAAATGTAGGTGAGTTTGATATTTTAAATTAGTGTAAAGATAAAATCCAAAACATTAAATTTTTAGCAAGTTATTAGTTTATCCAATTAGGCATTTTTATTTATTTTGCCATAATAATATTTCTAACTGGCTTATTTCTATAATTTCAGATACTCACATGGGGATATTGTACCTTTATCGAATTTAAAAGATGCTATAGAACCAAATTTTGAATCAGTCAAAATTGGAAGTAGAATTTTATTAAAATTAAAGCCCCCAGAGGGTGAGGTATGTAATATTAAACATCTTTGCATGTCATAATCGTATTTTTCTATGCTACTCCAACTGCCATCTGAGATACTATTTATTATTTGCTATTTGTAAAAAATTGCAGTCCAAAAATTTTTTTTTATTTTTATGAATTCAAGAGATCAATCATTTCTGTTGAAAGACAAGACACACTACCATCGAAAGGCATTGTCAAATCAATTCCACTGTGTTGATTCCTGTAATTTTGTAACACATCATATGTATATATCCTTATTGCTTTTCAGGACATAAGCTTAACCAAGAAAACAAGTGAAAAATACCACCTATGGCATAGAGCTATAGTAAAGAGCATTGATTTGGTAAAAAAATCATGCATGGCCAAGTTGGAACATGGTGTGAAATCGGGTGAGAAAAGGAAGTTTGGGTCTGATGAAATATATGTTATCTTTGAGGAGATCTTTCCGTTGGATGGTAAGAAATCTGCCATATTAACTTAATATTATCTTTAGTTAGCAATAGGTCTTTCTATTGCACCAGCGAGATACTGCTATGTATTTTACACAAGCGAGATTATTATAATAATAATATTAGTAGATTCAAATTTCATTTGTGGCAAAAATATGAAAATATGAGCTATAATAGTAAATTTTATTTAATAATTAATATATTTTATACATTAATTTTTAGCTGCATATGAATCGAGTGATTCCGACGACAGCCTCAGTGATACAGAATATCCAGAAAGTAAATCACAACGGTCACAAGAGACTGAGGGGAGGGCCTTGCTGATAGAGAGGAGCCTGCAAAATAACACACCCGCTATGGGGGAGTGGGAACGTCACACAAGAGTGAGTATGTATTAAATTTTCTTATGTATTTTAACTGTAGGGACTAATGGTTACCAACGTGGAATTATAGATTTCAACACACACATCCTACAGAATGTTGTTGCCAAACTAAAATATATCTTAGAATATGGTTAAAGTCAGTCAAAACTACGCTTTAATAAAAATTGAGCCTGATAAAATAATTAAAAAAATTACAATATGAATTCAGGAGACTGTGGTACCTTTGACAATTTGACATAATAAAAATATATCATAGATGGTTAGTAACAATGGAGACACTGCAAATATTTTAAGTCATAAGATTGATCTCATTATTGGTTATAGAAATATTTGTTGCTTCTGTTCACCTCAATCTAAACTGGACCTTGATTTGCAGGGAATAGGATCGAAATTGATGCTAGCCATGGGCTACGTTCCCGGTACTGGATTGGGTGCGACAGGCGAGGGTCGTGTCCAGCCGGTTGAGGCCAAAGTGCTCCCCAAGGGAAAGAGTCTGGACCAGTGCATGGCGATATCAGAGAGGAATGCTGCCCAAGACCCCCTTAAAGTGAGTTGCGGAGTCGAGTTGGTGGTCGAAAGGTCGTTTTGGTCCTTCGACAGACTTCCTTCATAGGAAAATGTAAAAAATATTGATTTTGAGAAGAGCTCGCTAGCGCAGTTGCATAGCGCGCTTGGCCTACGATTGCGTAAACTAAGCAATAGTTGCTGAGGCCGGTCATTGAATGGGTGATTAAAAAATTTATTATCTCTAGTTCCTCCGTGCTTCGGAAGGCACGTTAAGCCGTTAGTCTCGGCTGCATTTGCAGTCGTTAACACCCACTAACCCGCACTGGGCCATCGTGGTGGGTTATGGCCCAATCTCCGTATTTTCTTCCATCCATAGGGAAGGCCCGTGCCCCAGCAGTGGGGGCATTAAAGGGCTGGTGATGATGATGATGATTCAAAAATAATAAGTGATGACTGCTTTAAATGTATGGCTATTTGGCTTTAATTAAACCTTTATAAGACAGTGGCAAAATTGTAGACCTTTGACTTTTATTCATTTGTGATAAGGTTTAAAACAAATAAAAAATAATAAGACATTATTTATGTTATTATTGACAGGTCGAGCAGAGACTAAAAAGGTTACAGAAGAAAGAGGAGGAAAGAAACAAGAGAGCGTACGAGAGAGAGAAAGAGAGGGAGAGACGAAACGTGTTTAATTTCTTGAACAAAACATTGGGGGATAGCCCTGACGATCAAGAGGCGGTCCCGGGACCTACGGTGGACTTGAAACAGTCTACAAGCAAAGACTTGAATATAGAGCAATTCAAAATAACAGAAGACACAAAGAAACTGGAGAAAGAGATAGCAAAACTGAACAGTTCTCTATCAAGACATGTTTCCGGTTCGAATAGTTATAAGCATATCACAATCCAGATTCAAGAAAAAAATAAAGAACTCAGCTCGCTTAGAAATAAGGAATTACAGATAAGCAAAGAGCAGAGACACAGAAAAGACAAACAAAAAATGACCATATTCTAAACATTCTATTCTATTTATTTATGCATTGGATATGTTGTTTTGCTGTCAGTATAATAAATATTGTGATTAAAGTATGAATGGGTGTAATGTAAAAACAGTGTTTTATTGGTACTTATTTTTTAGGCATGAGTATGATGACAAAAACTTGACCTCTCATAAGGTTATATAAATTTAATGTTTCGTAATAAATATCGATCAAGTTTCTCTTTTAGGCTCAAGTTTATGAACACGTAAAACAAGCGATTAAAAGTTAACCGTCGGTTTTTGACAGTTCTTCCATACGATAAATGTCAAAAACCAGCGGTTAAATTATATTCGTCTGTTACAGTGTTGGTGAACTCCAGCCTTAATGAAACACCATGTTCATGGTAAATTAACTCTTCGAACGATTTGTCACACACGGAATTACTAATAGAGAGGATGTTTTTGGCCTTACGCGATGCGAGCGCACCACATAATGAACATTCTCTTATTGCAATCGCTCGGAAAATTCATTCTTCTCTAGTTTTTAGCTCTAAATACTATGAAATTCTATAAATAATTTGTTTATCCCAATTATCTCAGTCTGCTATGACGCCGCAGTGACGTCACAAAAGAATACAAACGTTACTGGTGGCAGTTTAAGTAACAGCCACCAATAACGTTAAAGATGATTGATAGATGATTACGCATTTATTCGTTGCTTGCTTACTCAGCCCGTGTGGTGAATCATAGGATCTCCTTTAGAAGGTCACGAATTTGGGTTAGCTCGGACCTCTTTGTCTCAAGTTTGCAGACGCATAAAATGTTCACCATTCGAAACTCGACACTAGTACTCGCAATTAATAGGCTAGTTGGCGACAAGTTTTGGAAAATGGGATAAGACTATACCTTTGTGTCTAATTCAAAAACCAATTTTAAATTTGCCTCGAAAGCGGCCAAGACTGTCGTGGCGTCTTGAATGACGTCACGGTATACCATTTCCTATGTAGTAATGGCAATCAACGTAGCTACATTGCCCGTCAAATAAACAAATGACGTCGCGCTCTCTAGCACGGGACGTGGACAAAATCTCTCCACCACTTTCTCCACATCCCGTGCTACTGGCTTCTGATTGGTGTTTAGTGTCACGTGGCGACATGCCGCTTTATGCCGATTTTATTAAACAATAAAATAAATGAAGACATTATTTTAAAAACCACCTTAGTCAAATTTGTTAGTTTTACACCAGAGTAAAAAAACTTCGGTTGTTTTAGAAGAAGTAAAATATTGACAAATTTAAAGGACAATTGAAAAAGTTTCTTATTGATAAAGCTTACTATTCAATTAATGAGTTCTTAAATGATGAAAATGTTTAGAAAACATAATAAATTTGCACACCACTGAGGTAAAATATGGAGAAGCTTGTTATAGTTAAACGTTGCATATTTAGCAAATAAAGATATTTGAATTTGAAAGTAATACAACAAATAATAGCAAATATCTCATGACTGAACTTGTTTTTGACGAAATAAGAAATAGGATCATAAAGCTTACAAATTCCTCTACAATCTACAAGATGGCGTAACTAACTCATATCATAAGATTTTTGACAAAGGTGGTTTTTTAAATAGTCTTCAAAATATATTTTTTTTTGTTAACCACTTAACATAAATAATCATTAAAAACTCTGCCAACCAATTTATTCTTAGTGGAAACAGGCCTATTGGTCCTAATTTTGATATGAGACTAGGTGAAAATAGTTCTCCTTCTCCCTGCTCTGTTCCCAATCTATTTGGGGTCGGCGCAGTGTCATCAAGCCCTCCACGCCCTTTTGATTCATATTATTCATCACAACCGTATGACCGTAAAGGATGTGGAAGGAGTGATGAATGAATGTATAGAAATGAGACGAAAAGGACCATCCCGGCTAGCATGACCACCGAAACACGATATGATAAAGCCATTTATAGCTTAGAATTATCAAAAAACCATGTCTTTTGACAGTTCGAAACGATAAATGGTTTTATCATATCGTGTTTAGGTGGTCATGCTAGCCGGGCAGAAGTCAAGTATCGTCATTATATTAATTCTGCCTTGTTCTTGTTCACTAATCCCATTATATTTTCAATTATCAGCAAAAGATAAGACTGAGGGTGATTGATTAGATAGTAGTAGTAGACAAGTATTGTTTGTACTTTTTTATTAAATTAGTAATAAAAGTCAATCGTAATTACAAATTTCTATATTTACATATTTTATGTGATGTTTTAGTTTAAAATAAGCGTACATGGCATAAAATTATAAATTTGATATACACATGAAATATTTTCTCTATAAATTAGATATTTGTACTATCAAACATATTACAAAGTACTTAGACATGTTAATGTGTAGTGTGACTAGCAAATAATATTTGCTGAAATAATGAAAATTTAATAATTTTAGCGACAGTGGGTCAAATATTTATTTAAAAACCTAAAATTATCTAATATTAACTACACTACCTACAACAGGTATGGAAACAGGGCTTGGAGCCCGACAATTGATATTTACGGTATGTATACTTACAAGCATTAAAATTTATAATTTTGCATAATAGGGGTAAAAATTCCTTAAAATCTTAACTATTAAATGAGTATAAGATGTTATATTGATTAGAATTTCCATAAAAATACAATAACACGACATACCCTTAAAACTTGCTACATGAGCAATACGTTTGTACTTTTATCCTCTACTTGAACAAACAGCAAGTGATGTAAATAGGCAAAACGAACACCCAACGCTCCAATTAAGATCTAATTTGAGAGAATCATCTAGACCCACTGTATTGAACATCCAAACTAGCAAATGTACGAATATCATTTCGTCAGTGAATACCTACCTACGCATCTGATTCAAACGCTCACAGAGAGCAGAAAAAAAAATCTTACTTTATTGTTTGTGTTTTCTATCTCTGTCTGAGCATTTGAATCAAACATTGATGACGTGCGTTGTCATGTTAAGATTCAAGAGGTATACTGCTACCCGGACCTGATTCCGCAAACAATACTACTGATGTGCAACAATCTCAAGAACTTTCAGTAAAACAGATAAAATATAAAAATACCAATTCCAGAGTCAGAGATGTAGAAATTCAATATTAGCTATAAATAATAAAACAAAATCAATCAATATGAATTGTAAAGCGATACGGAAACAGTTCAATTCGTGAGGTTCTCGCACACCCTGGCTTACATTTTAATCATAACTATTAACTATGCATTGAAAATTCACAAATAAAATTAATATTCCCTAAACAAATTCATCACAGAGATTTGTTATATCCTCGTCACCATACATTCGCCACCATCACCATACATTCTCTCGCAGCCACACATTTAGTTGAATTGTATTAAAATTTAGTGCCTACATTAAGTTAGATTTACAATAGAGAGTGATGAATCAAAGAGAGACATTTTTGTACTAAAATAAAACGTCCTGAAAAATAAGTACACGTATGAGACTCTTGCTAAGCTGTTCATAAAGTCCAATTTGCTTTGTGATGTCTACTACATTTGTGATTGTCGCCCATAAATGTTTGTACGATAAAACATGGTGAGATTCAGTTGCGATTTGATTTAACGAACTTGCATACGCGTATCCCGTATAATATCCGAAGTGACCGATAAAAACTAATATCTAAACCAAGTGTCACAATCACATTTTAAAAACGTTTCACGGCTTACGGAAAGCACAGTTTCCTTTGCCGTGAATAAAATAAAATCTAAACATACACTTTGTATCAGCGTTTTATAATTTAAGATTTTTTTTAAATTATATGTATAGCTAATTACATCACTAGACACTAACTAGTGCTGTGCTATAGCGTTTTTAGTCTATTGACGACATAGGACATAGTTGAGTCGAGGTTGTCGAATACTGGGATGCCGGCACGACGGGCCAGGTCGACCAGATAGTGGCGACCGCGGTTGTAATCTTTGATCGCCACTTCGCTGTACTGTAACAAAGATGACAAAAATTATTAACACCAAAATTATTGAGGCATGCATAGCTTTGTGATAATAATGTAACGTATCTTAAAAAGTCTTAAAAATTGTTTTTTTTATCTTCTTCTACTTGCAATGTTTACTACAGACTGTTAAATTTTCCCAGTGGATTTTGCATATTTGGCTTCAGAAGAGCATTATACCCGAATGGAAGACAGAGGTAAAGGTAATACCCACGTTTCGTCAATCACTTTAGCTCCCATGTAATAGGTGGCGCGCCTATTGCCATCTGCCGAGCACGTAAATCGCAGTACATTGCTAGGTGGTACAAGAGAGGCACATAAATATCAGTATATTTATTTATTTATGTCACACCTGACCATTAAGTGGACTTTGCCGCCCGCTACGCGTACGGAAAATCCCACTTCCTGGTCAGGGGGTGACAACAAGCCTCAGATCGGATTTTATATTGCCCTCGCCCTCGGCTTCTTGCGATCTGAGACATTCCTAGTTTTATCGTCCTTGTTATATACTCTACTACATATTAATATCTAGGTATAACAGGAAACTTATATTGCTAGGTACAATAGGGAATTGGTTCAAAATCTACTATTATTTTATATTGCTAGGTACAGTCAACGGCACTTCAGACTAATCGATCGTCAACCCTAAATTGGTAACAATAGAGCACAAAATCGATTGAGAAATTCTGCCATTCTGTGGCAGTCCGACGTGGTGTTGACTGCACAACAGGAAACTCACATTGTGCGTGTTGGTCGGGTCCATGCACTGCACCAGCAACACCGTGTTGTTGGGCCTGAGCCCCATGTAGTGCGCCGCGAGGACCATCGCCGCGAAGCACGGCGACTCGGCGCACATGCTGAACACGAGCGTGCGGGACCCGAGCAGGAGGTCTTCGTCGTACATGCCTGGGGACGAATCATCATCATCATCACCAGCCCTTTAATGCCCCACTGCTGGGGCACGGGCCTTCCCTATGGATGGAAGAATATAGGGAGATTAGGCCATAACCCACCACGCTGGCCCCATGCGGGTTGGTGGGTATTAACGACTGCAGATGCAGCCGGGACCAACGGCTTAACGTGCCTTCCGAAGCACGGAGGAACTCGGGATAATAAATTTTTGGCCACCCATCCAACAGCCCATCCCTTAACGAAACTGCTTAGTTTACGCAATCGCAGGCCAAGCGCGCTATGCCACTGCGCTAGGGAGCTCCTCTACTGGGGACGAATCCGGCGTGAGAATTGACTACGCTTTTCTTTGAAGGATCTAAGCCGGGAGGCCTTTACAGCATCTACCAGGTTTTTTTGGGAAGGCGAAGACCTTGGCCTCAAGCCTTGCAGGCGTGCACTCCCTGTGAGAGTACCTCCACTGGGAGTGCTCGTTTTTAAAATCTCATGCCGAGCCCTTTAGAAGACAATATAAATCTTTGTAATCTATTATATAATAATACCCAAAGAGGGTTGGTGTCAGGCAGGCGGCCGGCTGTAAAACCTAAGCCAAAACCTTAAGCAGTATGGATTGGAATGTTGTCATTCTAATCACTCTCTCTGTTCATAGGTCTCTCGACATGGTCCGTTTCGTCTCTTCTCTATACATTCATTCATCACTAGCAAAATGATGATATGAATCAAAAGGGAGTGGTTGGCTTTATGAGGTCTGACCGATAAGAATGGAAGAGGAATCATACTGCGCCGACCCCAGATAGACTGGGAACAGGGCAGGGAGAAGACGACAGTGTCATTGAAAAATGAACTTAAGTTGTTATGGGTTATACAGGACAAAAAATTTCATTTCATTTCAAATTTCATTTCAAATTTCATTTCAAATTTCATGTCATTGGATGGATGACCAAATTTTTTTTATCTCGAGTTCCTCCGTGCTTCGGAAGGCAAGTTAAGCCGTTGGTCCCGGCTGCATCTGCAGTCGTTAATACCCACCAACACGCACTGGGCCAGCGTGGTGGGTGATATTATCTCCCTATATTCTTCCATCCATAGGGGAGGCCCAACAGGAAAAACTTGGCATAGAAAATGTTACCATTTTGATTTTAGTTTGAACATTATATTTAAGTTACAAAAATTAGTAGAAAGAATATTGTGGTTAGAAAAAGTTGGAATCAATTTCCCGCATCAAGACTATAATTTTTCGAACTTTTTCTAACGACAATATTCACTCGGCACCTTCTCTTAGTTCATTTAAGAGAATGGCTCGTGAGCACTACTTTAATTTATTAAACTAACTTCATCATGCCACTTATTATCATTAGACATATTAATATTATGTATATATCTAATATATTTTATATTTATGTATTTGGATGTCTATATTATATATATAAATAAATATAAATTTAATGTTTATTCCTTTCATGTTTTGATACCGATTTTTTTTTTAATTTATTTATTACCATTATTTTCTAGTTTCTTTGCACCGTATTATTGAACTCACTTGTTTTTCACTGGTTAACTGGTAGAGAATGCTGTATAGCGTTAAGTTCGCCAATTGTATATTTTATGCAATAAAGCTTAAATAAATATTCTTTCTATAGAAAATGTCGCCAGATTTACCTTTGAACGGCTGCGGCGTGGTGTCCTCGCTGACCGTGTAAAAGTCAGAGGCGCTTAACCTTTCTTCGGGATCGACCGCCGCAGACTTCTCCCTCAACTGGACGTCAGTGGGCGAGTGCTGGGGCGAAGGCCGGGGCTTCTTGTCGTGCCTCGGCGACTCCGGGTGAGCGGGCGCGGACCGGCGCGCCGGCGCCGAGAACATGCGCGTGTAGTCGTTGGGCCGAGGTATCACGTACGTGAGACCCTCCTTTCTGAGTGTCTCCTCTGGTCGCGTGCCGTTCGACTGGAAATATAACCGAACGATTTAGCGATACATTTCTTTAATGGGTTTAATGGGCCATTAATAATGAAATTCATACAGAATATGATGTGCTATAACTTTAATATGCATGGTTTTTAAGCTGCATATAATTAACTCTGCTATTCGACTCATCCAATTACTGAGTGAGTACGAAAACAGCTTATTAAGTATGAAGAAGTTTTTTGATTACGAATACAGCATATTAAGTAGGTATACTGTTTTTTATTAAATAGCTTTTGACAATCAATGTCTATCAATAGGTTGACAGAGGTTTAGTTTGTACATCTATTTGGCTCTAACGCCCATAAAGCTTATACATAAACCATATAGAACCACAGAAAACCCGTAAATGACCATAGATAACTCATATAGGATCACATAATTCACAGATAATAAAAGACAGAACGATACACACACAGCCAGCCATAACACCTATACGTCATTTAAAATTAATATGTATACCCATGTATTTTACATCATCGATTTGTTGTTAGAGTGCAGGCCGGATAAATCCGCGCGTGGTCAAAATTGGAACTAAAAATTCGTTTGCTATTTTGTTTGTCTACGAGTGTCAATGTTAGCGAGCAGTGGCACCCCTCGCGCGCACACTTATCTGGCCCGCACTCTACCAAGAATCATTGTACAAAGTCAAGTCAAAGTCAAAATTCATTTATTCATATCTGGTATGATTACAATACACTTATGAATCGTCAAGACGCTACCGAAAACCCGTGTGTCCAAGAAAAATAGGGGAGTGTGCAGCATGCCTCAGTCTGTAATGATAGGTTTCCCAAACCCGCCCCGATCCGCAACGAAGCGCCGACCCTGACGCGTTCAATACCAAGATGATACTAAACGCACCAGAGCCCAACGCTCCGCTAGCAGAACGGCACGCAAATAGGCTGTAGAGAAACCCACCATTGTCAACGAGTTATGACATTGCAGGTACATTGTAAATGATGCACCAAATACAATCATACAACTCGCCAATCACATAAACCGAAACATGCCGCGCACTACCAATCTAAATGTGTGAAACTATTATTTCAAGTGAAACATAATTAATTACCGGGAAAATCCCGCCGAGGTATACGTCGTGCGTGGGCGCGCCCAGCATCGCGGGCAGCCTCTCCAGCCGCCGCTCGGTGCCCGGCGTGAACACCGAGTCCCCGCTGCTGTCCGACGCGGTCGTCGCCACGCCGCTTTCTGTATCCCTGGTGCCGTTGTTCTGTAACAATGTTAATTATGTACTTACTATATCACACATACATAAATCACGCCTATATCCCCGAAGGGGTAGGCAGAGGTGAACTAGCACCCACATTTCGCCAATTATGTTAGGTCCCATGTAATAGGTGGCGAGCCTATTGCCATTTATCGGGCACAAAAGTCGCAGTACTATTGCTGGGTGATATAAGAGGAACGCTGCTGCCCATTCCTCATCGCTACTGCTCTGCCGTCACTACACGGCTTACTATAACACATACATAAATCACGGCTATTTATCCCCGAAGTGGGGGGGAGAGGTGCATTATAGTCTGACACGTTCGTGCGCGACCCTCCTGCGGTATGAGGGGCGGTGGCGGGGACGGGGCGCTCTGGACGTTGGCGGGGTTGGGTGATGCGGGGAGGAGGTAAAACTCGCTCCTCTCCTCTCCGCCTCGCCCGCCCCCGTTAGCATCTACTGCGTGCCTCGTCCCCGCCACGGTCTCGTACCGTAGGAGGGTAGCGCACGAAATTGTCGGACTATACCTACGTTTCGCCAATTTGGTTAGGTTAGGTCCCATGTACCTGATAAGTGGCGAGCCTATTGCCATTTATCGGCTCTTTCTATTACTAAAAAAATTAAAAACGAAACTTATTTAGTGGGACGGTATTTTGAAGATATTTCGGGCCTCTTTTTAAACAGCTCTTTCTTAATTCTTCTTCTTCTCCCTGCCCTGTTCCCAGGCTATCTGGGGTCGGCGCAGTATGTTTCCTCTTCCATTCATATCGGTCAGACGTCATCAAGCCATCCACTCCCTTTTGATTCATATGCATCCATCACATCGGAAAGGTGCGAGTAATGAATGAATTTATAGAAAAGAGACGGAACGGATCATGTCGAGAGACCGATGAATGACAACACTCCAATCCATACCGCTCAAGGTTTTGGCTTAGGTTTTACAGCCGGCCTACCTGACACGAACCCTCGTTGGGTATTACGTTTATAACTTACTAACATGTTACTAAAATTAAATGAGAGTTAGTATAAAAAATTGAGTAAGTAAGTTTTATTTACTAGGACGGTGTTTTCAGGAAATTTCGGCCCTATTTAAAAGTCTCAGAATACTAATTGACACAATCATATTTTTTTCTGATGTGGAAAGTTTTGGTGTAGGCACTTCATCAGTGCATTAAAAAAATTAAATATATTGCTTATATAAGTCGTAGGTCTTTACTCATAGTCGCCTTGTATGACACCTGCGGAAGAGTCTGCCGTCACCATAAGGCATTTGGATATGACGGCTAGTAGGAAACACGCTATAATTTGCGAAGTATAAAAAAAATTACAATGTTGGTGGGTAGATATAAATGTAGGCAATAGCAAAAAAGTTGCAAACAGGGATCCGCGTTATGCCGACCGGTGTTTTTGTATGGTACAGAATAAATTATTAGAGTGTGGGTGGAATAACCATTGCCAAGTGTCGTTGGCATAAGTTTGTCGCAAGTAGGTATTATAAGTGCGTAATCAAATTCAGCTCAATTAAAATGAAAAACAGATATTTTTTAATCATAAAAAACATTAAATTATTGCTAGAAAAAAATACTGTATTTTATAGTTACATTGTATATTACAAAAAAAATGTTATCAATATCATGCGGGCCTTGAAGCCGCGTCTTTTGCTTACGGGCTGCTGAAATGTCAGAAATGTGGATTAGCCATTTTTCGTTATTTTGTATCACGTAATAGGAGTCGAACCCATTGCTATTCACTGGGAACTTAAACTTAAGTTTAAACAAAAAGCGTATCCAATGGTAACAATATCGAAATTCTGAAAGAATGTGTTATCTTGCCGATGGAGATCTTTACTGATTTCTAGCCAAGGGCTACCTACTAACTTATAATAAGTTAGCTAGAGAAGAAAGAACGAGTTCTTACAAAATCAATAAGCCATTCTAAGAAATACCACGCGACTCAATCTTTAACCTAATACCAAAGCTATGATTGGAAGTGTTTAAATAATTATAACAACCCGTACATAATCGCGGGATATCATTATAACACCACCATTTCACAATTACCTATGCCCATTATATGTTCCGAAACGTTTCGTAACCAGCGTGACTGACCCAACAGTCTTTAATATACCATAAAGGTCGAAACTCCAATAGATTACGTCATCTCTAAATACAAGACGTCACAAGATGAACACACATCGCTGTTCGTAAATATTATTATATCAAGAGCAACTACTTCGACGAGATCAGTCTGAGCCCAGTGTAAATCCATTATTGACAATGCTAAATCACTTCACACAAGAGTCAGCTGTGAGCGTGTAAATAGAAACCAGAAGAAGTGATGAGAATATTATGGTACGATTTGGTAGTAATCAAGTTAATACTTACGTTTTAAGATAAATATTAAATTAAATAATAGAGTTCTATGAAGTCGTAAGGTCAACAACAGCACGTCAATAACTCGTGATATGATCCATCTATCTACAGAAATAAGACAATTTTCCATTCATATCGGTCAAACGTCATCAAGCCATTAACTCCCTTTTGATTCATATCATCCATCACATCGGAAAGGTGGTGGTGATGATTAAATGTACAGAAAAGTGATGGAAAGGACCATGTCGAGAGATCGACGGAAGGAGAGAGTTATTGGGATGACAACGTTCCAATCAATACGCTGGAGAGGTTTTGGTTTAGGTTTTACATCCGTCCGTCTGCTTGACACCAATCCTCTTTGGGTATAATGTTATTGGTGGTTTGCCCTCCACTATTCATTCGGGTGCCCCAAGGTGCTTATTGGATATACACCGGACAATATCCCTTATACTTATACGACCGTTGTGTTGAGTCTGCTCTAGCGCATTCTACTTTATTTTTTCATTTAGCTCATGGCCCAATTAAGTCATGTGACATTTTTCTATTAATACTGAAAGACATAATATTCAACTATTTTAATATAACATACAAGTACCTTTTGTCTATTTATTGATTCTACTTAAATACAGTATAAAATACACAAAACTGAACAAATATCGTGATTGTATGACGTGCCAAAATTGTTATGTTTATTAGTCAGTAAGTACTTAATTTAGGTTCTTATTTAGGTACCTATTTGATGTGAGATATAGTAAAAATATGCATTGTGCACAAAATAAGGAACAACCGCATTGTAGAGTCAACCGCACATAGATTTATACTTGCAGCAGCTTCAAGATAGACCAAGAATAATTGAAAACATACAATGAATGTCACCTTTAATACATGAGCAATTAATAATATAATTGGGCTGTCGTAAACTAAGTTTATTGTCGTATTCGTTATTAAGTTTACGACGTAACTGTTTTTAGCATAGAGTGCAAAATCGATTGGCAATTGTGATAACCCGATGTGCCGTTGACCTATTGTACTGCATTGGCAGAGAACTCATTAAGGTTGTCGTTTGTTTAAAAATAATTGTTGAACTCTGACGTAGACCATGAACGTTACACCAACAGAGTAAATATTGGCACGTCCTTCACTTTTGGTTCGATAGTACTCAAAAAAAGCGAATGAATGAACTAAGTTTATTCTATGAGGCCTTAAACTACTCCCACTGTGTGCATAACCTTTTTGACTTTTTTATGTTGTTTGTAGTATGCAAACATTGAATACACACATGAACAAAAAAAATTATTGTATGATTTTTTTCGCTCCAAATATTAGTGCCTACTGCAGTAGATATGTTTTAGAGAAATTTACTCACTCTAGAAACACAAACACTAGAAATATTCCAGTGTTGCCATTGTACAAAATAATTTTAATAAAAAGCAATCTCGGTAGCAATTCATTCACTTTTTGTTTTATAAATATTGTTTTATTAAGCAGGATGGAATATGATTAACATTGAAAGAAATTGAAATGCTTATTTAATCAGAAGCAAACAGCCATTTTCTAATGTTGATATTTTTATAGTTTAATATGTTAGCTACCAACCTGTAACTTGTTAAATCCTTACATATTACCATAAGTTACCACAAAAAATTCAAACAATAACTTCCATGTAGGTAAAAACAGAACCATCGTATTGTTTCCAATCCATTGCGTACATACCTTAGGAATGAATAGTCCCAGCTTCCTGCCGTACGCTTTGAGGCGAGCGTTGCACACGTGCAGGCCGTTGTGCTCGCGCGCGCCCTCCGACACCCGCTCCGATGGATCCCGACCCGCGCCTGCGTCCGCGACGGATTCCGCCTCCGAACCATTCCGGTCGTGACTCTCTGGAGAGACACAAGAACCGAGTTAGGATTTTAATTGCAGTTTATATTCAGTTTATGGGAAACCGAGTAGAATAGGGTATCGGACAGTAATCAGATTAAAATTTATTTGAGTGCCTAAAAGGCTATAAATAAATAAAATTTTATTTTTTAGTTGAATAAGTAGGACCCATGCAGATTAATTTAAAATGCTTTCTGAAAATGTGTCCAATCCCCTATTAAAAGTGTTGATTCCGACATTGTCAACTTACTTTCACTCAACACACTAATATCTTGCAGATTTTCACATAAATCTTCAGATTTTATTTATTTTGATTAATGTTTCTTACAGAACATAAATTGGACGTAGTTAAGCAAAAATAATAACTACAATAAAATACACCAATTGATTTATAATAGTCCCTCTAATATTTTAAATGGAAATGATGCAGAGTCAGGATAAGCTTCAATCTTTCGATTGCCTGAACCCAATTCTTCAAATCCTCATTACTAGACATATTCTATTATTAGCAGTAATTTCAAAACTCTTTGTTTAGGCTGGATTTTTCTGTTTACTACTTATAGATCTATCTTGAATAACATACATAATTCACGCCTATATCCCCGAAGGGGTAGGCAGAGGTGAACTAGCGCCCACGTTTCGCCAATCTTGTATAAAATGTATTAAAACTAAAAATTATTTTAAACACTATTTGTTCACCTATGAGTCTTTAGCTAAAAGACCGAGCGTGTAGAAAAAACCAATCAAAGCATTATTCAATTCCATGAACTCGGAAGACACGTAGGCAGGGAACGCCACTCATTAGCTATCCACGTAGTAAGTAAAAAGCAAAAAGGGGTTGTATTTACACTAGAGCCTATAAAAGAGACGATGCCTCAGATTTGAAACTCGGTTATCACCAGCTTGCTGTCGCTAATAAATATTTGCGCTATGATGGAAATCCCATTAAAATGGATACAGCAAAATTTAAAATATCTTTTACGAAGATTTGTCTTAAATATTTAAGGTTTCGTACTAATTGGCTAATAAATAATTAAGCTTTTATTAAAGCTCTCTTAAAAATACCTTAGTTATATATTATGCTTTCTATATCCTATGTCTTTTGACTTAAGATTAATAAAAACTAACTTTTACTTCAAGGGACATATATACACAGTGTGGATTTCGGACCTGACATAGTTTAAATAGAACTTAATTTATTTTGCAGTTCTATTTTGTCTAGTATTAAGTACAATCGACAGACTCTACAGAGCTGTCAAATATTTTCAATCGATTGTCTTATTTGACCTAAATAACAAAGTTGTTTATGTTGACTTTCTATTGTATGAAAGTGATTACAATATAATTTTACTGAATTAAGTAAAAAAACTTATACCTAATTAAGAGACGTTATCAATTAAATCGAAATTAAATCAATGTCGTTAAAAAAAAACAAACTATATCAAATTAATGAAGCCATATTGTTTGTCTGCCCAAACAAACAAAACCTCACACTTAACACAGCATTGAAAAATCACTCTTGGTGTCAGTGCATGGAAATATAATTATTATGATGATAAGGCACGCAAAAATGATGATTATGATTTATTGTAATGAATGACATAGCGAACTTCAAATAGGGTGAATATAATATTGAATGACAAAATAATTAGATACCTATACAAGAACATTCAATTTATTATTGAATATTATACACATCCTCTTCTTTGTAAGAACATTTAACTCCTAATTTACAGCATATTGAATTGCATGTTTCGGGGCTTCGAAAGTTTAAACTTTTTCCAACTACTTTTCAGTTTTGGATGTGTTGACACTAGGCCAATAAAAACCAATAAAATTATCTATATTGTTACGTTCCCTAGATAGACGGCATCAAAAATAGAATAGAATGTGTTAGATGTGATATGTATATTTAATGTACTATATGGATAATAAATAACGAAGACATTAGAGTAAATCTTAAAAACCACATCGAGAAAATATAACCCGAATAGGAACCAAGAGAATATTTCTAGTCACAGTGCGAAAAGTACAATAAATTGCCGAGCTATGTCGTTACCGCCTACGTGAGACTTTTTTTTTATAAGCGCACTATAAATATCTAGATTTCAGCAGACAGAATACACTATTTTTATTTGAAATTGAAACATCGCAACAATATTATTATGTTGTCGTTGGGAGGCCGAAGCAAGCATAAAATTATGAACTTGAAAGCGGCAGCGATTGAAGAGAAGCTGTAAAATGAGTGAATGGCTTGATGGGCGGAATGTAAGGTTCTATTCACAGTGCACAGACGCACCGGACGGGTGGGCTAGCCGGTCTCGAAGGGAGCGGAACACCCGACGCACAGCGGCCGCCACTCCACCTCTAGATGTGCCGGCGGGACTCGCGTGCCCTTCAACAAACACGACCCTTACCGACCAAGCTAACGAATTTAAGGTTAGCTTTAATCCGGCACGAAGGACCATCGCCTACAAGTAGCCGATTGTATAAAAATATCTCATAATATGATAAATGCATAATTATGTCAGATGAATTAAATCCGGCACCATGTTTTCCCAATGATGTCATATTATGACCACAAAACAGTAGGCGTAATGTTAATGACTGCGACGGGCCTTATTCAATTGATTCATAACATTTAACCTTTCAACTTGAGCCAAAACAAGATCTATTATGTATATGACCTTTTCAAGATTTATACGACACTTTGATTAAATGCTCGTAAACAGCGGTGCACGCGTTTAACAATGAATTACTACATACAAGTTGTATATCATTCTTTATTTTTATTAGAATTGTAAAATATTCTTTCAATTGTTTGACGTTGGCAATACAGTTTTGCAAAGAGTCCATTGTATCCCGAAGATTTTGAAATCTTTTCACTTTACTAAGTAGGTAAGAGAATTAACATTTTTGTTTGTTCGATCAAGATCGATGTTTGAAGTAGTTTCTATTCTAATGGCATATAAAATAATTTTATTCGTGTTTCAGTCAGTATCGAAAGCAGACATGAGATAAGCCATTTCTTTTTTACTATCGCTCCGCGAGGATGGTAAAAAGATCGTAAACGCAATGATTGTTCTAATGAAAAATTGGCCTTATTGCCTAAGAAAAAGGTGCTATATTATTAAAAGTGCCAAGATACATTTATCTAAGTCATATTACTATAACAATAAGCCTCTCTGATATAAAAAAATAATCAAATTTTTACTGCGAACATAAATAATAATTATGAGTTAAACTATAATTAAGGACATTCTAAATAAATTTGAATTTAAGATTTCTTCTACAACGAATTTATGAGGTTCACTGTCTCCGTGCATTTCAACCTAATACGCTATAAAGGCAACGAAATTGCGAGTCGGTAAAATAAATTATCGTCTGAAGTGAAAGGTACATAATGAACGAATAAACTTTCACTAGCAATCCGAATACAGTCACTATCACGTGTGTCATTAAGACCACGATGATTCGTTCAAGCAATCACATTCGTTCACTTACCAGGATCAGTGGCTAAGCCGGCGACGGCTGCGCAGAAGGTTTCAAAGTCGACAGCATCGATAGGCGGTAGGGTAGCGTCAGCCGCCTCCTTCGTACACTTGGTGACATCTCTCAACGCGTCCAGAGCTTTCGTCCTAGTCAATTGGCCATTCCTTCCCCCCGCTGCGTCGTATGTGCGCTTGAGTAGTCTTATCGTGTAACCCAGTATGTGCTGAGGTTGCGTACGCGCACCTCTCAATACCATGCGCGCGCATCTTAGCGCATTCGGAATGTCCGTGAACGCAGGTAAACCCCGCCTCTCTACCACTTCTTGCAACGTGGCTCTTGCCCGCGACAGCTCTATGTATTCACTGAAAACAGTTTTATATTTAAAATAATGTCAGACGTGGTGTAAAGAAATGATAATAACTAAGAAAAGCAAAAAAGCAATATTGGTGTAAAGTTCACCTCTGCATTTCCCGCCCGGAGAAAAATGTGCCTGATTTATGGATCTATGTATATGTGTGTATCATCTATAATTATCACCTGAGATCAACGATGAAAACTTTAAGATTACGTGGGTAGGTACGAATATTTAAATTACTTAATTAGATTAAAACTGATACGATCCGAAGTGCTGATATAATATATAATACAATTTGAGCATGCTGGTCGATTGGTTACTTCCTGGCATGATTTGTAACGTGGTCGTAATCTTAAAAATTACATAGATACTTCATGAACTTGTAAACTAATGATTAGGAGGCCAATAGGCAACATTATTTAATTTGTCTTTATGTTATGTTTATAACTTATTTTACTAATTTTGTTGGTAGCTATATCAATTATTATCATATTAATTTTTATATTCAATAGAAAAAATGATTGAAAGTCTAAATCAATCAAATGCCTTTGAGGAAGCGAAAGTTCTTGTGCTACTTTCTTTAATAGTAAGTACCTTAGTAATAGATACTTATATCTACCTATTACGAAGAAAGAGAGATCATATAAATTACTAAAAATTATGTCGGAGACTATAATAACTATAATAACCTATTGCGACTTGATAACAATAACAATTGAGTTATAAGTAGTACACCAAGGGACTCTGTAAAGTCGATATCAATAAAACATATTGTTCAAAGTACGAAGTAACGGGCAAAATCGATACACACACCGCGATACCATTATCGGTCAAAAGTCAAAACGTATGAATCAATATCGCTTCTAAAGGATGATGTCACCGCGGCACGCACTCGAATGGTCATATAATATCAATCTTCTTGTTCGATCACCGTAACTGCCCATATAAAACTTCTACGCACACATAGGGGCGAATATACCACTAAATATATCGATAAAACTGTTTGAACAGAACGCATGTGCAGATTTACGATACGTATATTTTAAATGATTGTATGATGTCATTTTAACCACAAATTGTGTTGAACATTTTTTTTATGATAAAGACATCGATAACTGTCCTTTGGTGTAGGTAATAGGTGGACATGTAAGTTGGGTGTTACTAAATTTATTTTATTCTCAAATCATTACAATATGAAATAATATAATATTGTCAGGGCCTACTATCAAAATAATTATTAAGCACTTGTTGTTAATAGTTGAATACAGGAAATAAAATTTGTATATAGTTTTTTTAAAAGCACTCTAACGCTCGAAACATGGAAATAGTCTTGCTTATGAGAATCGCAGTGGCACAACATAAGGATAAAATTATAAATAAAAAATCCAATGTGACTAAATTAGGGGTCGCTACTCGTCTGTTTAACTTATACGTAGTTAACTTAACCGTTAGTTACTTAAATACTATTACTAATGATCAAATATCGGGAAATACATTGTTTTTCAAAAAGTTATATTATTATTTGTTGTAAAAATGAACCCTTGTGTTCATTGTTATATTAAGTTAGATTGTTAAGAACTACAAATTAAATTGGCATGGGTACACGTTCCAAAAAATAAATCAAATATAGGTAATCAATACATAAAAATATTCTATGGCGGACGCAATAAATTTTGAAATTTTATTCTAAATTTCTCCATTATAATTTGGTTCAAAATTTATGGTAGTTTCTCTTTGTTTTTAGGCGACAAACCTTGACCAAGCCCCTATTATTAGAAAGCTGTACAAAATACCTACCGAAACATACTACCTATAAACAGGACAATAATAATTTACAAACACCTATTATAATTATTCTTATTTGATATAAGCTACCGACCAAACTCGTATGTCATTTATATTAAATTTGAAAATTATGTTTTTATTACCAGTATTCGTAATATGATTTGATTTATTAGGTACATAAATTATAATTTACTCAAAACAGACTTTTATGAAGGATTAAAAAATATTTAAACTTAAAGGATGAGCAGAATGCAATTGTCAGCACCCCCGTGGGTGTCGTACAAGGCGACTAAGGGTTAAACAGTCACAAGGAATGATTGGCAGACTTCTTGTTATACCAACCATGTACTAATATTCTACTACGATTTATGTGCCTCTTCCTACTCATTATGGAATGAATAGGAGTGATTTATGTAAATAAACCTAACGATATATAATATAAATACGAATCATTACAGTACATTATACTCATAACCACTTCTCCCACGGGTGTCGTAAAGGTAACCAACGGCTAATGGTGCCCAATGGCACCATCGTTCATAGCAATACTACGATTGTGAGTGTTATGTCAGGGTAGCAGATGAAGCTCGATTCAATCTTTGGCCCTTATAGTCACTTATACCATCAGCTTGAATAATATGACCACCGAAACACGATTTGATAGTCATTTATCGCGTTGAACTGTTAGAACTCCATAGATTTTTGACAGTTCATAGCGATAACTGGCTATGTCATATCGTGTTTCGATGGTCATGCTAGCCGGGCTGGTCCAAGCAAGAGCTTCCCTGCACTGACCCTTATTATACTAGTACGCTGGACTGTAGGTTGTCATTCAAAACATTAAGCAAATTAGATTATCTCTGATAGCACTGGTTTACGAAGGTGAACGTCCACGGAACTAATATTAGAGATGCATTTGTAATGTCAAATACAAGCAACAAACGTCAAATTCAGTACCCATGCCGCTCAATAGGGCGCTTCAAATCGCCATAAGAAACATATGTCATTTTAGTAGAAGTATTCAGTCAAGCGTATTTATTTAATAGAGGTCAGTATGAGGTTCAGTGAATCTAAGGATAAATCAGTGATGAGGAATGGGCAGCAGCGTTCTTCTTATACCACCTAACAATGTACTGCGACTTTTGTGCCCGATAAATGGGAATAGGCTCGCCACCTATCACATAGGACTTGACATAGTTGACGAAACGTGGGTGCTAGTTCACCTCTGCCTACCCCTTCGGGGATAATGACGGCCGCCTTGGTCGAATGCTCAGATTGCTGGGTATTGGCCAAGGTCCCGGGTTCGAATCCTGGTAGTGGCAAACTTTGTGATGACCACAAATGTTTGTTTCCAAGTCACGGTTGTGTATATGTTTATGTAGTATATTTTCAACATTTATATACATAATTATATTAAAAATATGTCCGTCATCTAGTATCCATAACACAAGTTTTTAGGTTACTTTGGGCTAGATGATAGGTGTGAGTGTAAAAATATTTATTTATTTATATATGCGTGATTAACGTATGTATGATCCCTGACTAGCATAACAAAAAAGTATAAAAAGAAGTACTTACTACTCAGATATCCTCTCCTGCCCGATGGTCTGGTGCCTCGAGTACGGCTTCAACACCAACAGGAGGTCCCTCGGCTCGGCGGATAGCAGTGCCGCTTCGACACTGGCCGCGACCGCTCGCGTCTCGCTGTCCAACACGAAGAGCAGCGCACGCGCAGCCGCCTTGGCCCTGTGCTCCACTTCCATCAGCTCCGTCGACCAATCGTCCACTTGCTGCGAACAAGTTGGGCCGTGAATCGGTGTGCTCGATTTTTTCATGTCACGCCTGCCTGACCATGGAGTGGACTTTTTCGCCCGCTATGAAAAATCCCACTTGCTGGTCGGGAGGTGACATAAAACTGCGATTTTTACCTCGGGCGATAAAAAATAAGGCCTCAGTGGCCGTTTCATGAAGTATTAGTGACAAAACGGGACGCCACTCTACTCGGCTAATAGCGTTGTCTCACTTTAAGAATGAGAATTGAGTCGCGTTCAGAGTTGGTGGTAAGGCCCCTGATCGCTTATTTCAGATCGCTTAGTCAAATACTTGCGATCTGAGGCATTCTTTGTTTTATCGCCCTTGGTATATAATGCATTATTTTTATAACGACCTGCGTATTTAAGGGCATTTCGTTTTTTTTTTGGTATCGTGTGCACATACCAAATTCTTATAATAAGAAACCCAATATATCGTAAACTCCCAAATAACACCGCGTTAAATTGGTGGCTTGCGGTTCATCAAATCGAGCGAATACTAATAAAAAAATTATATCTTATCACGCTGTGTTTGCCTATTATTGTTTTCGCATCAGGATTTTATTGATATTTTATTTATATATCATAACTATGTATTCGAGGTAAAAATGTTGGCAGACCTAATAAAAAAAACTACTAAATATTTCTAGTTTTGAATTATCATTTCTTGACATTAAGTACTCATTAACGTTAATCGACTTGACGTCTCTGTCTGAGTGCGGATGTGAAGGAAATTAATATTGCGAAACCAAAAACAAAGCAACAATAGTTATCAGAAACGTATGAATGATTATCAGAATATTATAAATATGTAAATTACATCATTATTTATCACAGAGTAATATCTTTCTATACTGTGTGGTATTATCCGTCTTGTGATCGCTTACGACGACCAAAAACACGTTTCGATTTCATAAATTTAAATTTTCAAGCGATAGGATAACAATGAAATTAGATTTCTTCCCTAGGAAATTGATATCACCAAATTAATTTCTGACGTCATATCTCTGGTATCGATTGTAATATATTGCGTTTTAAACTTGCCGAGGAATGCTGATCTTGTATTCATTAAATTATGAATCCACCCACACATCGCCTCGACACCCAATATTCGGTTATTGTATTTGAAATTATAACACTAAATCAAATCTAAAGTCAGTTTTTCACACTAGTCTTAAATGGTGAGCGAACTTGAAACAACTAGCATTCAAAATAAAACGGTCAAAAACAATAATTTAACTAACGCTATCGTAGGTTTCGATTTTATGCCTTATCATATAGCATAGGCGTGGTATGGCAAGAAAAAATGATATAGTACTATCATGTCCTTCCTATTTTAAACGTCTATTCAGTATCACCTAATAGTGATTGCACTGATTACTAGACAACCAATACAATTTTAAAATTTAAAATAGGTATAGAATGTGGATTGAATTGAATTAGAACTCATGACAATAAAAAAATTTAGTAGCATAAAAAATGTCAGTTGCCCTTCCTATATCATACGTCTATTCAGTATCTTCGAGTAGTGATTGCACTGACAATCAATACAAAAAAAAATAATAATAAAAATTGTTAGTTAACTTATTTATTGGAACTTAATTGAAGGTGGAAAACACAGGCTTTAACTGTAACTGTGGATACTAATAAGACAAAAATAGTATAAGAAACCAATACATAATATCGCGAGATATTAATATCTGAAGAAGACATATTAATTTATAATTATTATAAAACGGAATGCTTGAAAGTGGAGCAAATAAAAATATTTGGAAGAAATTGAGGATAATATCCCTAAAATAATTAATGGGTGGGAGTGGAAGTAGGTGGAAAGGGAAGAAGGGAGGGACCGCAGAAGAAGAGGGCAAATTGTGTGCCGTTATGGGTGTGTTTAAAGGGAATGAATAAAATCAATGAAAGACGATGTCTAATAACAATTAATATACACCTATCAATCATGTAAATTGTAATAGATATTATGATACCCCAAAGAGGGTTAGTGTCAGGCAGGCGGCCGGCTGTAAAACCTAAGCCAAAACTTTGGGCAGTATGGATTGTAATGTTGTCATTCCAATCACTCTCTCCGTTCGATCGAGAGACCGACCTCTCGACATGGTCCGTTCCGTCTCTTTTCTATACATTCATTCATCACTAGCACCTTTACGGTGTGATGGATGATATGAATCAAAAGGGAGTGGATGGCTTGATGACGTCTGACCGATATGAATGGAAGAGGAAACATACTGCTCCGAACCCCAGATATATAGACTGGGAACAGGGCAGGGAGAAGAAGAATCATGTAAATTGTAAATTAATTAGGCGTTGCTATGAATATCAGATATTGAAATGATTAACGTGTGTCTATTAAGATATTTCGAATTAATATAACAAATATTACAATCACACAGAATTTTTTTCCTTCTTGTGTTATAGGCGTTATATGGGTCATCCGGCGTTTCGCACCATGAGGTGTTCCCACCGTGGTGTGAATCACACGAGAATTTTTTTTATTGGGTGTGTATTTATACGATAAGTAAGACACCAGTGAGTAATGGGCTGAATGAAGCGTTCCTCTTATGCCACCTAGCAATGTATTGCGATTTTCGTGCCCGATTAATGGCAATAGGCTCGCTACATAGGACCTAACGTAATTGTTATTGGCGAAACGCGAGTGTTAATCACCTCTGCCTACCCCTTCGGGGATATAGGCGTGATATATTGTATACATGTGTATGTATTTATCCCGCCCGTTTTACACGACGAGTTATCAGTTTACAGCGCGGTCTGGTATCGGGCACACTTCCAGACCCAGTGAGATATAGTAACAATGTTAAACACCTATAGGTACTATACGAGATAATAAATTCCGTTAAACATGTTTTATCTATTCTAATATTATAAAGCTGAAGAGTTTCGCTTGTGTGTTTGTTTGGTTTATCGAAGGCTATATAACAACCGACATTACCGCAAGCGAAGCCGCGGGCGACCACTAGTTTCAAATATGAAGAGTATAACATCATAATAAGTAGTTAAATTGCAGAGTTTTAATGCTAGTTTAATAATTTGCATAATGCAAGAACATCCAACAGTCGTAGGCACCTATTGTTTGTAGAATACCTAGAATTAGATGCAGCAAACAATGCTATGATATAATGTTAATGGCTAATAATTATCTTCACTACTACTCTCCACGTGGAGCCCTTAGTTGAAGTCAACAATCGTGGGTATTCCAAATAGATATCTACAAAAAATAACAACACATCAGGTTAGCACATAATATCTATTATCAAATTGTCTAAATTGAATTTGCATTTTATAATATCAAATGAGTTTAAATTTAAACCTGTTTGGATAGTCGAACGTCGTCTAGCTCTTCAGCGAAACCCAGGCTTGATGCATGTAATTGTATAATATGTCTAAACAAGTTATACAACGGCATATCACGTCACGGCAAAGTGTCAAATTTTCTCAACATTTTTTCAATAGGATTAAATAGTACCTATCTAAGGTCACGCCCTGCTGTTTTAGCTGCGCTTCCGTCTGAACTACACTACCGCTCTACATGAGGTGGTACGAAGTCATTTAAAAATCAGAACACAAATATGAACATTGCTACAACCAAAGGACATAAATAGAATTCACATCCGTTTGTAATTCTATATCTAAAGTAAAGTCACAAGTCAATATACTAAACTAACTTTGTTATTATTCTACCATCGTTATTATTTCTACTAAGCGAAGGAAAGTTTGACTTCCCTTTGATAAAATGGCATGCTTTAAACACAGCCATATGATATTGAACACTGCTTGTCATGGAAAATATTGTAGTAGCATTCAATGTGATTCACGTCGTTGGTGTAGTAGCTAGCTACCGTGCTCTGCCCGCGATTGCTTCAACTAAGTAATATTTACTAAGGCCAGTCACAGAATGGGTGATGAAAATATATTATCTCGCGTTTCCCCGTGCTTCGGAAAGCGCATTAAGTCGTCGGTCCAGGCTGTATTTGCAATTAATACACTAATCTAACTGTTGGATTGTGGCCTATTTTCCCGAGGTATAAGATAGGAGGCTGTGTCCCAGCAGTTGAGACTTTTAAGGCCTGCCCAGCTAACATAGTGCAGGGAAGCTCTCGCCGTTCATCCCACCAGCCCGGCTAGCATGACCACCGAAACTCGATATGATATAGCCGTTTATCGCGTTGAACTTACAAACATCATTGAATTTTTGACAGTTCAATGCGATAAATGGCTTTATCACATCGTGTTTCGGTGGTCATGCTAGCCTGGCTGGTGCTGTGTGATTTCATTCAAAGTATTTGCAATTGAGTTTCAATCATCACGCGCTCTCGCATGCAATAAATCTAAGGTGACGACTAAAGGATGACGTACGATTTACGCATAGCAATCGCATTCGCCCCCACTAATACGCAAAAGCTAAAACGTCAATAGTGGGTATCATGAGCGATTGCATTTATAAACAGGTGATTCACTTACCGGGTTAAAGTATGTTATGCCCATTCTCTTCAGCATTGGTATCGCTATGTCCGACCTCCAGGTTGTTGGGTTGCAGGATCCTCCGAGAAACACCTCGTACGGTGGCGGGGACGCCTCGCTGCCTGTGCAACACAACAAGTCAACAACTCGCTCGAACACCCATAAGACATGACATAAATCACGCGTTTCCCCCCTAAGGGTAAGCGGAGGTGTATCAACACCCACGATTCGCCAGTTCCCATGTAATAGAAGCCTATTCCTATTCCTGTAATAGAAGCCTATACCACTGGGACCTTTAATCGCAGTAATTTTCTGGATGTTGCACCTGTCCGGCTAGCATGACCATCGAAACACGATATGATATAGCATCCATGTCAAAGCGATAAATGGCTTTATTATAACAATTTTACATTACCTATGATTACCATTTATCGCTTTGAATTGTCAAAAACCATATGGCTCTGACAGTTCAAAGCGATAAATGGCTATACCATATCGTGTTTCGGTGGTCATGCTAGCCGGGCTGGAATGTTGTTGCCCATTCCTCGATCTCATATCCATGGTAACTATAAGTCGCCTTGTACGACACCTACGAGGGAGCCAGGGGTGGTGGCGTTGTATTTTTCTCTGCCGTCACCACACGACAAGACACCCGTAAACACACCAGTGTGCAACAAGATTTATGGGGTACGCCAGACCTTTGATTAAAGCTCTTAATCTGACTTTAATGGCCGCATTATGTTAATACCAACTGCCATTTGTCAATATAATGTCCTGAGTATTATAATTGGATCTATTGCGATATATGTTCGAAACACACTCGTAGGTACCAAACCAACTACACAAGGTATGTCCAATGGTATGTAGGCGTGGAAACGAGCAATAACAGATTCGATGCCTTGTTTTAATCACATGTTTGAAGAACCCACGCTTTTCATTCTAACGATCACTGTTTACGTTAACAATATACATGAATAGTTCATCAGTTGCTTATCTTTGCCTAAAAAATAGTGAACTACATTCTTATGCAGTTCAAAGGTTTCGGTTCGGAATGATCTCTGATTCACATTCGGTATCTAGGAGTACGTTCTGAGCAGTTGACCCTGTTACTAAGATGAAACGGAGGCACGCAAAGAAGTATAGTTAATTGCTAACAATTGTAGTGCCCTGAAGCACGCAATGGAGCGTGAGTTCAAACCAGTGTTTGACAACAAAATAGTTATGCTTAATGTCGTTTTGGTATTCCTATTAAAATTTAACCTACGGACATGGGATTCAGAAATGAATTCTGTTCACAAAAGGCCACATAGTTTCCTTGCGAAAACAGAAGAATAATAAAATCTATTAATAGTTGTGACTAACGAAACACCTTGGTTTAGAAAGCGTAATAGTAATCCGAATACGGTGCTCAGTTCGTTCAACCAGCCTATACTCATCGTTGATGATTGATGGATATCGACGGCGTGGGCTGCAGCACATCCGTGAGGCTTCGTGCTACATGCGACACCCACATACAGACAAACGGTGCCCAAATTGTGACTACTTTGTTAATGGAGCGACGTGAGCAACAAAGTATTGAGTAGTAACGAAGCGATGCTCATTAATGCTCCCGAGCCAACAAATACAATAATCCCGTTCGGAAACCTCATATTAATGCCAAAACGGCGAACGTAAACACTGGTGAACAAACGCACAGGACAGTCCGCTCTCTTCCGTTGTCACATAATGTATCCAAAACAAATGCGCACAGATCTACTGATGCCGCGGGCACTTTACGACACACAGGACATTTGCCAAAATCCACGATAATCCAAGCGCCTACACACACACATTATTTTTCCACTTGGAAATAACAACATTTGAATTAAAAAAGAAACACTGAACTCTGGTTTCACGTTGGGAGGCAAGGCAAACTGAATACGCGTGAGGTTGTTTACTAAATGTGGGGTATACACGCTGGGTCGTTTTAGTTTACGTATCGTTTGACGTACAGGGCACTATCATAGTTGTCGGCGGCATGGTTGCGGATACGTCGTGTGCAGCCCGCGCACGCGGCTCCGCACGCTGTCCTCCGGCGGGCGGTCGACGGCCAACTGGCGTCCGCGCCACTCAGCACCACGTCCAAATACTAGCCAATTCCGCATTTTAAAATATTCCGTTATTTCTATAAGCACTCCATAGCCGCACCGTGGCGTACCTAATAACAAACGAACGACTGCAAAATTTAGTCCCTGCTTGAACAGTTAGTTAAATTACTCTATAGTCTATAGGAATATTGTATGACTTTAAAATCTTTATGACCACTAATGACACAAGATTTGAGCTGTTCACCGGGGAGAAATAGTTATACGTTTCAGTGATTTATTGATTGCTCGATTTGCCGTGGTGTAACATTAACCTACATTTGCAGAGTAGGTTGGATTAACTGTCCAAATCTAAACATCGCGTTGGTGACCCGACACATTCTGCACTCAGCAAACATAAGCGCGGAACAAATGGAACTTGAGAACGATTTCGACGACAAAAACTTGTACCCACAGTTTAATACAGCGGTTATAAGTATAACCTGTTCGGTGAGTTGCTTAATCAGAACCGGCTCCACATTACAGAGCATTGTTGTTTGATTTTGAGGCGTTGAGCGGAATTAATCTTCCGGGAGACAAGGAAGTGGATGTTTCGTTGTTTTACTATGCAAATAGATGTCAACTGAATATTTTACTACGGTCGATACTATTGATTTGGTTAGCGAACGCGCGAGCGCATCTCGACAGACACTTCCGTGCGCCTTTTATAGTTTGCGCGGAAGAATTCGGAAGGACATGGATGATGTTTACTTGGCCATTCGTTGCTGCCTTATAAGATGAAAGGAATTGTAGTAGACGCTTCAGATTATCATTAGTAGTTGGTTGGAATGATAGCACAGCTTAGGGCCGGGTTTTTGATACATTGTTAACTCAACCAATTGATAAAAATTAACAATTAGTAACACTATCAGACTGATATTTAACCATTAGTAATAATTTTTAACAATTACTTGAGTTAACTATGCATCAAAAAACCGGCCCCTAGATACGGTTTGGTTGTTAAATAGACATATTATTATCGACGAGTTGTTGCTTTATTCTACTTAAACCATGTTGTTTAGTGGACGTGTCTTTTTCTTGTTAGAAAATTTATTTCTTCCTACTAAGAATGCTCGCTCACGAAATCACAGCAACCTGTACCCGGAAGTGATAAATCGCGCCTTTTGTTCACTGATTGTGTCATCAGAAGACAAATAAAGTTGCTCAGTTTATTTATATCAACAAAACTGTTATTCCTTTGTTCAAATAAAGTTTTCTTTCAAAATCTAAATTTTTGATAACCATAAGATATTCAAAATTTAAAGATTTGATAACCGTCGTAACCGTTACTTCCAGATAAATTACATCAACATACGTGATGTAGATGATTCTTTACTATTATCGCATAATGTGAAATTTTATCAATAATTTTTCCACCTTCCGTTACACTAAGCTTAAGGTAAGATAACCAACTGCAGAAACTTCATAGTTTTGTATAGCCTAAAACGCTCGTGACTATAAATATGAAATTGAATGTGTAATTGGTGCATAGGTACACACAGTAAATATAAAGAAAGTTAAATATCTAATTGATACAATCAAGTGCATTTCAGATTATCTTAATACTGTCATATATTTAAAAAAAAAAAAAACAAAGTCGATTAAGACAATTTGACATGTTGTTACGTGCTTTTGACTGTAGATGCTTATAATATTCTCCATATTAATTTATGTAAATTAGTCATGGAACTGGGAAATTGACGCAATTCAACCACGCTAGGTACATAATCCAAGAGTTATATAATATCCAGATACATAAAGTATCTGGATATTATAAGAGCTAACGCAGCCGTAGTCATTAAAACGACGGATGACCGTACACACTGCATATTTACAGCTAGCCACGGACGAGGTGGACTACAAGACATTTGAAAACTAACCCTAACAATTCATTAAGAACTTACACGTGTTGAAGAATAATAATCTGATGTTCTTGCGTCGGTCGGTACAATCGTGAGTTGGTACAATCACATCGTGGGCAACGTGACTATGAACATATTCATCACACATGTCGACAACATTTTGTGTAATAAATCAGTCCAACCAATTGCTATCGTAAAACTTAGATTGTGTTGTTATAATGTGCCAAAACTAATTCGGCTAATTATTGATTTATAGCGAACAAATGAGGAGATATTGTTATTTAGAAATTGAGAAAATAAGGATTCTTGACTCATATCTGTCTCATTCACAATGAGATTAATGACAAACACAAAATCCTACAAGGGTAATAGATATTCTTGCTAGATGTTGATTGGTAGTGAATGAAGAGGAGAAAATAGCGACTGCACGTAAAATAAATTTGTGAACCCATTTGATATGACTATGACTATGAATATTCATAAAGATACGACTTTGTGCATGGTAACACTCCCGCGTTATTAATTAATTAGGATTACAGAAAAGTATTTTAATAAGCTATTTTCATTTTCTTTCTCCAAGTTTGTAGGTTATCAAAGTAAAATAAACGGTATTATTAAAAATAATACTGCAATCACCAAAACATAAAATATGTGTATCTGCTACTAAGTTTTTATCTTTGTAATCTACTAGGTAATATAGGATGCCTTAATCCACAAATTTATATTATTATAATTGATCAATCTTTCGGAATTCCCCAAAATTGAGCGTCGTAAATTTTCAAGTTTTAAATTGTAAGAGATGTCATTCATAATCATCAATTTATCCCATTGCATTTTTAAACAAAAATAAATTGATAAATTTGTCATTCTAAAAATTTGTTGTAAATTTTGCAACTTAAAATTGCAACGGGCCACACTGACTAGAAAACTTGCGTGTGGAATGCCTAAGATGACGCTACACAGCGCACCAGGGACTGCCGTGTATATTTCTGGATTGGTACCGTGCGGAAAATTTAGTCACGATTTGTTTGATTGCGGGCCACTGCATGGCTGACCTTAAAAACGAAACAAATGATACGTCACGTCCGTACGATGATAGTGGAAGGAAACACAACGGAAGTAAATGTGGCAAAATACAAGTTGGTGTTTCGTGGTGCTGTAGTTACACCTATGTTTATATATAGTTAGAGGCCGTAATAAGTTTACCGCCAAGTATTTAAGGGTCAAAGGTCCCACACAACAGTCGTTATTGGAAAATGTGCTTACCGTTGACTTGTTTGATGGCGTCTTTGTCCCGGAGTTCTTTATCCACGTTCCATTGTGGTGAATCCGGTTTGCTTGAAATCCTGCGAATCAAGACCACGGATTAAAATAAGAAAAATTTAATGAGGCCCTTTTATGAGAAATCTATGCTAGTATATTAAAGTTGAAGTGATGGATCTGCATCTATTTTTTAAATGCGAGAAAGTGTGGGTACTGATTCAACGTGACAACTCATTGTGTGACATTCAGGGTTCAATGATCGCGCCAGCGATACCGGTAGAAGCAGTGGTTCTCGGTTCAAGACCGGGTAAACGGCTGCACACACGACGTCATCGGCCGAATTAAACTGATTCATATCATCGACCACATAAGTAATAGCTCATAAAGCATGTATAGGACATTCACGTTTTATCACACCTAACAATACTTACTTACTGTTTTATAAATCACATGCGCCGCGTGTAGGAGTGATATGTCAGTCTTATGTCAAAACTGGTGGTCGCTATTTACGCATCCTTTAATGTTAATGTAACAACGCTTCACAAGTCATGATTTATGATTGTGCATTTATTATATTGAAAATAGCAGTATGAACGATCAAAGTCTTTTTAGTATATAAATAAAACGTAGCTATGAGGTACGTACGAGCATATATTTTGCTTCCCGGATTATTATGCTGGGCTGACGTAATCGACGTCACGAAGCCATGATATTCAGGGCACGTTCTCGACATCTACATCGTGAATAGCGATGTTATGTCTTGATATTAATTGTAATAATAGGTTATAAGAATAATGTTAAATTGAATGGGTTCAGCTCCAATTTTAAAGCATTGGACAAACGTGCCGTTTATAATGAATGGAGAAATTATAGTTCAATAGCACCCTATAAGGTCATTCATGTCTCAGAATAAAATTTGGTTTAAAGGACCAAACCTACTTATTTATAATTAACTATTTAGGTTCGAATTGATGTTTCATGTCTGCAGTATAAAATATAAAACGTACGTAACTACACACATTATAAAGTGATACAGAATTTAATAAATTATAGTATGTTTCTTTATTTAGGAAATGCATTTAAAAGATGAAAATTGTATTTAAAAATACATCATTCATTATAGAAAATCAATACGATTAGGGACTTTGAAAAAATAGGTATTCATTAACTAACAATGTAGGTACATAAAGATACTATAGCTACTACTACACAAATTTAATTTTTTAAACCTATAATAGGTAGGTACTTATTTATTTTATAACTACCTACATAGGAGGTTGGTATATCTATATTTTTATCAAAATGATATAAAAAACAGGATACAGTAGATAAAGTTATATCTTATCAGTTATCAAACTTTCTTTTTCTCACACTTTTTAAGATAAGAAATATGTAAATTATAATGATGAAACTAAATTATGATAAATAAAATTATAGATTCAGTGCAAAATAAAAGAAATATCAGATTTATGTAAAGATACACAGGTACATATATTCCAAATACCTTTGTAGGTACCAAATTACCTGCAATGCCGTTTGGATGCTTACATCACGTTATTGTAATGAAACGATGGAGGGTATTTATTTTTAGAAGGAACCTTTCCTGTACAGAATGATTTAAACGTATTTCTTCTGACACTTAAGAGAAACTGTTTTTGAATATAAAATATGTGGTTTGATTTTAAGATATAATACTTTGACATAAATAAAAATTCTTAAATACCAAACATATGTTTTCATTTCTAGAGGGAAGCATTTATAATATCCCAAAAAACGGAAAAATATCGGTACGATATACAGGTGCCCGTTTACGGATTCGGAATGCTGGGATCTGACCTGGATTTAAACTAGTAGTATAGTCATCGTTGTAGATCAGTTCAGAGTAGCTTACAATATTCGATGGTATAATTCACATTTCTGTTTAGCTGTGCCTACAACCTACTTGCACTAACTGCCGCACTCAGAGACGTCAAATAACGTAAATACGTACTTAACGTCAAAAAATGACAATTCAAAACTAGTCGCTATTCTTGCTGGGTATATGGTCTAGATTTTAATGAAAATTTTTGACATTAAATACTCATTAAAGTTAATTGACGTCTCTGAGTGCGGCAGTAAGACAATAAAAACCCAAATGCCCAATCAAATATAATGTCAATACAGATTTCAGAGTGTTTGATGATACTGTATCGATACATAACAAATACTGAGCATAGGCAAAGAAAACTTAGCACAGAAAAGAACAAAAGACGATAGAATTAACTCACTGTCTCGTCTGCCTTGAACACCGTCTGAGTTCGGCGGCGAACACGCAGAACTCGCCAAAAGTAAGTGTGAACGATTTTCTTTTCGCACACTGCCTTGCACACACCAGCATTTCGAATACTGCAACAAAATACGCAACATTAATATAAATGAGGCATTGCACAAAGACTGTTAATATAAGTTAATTAAACGGGAACTGAATCTGTCGTAAAAGGTTATTTAATTATAATTCGCACATGAACCTGAATGAAGTCAATTTTATTTAGATGGTAGTAGTTAACAGATAATTAGAAAACAATCTTTAAAAAAAATGAAATTGACAATGATATACCTAGGTATGCTAAAATAGCTCAGTTTATCAGTTTTAAACAAATATTTCATACACGTTTATAATGAATGTAAGTCAAGGAAAGAGCAATAACGAGGTGTCGGAAGTACAACCACTGGTTAACAGTTAATGTTTGCCGTAGGCATGCGAACAAAGACAATTAAGAAACCGCTTTACGAGTCATGGGTACTCATTAATCAACATTTACAGAATGAAATAAAAACAGATGAACTGTAAGATAAAACTCAGTTAGCGAAACTAAGTAATTAACGGGTAATAAGGAATATGAATTTATTTGAGACGCAGATTATGATGATGTTTGTAAACAATCCAACCTGTTCCAGAATACCAGGAAATAAAATAGAAGCATTTATTATATTTACTTACTAGTAAGGTATCTAAATATTACAAGAAAATATAATTCGTAAATAGCAATAACTTACAAAAGTTAAGGTGTAAGAAACTATAACGCATATCGTTAAGTTGCCACAATGACAATTACAACATATTTATGGTTACTTATAAAGATTTTTTCATCACTTGATCACGTTGATCTTTCGTAACATTATCATCTTTCCGATTTACAAACATGGTGTCAAATAATATTACGTTATCGTTGATTCTACGATAGCTATCCGGTTATCAATTTAAAATCTGAAATTACTTTTTCAACGGTAAATGATGAACTCAACATTGGTCATAATAAGTGAGCAATAGATGAGATCACCAGGCGATTAGTTTAAGTAGTACACTTGCCTACTTAACTTATTTCAAATTCTGAATTTATAAGAATATTATAAAAAAAAATCCCAATTAAGTTGAACAAGTTTCATGGGTTCTTCCAAAAAGAGCTTTTACGAAAAACTTAACATCTCTTTTTGTGTATTATTGGATAACAATTTTTATAACAGTTATAATTATGTTAATAAATACAAACCATTAACAACAACATTTTTAGAATATCATCGTTTGTGACCTGAGTACGGAACGGAGTTAAGCCAGATTCCCAACTGTATTCGCAATACTGAATCAGCATAGTTATTGTTCATCCTAATTGTTATCAAAACCAAAACTGTAGTCAAATAAGACTTTTCTTTAATAATCTGTGTACATACTTAGGGCAGTTTTCTATTCTCATAGAAAACTTATTACTTATAACTAGTATGTTGGCACATTATATAGTTTGTTTTTAAAGCCTTCTTCCAAAGAGACTTTGATGAGTTGCAAATTTACAGCGGGAAGCTTAGTTATTAGATCTATTTTTTAGAAACAATCACGTTGGGACTGGCGGGTAAGTATATTATATACAAAAGACATCACATAATAAGTAGATAATTCAATTTTCACACGGTCTCAGTTTTCAAATCTAAGCGGAATACCGAGTACCCATCTACAGATACAGGCTACGTAAAAAGGTAACGTCACAACGTAAATAATAACGGTGACTTAACTGGCGGGGTCGTAGCAGTACAAAGAGTATAGTAGGTAAATATAATAATAGGAATTACGCTCAAAAATGACTTCATACTCGGTACAATCGGCGCCATTGTGTCTAGTTGAGATGATATAAAAACATAATGATTGGTTGATTCAGTTTTCGCGCATTTATTGTTGAGAATAAAGACAATGCAAATTAAGATATTATGGCAGATTGTTTCAATCTTTTCGAGACAAATTTTATACATCTGATATTAACCATAGTCAATAGCATGTCCGCATAAACGAAACTGTCAAAAATCTCCAGTCCATACTTGTTAAACGTAATGCCCAAAGTCAATTAAAAAAAATTTGACATCATATTGTTGTATAATGTTTGTTGATAAGATCAATTAAAAATAAGTTTCTTTCTATGTCATCTGTTGGACCGCGGGTGACGTTTAGACTAGCTTATAAATTACCGAGGATTCGAGGATTGAACAAACAAATAAGTAAATGAATACGATGATCCGAAGACGACTTGATCCAAATTAGTCCCCTGTTAGAAAAGTCAATTGGTGAACTAATCAACAATAAGCAAAGTCATGAATCGTTTCGACCGAACTTTTATTTGATGTCATTCGCTGAAAGGATACAAACAGGCGATGAGTAGGTACGATGGCTTAATTTATTCTCAAAGGATGTATGGCCGTGACTAAAAATGCTTCGAACTTCTCCGAGTTTCTAAAGGCATGTGATCCTAGCTGCATCTATAGCTGAAATCTAATCACCCACCAATAATCACTGTGTTCATTGGATAGGCTGCTGCCTACTCTCCAACCCTAAGGGAGACTTACGACATCAATGAAATGGACAAAATAACGCCGAAAATGTATTGATTCGTTCATGATGTATTAACTTAGAACAGCATCTATACCGTAACCAAAGTGTATATTTCTCCAATAGATTTCCAACATTAACACAATGAAATGAAAGTGCATAATTTATTAGAATAATAATGACAGTAGTTACGTGACGCGCTGTTATCGGTATTTAACATAGTTTCGAACGTAAGATTTATAATATGTTACCAATTTGTTCACAAAAGCTAACACCCCTTACTTTGGCATAGAGCGAGACAAATAATACAGTTACGGCCTTTTAATAAACACGGTTTGAGTATAGACTAGTTACTCAGTATTTTGTCTATAATATCCTATAAGTCCTATATATATAAGTAATCCTATAAGTAATATATAGTCTATAATATCCTGGCTTTCAAAATCGAAGACAAAACGCAGAATAGCTATACCAATGTTTATACTACCAGTTTATTGATGAGACGGTTAAAGTTTTAGGTAGCCCTCATAAATCATTAACGCTCTTGATTAACTAAATGATGCTAACGTTGATTTCATACACGATTTACGGCCGTCAAGGCAATAAATAGACAAAGAGGTGTGTTTGTACCATTGCAGAGGCCCGTAAATTGTTTCATAAAGTAGGTATGACAAGGAGCAATTGGTCAAGTAGATTGTCTCTTTTGAGATACAATCGCCGACCTGTTTAAAGTTCTTTTAGTAATATTGTGTACTAGATCAAAGCTACTGGTCCCATAATATGTCACGTGGTTTTATCCTGTGTTACGTTTTATATTATACACTGAATAAACATTACAAGTTATTGTATACATTTTAACCAGACCTTACCATGGGAAACGAACATCCCCAAAGCCCACGTTATAAAAACCAATAAGTACCTTAATTTAAAAATGTGGGATGAGAAGTCGTAGGATAACTACGAAAAAATGCCCGATGTTTAGCATACTCTGTCTGAACTCATAGTTGTCTAAGGAATTATTGTAAATATGTAATGAAAAACGTCACATACAGTAGGTATCTGTAATGGCAACGACAATACATAGTACCACAAACAAAAACAAAGTATCTCTTGTTTATAAATTATGATAAGATAAAGATTACTGTCTATCTATGATCAAACACTGCGTTTATAACCATCTTGATTTGCAGATAAATTATAGTTGACTAAATGCAGTAAATTGTTATATCTGTGCATACACCAGTCGCAATGCATCATTGCTATTATTTAACACTAATCAACGACATGCGGAACCATTACGGCAATTTTAATGGCGTATTTATGGCTGTTTCTGTGATAAATATGGTGATGTCAGGGTAAACTCACTTTACTGAGTAATAATTTCGTATTGTGCTAAAATTAATAGCAACAACGAGGATTTAACCATATACATACATACTTCTATTTACATAAACTTATAGCCTAAACGTCTTCAACAGATTAGGGTTTCCCTCAATTCTGCTCTAAATAGAACTGCTTGAGATACCTACATATATATACATACATCACGCCTATATATCCCCTAAGGAATAGGCCACAGGTGAATTATCTATTGGGCACGTAATTCGCAGTATATTGCTAGGTATATATGGACCACTGCTGCCCATTCCTCATCACGGTTTTAATTAACCCTCAGTCGCCTTGTACGACACCCGCGGGAGTGATTTACCTTGCTTCATTGATAGACCTGATGACTTACAAAATTTGCAGATTGCCAAAATAAACTAAATTAAATTGTAATAATGGCATAATAAGAAATGCCAGTCCGACTTTGACGTCACCGATAATAATATGTAAAAATAATTCACAAACTTGATAGTGTGTGACACGATTTGGTTTAATGAGTCACCGATAGCTACCTTTCAAGTTTTACGATACATAGTTATGTTTTCGATTTCTTCAGCTCTCATACCCCCGAATACAGAAACGCTACTTAAATTTGAGTCCTGCTTAAACATTTAAGTATTGTCAAAATTGACGTTTTTCCATACAAATTCTGACAGGTATTGTCGACTTAACTTTATGAGCAGTGCTCAAAATTTGAGTAGCGTTTCTGTATTCGGGGGTAAGTTCTTCAATTATGAATACAAATCAGTTAGTTATAAGTTATCTATTTTGTCTAAGGGTGCAAGTGGTATGTTTCCCTCCCCATTCATATCGGTTAGATATCATCAAGATATCCACTTATTCGTATCCGAGGCCAGCAAGTAAGAGACCGTTAGTTGTGTGTGGCCCAAACAACTGATTTGCTAAGTCGACATTGTTATCTAATAAGGGTTCTTGTTTACTACGAAATGAGTAGTAGTGTAAATACAATACCAGCTGATAAAACATTTGTAATAACCAATGGCTATTTAAGGAAAGGGGACACTTGGAACGAAAGAAAGTCAGAGAAACTAGAAATTTCAAGAAAGAAACTCGCTATAGCTCTGTTATTAAAACATTCGGTAACTAAACATGTGGGGCTGGGGTGTAAAATTAATACAAAAAAGTCTTGAAGACGTGTTTTATTCAAGAAGTGTTTAAATCGGATGCTGTCACTGTCGCACACTATTGACAAAAAAAAGGACAACATCAGAGTTAAACTCTAATCTTAAATCAAAACACTTTCTAAACACTTTTTTGTAATAACACCGTTAGTTGTCAAGTAGTTTATTATTTTATGTGTGATGAGATTCTACATTTTAAATAAGCACTTGATGTAGTGTAGTGTTGCCTAAAAATCGATCTATCTGACCTCAAATTACTCACACTATCACCCTATCGACATATACGTACGAGTGGGCATGTTACTATCGATTGATAAGAACAATATTTTCAAGTGGGAACTATCGATTATCCGATATCGATTTTTTTGCAACACTATTATTCTGGGCCTTACCCTGGGTCTTAGAAGGGTATAATTCTATGTCGTTGAAGAGGCTCTGCACGCATTTGGCAGGCGCCGGCTGGTCGGGCGGGCCAACGCGGCATCCCCACGCATTGGCTACCTCCCTAGGACAAAACAATTATATTTAACAACGTACAATGTCACAGTTTGAAAGCAGCACCACTGACAGAAAAGATACAAGGGAATCGTTTCGCTTGGTATGGACAATCGAAATGCACGAGACTAAAAGAGTGACGAATATGAATGTTGGGGGATGGAAAGGAAGAGTAAGACCGCAGAAGAGCTGGATAATTTGCGTGCGAAATGACATGAATGTGAATGAGGAGATGACAGCTAACAACTAACAAGAGTGAATGGAAGAAAAATACATACTGCGCCGCCCCTAAATGAAATGGACTAAGGCCAAGAGGATGATGATAAATTATCAAAATATGTAACGTCCAAACTATGAACAGTTGGTTGTGGTCTAAACTGAAATTCTGATTACTGAACGTCTATCAGAGAATAATTATGTAATAATGGAAAAAATGCTTATTGATGGCACAGTGGGTTAACCTGTTGTACTATCGTAGATATAACACGATCTAACTTTGTATCATCGTCAGTAGATACGTACGTTGCTTTGAAGCGCTTATACATTATTTCTTTACTTGGTTAATCATACAATGAGCAGTACAGAAGTTGCGAAATCTACAATATTATTTATTGTTATAAGAACATGGAGCAAATACATCCCTTATTAAAATCTTCTTCGCCTGCGCAGCATATGGTTTGTTATTATAGTACGAAATAAGACAACAAAGTCCTTGATAAAAAAGTGAGCCAATATAAAATGTCATAAATTCAAAACACATTTGAAGACTCATTATAAAAGCGTATTTTTGGATATGCGTGAACTAATAACGTTTTCTTTTTTTCTCGGATGGTGTAAATTAAAAAATACTTGGCGCTTAGCCCATTAGTTGTGCAGGACAGTTCATTGGACTACGTTTAAACTGTTGTTTCGAAATAGAGACATTGCAATAACTACTCAACTTAGCACATTATTTCAGATCAAATTGAATTACCTCATATGCATGCATATTTGAAAGAAAAGCGGTAAGGATTCTAGTACAAGTTCCTGCAATAAAAATAATAGTGTATACAGTAATGATAAAGATTGAATTCCAATAACACGATATTGTAATAATGTACAATCAACAAACAGCACGTAATACAAAGCTGTCAAACATCTCCAATCGATTGTCAGAATATTAAAGCCTACCCTTTCAACCCATGGCAATACAATTATGACATCACCTGAGATCAAATATTCAGGGAGCTATTTATAAAAGATTTAATAAGACGGGCCCAACGTAGTACCTACGTTTGTTAAGTTTTTTGAGACGAGACGGGTATTCCAATTCTATAGGTGAGGTATAATAACCCGTTAATTTTTACGGTGCCGCCACTAAAGAGCACGTCACTCACCGGTAAGTATATTATAGTGCTTATTATTATAGCTATATATTATTATTGTTTTACAATTAGGTTCTTTTAATGAAAAACTGCTATATTCAAATAATATCATCCCAATTGTACCCTCCTGGACGTCATAACTGCGAGGACTGAATCTCCCCAGGGAATAAAGCAATTTTCGTCTTTCTCCTCTTTGGAACAATGAAGAAAGACAAAAACATTTTGCAGTTTGTCAAGTATACGTAAATGGTGATAAGAATAATGGTGAATCAGCTTGCATCTGAGGCGCAACGCCACTAGACTAAGGTAGCCTAAGGTTAACTTTGACATTTAGATTTCAGATTTTCATATAATTTAATTGCTTTCAAAAAAGTTAGTCCAGTTAGATTAATTTCGCTCGCCGTATAGGCATAGGTATTACCGGTACAGAAGCTTTCTACGTTGGAAACCGCAAGAGGAGTAAACTGAGAGAACCTACAATTGTATCAACATACAATGATGAATAATCAATAAAAACATAACATAAACATCTTTTGATTTCATAATATGAACAATAGTCTTTAACCAAACTCATAAAAATAGTCAATTTTAAAAACAAAAACAAAACAAACTTAATCACCACTTACATAACAAAACCCTAATGTCACAGACGCAGATATCGCTCACAAACAAATCACAACTACTGTTACACAAGCGCAATACTAACACAATCCCATATAACTGAAGCTGTAAGATAGTGTAGGCCTTTAAATATTAAAGATAGGTGAGCCTGTTATTTGGCAATCAGATCGTCACCATTGGTGACTAATCACAACAGACCATGTGAATTCTAGAAGAAAACATACTATGTACTAAACAAATTATACTAAGTACCATCCACTAAGGCGTTCTGTCTCCTTCCTAAATATAACGTTGGTTTAATGGAATCACCCGCCCAATCGTACTTTACAAATATTACTTAAGCCGTATTTATTGCTAAGAGTACCGTAATTTTAGCAAACAACAGAAAATGGTCTTAAGTATATAATATACATACATACATACATACATACATAATTCACGCCTATATCCCCGAAGGGGTAGGCAGAGGTGAACCAGCACCCACGCTTCGCCAATTATACTAGGTCCCATGTAATAGGTGGCGAGTCTATTGCCATTTATCGGGCACAAAAGTCGCAGTACTTTGCTAGGTGGTAGGTATAAGAGGAACGCTGCTGCCCATTCCTCATCACTGATTTATCCTTAGTCGCCTTGTACGACACCCACGGGAGAGATTTGGGGTGGTGACAATTGTATTCTACTCTGCCGTCACCACACGGCACTGTATATAATATTGCGTCAAAAATTCCCCAAAGTAAGACAGCATCTTCAATTCTTTAAAATTAATAATATGTAGCTAATTTAAACACTAAAATGTACCTATTCCAAATAATGAACAGACTCAACGATGAGAATCAACGATGGTGTAGAGTGAATAATAATACCAGAAGTAGTTTACTAGCAAAAATTTTTGTCCTGTATAACCCATAACAACTTAAGTTCATTTTTCAATGACACTGTCTTCTTCTCCCTGCCCTGTTCCCAGTCTATCTGGGGTCGGCGCAGTATGTTTCCTCTTCCATTCTTATCGGTCAGACCTCATAAAGCCAACCACTCCCTTTTGATTCATATCATCATCGTGCTAGTGATGAATGAATGTATAGAAAAGAGACAGAACGAACCATGTCGAGAGACCGATGAACGGAGAGAGTGATTGGAATGACAAAATTCCAATCCAATCCATACTGCTAAAAGTTTTGGCTTAGTTTTACAGCCGGCCGCCTGCCTGACACTAACCCTCTTTGGGTATGCTCTTGTTGGTGGTTTGCCCTCCACCATTCGGGTGCCCCAATGTGCTTATTGGTCTACATCGGGCAATCTCCCTTAGTCGACTTTTACGACACCCATGTGATGAGTCGGGGTTGGCCTATTCTACGTTATTTGTTCACTGCCAGGCCAGCATCGAAGCAATGACACTGTCTAATACCTACTTATTACTACGATCAAAGTACACCTGCTCATCCAGATGAGCTAATAATGTGTATGTGCGTAAATATTCATGGATGCGTCACAAATAAATAAAATAACTTGGCTAAGACTCCTGAAATCCCAAGCAAAGTTTCCGTGTGCGTAAGGATTGGGGGGAAATAATGCGATTAAGCAATTGACGTGAATTCAAAACGTTTCAAATAAACGTTTTATCAACTCTAATAGTGTCATAATATTGCTAAAATTCCTGTCATGTTTATATTATTCACTTCTAATTTGCGTCAAATATACAGACAGCACGTGACTACTTAGATGAACAACCTTTATTTACTGTACTGTACTATGTTCTTTATACTGTACAATAAATGTTGTTCATTGACAGACATAATCAAAACAATATAAGAAACAATTTAATTCGACAACCAATAGCATATATTTTAACATACTTAATTCATCAGCACCAGCCCTTTAAAGTATCCACTGCTGGAGTACAGGCCTTCACTATGAACGGAAGATTATAGAAAAATGGTCCATAGCCCACCACCGGTTAGCATGCCTTCCAAAGAAGGTACGGAGAAACTTCAGATAATATAATTTGGTCACCCATATGGAATACCGAGATATTTCGTGAAAATTACATAATAAGCATGAACGTGCAGTTGTCAATGGCTCCAATTGGACACTATTACTCTGGAATTTGTTGACGTACATTTCCGGACACAGTTAGACTAAACCAAAGCTACTCATATTTCAGCAGACCAGCAGGACCCCTACTATGTAACTCTTATAACAATCGTCTCTGGATTAAATTAATCGATTGTTGTTGTAAGTTGTGAGGCGAATAATGTCTTACGACGCATTAGGTAGAATTTTGATTAGGTACGCAGAAACTCTGGTATTCGGTGGTTTCTTAAGAAAGTTTGTTTGTGAGTCTAGGTAGGACACCACCTACCATTGTCAATAGCGCAACAAGAGTAAGTATATGTTCATATGATGGAAAATCTTGTAGACTTGTATCACGATGAATTACGAAAGTTTTCATAGGTCGACAGAGAGCCAAGGTATCGTTACGTAGTTGAGTTTTGTCGAGCCAAAATTCCAATAGTTCTAACAACAAAAGGAGTAGAGGATTGTAGGGTAATTTGAACTACTTACTATCGTACCACAGAAAACCTAGATAGTGAGAAAACCTTGTCGTATTCCTTAAAGGAAAAAAATTAAACAACACTGCTATGCTAACCGGACGGTCCGTTACGATTATTTACTCTTATTTTCCCTAGCAAATAGCGTAACTTCAAGATACTTAAGAGTCGTTATTCATTTTGTTTCCAAATTACAATCTAGGAGTTTAATAAAATGCAATTGTTTATATAAAATGCATATTTTTCATATCCGGTAAGATCAGACTGAGATAGTATAACATATACAAACTTACAGACAAGGAATGAGTGAGAACGGAAACCAAAGACCGCAATTAGTATAATTTTTATATGTTATATAAATACTAGCTGATTCGCCAAACGATGTTTTGCCCTTAACGTACCAAATATAAACAAAATATTCATAAAAATCAGTCAAGCCGTTTCGGAGGAGATCAATAACAAACACTATGATACGAGATTTTAATATTAGAAGATACTGTCTGTTAATTACAGACACTTGCTGAAAACTGTTATGTAAAAAAAACGAAACTAGTTCTACTATTAATATAACCGAGAAATTTCAAGGCAATAGGGTGCCTATTTTTACCTACGTCTAGGTGTAAAAAATTGTGCCATGAGCTGCTTTTAGATATTTATTATTATTGTAAGTGAAATGTGAACAATTGGGTTTCATGGTAGGGGACGGCCAGTAGCGATTATGAATGAGACAGTTCTCACGTGAACGTGTCGGTTTAACTTATATAAGGAGAAATGCTTAACACGTGATATGCAATTAAAACGTTTAATGCTTACGGCTTCATTCACACTATCTACTTTCCCACCCTGGTTGGATGTCGCGTTTTCGGCGAAATTAGTCAGCCAACACTGCAATTGGTAACGTAGAACACAATAGCGTAGCAAAGCAAAAGTCGGATAAGATAAGAAAGTAACTTGCGAAAAATTTTCTCACGACCGTTTAAGGCCACAGTACAGATTGGAGTACTTAAATCAATTGTTATGAAGAATTAATAACGTTGAAAAAATTATATAGGACTCAGCAATAATTTTATTTTATTTATTTATTAAACAATGTATAATAGATACAGTAAAATACTTTAGACATTTTAATTATTTTCATCTTCTCCCAGTCTGTCTGGGGTCGGCGCAGTATGTGTCTTTTTACATTCATATACCGATGAACAGAGAGAGTGATTGGAATGACAACATTCCAATCCATACTGCTCAAGGTTTTGGCTTAGGTTTTACAGCCGGCCGCCTGCCTGACACCAACCCTCTTTGGGTATGCTGTTGTTGGTGGTTTGCCCTCCACCATTCGGGTGCCCCAAGGTGCTTACTGGTTTACACCGGGCAATCTCCCTAAATCGACTTTTACGACACCCATGGGGTGAGTTGGGACTCGCCTATTCTACGTTATTTGTTCGCTCCCACAGGCCAGCATAGAAGACATTTTAATTATTTTAAATCCCATTATTATGATAATTATAAACCACTTAGGCAACCGACACAGCAAAAAAAATATAAACTATCATTTTTCTAAATATTTTATACGCCGTGTAGTAACGGCATGGCAGAATACAATAAATTGTAAACACCTCTAATCTCTTCCGAGTATGTCGTATAGGCAGACATTAAGAGTTCAAACAGCATTCTTATTATGCCACCTAGTAATAGAGCCACTACGATTTACGTGCCAGGTGCTAAATTGCAATAGGCCGCATCCTATTACATGTGGTTACACTACTAGGATAGTTAGTTGGTGAAATGTGAATGTGGGGTGTTAATAAAACCTCTGCCCCTTGGAGGATATTTATATGCCTGATGTGTGTATATTTAAATACACACACATCATCAAATAACAAACGTTAATGTTATGCACCTACCTGTCGCACTCAGAGACGTCAAATAGCGATAATGAGTACTTAATGTCAAAAAATGACAATTCAAAACTAGTCGCTATTCTTGCCGGGTCTATGGTCTAGATTTGAATGAAAATTTTTGACATTAAATACTCATTAAAGTTAATTGACGTCTCTGAGAGCGGCAGTATGAGAACAGTTTGTTATTAAGAAAAATATATGTTGTTCTTTTGGTTTTTGGACATTTTGTTGTTGACTTTGCTATTATTTAAGTAGTGTAGCTGCCAGGAGTCAGATAAAATTAATATTTAAAACAAATGTTTATTATTTCTAAATATAAAAACAGAGATACATATACAGATAGGAATTTTTATACACTTGTTTCTCTTTCTTGGAGATACGTTACGTACGTAAGTAAAACAATTGAATAGTAATATTTCAGATGTCAGAAACACTCACCCACATCCTTGGGAAATGTTGAACGAGCTTGAACTTATATTCATGCATTCACATTCACGTAAAACGGAAGCCTGCGCTAGTAATTTGAAAACACAATTACGAGACATTATATTAAATCCGATAAACCATATTTTAATATTCATTGCTTTTAATGCGTTCATCGTTTAAATTCCAATAGTGGTTCCTTATGAGCGTTTTGTAATGTACTGGGGTAAATACCTACAAATAAATATCAATTGCCTTATTTGTCACACTCGGTTTAGGTAGGTACCTATCTTTGTGCGAGCTATGACGTCAGCACAGAGACAGGGCATCGTGTCGTGACCTGAATGATAACTTGGAGGGGCACCAATATAATTTTAATTACTTTATCTGGAGAAAACGCCTCTATTTCTAACTTTAGTTTAGACGTTCCAAGCAGAGATAGGGCGTTTATCCACTCACCGGCGCCGGCAACGGCAACGGCACGGCGTTGACTCCCAACGGTACCGCCGTCGGTAGGTCATTGCCGGCCGATAAAACTGCATGTGTATTGTGTATGTATTGTAGCCGTCTGCACGTGTACCCAAAAACAAGCGTAAACCGGCAGCGACACCGGCCGGCGCCGGCGCAGTGGAAAAACGAAGCCCCAGCGCCGGTGCCGGTGCCGGACCGTTGAGTGAAAAAATGCCCATTTGTCACGTCATTTGTAGTGAAAGAAAGTTATGGCCACAGAATAAACAATAGTATAGACCTACTAGAATCTCATGGCAAATAAAAAACTGTAGATCGCAATACTGGGGAAATTGGACTAAATGGTCTTGATACTTTTAAATTTTCATTTGTTTTTCAGACGAAGCAGTAGACAATGTATTTATTATTTGTACTAGTAAGGATAAGTTATAATCATCATGATTGTTAACATTTTATAAATTAGAACAAGTAAGAGGGGCAATAATACTATTAAAGTGCTGTTTTTTTTTATATATACAAATAGATTAACATCAGTATGTTCATTACGGCATCACCCTCCCGTAATGGATAGCCCATTACTTTCAAATATGACAGGTATTAATTTCATTGTAATTTAACTCAACTGTCAACCTCAGTAGGCCTAGCACGGCACGTGGACAAAATCTCTCTTCACCGCTTGACAGTGTTTTGTCTCCGGATTTAGTGGGAGTTAGATCAGTTAGAACGGGAGGTAGATCGCGACGTACCTTGAGATTGACAGTTAATTACTCGACTCGACTGAGGAGATTCCATAACCCCTGTGGTGGCAAGCAGACAAACCCCCGAATACAGAAACGCTACTTAAAGTTTGAGACTTGCTTAACATTTAATTATTGTCAAAATTGACGTTTTTCCATACAAATTCTGACAGGTAGTGGCCACTTAACTTGATAAGCAGTCCCCAAAATTTGAGTAGCGTTTCTGTATTCGGGGGATAATGTCTGATTTTTATAAGTAGGATAGTTTTATCAGTTTTGACATGACTACTTTTTCCTTGAGGTTGAGTCGAGTGAAGGAAACTACGAGTAAAAAGTATCCAGACGGTACAACCCAACTTACCGGTCAAATCTATAACACGCTTTAAAATTGACGATTGGGATTGATTTATACCTCCTTCACGTATTTTACGATACAAACTGAAAACAATATTTCTCGTTTGAGATCGAATTGGCTATGTCGACATTTTCACAATAACAAAATATGTTTTGGGAAAATACATAAAAATCTTTCAGCGCTTGACAAATATTCTACTTTGATTTGACAGATGATAGTTGACGTTGCCATATCAAAATCATAATTTTAAAATGCCATGAGATTCTGGTAGACCTATACTAGCTTACTACAAGAGTAAGTAAGGGCGAGAGATAGTAAGGGAAACAAAAAGCTTACTCCAACAAAACTGACGACCGGTAAAACCCTATTAAGCCGCTAACCCCCGAACACAGAAACGCTACTCAAATTTTGGGGACTGCTTATCAAGTTAAGTGGACAGTACCTGACAGAATTTGTATGGAAAAACGTCAATTTTGACAATAATTAAATGTTAAGCAGGTCTCAAACTTTGAATAGCGTTTCTGTATTCGGGAGTAAGCCCGATAAAACTCAGTCCATTAAAAATCCCAGCATTTTTTATTGGCGCTTCATAAGAACAATTTTATTTTTATTTGTTATTAATAATAAATAAATATCATAACTTAAGTATAGTGTGTTGCAAATAGTTTGAATGCACAGTTTAAATGCTGTCTATTTTTTAATTTTATACAAATTATGCCGGTATATCCGAGAAGGGTAGGTAAAAGTCTATTACCGATTAAAATATGTTATTATTATAACGGCAGACCTAATATATCGCAATATTATTAGATTTTATGATAATGATAAGCCCTGTCTTTTTCCCGATTATACCTCTTTCTCCTCTTATGACACACGTGGGAGAGGACAACTCACCATCCGTGACAACTATTCCTCTCTATGCCACAATATTATTGTTACCGCAGAGCCAAAAAAAATAGAAACATTAGCGCTACTTGTTTTATTTGTTTCAAAAAAAGAACTGTATTTCTAACTCTCTTTGTATTCTTGTCTATGTAATCAATCATTAATAGTTATCGGACAGTTGGATTGACACCCAAGGTAAGCTGCAAAATTAACTGTACGCGCCCACGCTTAACTAGTCGTAATCAAATCTGACAAATAACTGCATTTTGAAAAGGTGTTATTATAATATAATTAAATTTACATACACATTTATATATTAGTATGTAACTTACTAAAAATACCAGCAGCATTAATAAAAATCAGATAGTAATCGCTGATTTTTCTTAAATATTAATGTTTCAATCGGCCATTTCACTATGTTAGACTAAGGGCCTGTTTCACAATCGACAAGCAAGTTCGAAGTAGCTTACTTTGCAGTTCAATTGACATATATTTCATATTACAACTGTCAAATGATCTGCAAAGTAAGCTACTTCGAACTTACTTGTCGATTGTGAAACAGGCCCTAAATATTTGAAATCAACTGAAGGCTTGAGTGTCAACTGATTCAATATCAAACTATTATAACTTATCATAAAATTAATGGTTTTTTTAAAGAGCTTTCGCCCTCACAATATAGTTTTATGAAATAATCTGACGTTAATTAACCAGACAGAACACTCGTATTATTGACAAAAAAATAATTTTGAGCGACATTCCGGCGAACGTCTTTCGATTTCATTGAAAGACTAATTCAACTTAAAAAGTATGAGTAATACCTGGGAGATTCTTTTAATGTGGATGATATCATAGTTGTTACCATTAAATATTTTACCCTTCTTGCGGACTAAACGACCACCAATCTACACTATAATCTAGTTAGCCTGATCGCTACGGCCACTGGTCAAATAATGCACGTTCACATTCAACGCGAATGAGGTCAGATTAAGTATTAAAAAATTTCACAATATATTCGAAATGTAATTTTTAGTCATCATTAATAAAAAATCAAAGGTACTTTATAAAAAAATTATTATTTACCTATCATGACTATAGTAGGTACAAGTGACTCAACAATAATGTTACAATGCAAAAATGGATAATTTGTATGTGACTAATGTAATTTTTTGTTATTTTTCTGACTAACTCATAATTTATTATACAAGCGGGCCCCTTGCTAATGATGCTAAGGAGGATATTGTCAGAAAATTTATAAATTTTTTTAAAAAAAAAATATTGTGGTTGACAACTGTGTTGACATCTAACGAACTTCCTAGTTTTATGGGAGAACATTTTTTAAAGAAAATTTGTAGGCATTACATTAAAAACGTAAACTAGGGCCTAATATTGATCAACATTTTCAACCTATAATATTGTAGGTGTAGGATACACCAAACAAAGTTTATAAAACAAGTTTATATAGAAATAAATACTGGAGGCCAAATTGAACATCTAGGATTTGACATTAATGTCATAACATTGCTTGGGTGTTATAATTTAGTAAGGAAAATAGTTGATTCTATGTCTAATGTCTAAACTTAAAGCAATTTGTCTAAACGAGAAGTTTAAACAAATTGATAGCCAGAAAAATTATTTTTTTATACATCCAACGGAACAAAGCAAACGACTTAAAATATCAGGAAGTAATGATAATTATATCGATTTACCACCTATCCAAATTATCGCATCACCCAGAATAGAAACGACTGTAGTCTTTAGTCACTTGATAGCCCTACAAGAATCGGTATATGACTAAACCAACATTATTGGGTCATTTGTAATCTTAGAAGAAGATAATTTTACAATTGACGTTGATAAACATCTTGCAATGAATGACAATATCAAAATTTTTTGTAAAGTTTGTCGATGAGATCATTAGGTATGGTAGGGAGTAGGGATTCAAATAGAACGGGTTAAAATGATGCTTCAAATCTTTTAAGGGAGCCGGAAGCCATCAAGTCCTTCGGTCAGTCACACAATTACTAATCATTTATTTTTACCCTCACCGCTTATACTGCCGCCGCGACGTTTCCTTATACAGAACGGAAAATTATATTGTTTTCAATAAACCACTATAGTTATACAAATTGTTGTTTGCAAAAATTACAATAATATAATCACGACGACAAAATTAAAAACAAGGTCATTATGAAAATACTACAAGTTATAAAATATTGCCGAGAGAGGAATTCGCCGTTATTTATGTACATATTCGTATGCCGGTATAAGCATTAAAAGTTTTAAGAAGGTCGTCATATCTACGAGTGTAAAATGGTTGAAAGCAATAACAATAAAACAAAGCGATATATTGAGGACAAAAAATATCAACAAAACTTATACGCACAAGTTATCATATAGTTGTTAGTATAATTTCAGATTATTTTTTTTAGAAACAGGACGCGTAATGATTTCATAGCTTCTCAATAATATCGGTCTGGAATGGAGATTTTTATCGATAAAAATGGACAGCCAAGTGGATTTTGGATTGCAAAACTGTTTTGTAATTCAAGTAGTAATCTGCGTTGTCGAAAATATTGTGGAATCATCAAAATGGCCGGACTCGTGAGGTCAATGCGATGATAATTTCACTGTATTACTAACCACTATGCAGCCATTATGCAGCATCACATAATGATTAATTAAAATACAGAAACACAGCCAAAAACTATAAAATTAAATGTCTTAATATAAATTAATGTATATTTCAAAGCATATCCAGAAAAAGGAAAACTATCTCGAAATGGATTTCCTTTATTTCCTGCAAGGAATATTCGATTCGATACCAAAACTCCTAAAAACTATGTAGGCAATAAATAATTAACATTAATATCGCAATCCGGTGTTTATAGAATTGTTTAACATTCCCATAAATTAATGCCAATTATCTTTATGCAAGTTTAAGGCATCCACATAAGCACACAGGTGAGAGTATACAATCCCTTTATAATATGAGTCCTGATTCATGGCATCATGACCAACCAACTGCTTCAGACAGTGATGCTGCAAGTTGGATGACATCCGTGACCCCGCTTTGTTCTCTGATCTATTATATACCACGTGCTTTGCATATTCTGCGCACAAAGAAGACATGCAAATAACAATAACAAAAATAGCAAAATGTACTAAGATTGAACTATGTTCACGTCACACCGGAACTGTAACTACTAGATTATGCAAACGGATAGTATGTAGAAGTGTTTGGGCAAGCGGGACAGAAAATCATATTACATACTAAAAGACAGAGTCAGAAGTATCCAAAACCCACGAACATGTACAAGAACGATGATAAGATCAGATGAATCTAAAAGAAATATGCCAGGGGCAAGCCCAGAACACAGATATGATTTTACGTTCGTTCTTATCTTATCGTTTGTAATCATCTAGATCTAGACAATCAAAGGTAGCTATTTTCAATTACATTTATACTTTCACCGCCAGATTTCAGGTAAGTAGTTAATTTATTAATCGGCTTTTGGGCGAGATTATTTTCAGATGGAATATTATATTCCTATATGATCCAAGAATTTCTGTATATTCCATGAGTTTTATAAATGCTGAAATTTATTAGCGCAGGTTACATGCCGATCTGAAATAAATTGGTTGTACGATATGATGATGAATTAGAATCTCTCACTCTCTACATTCATCGATCTCTCGACATGGTAATTTCCGTTTATTTTCTATTCATGATTCAACACTTATAGTACCTACCTTTCTAGTGTGATGAACGATATCAATCAAAAGGGAGTGGGGCTTGATGGCGCCCGACTGTTATGAATGGAAGAGGAAACGTACTGAACCGACCCCATACAACTGGGAACAGAGCTGGAGGATGATGATCTGAGGTCGACAATAGTAAAATACGTAAGTAGCAACGAGGCAGTGTTGAACGCAGACTATAAAGGCAAAGAAAAATATTTGTTCTTATTCAAGAGAATGTTTTCACATTCAAGAGAATGTTACACCTTTCGTCTTATAGATAGTAAAAGAGACAAAAGCAAATCGTAAAACCAATAGTAAAATTACAAATACGCGCACGCCCGGCCGGCAAGCGTTTATTAAAAATACACCATGACATCATAGTGTGCGAGTGAGACACGCGACCTCCACCCACTCGCACGTCGACTGCTTTATAAAAACATGAACACTTGAGTGCATTTACTTCATTTGTCTACAATTATGTGCAGAGGTTACTAGGCTTATTTTTACAACTTGGGCGTATAAGATCGTAGATAACATACGTCTTTCTAAATCGACATGACCATAACCTATTTAAACAAGCAGAAATATAATTTATATTTAGAAAAATATGTGTGAACTATTTAATTTTAAAACTTTTTATTTAAAATAAATTTAATTTTAATCACACTGACATAATTTTGAAATAAGAATACAATTATTTTAGCGCTATCTTTAGCGCTATCTTATTTTATTGCAACAATAACAGAATAAATTCGAAATTTATGAAAATCCTGCATTATTTGTGTGATTTGCCAATTAATAACTAAATGAGAGTAAATAGGATAGATTTAGATAAATTGATGCAAATCTATCTAGTGAATATTAAAGGAAACTTACGGAAAGAATAGATTGAATAAAAATGTTTTCTGTTATTAATCGATTGTGAAGGTCTTATGGCTGATGTGTTGATATGAGATATTGTATTTATTTATACTACACGAATGGAACGTTTCAAAGAATTTGATATCAAATTTCATTCAATTTCCGCATGGATTACATAAAATAAATGATATCAAACAGAAACTATCTACTGTATAAACAGGTAGGTATACAAAATAATAAAACCGTAAACCGAATAGGTTTACAGAGTTTAGACTGTGACGAGATTATACAGGGCAGAATGAAAATACACTTTTTTGTGGAATCCCAAATGAGTATCAGGATACAGTTAAATAAGGTAAGACAACATGTTTAATGGTGTCATAAATAAAAGTAGCTTAAAAAAAACCAAATGGTATAAAAATATACAGATATAATAACAAAAACAGTATAACACAAGGCTCAATACTTTTGGAGTCCATCGACAAAATATTACAAGACGTTTTTTGGGGAGTGACGTCATTCAAAGTTGTTGACCTGTGGCCTACGAACCAGTCATCATTATACTCGTTTCACCTGTGAATGGGCAGCACCGTTTTGGGAACATTTTGTTCAGTTCCTTCAATTAGTCACGTCGTTAATTGGAATTTGACTTATTCACAGTGACCTAATGCCTTCTTTAAACCGACCTAATCATCCAGGAAGACATCGGTAGAAAACACATGAAAATCGTTGCCCAATTAAAACAATTAGTCCTGCCGTGGCGGTAACAAAAGAGTCCACATTAAAATAATGCGTATTTAAATCAACAGTTGATAGGGCTCCGTAATTAGCTCGATTGCCTCCGGGGCTCGGGTAAACAGCTCACCATGATGTCATGCTGGAGTTGTTGACCCAACGCCTTCATGAGCGATTGCCGCTAGTTTTCAAACGCGTTTTACTACATGAAATTCGCGAATAAACATGCCACATCCAACATCAATAATGATTTGCATAAAGTCACTCGCACCTGACTCTTGTGCAAACACAGAACAGAAGATTGTTGAGAATATAATGAGTTTCGAAATTTTCGCATGTGATCAATAATTCCAATGGCTGGCTTATGTTTACTGTATGAGTATTAATTTACTTACTAACTACAAATACTTAATTGTGATAATATATTTTACAATAATCGCATATTTCAGATTTCTAATAAGTATATTTTTATTATTAATGTTCTAATAATTTAGAGCATTAATCAATACTGTTAATAATATTTTACTGGACTTCAGTTCAGGCTCGTAACCATGAATTCAGCAGGTAAGTGCACTCTATTATAATATGAATTTACTATCTATAATGCCGTGTGGCGACGGAAGATCAGAATACAATTGGCACCACCACGAAGATTTAGGGTAAAGACAACAATGGGCATCAGCGTTCCTCTCTCTAATACAACCTAGTAATATGCGATTTATGTGCAGACAGATGGCAATAGATACACTCGCCCCCTATTACATGGGACCTTATATAATTGCCGAAACGTGGGTGTCATTTCATCTCTGCGTATCTCTTCGGGGATAAATAGGCGTGATTTATGCATGTAATGGTCGGGAAATTAAAATAATTAGTTATTAGTTAATAATAGTACCACCACTATGAAAAAAAACAATATCTATCAACTTACTTGGCCAAGTATCCTTTCAACTTCAAAGACCCATTCGGTCTGGACAGTCGTATGTCTATAACGTCGTATTCAATAGGCTGTGGCTGTTCGGCCGACGTCGTCTGCTGCTGGAGTGGGTCGCAATTAAGCGGTTCCATGCGGTAGGAGACGGCGGCCCTCTTAGGCGCGGTGGCCCTAGGGTAGGTGTGGTGATGTCGTTGGCTGATAGGCGCCAGCTCCGCCCGCCGCTGCTTCGGCAGCGTTTTCGCGCACAAGGCACTGGCGGCATTCTTCAAGTGTGTCCGCAGCCTACTATTGCTCGCAGTAGTCAGGATGGCACCCTCCATGTTTACCGAGCACACCACACTTAGTGTATATTCGCTTCCATGTTTGCGTTTGCACTTAACCAACGGATCCTAATCAATTACACTCGATTCACATTAGTGGTACAAGTGTTTTTTTAACATTAGAATTTTCGAAGCCCTATTTCCAACAAAATGCGATCGCGGTTTGTTAAATTTGTAATCCACTACACTAATGTTTTGTAACGAGGTACTGGAAGTGTGTACGCTGTTCATTATCCGTTAAAACTGGGAACAAATCGGTAAAGTTTAGCACAGGTGAATAAGACGGGCTAATCGATCCCTGTTGCGACTAAATTATCTAAAAGTTGAGTGTGAAGGTTACTCGTACTTGTTCGAGTTCGAAACAATCTAGATTTCATTTAAGTGCCAGTCGCCTATGAATCAATTCGAACAAACAGCTGTGCAAGTCACTGTGAACGACGTCATCCCATTTGCAGACTCTTTAAAGGTAAGTATAATTACATGATTGTATACTAGACCGCCATATATTTAATTAAATGTGGTTGATATAAGAGCAGGACGAAGTAATTGGTTTGGATAACAGAAATGGTTATTAGTCGCGGTCCAGTTGGCGAGATATGGTCGAGTGCATAATCATATTGCGACAAAGTTTTCATCGAGACATAGGTGCTACGTCTCGTGTTTAATCTACGCCTTCGTATAAATTACATATAGGGCCTTGACTTATTTACGATAGTCATCATAACAGTGCGGTATTGTAACGTATAATTTTTTAAAATACCAAGTATACTGCCCTCACAAGCCAGATAGCATTATTTCAATAAAATTATCTAATTTCAACAAAATTACCTAATTCTTAAATGATAATAAGACTTACTGTTCCAGAAATGCTATTTTAAATCTCTTTTGAATTTAGGAAGCAATATTGTCTTTTTAGTCATTACCTCTAAATTGCTTAGTAATTTTAAATAGAATTGAGATACTCACGCAATATGTTAGTGAACTCTCGATACCTTTCAAAAGAGTTGTGTGTTGTTTTATTAATGTGCCATAGCCCCTTAAATCGATTATTGATAAAACTGTCCGATACAACAAAAATCAGTAAACGCGATTCTGCATTTTGGCTTTGAGGACATTACAATGGAATAGGCAATATGTTACAAGCAGTAATTAATGAAAGTTGAACAACTCTATATTGAATAAGCTTTAACACAAAATTAAACATATCCTACATATTTTTTATTGCTTTTTATCTGATTTATATGGTTCGATACATCATTAATAAGAGGTCGAGCGCAGGCTTGCGGAAGGCTTTGACTCGCGAGGGGGCGAGGCGGGGCGCGGGGAGCGCGGGCGCTGACATCACCGCCGGAGCCAGCCGATCTTACATCACCCACTGCCTCCCACTGGCTGAACAAGCGAAACGTAGTGATGTTCCGAGTCTGCTGTGACCAAAACAGACTGTGTATATTGAAAATAATCGTCGATGAGGCCGGTAATGAACATTAAACAACATAATTTGAAATAATTTCGCATTTACGTCTTACAGAGCCAATATACAGTTGTTTATTTATATACCTATATACAAACATAATCAGTTTATCTATTTATAAAAAGATTATTATTTCTATAATTGTTATTGCCCTTGCGCGATTATTTTTTGGGTTAAATAAAATGTTGGTAATATATTGTTGTAAAATGTTGGTGATGTACCTATGTATCTAGTCAAATATGCATGATTGTATAATAAAATAAAAGAAACAAATGAAAGTTACGAATGATAAATCTTTCAGCACTAATTCGTGGCTTATGGGCACAACTCGACCAAAGAAGAGCAATTACATTTTATGTTTTATTTATTTATATTACTTTATTTATTTACGTAATTGTTTATAGAATTTCATTTATTTATGTATTATTATTGAATTGGATTTATGATGTCAAAATCGAAATACATAGATAAAAAGTTTAGTAGGTGATCGATAACGAACGTTAGCAATTTTACCAGTTTTCTTTGTTATTTCAAGCCTGGCTTATTAATGAATGTATATTCTTAACAGTCACATATTTTTTGATACCGATAAATGAAACGTAAACTTGATTACTAGTTAGCGAAAAATATTAATTAAGGAATAAAAAAACAAAAGTATCTGCACATTATAAAAGTAAACTATGTTGCCCCCACTCTATCATAATGGTCAAGAGCCGAGGTTATGAACGGATATTTTAGTAGGTCTTAATTAACATTCAATTATGAACCGTTTTAAGTGAGGTGCCACTCTAAATTACACCTACAAAAACTTATGAATTTAATGCATGGCATGAACAAGATAAAGCTATCTGCAAGGATAGTTTATAGATAACCTAGAATATTGGCGATTCCCGTTAGTGACATATTTATGATAGTGTCACGTCAAACTTACAAAGCAGATTATAAGTAATTTCATCGTTGCGATGTGATACATTTTGCGCGCCAGTAATTTGGATAAATGGACACCAGTCGATCTGAACTCTGAACGGATTTGAACTCACGGCACGGATCTTTTAAGTTAAACTACGCTCGGCTTTCTTTCTCTGGCTTTTCCATGCGGCAGAAAACTTATAGGGTGTTCCTCTAATTCTACATCTGTCAATATTCATGTTCATCAATCAATTCAATATTAAGTCAATTTTCTTAGTCAGTAATTCAAGAATTTATATATTATATTTAAAAAATTCTTAATTCTTAATACATAAAATATGCCACACTACTGCCATATCTTTTTATGTATTATGATATAATAAATCACATTACCCAGGATACCAACCAACATCGTTCATTGGCCATTCTCAAAGTCAAAGTGTCATTTTGTGAATGGAATAGAAATGACGTATCACTGCAAACTTGTGCTGCCGATGTAACATTTTATAGAGCGCTACCAACTTATTATGCTATGTAAGCCCAAACGAAGTGAAATAATTAATATAATAATAACAATGACATTTATATTCGTTGCATTAGTCTAACGTAGGCATGTGATTGTTATTGTTATGATACATAATATGCTTTTTTTTTTAATCCTCCTACCCTCACTTGGAAACAATGTGTGAGTAGGCAATCTGATTGAACTAGCGATTAGGGTAAGAAATATAGTAGTTTTTTTTATATCGCACCTTAAATAATTTCTTTTTACACTGTTGAATCCATGTTCGCGGTTTTCTTTGTAGGTCATGTGTTAGATCACCTAAATGTTGTGACCTTGTAAGTATTTTTTGATGTTATCGCATTAATAACTGAAATAGGTATTTTTACGTTAATTAAGGCGGTGGAAAACATACTAGTATTAAAGTGAATGTTTTGGCGATTATAACTGAGAATCGACGATGGAAAAAGAGCAGAAAGCAATTGTCACCTCCCCATCTCTCCCGCGGGTGGCGTACAAGGCGACTAAGGGTAAACGCAGCGATGAGTAATGGGCAGATGTATTCCTCTTATACCACTTAGCAATATACTACGATTTATGTGCCCGATAGATGGTATAATCTCGCCAACCATTACATAGGACCTAACTCAATTGGCGAAAAGTGGGTGTTCACACCTACTCTACTCCTTCGGGGATATAGGCGGTATTTTTGTATGTATGAAAACTGAGTATATTAGGGATATTCTAGATTCGATTTCTATTACGAGGCGGACGTGAGCAAAGCGGATTTAAGCCGAGCATGAATTGACAAATTGCAACGCACAAAATGACACGGCGGTGCACAGATTTCAAGCGTCGTGATTGGTCAATTTTGTACATAGGTACACCGTTCCGCATCATTGGAGACGCAGCCTAACGAGTCTAATCCGCTGCTTTGCTCAAGCGAAAAGCGCGACGTGGTGCCCCACATTTCCCACGGCAATGATGTCAAATTGGTTTATCAATCACAGCGGGACGGATACGAGCGGTGTCAGCGAACGACTGGGCGTGGGTGGTTTGTACCAAGCCGTCCAGTTCAGTTCGTGGCGTTAATAGAGTGGCGGCATAAGCAGTGCCATTAGACACTTAAAAATTAGAAACACCTTCAAACGTTCCCAAGATTGTCATTATTAGCAATAAAGGCAAAAGGCGAATAGGGTTACTTGAAGTATTTTGAGGTTCAGTTAATGTTATAGCGACAATCGTGCATAACTAAATAAAATAACATTTACATTTATCTATATAAAGAAGGCACTATTGCACGGAAATATGAAAATTGCGCCACAAAAATTTGTATACATACATACATAAATCACGCCTATATCCCCGAAAGGGTAGGTAGGAGGTGAACTAGCACCCACGTTTCGCCAATTATGTCAGGTCCCATGTAATAGGTGGCGAGCCTATTGCCATTTATCGGGCACAAAAATCGCAGTATATTGCTAGGTGGTAGGTATAAGAGGAACGCTGCTACCCATTCCTCATCACTGTTTTATCCTTAGTCGCCTTGTACCCACGCGAGAGATTTGGGGTGGTGACAATTTCTACTCTGCCGTCACCACACGGCTAAAAATTTGTATATTGGGGAGATATAGGAGTTAGCATATCCTTGACCGGAACTCAAAAGTAATAAAAAGTTGTGTGAGTTGCGTGAATTGAAGCACTATGTACCTTTATTAATTAAAAAGTAGTGGATAGCTCGATTGCGTCTTGTCGATATGGATAGAAATGGAAACGCCAAGCCAACACCAGATAGATAAAAAATCTAAAAAACTTAAAACATTAACCAAGAACTCCTAACATTGAATAATAGGCTAGTTACAGATAATAACGTAAACATGGCCAAGATTGGAAATTAGAACTAAAGCCTGAGGAGAAGAAACGACTTAAGTTTAATTGGCGCCAAAATATTTAGATGCTTAGTTTCGAGTGCCAACACTCAAACCAGACCACATTTGCCTAAATAAAAGAGATCGTCATGCAAAAGCTCAATTATCGACACTTTTCGTTATTCGTTGGGATAATGTGTTTATACGGTATCTTTTAGAATGCATTAATTATAATAAAATATAAATAGGGGAGATCATTTTCAAAGTATCAAAACTGATAAAAATACCAGCTCCGTGAGATTTCATTTGCATCTTAACTGATAAGATTTTTTTATCATTTTTGACTGACTAAGACTGAATTAATATTTTTTTTATTGTGCAGTTCTCAATTCATAATTACATATTAAATTTCTCAAATCGATGTTCCAGTATAATATATTTATAACAACGTAGTTCACAATGAGATTGACAGCTAGATTGATAGCTACAATTGGATTGTCATAAACCTGTGTTGAGTTTTCAAGGAACAAATTTTGCGGGGTCTTCGTCACCTACAATACCCGGCACATAAGTTGACTTATACGCAGCGCAGTAAAACGTTTTCAGGTATTCATTGAGGTTCTGTATGAGATCTGTTTCTGTATGTATGGATCACTTTTACTTCAAATAAACCTGTGCAGACGACCGTCATTTTCGTTCAACTTACGTGCCGGGAACTATCCGTTATGAGAAAATGATGCCGACAGCTACAATGCGACGCAAGAAAAAAGTTCGAACCCGTTATGTACCTAAATCTAGTTCATCTAACAACTCTTTAACAGAAGACGCGGATGTGGCTAGTATACTCTAAGAACGTTTCTTGTTAGCAAAAGAATAGTATTATCCATTGCCCCTTAACAATAGCCCGCCCGAGGTCAGGCTTTGTGCTGCATCGATTGTGTTCTAGAGAACGGGTTCGAGACATCTTCGCAAATGTCATTGTACAGGACGAGTTTATTTTATTTTAACGTAGTACAAACGACACCACGCCCCTCAGTGGGCAAGGTTTGTTAAACAAAGGTAAAATATACAGTTTCTTCATACTTAGCTTCCCGTAGCGTCTCTGAGTTTTCATGCATCGGAATTGTCATTAATCGTAGAATACCTATCTAAATTTCATCTAAATCCGCGATGCGCTACAACCATCTAAATTGTTTTGGTTGTCTATAATTACCACACAAATGAATTCTGACAATAGAATTATAATTACGTTAAGAATTATAAGCTTAGTAAGAAATTGGTCTGAATCGAAATATTATCTTATCGTAATACAATAAATAACACTTCTGTCAATGACTATCAAATGATTCTATTGACTCCAAGATCTAGGGAATGGTATCGGTAAAATATTTTTCATTCAATTCAGTCAACAGTATAAATAAAAACTAATTGATTTAGTTAAACGTGTACTACATTCATTAAAAATATGAAGTTTTATGTAAGATGTCAATAACTGTCAGTGCCGACAAATAAGCAAAACCTTGAGCCTTGACAATGTTTAACAATGAACATTGATGTTCATATCGGGCCGCGTATAGAATTAAAAATTTAGTCAAAGGTTAACAAAAACGGACGTATGACTGACTGACTGGATAACAGAACGCTGACGTCATGACTGTAAATAAACTTGAAGCTCTATTAAACAGTAACCCATGAGACTATCCATGTGTTCCACACTGACGTGTAGAACGATCTTGTTTGGAATATGCGATGAAAAAGGTATTTAACCTCATGACTCTGTATTTTCTTGAGTGACGTGTTCAGTTTACTATAAGAGAGAGATTTAAGAAGCGAGTTTGGACATCAATTGACTTTGGCTGAATCGACTCGAATGACCTAGAAGTGATTTTACTCAGTCATTTCATGAATGCAACGGATGTAGTTTTATTGCCATATAAATGACCATTAATAGTAATGTTTCTTTGACTTTATTACGAGATGGATGTCAATGATATAAATCACTGTCACACATAAATCATGGGAGGACTTTTGTCAAATGACTTAGGGTCGTTCAACTTGTTGTAGTGTGATAAAATTAAATTGGACCATTCAAAAAGAGTCTAGATACAAAGTATGATAAAATATGATCATTCATAATACGTCCTTTTTAGTCTCACAATAATAAAAAGTTCTTGTTTGTTATCTAATAACTTTGATCTTACTTAATAATAATATGATGTTGAACATTACCTATTTTTTATTCTTTTGTGTCACCTATAATGGAGAAAGACGATAAAATATTTTGATTATGTTAAACAATAAACAGTAATTCACGAACTCTTTTACGTACTACAGAAAATTCCAATACAAAACAACGCATATTTGCGAATACCAGCCAAACAAGTTAAAAGTAACCAATGACGTAATTTTATGTGAAATGCTAGAATTGTATAAACAAAGGAAACTATAGTCTCCCGATCGATTAACTATACTTGTATGAATTCATTTCATTTCGATATATTGTACATGGTCTATGTAGAGGTGATATTATATTTCTTTAGATGAGATATTTTGTAAATTTATTTTAGGTATGTGCCTATTGAGATTTGAGAGTACGATTAATTAATTATTAACGTACGATAAATACCGTAAATTTATAACGATACTGTTTTAAAATTGGCCGAGACCGGGGTCCTTGGTATAATGCCAACTGTGAGAATTACCGCAACACTAGCCTGTAAGAGCCCCCATTTTTCAAGTACATTTTCACAACACAGAAAACAAACATTTCTCACGATCATAGCCCTCAACACTAGGTACCAACTCGATGACGTTCTCAGTACAAGGATCGGTACTGCATACGAAAACCTTTCACATATTCTATGTTGTCTTATTCACCTGTGCAGATACGACTTAAGTTTTCGACTTACTTTAACAAGTCAGTTTTACACAACGTCACTGAAAATATTAGCGTGTCTTTTTAATTAGCGAAACAACAAAATGTCTTTTAATGTCAGCACGCATGAACCATTCTGTAAAGCTGTACGCGCAGCACTGGTGACCGGCGAACGATAGCGAGCGCACGACCCTAATGCCTCTACCACGATACCATTGTCAACACACACTAACGCAATCATATCGCTGGGGTACGTCTTGGTAGCTTATTAGCCAATCGTCACTGTATGTGGAGGCTCTCACAAAAAGGCGTGTACAAATTGGTAAAAAAGAAATCGTATTTGTAAATAGAACATTTATTATTTTGTTAAATATATTAAAAAGTTACAGATGTAATACTCGTGGTAAGGGTAAACATTGTTACCTCGTTACTGATAACAGTCACGTATCTATACGTAAACGTATGTATACATACTTTAATACTACGCGCTATAAGTAGACGTGCGATAAGGATCCGTTGTTAGTATAAGTACCCTATAAACAAACAATTGTATGGCGAAATCAGTGTTTTTACTAAAACAAATTAAACGGTTGCTTAGGCCTTGCTAAAGCATTGCGTTGAAAAGAAGTTAGCGTATCAATGTTAGAAAAACATTATTGAATTTGCTAACACTTAATAATGTTTTCCTAAAGTTTCCTTCCTTTTAATTTATTGAGTCTATGCTTTTGCACTGTCATTCTTGTAGACATGTTTTATATCCTACCTCTAGTTGTTCTTCTTCTTTATGTGCATAAACTTTTCGAGAAACCAATATTTTATTTTTGTATAATTATTTTAGTATATATTGGTTTCTTCATTTTTGCAGTAACAATTACTTACATATTTTTAGATTAATGTATCAATTCAAAGGCGTGATAATTTGTGCTGCTAATTATATTTAAGATGTCAGAAAAGTAAATAGATATTATAATAAAGTAAACACTACAATGACAATGTAATTTAAGACATGATTAAGAGTAATATTCTTTAATTGAAATAAAATTAAGAGTAACATATACATTACAATTCATATTTAGAGTAAAAATATACAATAGCTTTGCATTGGTAGGTATCCGTATACTATATGTCACGCCTTAATAATTTATCATAGCCCCGCAATACAGTTAACAACTCTTCACGTTGAGAAAAATGTTCTCAATCGAGTGTGCTTTACATCAAACAACATTAGGTTTACAATGGATTGGAGATATTTTACTATTTTATACAGCCTGTCTGACGTGCTGTTATTCCTGAAAATTTTTGAAATTTTGTTGAAAATTTGAAAAACCATATACAAGTTTTCCTTGTTCTCAAGGGAGTAAGGAAAGCTTACTTAAATAATCACGTCCCTACCTGTTCCCTGGACGTACTATGCAGTACCTATGTGTCCTGTCCATTCATATCAGCCAGACGTAATCCAGAGGACAGGAACGTGATGAATATAAATTACCGCCGGTTTCAATGTTCTATAGAGATTAATATAAACTTACCAGTTTAGTAAACTTGCCAGGAGGCATAACTTCAGTAAACTTACTTCTGTCTCAAGATAGAAAATGAAATCCATATTTAAAAGATTAATATTACCATGTGTCTCTGCTAACTGTAACAATATTAACATAATGTTAACAGGACAAAGAAATACAGATTCATATAACCTGAGTCTGTCTTTCTCCAATCCATATTATACCTTAACGCTTTAGATGTAACGAGTATAATTGATTAACTTGTTTCTATTTAAATATCCAAATTAGTTGCGCGAACGCGGCTTATATGGGTATACTTTTAAACTGGGGCGTAGTACGGTGTAAAATCTAGCAACGTTATTTAAATACAAAGGATCACATTTGTTTAAAGGGTTTTTACTGGTGCACTCTTACTTAAATACTTAGTTTACTTTATATTATGTTACAGTCTTGGGTTGTAGGGTTGGGTTGGTTGGGGTTGGGTGGGGTACATGAAAGGTCATCCTTTAATTTATTCATTTTATATGGATGACTCATTGTGACCCATTACCGGTCACGGGGTGTTACGCTTGGGTTGTAGGGTTGGGTCGGTTGGGGTTGGGTGTAGTGTAAGAAGGGGTGCGAAGTTCCGAGACCTCCACGTGGTGCACCCTGGGCAACGTCTGTTCGATGGGTCAGAGCGGCACTGACTTTCCGGGCAGACGGCTAACTTCGGAACGGGGGAGGGACCTTCGGGTCAAAGGTGGTCTCCAATGGTGGTGCCGGAAGAGGCAGCGCTGGCTGGTCGATGCGAGAGCCTGGTGCCTACACGTTGGCGTCGGCTCACCACCTAAGACGTGGTGTTTGCGGCGTCTTCCGGATGGTTCGCCTTTGGTAGGGGGCCAAAGCGTAGACCATAGCCTTAAATTTAGCGCTGAGTTTCATCCGGGCCCTTTTTGACACCACTGTTGGAGACGTGTGTGGGGCCGCGTCGGGGCACTTGCCCGGCGGTCACCAGGTGGAGGGCTGCGTCGGGGCGTCTGCCCGGCGGCCGATAGGTGTTGGCCGCGTCGGGGCGTTTGTCCGGCGGTCGGCAGTTTTCTCCAGTGGCGGGCGCGGCTCGTCGGCGGGTGGAGTGTGCGGACTTGTGCTGGGAGCTGTCTGAGCAGTGAGTGACAGAGCCCTATGTGGAGGCACACCACACGATGGGTATGTCCACCGCCCAGTGCCGCACAGTGTCTTGGGCAGATCCGATGCATCGCCCGCCGGAGGATCGCGATCGCCACTGGAGGAGACGGCAGGACGTAGCGGTCGTATCGGGGCGTTTGTCCGGCGACCGGGGGGTGGGACCACGTCGGGGCTTTTGTCCGGTGGATTCTAGGAGGGCCGCGTCGGGGCATCTGTCCGGCGGCGTTAGGTGTGACTGCGTCGGGGCGCTTGTCCGGCAGTGCAGGTAGGGTGGGGGAGCCTGCGCCCTCTAGCTCCCTCTGGGGCTGGAAGAGCGCCGGTTCCCGTCGTATGGGGGCCTGTCTTGGAAAGATTCCTCTTCAGAGGAAACTTGGTCAGGACGGGCGGGTCCTTTGTCCGGCGCAGTACGCTGTTGTTGGACATTGGACTAGAGGAAACGGTGCACAGAAGGAGCCCGAAAGGGCGGGCGCAGGTGGCTGTCCGGTGACATATCCTAACGGATGACCCCGGATGGCTGCCATAGTGTGCTTTGGCTCGATATGCCCGGAGAGGATGTTTAGTGGTGTAACGTCTCTACCCCGAGTACCACATACCTCTGTAGTTGCACCGTACTGCAGGGATGATGCGTAAATGCAGTTTACCTCTCCGCAAAAAAAAAAAAAAATGGGTGTAGTGTAAGAAAGGTCATCCATTTATACATTCTATATGAAGGTCTCCGTTTGTTGACCCCATCGAGGCTCCTCACCACTAAGCTTAGGTTGTAGGGTTGGGTCGGCTGGGGTTGGGTGTGGTGTAAGAAAGGTCATCCATTTATACATTCTATATGAAATCATCAAAAGTGGTTTTGAATGGCAAAAAGTTTTGACTGTAACTAGAATCGACATCATAATATTTAGTATATTTATACCTATCAGACGCATGCATCAGTGGCATCAGTGCGTCACTAATTCTATTCTTCCGATCAACATATTTTTGGACTATGAATTGTATTAAAAAGAGATTCTTATAGGACTACGACGTCGTACGACGTTATACGCTAACGGCATTGGCAGTGGCAGCATTATTATTTGGTTGACATTCAACTTGGCAATGATTAACAGTAACAATAGTTACAGCTTCTCAAGTATTTCCGACCAGTGCCAATGAAAACAATTGATTAAAAACTAAATATAAATAACAAAGCTCGTTTCAAATAATATAATTTTTTTATTTTCAGGTGAGAAAATTATTCCACCCGCGTCCGTCCAGCAGCGAGCGCAACTACTACGACCTATTAATATTATAATATAACATATTTTTATCATCATACTAATATAACATGTTATTATTATGATACCATTACGTATATTTATGAATCTTTATAGAAATACATACATCAAACTTTGGAAATACGACACAGTCAAAAGGTTTCTAAGATTTAGGGCCGGTGCACGCTCACGCATCTGCGCGGCCGCGGTATCCGCGGTAGTGCGTATGTTTTATTTCCTCCTTTATATTATCAACTGCCGCGTGGTGACGGCAGAGTAGAATACAATTGTCACCACCCCAAATCTCTCCAGTGGGTGTCGTACAAGGCGACTAAGGATAAATCAATGATGAGGAATGGGCAGCAGCGTTCCTCTTATACCACCTACCAATAGTAATGCACTGCGACTTTTGTGCCCGATAAATGGCAATAGGCTCGCCCCCTATTACATGGGACCTAACATAATTGGCGAAACGTGGGTGCTAGTTCACCTCTGCCTACCCCTTCGGGGATATAGGCGTGATTTATGTATGTATGTATGTATTATATTATCAAGTTTTGAGTTAATGAAATTCGTCATTTATTAAACAGCGGAAGCTGACCCAAAGAGGACATGCTAACTTCAGGGGATATTCTCGAGTATAAAACTATTTGCCAATGTCTCATAGTGTACTACTTATGTAGTCTAAAACTTTACGTATATTCCTTTTTCATTAGCCTTTATTTTACCTTGGATTTTGAATTTAAGATAAGAGATTTCTGTCACACATACATATTATATGTTTTCGCCACATACATATTATATGTTACGCCTTTCTCCCACAGGGGTAGGCAGAGATCACTTTTTTCCACTTGCTACGATCCTTACATACTTCTTTCGCTTCATCCAATCTCTTCATGCATGCCCGGCCTTGGCCCTTTTTTTAATAACCTTTCAATAAATTATGAAAGATCCGCCTAGACCTTCCCCTTCCCATTTCTCCATTCACTTCCGCCATATCAATCCTTTTTGTCATTCTCCTTTCATTCATTTTTTCGACGTCACCAAGCCATGCGAGCATCCCTTTCTCAATCCTTATCATTACATCTTCTTTCAAACCACACCTTTCTCTTATCACACTGTTATACAACCGATCGCTCACCCTTCGCCAGCCATGCTCCTCAAACTTCTCATTTCTACTTCATTTATTCTACTTTCATACTTCTTCTCCCATACCCAACTTTCACTTCCATACATTAATGTCGGAACCAGCACTCCGTTATGAACAGCCATACGAGCCTTTCTGGACACGCTTTGGCTGCTCGCAAAAGTGTGCAAAGTCACGCAAAGATTTCTGTCAATATTCGTGAAATTTTGTTGTATATTTGTCTACATTTATTCCTTGCGTCATGTATCGAGCTGAGCTACTCTGCGTATTCAGCTAATATTATGAAAATAACAATAATCTAATTGTATCAAACTATTTGGTGTAGTTAAGGCCGTGTGGTGACGGCAGAGTAGAATACAATTGTCACCACGCCAAATCTCTCCCGTGGGTGTTGTACAAGGCGACTAAGGATAAATTAGTGATGAGGAACGACTTTTGTGCCCGAAAAATGGCAATAGGCTCGCCACCTATTACATGGGACCTAACATAATTGGCGAATCGTGGGTGCTAGTTCACCTCTGACTACCCCTTCGAGGATATAGGCGTGATGTATGTATGTATGTATGTATCAAACTATTTTATCTCGTATCTACATATTACGTCACAGCAGACGTACCTATTCAAAGTAATGAAATTGAGATTAGATCTAATGGAAACACATACCTAACGCATGTACCTTTAGCCGTCGCGTGTATCAATCTATGTTACACGCGATGTCCGCTGCGAACCAATGACCAAAATAAAGTTGATGGCGGTAGCGTGCTCCGATATTTTGGCAAGACGGACGGTGCGTGTCGCGGGCCGATGGCATCATCGCTGCGGAGGATCGTGACGTCACCGCGCCTTTTCCAAACGTGGCCGCCAGACGAAAATAGTGCCGCCCCCCCGGCCGCGGGCCCTCGCGCCGTCACCGACCGATTTAGCGGCCGGAGTCGCCATCTCTTTACCAGATGTCAGAGCATGCAGCTCTGCACCGCGCCGTTGTCAATTGTTTCCACCACCACCACACCCCGGGGGTTACATTACAATAGTAGCTACCTATACCAACAATACACACTAAATAGATTATGTAGTAGAGGCACGTAATTGAGACGGACAATCAGTAGGCTATAACGCTAACTTTTTTTGACACTTGAGAGTGATAACTACTGAACTATTTACTGATCCATTACTACTTTACTATAACGCTATTGTGACACTTGTCCTGTGAAAACAGTAATGGATAAATAGTAAATAGTTCGGTGATCATCACTTTTAACTGTCAAAAAAAGTTAGCGAATAGGCCTACAGACCCTTGCAACCTGAACGGATAAATTGCAGATGTATGTGAAGACAGTTTCAAAGCTGCTGTATTGGTGACGTCATGTTTTCATAAGAGTCATTTCAAGATTCCCAACCGTCAAAGATTACCTTCCTTGATTACTTCCGTTCTTTGTCTTTGCCTATAAGAACGTTAAAACCATCAATATACAAAACAACAAGTATACACCTACTACAAGACTAGCCGTATCTCTTTAGGTGTGCATGCACTAGAGTAGGTAATTCTAGAAATTATTAACAACCGCATGGGGCACAACAATTTTCACAGGAATTCCTTTTAAGTTCACCTGCACCATGCCACATCAAACACAAAGCCACCGTGTCGTTGACACACAATTCCAGAGAAGTTATGACGAAGCTGCCAACTGAGATGTCACACCAGGAAACATTAACTGGTACACTGACTCAAATAATACAAACGCTAAGGAAGTGATTTCACGTTCGCGTGTTGAAACGGAACAAAGTGCCAATATCGACTAAGAACAATAATGGTTGAGATTCTGTACTTACTTTTTCTCGACAATATTAAAATATATATTTAAGACTTTACCTTGGGACTTGAAAGCTTCAATAAAATCTAGCTCGTTAATCGCAGTAATGCTAGGTGGTACTGGGAACTCAGCTAACAATTCCTCATCATATTTGTGCCATGTGGTGACTGCAGAGCAGAATACACTTGTCACCGCCCCCTATCTCTTCCGCTGGTGCCGTACAAGGGTACGACCAAGGGTTGAAAAAAAAGGGATGAGACACTATATTGGACAACTTTCCTGGTACACTGGTATCTGTCATCATTCCTGCCGAGAGACCACCATTAGTACCTATATCACCAAGCCATAATTGTGAAGGTTTATTTGATGATAATAAAGAAGTCCCTTACATTATTATGTGATCAATTATTAAATAAATTGCGGTTTATTGTCTTCGATGACGAACAGGACATGGTCTTGTCGACCAAGTGAAAAGGTTAAGGTAGGTATTACAAATATAAGCTTTTAGTTGTGTTTATAACAACATCAACAAAATAATGAACATTTAAGTATATGCCGTTTATTATGGGCATATGAATATGAGTAAAGATAAGGCGGGTCCATTAGGACCGAATTTTTATTAACGTTGCGGCATGGAAGGTCGGAATGTGACATCAGAAGGAGGTGAGTATCCACTTTTATCTGCGTTAACACCACCCGCTGACGGTCTTGAAGTGAAACGTCACTTTCGCAAAATATCATAGTATAAAATTAAAAAAAAAAAGATTACGCCAGAAAAATATCGATAATGATGTCTTCTTTAACCCGGGAGATGCCTATACCATCTAGGACGTTTTTCGAAATGTTTCCGACTTTATTTTCATTGTATTATTTTTTCTAACATTAATTGTAATATTTAAATAAAATTGTCACCACCCCAAGTCTCTCCCGTGGGTGTCGTACAAGGCGACTAAGGATAAATCAGTGATGAGGAATGGGCAGCAGCGTTCCTCTTATACCATCTAGCTATGTACCTTCTGCGACTTTTGAGCCCGATAAATGGCAATAGGCTCGCCACCTATTACATGGGACCTAACATAACTGGCGAAACGTGGGTGCTAGTTCACCTCTGCCTGCCCCTCCGGGGATATAGGCGTGATTTATGTATGTATGTATGTAAATAAAAATGAAAATTTAAAATATAATAATTATTTGATCAGTTTCGCAAAACGTAATTTTCGATGCCGTGTGGTCTCTCCCGCGGGAATTAAACAAGGCGTCTAACGGCGGGTAACAGTTGAAGATAGACGTACTACAGCAACTTGTGTTATATATATATATATATTTTTTTACACTCACACCTATCAACTAGCCCAAAGTAAGTAGCCTAAGCACAACACAAGTGTGTTATGGATACTAGATGACGGACATATTTTTAATATAATTATGTATATAAATGTTGAAAATATACTACATAAACATATACACAACCATGACTCGGGAACAAACATTTGTGGTCATCACAAATTTTGCCCCTACCAGGATTCGAACCCGGGACCTCTTGGCCAATACCCAGCGATCTGAGCATTCGACCAAGGCGGCCGTCAGATTTATCGTAATATTGGTAACAAAAAATGCGAGGCAACTAAACTTCAGTAAGCTTACTTTCAACTATAGGAACCGGCCGTAAGGGTAAGGCAGCAATGAGTAATGGACAGCAGCGTTATGCCACATAGAAAATTATTGCGATTTCTGTGCCAGATAAATATCAATAGGCTCTTCACCTATTACATACATACATACATAAATCACGCCTATATCCCCGAAGGGGTAGGCAGAGGTGAACTAGCACCCACGATTCGCCAGTTATGTTAGGTCCCATGTAATAGGTGGCGAGCCTATTGCCATTTATCGGGCACAAAAGTCGCAGTAGGTACATAGCTAGATGGTATAAGAGGAACGCTGCTGCCCACTCCTCATCACTGATTTATCCTCAGTCGTCTTGTACGACACCCACGGGAGAGATTTGGGGTGGTGACAATTATATTCTACTCTGCCGTCACCACACGGCACCTATTACATGGGATCCAATAACTCTGCTTACCCCTCCGGTGATACAGGCGTATTTTATGTATGAAGTCATTTTCGAACAATGTCATTAAAACCATTTGGAGTGGTAATCAGCGATGTCTCAGCACAATAATGACATGTCATCGGCCGCGGCGGCAAATTTTACAAAATTTGTTAAATAAATTAATTATATGAATAAAATTACGAATATCGTCCATTCCACATCTGCTTAAACCCTTAATTAAAACTTTTAGAAAATAAGCTCTCTATCAACATTAACGAATGATGAGACAAGGATTATAGAAGAAAATATTAATTTGTCAAAACTGATAGTACCTAGCTGATCAAATCACCAAATTTAAATTAATGACATCGTACAGTTATAAAAAGAGCTGAAATCAAACCTCGTGACTGTAAAAACTGGCAATTTCGCACTTCAATTACAAACACATTTATCATTTAAGTGACCTAATTGTCCTCTAATAGTTCTAATGCTATTCACCTTTAAGTCCCCTGTGTACATACACTAGGTATAGGCGAATCGTAATAGTATCTATTGTATAGTTGATTAATGTTTTAACCGCGACGTGAATACTAAATTTCAAAACAACGTTATTCAAAGCTCATTAATTAATAAAATGTATTTACTATTTTGTTTTAACGTACCTATGTACCTTCAATATTTACCAATTTTCTTTCAACATTAAAATATTTATAATGGTAAAAATTTGTAATTTATTAACAGGTATTCATGTTTAGAGACTTTAGTTAGAGGCAGGCAACAGAATGGGCGGCGGTATTTATAATTGATTAGTAACCGTGCTGTGGTGTGTAGTAAGTATCCTACGTCTCAGAGAACCGTATACAGATGTATCTTTATGAAACAAAATATCTGTATACGAATGGAAAATATCATCGAGGTTAATATTTTACAACTAATTTAATTTAAACAGCGACAATTAGCACATCGAGGTTGCCGATTAGATAAAGTCTGCGCAGAAGGTTTTCTGCGATAACAAAGCAAGACACACGCAGCGTTTTCTAGCGCCATTCATTGCTGAAAATGCGCGCGACAGCCGATCAGGGGCCTTACCACCAACTCTTAACGCGACTCAAATGCCATTGTTAAAGTGAGACAGCGCTATAAGCTGAGTAGAGCGGCATCCCGTTTTGTCACCCGCGTTTGGATCGCGCTAATACTTCGTGGTACGGCCACAGTTCTGAGAAACTCACTCGCTTTTCCTGGAAGCGCTACTACTCGCGCGAGCGTGCATGTACGAGTGTCTGTATGTATTATTGCACACATCACCACCCACGGCCCCTGATAACGCGCAACCGTGACGAGACGTATCGGTGTTCACTGCTCTCATTAACTCGGTCGGTATTGCATGGCCGGCTCGGCTTACACCTAATCAAACAATTGCTGCACAGGAGTTACGATGTTGCTGTCAACACAGCTAACTAGGAGAATGAGCCAGCTGATATACAACACACCTTTAGTCTGGAACTGAGATTTCTCACTAAATAAACGTGTAAAGGAACACGTCATAAATGCTCACTTATTTATTTGTGGTTCAAGCGATGTAACAATGAGTACGAAATACTTGCAAATAGTACGCGTGACAGAAGTAGAAAAGAAGTCGTCTGTCCTGCTATGGGTCGAGTCGAGTGGCCTTTGGAAATAATAACAAGTGGTCTTGGAAGGAGTTATTGATGGATTGAATACAGTTGGTAGGGTAAAAAACAAATGAAAGTGAGAAATTAAGGGCTTTATAAACAATATATCATTTAAATACCAATTGTTTAGTTAGAATGTGCCCATTTAATATATAGACCGAGCAGTACATCTGACCCTAATCCTGTACAGATAATACAATGATACCAGCGATACCAGCAATACGAGGATTAGTGAAGGTACCAAACAGACTCACGGTTAAATATTAACTGTTTTGTTAATTTTAGATTTTAGTAAGTCGGCTATATAATTTTGGTTTCTTTGATCATTTTAAATTGGTGTTAATGGAATATATGGCAAGTGAGAACGGAGATCAGCATGCGCCATGGCTGAGCGCGAATTGTGCACACGGTTAAAGAACGTTTACGACGTATTTTAGGTAGAGCTTCTCTTCGATTCCGCAGATAAAAAAATATTGTACATGTTGTTACAATTATAATGTCACCAAAAAGAATAGGACAAACCTTGATGACATGGATACATTGTGTGAAAGATATAACTGACATTAGAGTACACGATTTTACGCGTGATAAGTAAGTCATCATCACCTTCCTGCCCTGTTCCAAGTTTATCTGGAGAAATGCAGGCTACCTCTTCTGTTTCAATCGGTCAAACGTCATCAAGCCATCCCCTTCTGATTCATATCATCCATCAACTGGCAAGGTACATAGATCAAATGTGATAGAAAGGAACATATCCAGAGTACGATGAAAGAGAAAGGACAATGCCAATCCATACCGCTCAAGGTTTTGGTTTAGGTTTTACAGCCAGCCCTCTACTTTACGGGTGCTCCAAGGTGCTTATCGGTCTACAACGGGCAATTACTCGACTTTTACAACAACCCAGGGTCTGGTCGGGGCTGGTACATTGTATGTTATTTTACGCTCCCACGCACGCCATAAATGTAGTTAAGTATTATTAATATAAAGAAGTAATAACGGATATTAGTGTTGTGGTGTGGTTACTTTAGTTACCCAACTTTAATGTTACCATTATGAAAATAGCTTCGCTTTCATTAAGAACGCTCAAACCAAAAGGCCCACAGACTGGCCGAAAGTATGTATAACACAAGAGGTCAGATAAAACATTTATCAAGTCGAAACGTACAAAAAATTGCTGAAGATGTTACGTTACGTATTCCATTGAACACCAATTGTCCTATCAAGACGACTATTAAAGAGGAAGCTGGCCACGTCAATGGGAGCATCCAGTTTATTGACGGACCTGCCAATGAGATGCTCAATAGAATGATTGTAGGTCACCGAGGCCAACGGGCAGAAGGCAGCGGTCAATAGGAGCCACATGACATGTGGTCCCAATGAATATCAATTACTGCCATCAGACACTAAATTTAGTTCGTATGTAAATATCTATAACAAACCGTACATATATCACGCCTATATCCCAGAAAGGGTAGGCGGAGGTGAACTAGCACCCACGTTTCGCCAATTTGTTAGGTCGAATGTAATAGGTGGCGATCCTATTGCCATTTATCGGGCACAAAAGTCGCAGTACATTGCTAGGTGGTATAAGAGGAACGCTGCTGCCCATTCCTCATCACTGATTTATCCTTAGTCGCCTTGTACGAAATCCATGGGAGAGATTTGGGGTGGTGACAATTGTATTCTACTCTATGCCGTCAACACACTATATGTATATGAAAACAATAAAGCAGTTATTTTAATCTGTATTATTAATAAACTTGGCTTAACAAACGCACTGGACGGCCTGGATGAGTCCATACACATAAATAGCATTTTATATTTTTATCATGGTCTTCATTAATGTAAATATTTATTGAGTGGTCATTCTCAATGTCGATAAAATTTAAACCTGACGTTAATTTGCTAAACACTTATTGGGGGATTGCGATAAATTCAATATAAATATTCACAAAATTAAGTTTACAAAATAATTTACTCTAGAAAATTCCCACAAAATGTATGTATGAATCTGGATCCATTAAAGGGATATAAAATAAAAATGATGAAGAAGAGACAAGACAAATAAGTGATCCTAATCACTCGGTAGTAATAAAAGTGGTGCTGTGGGTAGTGTAGAGACACTACCCAGAGAGAACTCTGTAATGGCTGGAGTATAATATTTACAGTGCTCGTGTATGGACTTTATTTCCATAAACGAGAGATAATATACCGCTTCTTAAATACTGGAAATTAAATTCCTGAAACAGCTTTAATTGCTCTTGTATTAAATAAATGAGCGATGTATCGATCCTGATATTATCGATCATGATATTAGAACAAATATTCAAATAATAAATAAAGTATGGGTCCGTCTTTCATAGTGAAAAAGAGTGTTGATATCAGGGCCAAATAAGCTATTCAGAACTTACCCGTCACTTGTGATACAGGCCCTTAGAATACAGAACATATAAAAACTAGTATACTAACTTGGTGAGGCTGGAAGAAGCATCGCGTTGCGCGGCGTCGGGCCGGCGCTCCGCAGCGTCCACCATACCTCCGCATCACCGTGTCGGGCATCACTCGCCGGCCGGCACTGACACCGCGCCACTACACTGCTGACATCACACCTGCGACACCTGACACCCGGTGGTAGTCACCCGATAGCTGCGGTTACGGTCTACGCTCGAGACCGTAAGATCACCTAGTGCGAGCCGTGACCTGTAACAAATTTAAAGATACATAAATCACGCCTATATACCCGAAGGGGTAGGCAGAGGTGAATTAACAGCCACGTTCCGCTTCTCATGTAATAAATAAAGGGCGAGCCCATTGACTATGACCATCTATCGGACACGTAAATCGCAGGTGGTATAAGAGGCCGCGTGGTGACGGCAGAGTAGAATACAATTGTCACCACCCCAAATCTCTCCCGTGGGTGTCGTACAAGGCGACTAAGGATAAATCAATGATGAGGAATGGGCAGCAGCGTTCCTCTTATACTACCTACCAATAGCAATGCACTGCAACTTTTGTGCCCGATAAATGGCAATAGGCTCGCCCCCTATTACATGGGACCTAACATAATTGGCGAAACGTGGGTGCTAGTTCACCTCTGCCTACCCCTTCGGGATATAGGCGTGATTTATGTATGTATGGTATAAGAGGTAAGTCGCCGTGTACAGTACAACAGAAATGGGTAGCAATTGCATTCTGCTCTTTTGTCACCACCACACAAATATAGGTACCTACCCTATTATTTTTTGGTAATATAAAACTAGACTGAGCTATCATGTAATAAAGTTATGCAATTATCTTATCGATCGAGCGATTAACATTATAGGTAGATGGCACCTCTCTAAGAAAACGACCCTGTCATACATAGAGGGGTATGAACTATAATTATAGGCATAACATATCTGCCTAAAAAATATGCATTAAACTGACAAAGAGAGCGTCTGAGATGAATATTTCCAAGAAAGATGAACGGATTCATCATGAACATATGAAGGAAATCCTAGTACGAGTGAATCAGGAAATGCCGAAAAGTGAAACTCCTTTGTACGTTCTGCATATTTTATAGGTAAACACAGCCTGACTCATATTCCCAGAGTAATAAGTAAAACAACGGAAACTTCCGATTGACAGTCAATATCTACGGCTAGAAAAAAATGCGTAGGCTTGTCGACTCATTTTGATACTTATTTTTACCTTATTTAGTAGAAATGAGAGCGGTGAGGTGAGGAGCGTGGCTGAGGTAAGAGCGCTTAAGCACTACATCGGATCTCTGTCTGAGTTTTCTAGACCAATAATTTTTTGACGGATTCGGATCGGATGTAGCGCGTAAGCGCTTAAAGCTGAGCGATAGATTGTACAACAATGCAAATAATAATATGTAAATAATAAGAGAAGGTGTGGTTTGAAATAAGGAAATGAGAGCGTTAAGGAGCATGGCTGGGGTAAGGCTGAGTGATCGATTGTACAACAGTATGATAAGAGAAACGTGTGGTTTGAAAGAAGATGTAATGACAAGAATTGAGAAAGGGATGGTCGCATGGTTTGGTCACGTCGAAGGAATGGATGAAAGGAGAATCATAAAAAGAATTTATGTGGGGGAAATTATTGCAGAAATGGGAAGGGGAAGGCCTAGCTAGGCGGATCATTCATAATCAAATTGAAAGTCTATTAAAAAAGGGCCAGGTCAAGAGTACCTACTCGAAACCAACGGGCATTCATGAAGAGATTGATGAGATTGTATGAAGCGAAAGAAGTATTTAAGCATCGTAGCAAGTGGAAAGAAGTGATCTCTGCCTACCCCTGGTGGGAGAAAGGCGTGACATATGTATATATACCACATTTGCGTTACTTTGCTGCTAGACAATTGCTTACTATTGGCCATAACAGCAGTGAAATATTTCCACGCTTATATCCACGGGGGTAGGCAGAGGTGAATTAACACCCACGTTTCGCCAATTAGGTTAGGTCTCATGTGATGAGCCTATTGCCATTATCGGGCACGGAAATCGCAATACATTGCTAGGTGGCCTAACAGAAATGCTGCTGCCGATTGCTCATTGCTCTCACCCTTACGGAGAGTCAGTTGTAGAAAGAATCTACAGTTAAAAGTAAGCTTGCTAAAGTTTAGTTGCCTGGGATTTTTATTACATACATAAATCACGCCTATATCCCCGAAGCGGTAGGCAGAGGTGAACTAGCACCCAAGTTTCGCCAATTATGTAAGGTCCCATGTAATAGGTGGCGAGCCTATTGCCATTTATCGGGCACAAAAGCCGCAGTACATTGCTATTGCTAGGTGGTATATGCTAGTAGGAACGCTGCTGCCCATTCTTCATAATTGATTTATCCTTAGTCGCCTTGTACGGCACCCACGGGAGAGATTTGTGGTGGTGACAATTGTATTCTACTCTGCCGTTATTTATTTATGTCAATTATATTACGATAATAAGAGAAGTTGCTAAGCAACTAAGCTGTAGGTAGTACCTACGTCTATCTTCAACTGTTGATAGACCCGCCGTTAGTCGCCTTGTACCTACGACCCCTGCGGGAGAGACTGGGGTGGTGACTGTTTTGTATTCAAGTATAACATTTGGATAATACAAAACAATGGAAATGCCTTTGTGAAATGGGGAAATGTTCAAATATACAACATAAAATCGCGTAATAAACGCGTTAATCCGATATAGGTACCTATAGATAGTTATTATTTAAAAATAAATGTGAGACATGTGTCAGGCTATCTATGAGGTGAAATGTTGACCAACTTTTCATAATTCCAATTAATACCTACCACCAACACAAATTTTCACAATTTCCCAAGATTGAAAGGTAGACCCAGAGGTACAGACTGTAGGTACTTATATGTATGCCTATACCTAACTAACCTCTCTTACTTAATCCATGAGGGATTAAGTAGAGGTAGGCAGAGGTAAAATAGTTTGACATAATAATTTGAACCTTATTCTTTTGTAATAAAGGTAAAATCAACAATCAAAATCAAAAAAGTTCAACCAATAAAAAAATTGTAAACATTGCCCTACAGGGCGGTTTACAAATCATAATTAATATATTTAACCCATACCTATTGCATTCCAAGGATAGCGTTAAATTTATTTACAAAGTCCATAAATAATATAATTTTAATGCGACACATATTATGATAAGACACAATAAAATTCACAATTTTAGGTAAGTAATATTTTATGCAATTCATAATTTAATGACATAATCAATTAAGCCTTTCTTCTTTTTAAGGAATATTACCTAATTATAAATATAATGGTTGATATTGAACAGATCTTTTTAATAAAATTCAAACTGGATTTGCCTTGTATTTCAAACATTCAGTTCATTCGGGTAAATTAGAAGATATCTACATAATGTGTATAAATTTTATTTTAAGTACTGCATATACTGTATATAGAGAATATAAGTACCTCAGAATAATAACAATAACAAGTGCAATGCAAGTTATTTTTATCATCACTTAATGACACACACCTAAACAATATGGATAAGTGAGTATTTAATATTTAGATATACCTACCTACCATAAAATAGATAATGTAGGGTAGGTAATGATTTATATTAGACAACTTTAATATGTCAATACAAAAATTATTCCTAAAAGGGTAGTAGGTAGTTGGAAAACGTTAAATTAAAACGTAGTACCTATGTACCTGAGTTGTAGTGAAATTAGCCTGTAACAGTGGAGTACCTATGTATATTTGCAAATAAACAATTAAATGTCTCAATCGATAGGTAGGTATATCGATAATTTAAATATCCGCATTAGCTGTAAAGTAGATAATAAACTTATAAAATATGTGATGTCATCGAATACCTAGCAAAATAGTTAATAAATATAACTATGACTCACCAACACCAAGTACCGACGTCTGTTTACAGAAAGGCCGTGCAGGTTATCATTATCAATATCAGTTTCAAACGTGTCATTTCACAGGTCGCATACACTACAATTCATAATAATTAACAGATGAAATTCTTTATCACAAGTAATTCTAAAAAACGAACGCTTTTTTGCTTACAAACTAGACGAAAATGTCAGTTCGACAGATACCTTTAGTACGGAGAGAAAGAAAAGCAAAACAATTTTTGACATTCTATTGAATTTCTGTAAATTGTACTTGTGTCGCCATCTAGTACATATATCAAGAAGTAATAGCAAGCTACAAAAAGCACAACAGTATTAAAGTCAAAGTGGTAATACTTGTAATGAGGGCCAGTGATGAAACATAAATTAAACATTTTTTCTTTACTATCTATTTAACTTTTTTGTCCATGTATTTCATTCAAACATAATATAGCTTAATTTAGAAGAACTAAATTTAGAAATCTACTTCTTAGAGCTACAATTTTACGTTTTGACGTGTAATGAAGCCGCTCAGCCGCTATAACAACGTCTACTCGTTCGCCCTGGATAACTTTTTTTGTGACAATGTCTGCATCTGTTGATTAAAATTTGAAACATAATAAGCTTCTAAACAAGGTCAACAGTTTTCATCAACTCAGACAACTCACAATCGACGAAAATAATTAGAAATCAGTGCATATTATGTCTGTAGCTTCAAATAACATCCGTGTCTTTAGTTACAACCTAAGATACAAGTGCAAGTGTCCGCGAAAATGATCCGTACTTTGTTTTTCGCAATCACAACGTTACATGAACATGGATGACCTAAAATGTGAATATATGAAGAAAAAAGATGTTTCGAACTGTCTCAAACGTCGTAAAGTTAAGAAATTATAATGTTTTGTGCATGGATGGGCATCAATCATGAACTGGATTGCTGTAAAGCATAACGATCGGTGATTCGTGGAATCACAAAAGTGAAAATGTGATGTGTCAAACTGATTGTTTACCTCGCGGACAGGTGAGCGGTTTATAGAAGTGGTACGCAAGGGCGGCCGGAGGCGGGCGGCATGTCGGGCTGCACGAGTCCCGTGAACGGCGATTATGAGGCCGCGAGCGTGGAGCCTGCTATGAGGCTCACAGTCCGTAAAGACCTGTTTCCCGATGTGCGTCTGCCAAAGATCACCTCTGATGCAGCCACAACAGAGGAAGATGCTGAATCAGTTTCTTGTGTTAAGCTTGAAACTGATTTCGAGCAAAGCATAGATGATATAGCAGATCAAAAACGAAATATGGCAAATGGACTGATCAAGTCTTCACGTTCACGGCACAGAAAGCATAAACAACACTCCCGGCGTGATTCAGATCAGTCAACATTGAATGGCAGTCTTCCTTCGGAACGAAAACGTAGAAAAAGGTCTTCACACAGATCCAATCATAAAAAGTATCACAGTACTGTTCGATCTAAAGTGAAAGGTGGTAAAAATCTGAGTTTAGTAAGTAGTAGTGAGTATCAAGAAGATGATGATGATTGTGAAGGTCAGCAGGCTGATGAATATGAAAGTTCAGAGGACGAAATCCTCAAGTACAGTGAGAAGTTACCATATATTAATTTGCCCCGACAAAGTGGCAAACCTTACAGTCATGAACTTAGTCAATTATCTACTAAAAAAAGTAAAAGAGACTCAAAAGTGAGACGGACTCATACAGTTACTCCTTGTAGTGGTAAACCACGGTCTATGTTGGGCATTTGTAGTTCGCGTAGTAAGAAAAAGTCTAAGAAAACACATAGTGAACCAAGTCAGTGTACAGCCACTTATCGAAGTCAAATAGTGGATATGAACACTATTAAAATTAAGATTAAAAGGACCAGTGTTCATGAATCAGTAAGTAACCAAACATTGTTTTATGATTGTATTTGGTATACTTTATGAAATTTTTCTTTAGTTAGCCTAAACTTTATAATAATTACAAATATAGGATATAGAATGACAAAAAGCATTTAAGTATATGGCGGAAGTGAATGGAGAAATGGGACAGGGAAGGCCTAGGCATATGTTTCATAATCAAGTTGAAAGTTTATTAAAGAAAGGCCAGGTCAAAAGTACCCTAAACCTACGGGCATGCATGAAGACATTAATGAGATTGGATGAAGTGAAGAAGTATGCAAGGATCGTAGCAAGTGGAAGATGTGATCTCTGCCTACCCCTGTGGGAGAAAGGCTTGACATAAGTATACATGTATGATTAAAAATTGATGAGTAACTTCTGGTATTTTGTTACAATTCTTCCCAATAGTTTACAATTTAGTTCAACTTGATACTAGAGAAATAAAAGCCATGTCTAACAGTGGTTCTTTCTGCTAATAATTATTAGCTTAGTTTTAATTTTATTTATTTACTTAAGATGGAATTTCACACATTGGGCAATAAATACAATACAAACATGTGTGTTTTATGTATTGGTCTTTCTCAGTTAAGAGGTAATTCCATTGGCAATGGTTAAAAATGAATACACATATTACCTATATCATTACAGTTATTGGATTTTGTATGGTCACTTAAATTCAGCAATGTAAGGTTTATAATTTAGTTACAATGGCCCCTAATATATTCAAAATGTTGCTCTGTCCTTTAACCAATTTTGTTAGTATTTATTTATCTGAAATGTACAATGAACATGGTATAATATTCAGATGCCAATAAGGGTGCTTACTTATGAGACTGCGAATCACTGACTACTTCATTCTGTGGTTAGCAGGATGTCATAGCAGGAATCAGCAGCAGCTCAGAACACACACTTTAATATTTACCTTTCGGAATTTATATTACTTTTCTTTTTAATTTTATTTCACTAGAACTTTTATAGATATTTATATATTATATACTTTGTTCTTTTAATTTTACATAATAAAGTAGAACTCATACCATAACATTCAGCTATGTGGAAAAATCATTTACTTTAAGTAGATTACATAGGTATTACTATCAACATGAATCAATAAATAGGTTTAGGCCTTGTAATATTAATGCCTTCAGATATATCATGCATTACAATAATTTAAAATAAATTGCTGATAAAGGTCACTTACTCAAATATTTAAAAAAATGTATTTTAATCCCACATAAGTTTTTAACTCTGTTATGTCTCAAGAGTTCCTTAATCTCAGACTTTCTCTGGTGGATTCAGACTTTTAGGCTTCTAGCCAAATTTTTGCTTTAACTTAGAATTAATAGAGACAGATTCCCATAGTAACAATTGTTACATATTTTTACACAATTTGTATTTTTACAACACCAGTGGTAGAGATGGGGGAGGTGACAATTGGATTCTGCTCTGCTCTCATCATCATTCATTTTAATTTCATTATATTCTTCTTCATGTATCATAATTGCTCCTTTTGTCTATTAGTTTATTCAAACTCACCAGGTTAATATAAAATAGGAATCTTGTTTCTCTAACTATATTAAAAAAATTACTCTGATATTTCCCAAATTATATTTGTATCACAGGGTGATTAATGCTTTAAGCATTATCCTGCTAAGTTTTTTTTTCTGTCTCCCAGTTTAGGTATTCTGTAGAGCTCCTTCCCTTCAACAATATAAGTAGTTATTGTTGAAGGGAAAGAGCCCGATTACAGAAACGCTACTTAAAGTTTAGGTAACATTTAAAAATTGCCTGCATGACGGTTTTCAGACAGATTCTGACATTTGTTGTCCACTTAAGTTTATAAGCAGTGCTCAAAATTATAAGTAGTGTTTCTGTATTTGGGGGTTAGTCACTTGTCACTTAACTCTTATCTATAAACTTAATTGAGCAACTATGAAATAATTGCGTGCTTATGTGTGTATGTATGTGTGGCGGGAGTGTGTGTGTGTGTCGCGCTGCGCGTGTATATGTGTGTGTGAGCCTATTTGATAAGGTATTTAATAAATATATTTTTTTTTTACACTCACACCTATCATCTAATTTAATGAATTCAGTAAATACCTTTTTAATAATTTAATGTATATATTATTTGTAATGAGTATGAGTATTAAGTTAGCCTTGTGGTGACTGTACAGTAGACTACAGTTTTCGCCAATGTCTATCATATCCCGTGGTTGTCGTGAAACTTGTACCTACGCCTTCGGGGATATAGGCGTGATTTATGTATTTAAGTATGTACATTTTTTTTATGTTTAAGTCCAATAACATTATATTACCTATTTATCCACAGAACGTTATCACTCCAACACCAGCCTCAATTGCGGATCTTGGACAAAGGAAATCTAAAAAGAAACGCGCTGCCTCCCCTGTTGCCAGCGCGAGCTCCGGCGAAGAATACGACCCTCGCGATGACAATACCGCTACAATGAGTGTGGCAGCCCCTAAACCCAGAAATCCTCGGCCCAAGATGCCAAAGACATCAAAAGCGAAAAAATCAACCCCTAAACCTAAGGGTAGGTGATAGCTATGCGATACAATATGGTGTTTTGTTTACTTAAGTGTTTATGTCTTCGGCCTACAAGGAAAACAGTTTTTCTATACATGTATATTTTATTCACTATCAGTTATTTATACGCACTGTGAGCAACGAAAATATATTATAACACTTTCAAATTATATAGCAACAACCTAGTAATACTTTTCGATTTTAATTTTAACATTATATAAATGTTAGAAAAATTAGTACAAAGATTTTGGTGGTTAGAAAAAGAATTTCAAAAAATTATGATCTTGAGGCGGGTATCTATATTTTTCAATAGTAATACTTATCTAAATTGAGACTTGTTCGATACAAAAGCATAAAAAGAATCTAATTGCCTGAGGATTGCTTAGGAAATATACTGTTGATACTAGCTGTGCTAATGATAATGCAAATGTTGAAACTACGTTTATGGGTATTTGTAAGACATTTTCGGAAAATCTGCTTTATCTACAACACAATACTAAATTAGCCATACTCTATTTTACCTAATAAGCATGATGACTAATTTTGAAAAACTACACCATGTTTTTCAACTTTACCCAAAACAAATTAAATATTTGTAAAAACTTTTGATTTTGATAGAAAAACATGTTTTGAATAATGCAATTTAAAATTTCCGCCACAACGTAAAAATAGCAATGGCGTCTGTGTAACGTCACTATTCTGTAAAAAGGCCAGTTTCTATATAAGACTAGTGAATTTGATTGCCAAATAAAATGTCAAAAAGGAGATAACTAAATAATGACGTCACGCGGCGTTTTAACAAATATGGCGGATTGCTAAGTTATGTACTTTTAATTTTATAAAATAAATATCAATCACAAGTATAATCTGATAACAAGTGACTATTAACGAATCTCCATAGCCTAAATGATTATTATAAATCATTTTATCAGTGATTCTTTGTTAGAGTCATCATCCCTATGGAGAATACTAGTTACCTCTTTTTCGGTCAATCTTAATCTTATTAAAAATATTTATAATAGTAGGTATCTAAAGTTGCAGAAAATTAGGTCTTATCCTTATAAGACCGATTTTCATCGTATGTTCCGAATGTTCCGATAGCAATTTTCATTCTTATGAATGGGCACGTAGACATAGATTGATGCGCTGTAACATTTAATGATCCAAAAGGCCAATAAACCCTTTTCAGTGCTAGCGTCATTTTAAAACACTTTTTAGTTATACGCCTATAAAGTTATACAGATCTTAAGTTTATGACTGTTTAACCCGAAATTTCCAACATCGAAATACTTTTCCGCAAGTATCTGCCTTTGCTGAGACAATGTTGGATTAAATCAAGGCTACTTTCACTAAGTACTAAGAAAACACAAGTGGCATAAAATAGGGATTATAATATCTGGGGGTCTTTATTAAAATAATAATAATAATAAAGCCTTTTATTTTTCCATATTTGAGCTGGTTACATTTAAGCGATTTGAATTTATTAATTTCGTTAGTTTAATTACTTATTCCTAGTGTTAGTATAGTTACTTTATTTCTTCTACTGATATGGTCCCTTTCAGGGTAAAGGCCTCCTCCAATTTTGTCCATTTTTTCTTTTCTTTGGCTAAAGTTCTCAAATTCTTTCCTGCTGTAGTTTTGATGTCGTCCTCCCATCGCTGTTTTGGGCGTCCTACTTTCCTCTTTCCAACTGGGCCTTTCCAGTTTGTGCTTAGGATAGTCCACCTAGCGTCTCTATATCTAGCAACATGTCCTGCCCAAAGCCACTTCATTTTAAGACAGTGTTTGAGTGCATCTGTTAGTTTAGTTTTTTCTCTTATTTCTGTGTTTCTTATCTTCTGTATCTTTCTTAGTCTTAAAATACTTCGTTCCATGGCATGCTGTGTGACATTTATCTTGTTTTTTATTTTGTTTGTATAGACCCAGGTTTGGCATCCGTAGGTAAGGCTGGGTAGTATGCTGTCCATAACTATTTTCTTTAGATGTAGGGGGTAATTTCCTTTAACAATTTCTTTTTGAGACCAGTATTTTTTCCAGGCAATGTTAACTCTACGGTTGACTTCCTCTTCATTACTATTTTTGTTTAGTGATACTTGTTTTCCAAGGTATATATATTTTTTTACATACTCTATATTGTTTCCATCTACTGTTATTATTCTTTGTATGTTATTAGTTATGATCTTGGTTTAGGTAGCATTCATCTTTAGCCCTACTGTGTTGCTCTCTAAGTCAAGTTCTCGTAACATTTGTTCTAAATTCTGCGCTGTTTCTGCAAATAATACAATGTCGTCTGCGAATCTTAAGTGACTGAGATGCTTGTTCATTATTCGTATACCCTTGTTCTTCCAATTTAGATTTTGAAATATTGCTTCAAGCACTGTTATAAATAATTTTGGTGATAAGAGATCTCCCTGTTTCACGCCCCTTCCGATTTCCTCACTTCTGTTTTCGAGGCGTATTCTACTTTTGCTGTTTGAGTATATGGCCTTAAGTATGTCTATGTATGTTTCGTTTGTATAGCAATGCCTTAGTACTCTCCATATTTGTTGTGAGATATGCTATCAAATGCCTTTGAATATTCCACAAACGCTATGTAGATAGGTTGGTTAAATTCTTTGTATTTCTCTATGATTTGTTCCAGAGTGTGTATATGATCGCAGGTCGAGAAGCCTGAACGGAAGCCAGCTTGTTCTAGTGGTTGTTTCAGTTCTATGTATGGAGTTAGTCTACTTAGAAGTATGGAAGAGAAAAGTTTGTAGATACTGGATAGCAAACTAATTGGCCTATAGTTGCCAATATCCAGTGGGTCTCCTTTCTTGTATGTATAATAGGATTATGTCTGAAGTGTTCCAATGAGTGGGTACTGTTTTCTGTTTTAATATCATGTTGAAAATATTGGTTAGAGGGGTCAGGAGGAAATCTGTGCCTATTTTGAGTGCTTCGTTGCTAATGTTGTCTGGGCCAGGGCTTTTATCTTTTTTTAGTTTTTTGAGATGTTGCTGTATTTCTTTTTCACTGAATGGTGTTACGTCTGTTGGTTATAGGTCTTTAATTTTCTTTATTTCTGGTATGTCCTCCTCTTGGTTTTTGTACAGTTCTCTGTAGTATTGTCTTGCACATTCTAGTACTTCTTTTCGTGATCTTGTTTGATTTTGATTGCTATGTAGTGTCTGAATCCAATCTTTATGTGTTGATAGTTCTTTTGATGCTCTTTTTGAGCTCTTATATAACGTTAGGTTTTTCTCTATAATTTTTTGCCTATATGTATTGTAGTCGTTTCTTATTGCTTTGTTAGTTATTTTGTAGACATGGCTAATTTGCATTCTTGTTTCCTTCGATTTGGTCTCAAGTGTTATCAGTTCTTTCCTTCTAAGTATTAAGTTTTTAGTATTTTCGCTTAGGATTTCATATGTTCTTTTGTTTTTATTCCTGTCGTTTTTCTCTATTTCAAAGCTTTTCTTTATAGCATCTTCCAGTTTGATGTAGTAAATATCGACATTTTTTGTTTGTTGTTTTATCGAGTCTAATTGTTTGCAGTTGTTTGCAAGATTTTTAAGGTAAGCTGTTATTTCCTTTTCTGAATTTAGTGTCTTTGGAGTAGAAATAGTAAATTCAGAAAAGGTCTTTATTATAATCTCTTGAAATGGCTTCCGAGAAATTGAGAGGCAAGAGTCATAACTTCCGACAATTTTGTAACTTATACTTACTAGAGATATTTTATGTCGTATCGCACGTGGGGTGTATACTATTACAGAAAGCTATTTTAACCGTTTATAAGTAGTGTATTAGAAATATAATAAGGGTGATTGAGTGAACACTTATTAAGCCTACAGTCTGGGCAAATTAATCATCATCATCATCACCAGCCCTTTTAATGTCCCCATTGCTGGGGCACGGGCCATCCCAATAGATGGAAGAATATAGTGAGATTGGGCCATAACCCGCCACGCTGACCCAGTGCGGGTTGGTGGGTGTTAACGACTGCAGATTCATCCGGAACCAACGGCTTAATGTGACTTACGAAGCACTAAGGAACTCGAGATAATAAATTTTTGGTCACCCATCCAATAACCGACCCTAGCAACATTGCTTAGTTTACTCAATTGCAGGCCAATCGCGCTAAGCCACTGCGCTAGCGAGCTCCTCCCCTGCAGATTAATATATGATTGAAAAATATTATTAAACGTTTAATTTATCTGGAATATTGATGTTTGTTGTACCCGATAATGATAAGTGCGTAACCTTCCGGACGCGGGGGAGTGAGATGTAAATGCGTCATACTTACCTCAAGCCCGGCGTGGGTTTATGGAGGACTCTTACCGACTAAAAACAGTTCTAATTTTATACGCGAAAAACCTATATTATCATAAGCGATCGCAGCTTTTATGATCGGAGACGCGACTCTACATCAGTTCTTAGGAGCTACTATCGGGACTCTTGTTTGAGCTGAAGGTCGCGGTAATTATTGGAGAATCGTTGTGTTAGTTAGTATTTTATGTGACATCATATCGATTATATATAATAGTCTGTTGGGCCTGTGAGTGAAGGGCCTCGGCCTGACTATGACGGGTGGGAACTACCTATTGTAATAAGCAGCTATAATAACTATGATGGGCCTATTTTGTAGAAGATCGTAGATCGTCGTGGAGTGTCGTATCGTCTAACTCTAGATACATTTAAAATGTTAACCAGCCTTACAACGTGAAGTGTAAAGGTTAGATAAATTTCGACAAGTATCTAACGTCTTGGTCTGCCGAGTGGTATATAAGCATCATCCCGGATAGAGAGGACACGGGTTCGATTCCCGCATCGAGACTATAGTTTTTCGAACTTTTTCTAACCACAAATTTCTTAATGTTAACCTTTAAGGTTTTCTATACAATTTTCGGTCAGCTACGGTAACTGTAATTATCACGAACATGTGACACAGACTCTAAGGGCCTGTTTCACAATCGACAAGTCAGTTCGAAGTAGCTTACTTCGCAGATCATTTGATAGTTGTAATATGAAATATATGTCAAATAAACTGAAATGTAAGCTATTTCGATTAGCTTACTTTGCGAGTTGAAACAGGCCCTAAACGTCCCATTGTATGCTTACAGTAAAAGTAAAAAGTGAAAAGACTGAAAGAAATAGTAGAAGAAGTGCAGCAGAACTGAAAGAAGTCGGCCCTCAGAGTCCATGGGCCACATCCATGCCTGAGGAGATACTCACCAAGATATTTGAGTATGTCGTTACTTCACAAGGGACATTACCTGCGGTTATAAGGTAAAGTGGAGCGGTTTTTTTTTGTATATGTTGTTACTTATAATTGCATGTAAACAGAAGATGAAACTACTAAGAGAAATAGGTCAGAAAAATTGCAATAAATTATTGAAGTTCTGATGAGTCTCAAATTTGTCTGACCTTAAACTTAATGTGCATGACGGGTCGAAGTGATAAACTGCTTTGCAATTCGTGGATTCCCGTTCAGATGCCACGCCCATCGTGTGGGAGATACACCTGGGCCCGTAGCCAAGTGGCAATCGTTTCTTAAAGATAACGTGTCGAAGTTCGTCGCGATCGGCCATATTACTTTGGTATCTACAGCGTCTTAGCTTGCGCTACCAACATAACATGTTGGTAGCAGGAACTTACGGAGACGATTTTGGTCACGTGATTTCTCGACGACTTACGCCAAATCCCATACATTTTGCTTTATCGAACTTCGTTATCTTTGTCGGTATGTTACTTTGTCTAGGCCCCCTGGCAAATCGTTGAAGTAGGATCATAATGGAATTAAGACGTATCATTATCATCACTAGCCACTACTACTAGCCTTCCCTATATGAATGGAAGAATATAGGAGGCTATACCTGAACACTCTAGTACGGGTTAGCGGTCGTTAATCCACTGCACATGCAGCCAGGACCAACAGCTTAATGTGTCTTGTGAAGCACAGAGGTACTGATAATTACTCATTTTTGGGCGTCCGTCCAACGCTCGGACTAACTCATTCGACTGCTTTTAGGCTAGATTTCACCAACACGTAAATCAGCGACTAAAAGATAACCAGCGGTTTTTGACAGTTCTTCCATACAGTAAAATGTCAAAAACTGACGATTAAATAATAATCGTCTGTTTAAGAGTTGGGGAACTCGGGCCTTAGGCTCGAGTTAGGCACCAAAACGTAAAACAAGTTATTAAAGGATAACCATAAGTTTCTGACAAATCTTCCTTAAGATAAAATCTCAAAAGCCGACGGTTAAATAATAATCGCCTGTTTAAGTGTTGGGGAACTCGGGCCCTAATCGAGGAAATTCTCGATTAAAGAACAATTAGTTTAAATTTAAGGTGCTAATTTCCATGTTAATAAAACCAAGCGAAAAATTTTAGTGTTATAAAAACTAGCTATATTAAAGTTTCTGTTCGTTTCAGACTGGGTAGAGTTTGCAGATTCTGGCACAATGTCAGTTGCAGGCCCGATTTGTGGAAGAACGTAGACCTCGCTGCTTATACGACTGAAAAATATAAAACAGATTACAAGTTGGTTTGGCTTCTTGAGAACCGACTGTCGCAATGTCAAAGCTTAAATATCGGTATGTATAGAAAAAAAATCGATCAATCTTTTAGTCACATGCAAATCGTATCTCCTCATATGTCCATACCAAGCCAAACAATTTCCTTTGATCTTCTTTGTCAATGCTACTTCCTTTAAACTTCCTCTCATATTCATATACTCATTCCTTACTATATCCATTCTTGTCTCGTAAATCGATCTCATCTCTGCTGCTTGTAATTTTCTTTCATCACTCATCTTCTCAGCCCAACATAAAACTACATATAATATAGTATCATTACTATGGTTAAAATTAAATCGATGCCTGCCATCGTCCTATTATAGCTATCCATGGTCATGCCATAGGCACAATCGATTGTTAGACAACATAATGAAAGTAAACATGCGCACGCGCACTCTATACAAAAAAAATGTTACATCATCATCATCACCAGCCCTTTTTAATGTCCCCACTGCTGGGGCACGGGCCTTCCCTATGGGTGGAAGACAGTCAAAAGTCAAAGTGAAAGTTTAGTTATTGCACCATGTTGTTACACAGATCTTAACAATCAAGAGAATCAAACGACCCTGCAAGGGCACAGCAATAACTTATATCTGGTATAGGTACATAATTAAATTTAATAAATTATCTTTACTGAATTTATACATTTCATTATATCATTATATCACAATATCAAATAAATTTAATGCATTAAATTACATACATACATAAATCACGCCTATATCGAGAGGCAGAGGTGAATTAGCACCCACGTTTCGCCAATAATATTAGGTCCCATGTAATAAGTGGCGAGCCCATTGCCATTTATCGGACACAAATCGCAGTGCATTGCTAGGTTGTATAAGAGGAACGCTGCTACCCATTCCTCATCAATGTTTATCCTTAGTCTCCTTCAACGACACCCACGGGAAAGATTTGGGGTGGTGACAATTGTATTCTACTCTGCCGTCACCACATGGCACATGCATTAAATTATATTATAAAAAATAAGTTATTATTATTATTGGTCAAGAATATAACAACAGAATATAGAGAGATGGGCCATAACCCACCACGCTGGCCCAGTGCGGGTTGGTGGGTATTAATTAACGACTGCAGATGCAGCCGGGACCAACGGAACTCGACGAAGGATCTCGAGATAATAAATTTTTGGTTACCCATCCAATGACTGGCCTTAGGGACATTGCTTAGTTTACGCAATCGCAGGCCAAGCGCGCTATGCCACTGCGCTAGCGAGCTCCTCCTTGCTTAGTTTTATTTTATCATTTCGGTTCTATTTCTTTCAGCTCAATGGAAAGTGTGCAATGTGTCATGGGTGCTCGCGTGTGTGGCGGAATACTGTACAAATCTAATGGAGCTAAGCTTAGCTGGCTGGAGCCGCATCACGCCGGAACAACTGTTCGAGCTGATGCAGGGGCTGCCGAACTTGCAGCGGCTTGATTTGTCCCTTACGGTAATAAAATTAATAGTTTTTCTTTACCAGTAGCTATTAAAAAGTCTTCATAAAATGTCTTTGACTTCTAGCTGAGTGACCAAGGCCCGAGTTCACCAACACGTAAAATCAGTATAAGATTATTTTTCAGATGCTATTTTTTGGTTATTGAGGGCACTATATAGATGTCATGGATACCTTTTAATTGCGCGGTTTGGCATGGCAATAAATGGTATGAGTTTGTCCTTTGCAAAGGAATGAAAATTAATTATTTTGTTCTAGTCGGAAACCGGCGGATCTAGTACGTGCCTGTCAGCAGCCTCCATGGGCCGCTTAACGGAGAACTTTGGAGGACGGCTCACACACCTCACTCTGGCCAACAACAAATTCACGGGGCTTCCACAAGTATTGTCGTCCGTTGCGGTAAGTTTAAAAAATTCAATTTTATGCAGCTCGCAAAACAAATCTGCAACCGATCTTGCACCTTATGCTAGACAGATTAAAGTTTGAAATTCAAATGCAGCCGTTTTGTTATAAAAAATTAGTTAAGACGTGTTTTGTTTAAGAAGTGCTTAAATGAGATGCTGTCTCTGTCACAAACTATAGTATGTCGACCAAAAAGGTACATCAGATTAAAACAAAACACGTCTTAAACAACTATTTGTAATAACACCGCAAATATTTTACTGTTTTTTATACATCCTGGTGAAGATCATCTAATCTTAAAATGAACGCCCCACCATTTTATCACTCCAACATGCACAATTAGTGTGCAGATACAACACACTCAAATTAGCTAATCATTGGTTGATTCAGTCACCGACTTGACACAAACGTGACAGCACGCGTCGATGACTCTTTAGTTGTGATTTTTGAAATGTTGTCAATTGTATTCCGTGCGCAGGCCTACTGCGTGAATCTCGAAGTCCTCGATATATCCGGTGCGCTGGCGACGACGCACCCGGCGGCGATCCCCCTGGAGGCGTTGCAGAAGGGTTGCCCCAAGCTGCGCGTGTTCAGAGCGGCCAACTCACAACTAGTGCTTGCATCGGCAACCACTTCCCAACAGGCAAATATACTTGATTCATTTTAAATAATAAAAACAAAAATATTTCTTTTCAGACGACTAGAAGGTCCATAATGTGTTAGTAAACTTATATATAGTTTTGTTAACTATTCGATTAGTGCAAAGCTAAATTAGTACAAAGATTTTGGTAGTTAGAAAAAGAATTTCGAAAAATTATGATCTTGAGGCGGGAATCGAACCCTATTCGATTTTAATCGGATCTTGGGTGGCCGAGCGGTCAGGCACCTGCCCGGATAGCAGCGGACGCGGGTTCGATTCCCACCTCAAGATCATAATTTTTCGAAATATTCAACGAGTAACAGATTAATATTTATTAAATGGCCAACATACGGACAGTCCCCGCTATCGGCTATCACCCTCAGAACACTGTTATCACTGTCCCGAATTCGACTCAGCAGTGAAGCCGCTTTTTTACGCAAGATGGCGCCAGAGCCATCCACCTCCGCTATGTTTGCTTATGCGGGATAAGCAAACATAGCGGAGGCACTACAAAACCGTGGCAGTTTTAACAGTGCTCTGAAAGCATTATTGTACTGGACCCGCAAGCCGCTAAAAGACTTTTTCGTGTAGCCTTACTTAATTTGAAGTTCATTGCTAGGTCCAACTAAGCAGAAATGGACCCAACAGCAGCATAAACATTTTAAGGTTATTATACTAATTTAATTATGAAGTTAATTACATCTATTTAAGCAGAAATGGAGCTAACAACAGCATGTAAAATTACATTTTGAGATTTTGCTAATCATAAAATAATTTGCTGTGTGATGGCAGAACTTTTGGATCTCTCCCGCTGGTGTCTTAAAAGGCGACTAATGGCAAACACAGCGTTGAGTAATGGGCATCAGCTTTTCTCATGTCATGTAGCTATATTTATTTATAAGCAAATTTTACAGCATACCATTTCATCAGTAAAATCGCAGTTACAAATCCTAAACATCCAATTGTAAAGTTTGTCAAATTAAATTACAAATTTTGTTGACGCGGATATTACTCTAAAGGACATGCACGCAATATACTGCGAGTTACGTGCTCTATAGGCTCGCCAACTATTGGGACTTGAAATAATTGGCGAAAACGCGGGTATGGCTGTTAAATTAACCTCTGCCATCCCCTACCTACGGGCAAAAATAGGCGTGATCTGTGTATGTATGTATGTATATAATTCGAACATTACATATTTCGAACCCGCACCCACTGCATCGATTCCCGCATCGAGACTACAATTGTTCGAACCTTTTTCTAACCACAAATCTTTGTGATGATAATTTTTCTAACATTTCTAACATGATGTTCAAATAAAAATCAAAATAAGAATACATTGTTCTCGTCGTGAACACTAGATGGAAGCCGGCGGCTGGACGCAGCTGGAGGAGTTGTCGATAGCGGGCAAGCAGGCGTCGGGGGAGCTGGTCGGCGTAGGCGAGTACCGGTTCGGCGCCGACGCGCTCGAGAGGCTCGTGCGAGAAGCTACAAGGCTCCGGCTGCTCGATCTGAGAGGACTGGACCGGCTGACGGACTCCGGACTAGTGCGAGTGCCCGCCTGGGACCTGCAACATCTCTTCTTGGGTGGTACGTCACTCCTTTTTTTTTTAATTCTCCCTATATTTTAGGGAAAGCAAAGGGTCTAGCCCATACAGCCATGTATTTAGTGTATATTTTATCTGTAGTCTTATGAAATAATGAGTGGGTGAAATGTATGAATGAAATGAATTTTACGTTAAATTATGGGTGTCGCACATTTTAACGCATCAAGCGAGTACTTGGCACGAATTTGATGGTAACAGAGTTCATGACGGTGCCTGATGAGGTCGACAAAACCACTTTTTATAGTGGTCTTCACCACAACATCAAACAAGTCACAAGACTAATTGACTTATGATTCTGCATAATTGCACATCAACACGGATGCTTGTGCATCTAAACAACACCACTTTCACTGCACAAAATCCATTCTGAAGCAGTTTTTGAATTATCGAAAATAAATCCGACTGACACCATGAAACGCGCCAAACACTCCCTTCTTTTTTTTAAATTTCCAGGCTGTTGTCCGAGAAACCTTTAATCACGGACCTCTATTATATAAATACGCTCGACTAAATACTTCTACTAAAATAACAAATGTTTCTTGTGCCCATTTTCAAGCGCCCTATCGAGCGGCATGGGTACTAAATTTGTCGTTTGTTGCTTGTATTTGACATTACAAATGCATCTCTATATAAGTTCCGTGGATGTTCACCTTTGTAAACCAGTCCCATCAGCGCCAGGTAGCGATAATCAAATTAGCTTCATTTTTTGGATGACAACCTACAGTCCAGCCTACTTGTTGAATAACCTGGTAGATGCTGTAAAGGCACTGACCTCTCAGTGCCTTTACAGCATCTACCAGGTTTTATGGGGAAGACAAAGACCTCGGCTCAGGCGTGTTTGTGTAGTGGGGACGTCACTTCTTCTGACTCGATACCTAACACATTGCGTGTCTGACGCAGTATTGCACGGCGCCCCCGTCTATGCAATATTGCGTCACTGGCATCGGTTGTGTTAAAAATACATGTATTGTATACCTACCTTTTTTTAATAGCAAGCGTTAATACGGTTTTTGTAACGCATGAATTTTTGGGATTACATGGGACCTAACATAACTGGCGAAACGTGGGTGCTAGTTCACCTCTGCCTACCCCTTCGGGGATATAGGCGTGATTTATGTATATGTATGTATGAATTTTTGTTACAAACAACCAATTGCAAAACGTCGCATTTCAATTTAAATTGAAACAGAAAAGCAAAAGAGTATGTACAATCAACAGCACGTCAGACTACCACAATATGTCAAATTTCCTCAATCGACTTTGTGCTTTACTACCGACAAGTTAAGGTTGACAATCGATTGAAGAAATTTGGCAGTTTTGGGTAGCCTGAAGTGCTGTTGACTGTACTCAAAAAGGCAATGGGCACTATCACAACTCCTTAACGTGGTTGGTGTAAGAACTTAAGCCGCTGATCCCGGCTGCATCTGCAGTCGTTAATACTTGTGCAGCATAGTGTTTTATTACCTATTCTTTATGCTTCCGTTCACAGAAAAGCTCTATGCCCCTGCAGTAGGTCATTAAAGGGACTATCCCTTTGATGACATTTTCTATCGTATTTTTGAATTTTAAAGGAACACTCTTCTTAAGAAAACACCAATTCCAACTTTAAGTTGCAGTCAATCACTTTAAGTTGCTGTTCTGGCTCTAACTCATTCCCAACTAATCGCTATACTATTAAGGTTTACTGACCGTTCTTAATTTTAATACGCATTTCAATTTCCAGGTTGCAACGTAACGCGACAAAGCAACGCTTGCTTGGAACTGATTTGTGAGAAGTGGTCTCATAGCCTGATCGAGCTGGACCTCTCATTGGCGTCAGCGTCGAGGGTTCTCGACGATGCCGTTTCCGCTCTTGCAGATTCTTCCAACAGCAAGTTAAAGTACGTACTTACTCCACATAAAACCCTCTCAGATCTAGCAAGTTAATGTAACATAAGACTTTCTGTGCCTAAGACATAATTGAAAGATTTCAAAATTACACTGTGTATCCGAAAAAAAGATAGTATAAAGCAGCATACTCACTTACAGATACTGTATCAAGTAAGTACATAGAATTTACGCACTCACTTGATTAAGTATTAGATACGTTACGCTTTACACATATTAGTGAATGCGCTTCTTAATATTGTTTCATTTATAAAAAGAAAATATTTTTGTTGCAGAGTATTGAATTTGTGTGGGTCATCTGTGTCATTGGAACCAGTGAAGAAGGTTCTGTTGAGGTGTCCACATATAGAGTATATTAACCTTACTTCTTGCCGAGCATTACCGAGGGGTATGAAGCGATTGTATACTGGAAAAGAACTCCAAGACCTCAAGGACAGCTTCGACCCAGAAAAAGCAAAAACCAAAGAAAAAGAGGAAAAGAGTGATTCCAAAAAGGCACAGTCCGGTTCGTCTCAAGCAGAAGAAGAGAAGTCCAAGAGTGAGGTATCCAATAGTCCCTCTGACAAAACAGACTCTAAATCTCAAGGCAAATCTGTATTTCAAGAGCCCAAAAGTATTCCAGAGTCAAACACAAAAATTATGTCGACTTATGTCACAAGCAAATCTCCGACTGATAGTGAAACTGATATGAAGAACAAAGACACAACCACAATTGACAAGAAGTCTGTAGGAAATACAAATCGTAAGCTACAGAGTCCAATGGCACAACTTAGACCAGACTCCTCTTCGACACCCAGGCTAGAACATTCTAAAATGGACATGGGAAGCCCCCACTTTAGCCCTGTCTCCAAACCCGATAGTCAAGTACAGAATAGTCCTGAAGTAATGCCTGAGTCAATAAAGGGCAGTTCGTGGAACTTGGGCCAATTCAAAACCACACCCACGAATAAGTCTGAGGCCAGTCCTTTAAATAGATTAGAGTCACACACTAAACATAAACATGGGAAAATGATAGAACAATGTAGCCCCACGACGTCTATAGAAAATAAACAGAGTCCAGAGATGATAGGCGTGAAACAGGACATAAAGAACCCAAACAGCTGGAGCTATGGAAGCCCAATGCCTCGCCAGGACTCCCAATTCTCGTCGCAGAGAAGTCCGTATTCCGCGCAACCGAGTCCAGCCCAGCCTAGCCCGTACTCCACGCAGCCTAGCCCTTACTCGACCCAACCTAGTCCATATTCTTCGCAACCTAGTCCGTACTCTGCCCAACCGAGCCCTGACACCAGCCAAATGATAAAGCCAGAACTTCAAAAGACCGGCGCCTGGAACTCTGGTAACTACAGTCCGATGCCGAAACACCATGCGCCGTTTTCGCCGCATCCCTCTACGCACACCAGTCCCGACCCGGGCTTGGGAGTCAAAAGTGATATTAGGAGTAATCCAAACAAGACTCCGGGTGGCTACAGTCCGATGTCGAGGCAGGATCGTCACCACCATAGCCCTTATTCGCCTAGACCTAGTGTCGAAAATGTGTCGTACCCAAACAAAAAGAGCCCTGGAGTGGCCGGAGGTTATAGCCCGATGATGCGCTCAGATTGCCACTTGCCGAGTCCGGATCAAGGGCAGGCCAGGCCGATCATCAGCGGGAGAACTCAGGACATCTACGGCAGGAACGTGTCTAAAGTGCCAGAAATTATACACAACAACGTGCCTACGCCTGAAATCCCTAACACCTGGGGAATAGATAGGTTTAATCAGTTAACCACGACTCCCACTTCGAGCATCGAGTCGCTGGTGTGGGGTGCACCGTCGTTCACCTCAGAGCCACCGCGTGTCGACAACATACCGGCGATGCTCAACACGCCGCCCGCCAACGCTTGGAACAATTTAACGCCCTTTGACAGTGGAGTGCGGAGACCTGCGGAAGACATTAGTGATCCGTGGACTTTAGGTCAGTTTCGTGTTGAACCGCCCCATCAAGTGCAAAATACGTTTGTGGAACAAAATGTGAGTTTTGATTCGTTGAGTGGACATCTCGCGCATCAGTCGCAGCTGCTGCCCGGCTACCTGGAGGACGGGTACACCGAGACATCGCGCGTAGACTGACCTCCCGTGGCTTCCTCACGCCTAGCTCACAGGTATTGTCTTAACAAACAATATTCAATTTGCTACCGAAAGCTAGCACAACCTGTAATTATATGTTGAACAATCATAATGTAGACATTGTAAATAAGATTATCTAGTTAGTTGTAAAAGTAAAGAAAGCTAGGAGTGCATTGAAATTATTTTGCAATCCATAGTTTATGAGAGGATATGTATTAAGAGCAAATTATATTAAGAGTTAGTGAAATTCATCAATGAATCTAGATATTGTTGGATTATACTCATGAGTTAGATTTTAGATGAGTCTTTATTTAAATGCCAAAATCTGTTTATATAAACTGAGGCCAAAATAAATATTTATTTCAATTTTATTTGTTGAAATATTTTATCTACTCTATTTATTTTAAAACAACTGTTTGTTTCAATGTGCATTGAGACATATTTTTGAGTTACAAAATGCAGAGAATGAAACATTCCTTTTTTATTATGACACATTTGGCTTGATCAAGATCTTGTAATTTACAGAGGTGTAAATTATATATTTGTATATGCCTTGTTAGTCGCTTTTTAAGATGTTGAAAAATTAAATTAATATAACAGTGATGCTTTCAAACCATACTACTAGACTTATGACAAACTTATGCAGCTAGTTACAATTACATTGTTATATTCGTTTATAATGGAATATTACTAGCAATAACAATACAGCATTTGCAACAAAGACAATCTGTCTGAATACCTATATTATGTGATTATTTTGGCTATAAAGTAATTATTATGGCTATATACTTCTGTATTGATAGCAATATTATCATTATCATCTTATTAAACATCTAGATACGCATATAATGCACGTTGGAGTTGTTAGCCGCCAATTTAGAAAATTTTATTTGACTTAGGGCCGGTTTCATAATTAACAAGTAAGTTTGAAGTAGCTTACTTGGCAGTTCAATTGACATATATTAATTATTCAACCAGTGGGTATAACAAGGGTCTAACTGGGTAGTTTTGATTAGTCGCTTTATGTGCCATTCAACTTTTCAAACACACCTAGCATTTTTTCGTTATTGAAGAAGGCAATATAAAATGTCAATGAAAATTATGCTTTTGAGTTCTATTGTCCTGATAACAATAATATTATTTTTCATATTAAGACCGTTGGGTCTTAACCTTAATTCTAAAAATCATTGTTAGTATACAGAAACTAAGCCTAGTGCACCATTAGGCTATATTGGCTCTTATGTTGCTGTCAATACAGAGTACTCTCTCAATCACATAGTGAATATAAAAGTATATAAATCTCAAAAAGTGATTTTATATTACATAAATATATTCTACAATCAGAAAATCTTATATCACGTTAAGACGGTTGAGTGAATAGAATGTATAAAAATGTTGAAATGTGTTATTTGAGTGGGTTAGCGAGAAAATTTTCCTACGAGTCAAAGATATCAACATATTTCAAGAGGTCTATATCATTGAGATAACAGTCTAAAATCCAGACACCATACAGTCTATGACTACCTACCGAATTGCTTGAAATTATCGAAATGTATGTCAAAATATCAATGACTAGTTGAGATGTTGAAATCGCGAAAGATATTACGGCATCTCGGAAAGTGAGAATAGACCCCCAAATACCATTGAATATCGTAATGTGAGCGTTGATGCAACATTTCTCGGCTCGCTTCGTCTCATGGGAAAATTTTATCGCCAGAGTTGATTACTTTATAAACTAATTGGTTGTTGTTTCATTGATATTGTTTAGGAGGAGAAAATATTTATAGGAAATAGTAAGGGCTCAACCGAAGATAAAAATTCCTCTCTCCAATAGGTACTGCTCCATTTTAAGGCGTAGTAGGAGAAAAAGATAGCGTTTGTTCGTTCTATTATCCCAAGGAGAGTTCTTGTCTTTGGACAGTATGTACTAAGCAATATTTATGGTGTCACCACCATGCCCTTACCTCCTAGGCAAGGCAGCATTGTGTCTAGATTAACGATTATAATCTAGCGCTTTACACTATAATGTAATTAAAAACAATATTGGAGAGATCTACAAATTCTAAAGAGGTTATATTAATTAATGGCGTTAATGAATAGGAAAAAACCAGCTGAGCTTTTCTCTAATTCTATAGTTGTGTGAATAAATTTATGTTTAAAAATACAATCGTGAGTTCTGAATATTTGCCTCGAAAGTTCTTCAACTTTCACTTTGTTCAAATAAAATTGATGTTAAATTGTTTGTACACTTGTGCTTGCTCATCCACTGTAACTGATTTATTGTGTATGAGAACTAGGGTAACATTAATATTAATAATAAAGTTGTGCCCTACTAATTGGTTTATGTTGTCATTTTTTTTAATGTAATTCGATTATGGGTGGACATTTGTTCTATATGGCGTTAGCATACCTCCACCGTGACATCATAAGCTGTTCAACGCGTATTCACTGTTTATTTGACTAATTCGGTCTCTGTGGCTTGTATCTTTTTTCCAATGCTTTAATCTCACTACTGCCAATGTTAAAATTCTCACTATTATAAAAATCGTAAAAGTTTGGGCAGGTTTAGTACATATATTCAAAAAAATTCAAAGACAGAAATTATATGAATTTAGTTTTGCTACTGGCAGTAGCAACACTAAATTCATATAATTAAAAATATATGTTTATCCGCTGGAGGTGTGTTACTGGCTTAAAACTAGCATAATAATGTTTTATTAGTAGTTTTCATGTTCACACACAATATATGTAAACAAAGCTACAAATCTGGTGCGCCTTGTAAAATTCAATTTTTATTATGCCTTATAGAGTGTTATTAAATTCCTCTATGTAGAGACTTGATATTTATATGTATATCTGAGAATTCTGACAATGTTTCGCCTTTTTTGATTACTAGAGTCTTCTGCAAGCATTTCAAATCTATTCCAGTAATTTTTGTGAAATATCCTATTTGTCTCGCCTGTTTTAGTAATGAATCTCACTTTGTATTTAAAGATCATGATAATATATGTTTTTCATTTGTAAAGCATTGCTCTCAAAGTGTCAGTTTTCTAAATTAACATTTTCGCTCCCATCCTTTTCCGCGAAGAATTAAATGCCAGTTTAAAGACCTTTCGTTAAATGCATATAATAAGTTACTTCCAAAAGTAATTTAATTTAGTCCCAAGATTCGCCAGTTTCATATCTACAAATCAAAATATGGCGGGGACAGTTTGAAACAACTTAACATTAGTAAAATATTATAAGAGCTTGGCTACAAAACATCAATGTTCTGTTTTATGTTGAAACATGACTTATTAAGTATAATATTAAAACAACGGAAGTTAAACAATTTGTCTTTATAATTTTAAAGACATTCCATCGTATTCTTTTTCTATATGGCAACAAACTTGCATAAAATACTCTGGCAGTATATTACCACTGATTTGTATAATGGTTTGTTTGGAATAATAGGTATCCTGACATTTACTTGTATTTAGTACAAACAGACATGTTATCTATTGTTTCAGTTTTATGTACTTGTAATGCTTGGTACAGGAAGCACTAATTCTCAAAAGTTTCTCAGAAAGTAACCAACTGATTTATCGGAAAGATAAACATTATTGCCAAACAGTTAATTTGTAAAAAGTATGTTATTTGGGATGGGAAAAGGGTGCAAAGCAATAAGTTGAACATAAGGAAATGTGCGGCTTTTACACATGTATTTAGTTATGAAAATATTATGTATTAGATTTATAATTAACAAAGTGGCAATATAATGCGTACCTAATTGGTGTACTGTAACTAGTTTGTCAGTTGACTCTTTATAGGGCTGTAGGTATGCGGTAAAGTCGCCGCATACTCAGCGAAAAAGGGAAGATCTTTCTCCGAGCCAGGTGTGCACTCGGGGACCGCGGTCCGACTGTACTTCGTCGGATCGTGTATATATTCCGAGTTCCTCCAGAATCTATTCAGAAGCTATTCTCGTTCTGCCTTAACACCACAGTCTACAGTTGGTTTGACTCCATTGTTATCGTGAGCTGTCGTACTTTTTGCTGATCAACCATTTCTCGGTTACTCAACACTTTGTTTATGTAGCGCTCTGACGTAGCCGCTACAGGGCAATGCATCCATTTTTTTTCATTGAACTTTTAACCGTATGGCTAAGGATCAAATTGTAGTGGCAACTATTTTACCACTGCCCTATAAAGAGTTAACTGGGAAAGTGGTAGCACTGCTTTCTAATATGTAATCATTTTGAGGAGCTTTAGGGCTTCTAAACACACGGTTGTCGACAACGCTAATACGTTCTCAATGAGGGAGCGGTTAGCCTCTTACAGATCTTTTAATCCATGTAAATTAAGCCTTGTGTAAATCCAAACACAAACGGTGTATACTGAACTCCAGATAGTTGAAAAAAAAGACGATTAAGTTACCCGGTTTGTACGCTCAGCAATAACATCAAATGAATTTCTCACTTAACGCCTACTTGTTAAGGATGAAATTTATAGATAAAATGTTTAGTGACTGACGCAGTGTTGCTGTTCTCTTCTCTCTACATTTTGTGCACTTGCACAAGAAATTGAATTTGGCACTAGCAAAGTTCTCGTGAAAATGTAAAATTTATGTTCATAAGTCCATTAAATATTTTGTCTGAAAACCGTTATAGATAGTCAAGTAAGCCTAAATTCATTTAGTTCTTCCAGCTATGTTGTTGATTGTGTGTACTTCTGTTGTTTGTACATTAGCCGCAAATATTTAGTGACAGTTCATCGTCACATCCGAAATAGTCGACTACACTAAGTCATTCGATAAAATGCCTTAAAGCGATAGTATGTAAAGTCGATTATAAGAGTTCCTCCATATTTGAGATCCTAAACTGTCCCTAAATATATGCCGCTAACTAACCTTCAATTATAAAAGCCAAGTACAAAGTGCTTTGTATAAATTATATGTTACATAGGTTCTTCATGTTGTATTTGAAGACCCGAGAAAACCACCAAATATTGTTTCCAATACCTACATTAGCCTTATAAAATGCCTAATGTTTAACTGAAGAGAATATTTTATAGTTTTATTAACTTATTACAAAATGAAGAATATCTACTATACATAGAATGTATTATAATATTAGGCGAATATTATGTTAAATAATCGTGTACCATAGTATGTATAAAATAAAGTTGACTAATAAATGTAAGTTCTGTTATGTAGAGATTTTTGTTTGTAATATTGTTACACTACTGCGTGGACTTCTTACATGTGGTCCAATTTTTATAATCTAACCAATAAAATATCGATGTGGTTGTACATTTACATTTTGAATAGAATTACTCTATTTATTAAAATTCTTTTGCTGGAAATCATTTCCGATCTATGTCAAATCCTTCGTTCCCATCCTAACCTATTTAATTGTACGGTGGGCCAAGAGAGTGGTTGTCCACCCTCAGGCTAACTGCCGCACTCAGAGACGTTGAAAAACGTTAATGAGTACTTATCGTCAAAAAATGACAATTCAAAACCAGTCGCTATTCTTGCCGGGTCTATGGTCTAGATTTGAATGAAAATTTTTGACATTAAATACTCATTAAAGTTAATTGATGTCTCTGAATGCGGCAGTAAATGTCGCACGCTTGCAATTAATAGAACAATAAGATTTGTTTTGCTTGTACCTGGATCTGAAAACATTGTTATCTTATGATATTGACGTTTTTCACAGTTGTCATTATGAACCTTGTTGTAATTCTCGATGACTAGCAAAGTAAATCAAAAGTGGCACACGACTTACTTGGCCGACTGTACGTGCAACGGCAAATCGGATTGGTGAGTCTGAAATGTCTACATTGTCCCAATATGCATCCCGCTTCCCCTAATGAGAGCACATTGTTTGAACACCAGTTTATCCACAAATCTGTGAGGGTAGTCACAGATTTGTTGATCACGTCCCTATATATCTAATATTAAACACTTTCTACTTGCGCCGTTCTATAGAGTAGGTAGAAACTAGGGTATTTAAGATTTCCCGCGTCAAATGTTCCCAAATCGCGTCAGAAAATCAGATTTTAAACCTTAAATTTGATTATTTTGTAGTTCCCCAATATTGCAATATCACCGACGATAGGCAGTAAAATGGGTAAAAATTAAAAACCCAATCAATGGCTTAAACATGTGTTTATATAACAAGCATAACTGGTTTATAAAATATATTGTAACAAGGTAACAAATTTGATCTAAGTTAACATGGCAGATGCAGATTGTAAAGTAAACAACACGTCCGACAACACAGACTGGCACTTATTTACAATCTATTATCAACCTTGATTTGTTCGACGTAAAGCACAATATCGACTGAATTTGACATGGTGTGTGCTAACCTGACATGCTGTTGAGTTTACAGTACACAAGTAGTCTTAGTAATCGGAGAAAAATAGTCTACGTAGTTACGGGTAGGTCTGCAACCGTAGGTACTATTACTCGAAGGAGATCATCACGATTTTCAGACCGCGAAATATTAAATCCTAAGGGCCTGTTTCACAATCGACAAGTGAGTTCGAAGTAGCTTACTTTGAAGGTCAATTGACATATATTTCATATTACAACTGTCAAATGATCTGCGAAGTAAGCTACTTCGAACTTACTTTTCGATTGTGAAACAGGCCCTTAATCTTATTCAAATAACTTACTGCCGCACTCAGAGACGTCAAATAACGGTAATGAGTACTTGACGTCAAAAAATGACAGTTCAAAACTAGTCGTTATTTTTGCCGAATCTATGGTCTAGATTTGAGTAAAAATTTTTGACATTAAATACTCATTAAAGTTAATTGACGTCTCTGAGAACGGCAGTAAATATGCAATTGAAAAACTCGACTTTAACTGCAGCACTCAGAGACGTCAAATAACGTTAATGAGTACTAAACGTCAAAAACTGACAATTTAAAACTAGTCGCTATTCTTGCCGGGTCTATGGTCTTGATTTGAATGAAAATTTTTGACATTAAATACTCAGTTAATTGACGTCTCTGAGTGCGGCAGTAAGAGAGTTTACAAACTTGTGGTCCAGTTGTTTTTACCTAATTTTGGTTACTGTACCAAATGGATTTAGATTAGCAAAGGGAAGTTGTTTGATAATAGGACATAAATACAGGTGGTATATCTAGTTGCTTAATTATGCTTTAGGAAAGTTATTAAATTAGTTTATTACTTACAGTAAGGTAATATTAGACACAAATAAACAAGACAGTGTACAATACAACGCGGTGCAACCTCAGCAAAATGCTAATCATAAGACAGTGTTGGTAAATTTATATTGGTTACTACCTACAATAACATGTATAACAACACTTAAAGCTGCATACATACCTACATAGACACAAAAAGTGCATTGTATATAGTTATGGCTCTCTCTCGAATATCAAGGTTTTTAAATTTTCAATCATAATGTTTCATGACCCTTGTATAATTACAATAATAGTCTTTAAAATTTGTGATTACAACCAAGCAAACGGTAAAGTAGGCGATGTGTCTGGCCACCATTTTCGTGACGTAGTCTCTTGTCACAGTCATTGATTCATTTATTTGATTCAAAATAAAAATACATTACACTATGACAATAACTAATTTACTTTTTTTTGGCAATAGGCCCTATTACATAAGGCCAAACATACTTGGCAAAATGTGGGTGTTGGTACACCTCTGCCTCCTTCGGAGATATGCCACAGTACCAATGTACTTTTTTTTGTGGTGATGAAGTCACGTGGCTGTTATTTTAACAATGTTCCAGAAAATTTAAAATTTCCGCGGATTATAATAAGTATAACAAATAACAGCCACGTCACAACTAAATTTTACTGACTGCACTCATTTCAAATATGTATTATACCGTGATGTTAAGTACAACGTCGGTACAACGATGAAATGGATTTTCTCAATCGCTCAATCGAGCGGGTGCTTATTAGTTTTATAATAACGCTCAATATTAGCGTTGTAAACTAATGACCTACCTATTCCAATAAATAAATCATAAATATTTCTTTCACTCACTCTCACACTTATCACCTAGCATTAAGTAGCATAAGCACTTATGATAAGGATACTAGATGACATACAAAATTTCAATATACATGATAATTATGTAAAAATATTTATAATATATTGAACATGAACATCCATGACTCCAGAACAAATGCCTGTAAAAATGTCGAAAATTTCAATAAGTATAATTTAATAATCTCAACACTTGATGCAAAAATTTTCTTAGCAATATAATTAAGCCACCAAATAATTGTAGGTATTACACATTTCGTAATAATATATTGATATTTAATTACTAGTAATTGAAGTAGAATGTGAACTGACAATGTGTATAAAAATCCGTAGCACGTGTGCGACTTGGTACAGTGCTTCAATTCCTCAATCCACTCTAACCCAGAATGCAGATAGTAGACATGTCTGAAAATATGAATTGCAAGTGCCTCACTCGCAATTCATATTTCATTCATTCAAAGGCCGATTTCATTCATTCAATTCATATCAACTCAGTTGGAATATAGACTTGATTGTATTAAGGTTGTAAGTAGACATAAAAGGGAGACTCTAGCTATATTATCCAACAAAACCGTTAGCGTTACAATATTTTACAACGCTGTTGGTTTACGATATTTATCTCGACAGTAATTACTATTATGTGGTCACCACCCCCAATTCTCACTCTAATGGGTACAATGGGACCATTCATGGGGAATGGGCTACTACATTCTTTTTATACCATCTAGCAATATAGATGCCCGATAAGATGGCATAGGCTGTAAGCACTATTGCATGTGACCTACCTTAGTTGGCGAAATGAGGGTGTTATAACATACCTACCTCTTCTGGGGAAGATAGACGTTAATGTATGTATGTAGGTACTATATACTATCATAGTCGTTGTAGTCAAACGCCGTGGCCGGTGTAGGCGCCAATAGTGCGAGTTGCGGATTCGCCGAATGCTTCTCGCTTTTTGACTTCTTGTGTTTCTGTTTTTTTTCTTTCTTCTCATTGTAATCGCCCTTTTCCTTGTCTTTAGACTTTTTCTTTTTGTGTTTCTTTTCAGTCTGTGGAAGTAATGGGTTGCCATGAGTACTCGCTTTAAAAGATTCATATAGAAATTGTTAATACTACAGGTTGGCATCGTAAAGAAGAGTGCAAAAAGTACAGTCAAAATCTCACAAAAAAGTACAAAACTGTCAAATATCTCCAATCGATTGCCAACCTAACCTATTTTTATGTAAAGCACAAAGTCGATTGTGACACTTACAAAATAACAGACATTGTGGCAACCTGACGTCCTGCTAATTTTTTTCATGAAGGTTATTTTATTTAGGCGGGTACTGTATTTTTGAGGGGCGAAAACCTTGGGAGCGTAATTACAGTATCATATCGGTCAGACCGAAATAAAGTCTTTTCTCCAGCCTTGCATTCAAACAAACACTGAAAGGGTGTGTCTACAACAGGAAGTTTTTTATATACATTCTTATTATTATTTATTTATTCATCTGACCTCAAACAACTACACAATAAGAGAATGGATATATCATGCTTAGTAGCTTACTTAAAATAAATGGCATCCATGGGAGTCCAGTGCCTATGTAGCTTTGTAGACTCATGTTACAGGTCAAGAGGCCCTCCCATCTTAGCTTAGGCCGACTTAACTTAGGCCCGTATTCTGAAACGGCACTTGAGTGTAGTTTAATTTGAATTCAAGTGATTATTGCTAAAATATAGAATCGCTACTGTCAAACTGTGTTTTATTCCAATTATATTTAAATCGGGACATCCCTATTCTACCCATAAAATGCGAAAAGGTGTTTAGCGCGATCATAGCTTAAATCTCGCTTTAAATACCTATCGATTGTTGTCCAATGAATTGATACTAAAATATTGTTCTAGAATAAAGGGTCCATGTTAATCATAATTTAAAATGTTATTCATGTCCAAGTGTCGTTTCAGAATACGGGCCTTGGTTTGTTTCAAAGGATACCTCCTCTATTGTCTATCTTACCTTTTCTGTGGGTTCCTTCGCAAGATCCGGATCTTCACCACCTAAAGCAATAAGGGAAAGACATCATTTATCGAATTTTTCTTTTCTCTGGTCATCCTTCCATGACCTTATTTTACTCAATCGCATCTAACTGTCAATCCGTTTTAATGTCTGTTGTATTATTGCCTTTTTCCTCCAACCCTGATTTCAAATTATTTTAATTATATATTAACAAAGTAGCTTTTTCACAAACACCGTGCCACGATATTTTTATATCTATACAATTATAAAGCTGAAGAGTTTGTTTGGTTGGTTGAACGCGCTAATATCAGGAACTACTGACTCAAATTGAAAAATATTTTTGTTTTAGATAGTCCATTTATCAAGGAAGGCTATATAATAACCGACATTAACGCCAGCGATTAGATATACCGTTATAAGTAAATAAGGTTTGAAATGTCAATAAAATTACCTTCCGGAGACCTCCGAACACTGGAATCCCCCGCCCACAGCGGGTAGTCAATGTCTAAGGACATTTGAATGTTGTGACTGTCAGATGTAGACACTTGACTGTCGCTTTCATCACGTGCAAACTCCGTACTGGTGCTGATTTTCGATTTAGTCATCAATGTACCCAAGTCGCTATCTTCGTCATTATCATTTTTCGTCTTTGGAATGTTGGTGGAATGTTCAGGTGTCTTCGGCCGCGGTCTGGTCACTGTACCTGTTGCTGGCGGGGATGCCTCTATGTCCAGATCGTCTTGGTACACGGTCACTTTGGGATTAGTTGTGTTCTCGTCGTCACTGAATCAAAAACATTTAAATAATAAATAACTAAATATTTGTTACTCATTGTTGGCAACTGGCTCTTGTTAAAGGTTTTATTCATAGTTTTTAATATTTTGACATTGTTAAGTTTAATTGTTTAAGTTTAAGACAAGAGCACCAATAATAGGGTTAGGTTGCCAGTGCGATGTATTTTTCGTTTTATTTTTACTTATTATAATATTTAACATTTAAACATCATTTCCAGTAACTCATACAGTACACTCATCGAACGGCAACATAGTCCTTCGAGTCGGATCTAGCTCCAAGTAGATAGCTTATGCACAATTAATCATACTAGTGTGGTTGAGGATTTCAGGCGAAGCTAGATTTCATCTTCTATCCTTATCGTTACTTACCATCAGGTGAGATGAAGGTCAAGAGCTATTTTGTGGTTCTACAATCATAGCTGAATATTAAAAACCAACCTCTCTAATTCGTAGGCGTAGTCCTCGTCGTCATTGGGCATTGGCGCCAGGTCCTCCAAGAAGCTGCTATCCAAGGTGCCAGCGTAGAACTCGTCAAGTGCACCAGCGGCAGTCGCTGGTTGCGATAGCGCTAGGGTGGCACTAGAAGGCAATGCAAAAATTCTTAGAACCATTAATTTGCAATTTACATAAATAAATCCATGTAGTTATAGATGTAGCACAGCCGAAATGGGAACGTTTTACTGTAGGTATGTAGGTCTCTATAAAGTTATAAAGAATAGCTCGAAATTCAATTTATTATTCAGTAGATATATTGTAAGAAGTTTTTGTGTAGATAGGTACCTATGTAGGTATTTGGATGTTGGAAGTTTTTAATGTATCTATTAGCGAATTTAGCGTCGACGGCCGCTGTAAAGTGATCGGAACGTCGGCATATAAAAAAATTATATGTAAACATCAAAAATACTACACGCGAGTTAAATTTCCAAAGTTTCATTTTATTTTCTACCTACAACTCAATAAAAACCCAGCACAGTTTACTTACCTAGCAACTTTTGTAATGTTTAAACGCAATTTAACAGTGTTCAGAAATTACTTAATATAAATCCAAGACAAGCAAAATTTTTGTGAGCGCTTACTTGTAAAACTGTACGTACCCATCTTTTTTCGGCCGAGTCGGTGTCATATCTGTATCGACATGTGCTTTGGCTTTGTTAAGTTCGGGGCTCACAAAGTATGTTTGTTGCGGTGACTCCACTGCACCGATTACTGGTTTGGTTGGATTCAGAGACTGCGCAAACTGAATTAACAAGAAAAACATTGTTACATTGGCGGAGTTTTGGGTTTCTGTACTTGTTAGCGATGTGAATTTTTGAGGCTCTTGCGTCTACGACAGTCTTCTTCTCCATGCCCTGTTCCCAGTCTATCTGGGGTCGGTCGGCGCAATATCTTTCCTCTTTCATTCGTATCGGTCAGACGTCATTAAGCCATCCACTTCCTTTTAATTCATATCATCCATCACACTGTAATAAAGGTCCAAGTGATGAATGAATGTATAGAAAAGTGACGGAACGGACCATGTCGAGAGACCGATGAACGGAGAGTGATTGGAATGACAACATTTCAATCCATACTGCTCAAAGGTTTGGCTTAGGTTTTACAGCCGGCCGCCTGCCTGACACCAACCCTCTTTGGGTATGCTGTTGTTGGTGGTTTGCCCTCCACCATTCGGGTGTCCCAAGGTGCTTATTGGTCTACACCGGGCAATCTCCCTTAGTCGACTTTTACGACACCCATGGGATAGGTCGGGGCTGGCCTATTCTACGTTACTTGTTTGCTTCCAGGCCATTATAGAAGACTACCTTGCTTCTACGACAGTAAGCTTTACAAATCAGAAATCCACAGATAAGAATCTGCGCATACGCAGTATTATGTTTCGCATGAGAAACATTCCTTATTATATCTATGTCGTGGCCAAATCGTAGAATTGATCACTTCATGATGTGGCCGACCATTTCATGAAATGGTGGCATTTCATGAAATGGCCAACTAAAACTGACCATATCATGATAATGGTCTGGCCAGATCAATGAATAAACAACGTTTAACGATATGAACAGCAAAACGCATGGCTATTTCATGATATGGCCAAACATTTTTAATCATATCGTAAAACAGTTACATTAACCACCGTTAGAGGCGCTTATTTCGATTTGTTTTTGTGATGCATCATGGCGGCGGACAATTATCCTAATAAACAAACTATTAGTAATGTTGTTATGGAAGATAAAAGTGAAGTAAAATGTCGTTACGACACCAAATTACTAGAATTTTACGTTTTAAGTCACTCAAAAAACGAGCGCAACGTAGATATACTAAACATTAACTACATTAATGATATGGCCAAACGTGGATGGACATATCATCAAACGTTGACGTTTCAACGATATGGTCAGTTTTAGCTGGCCATTTCATGAAATGGTCGGCCACATCATGAAGTGATCAATTCTACGATTTGGCCACGACATCTATAAACCTCAAGTGTAGGTGAATCGCAGTAGTTGCTGCCCATTAGGTGCTCGTCGGTATATTTATCATAAGTCGCCTTTACTAAAATTTATTCTGCTCTATTGTGCTAAAGACCTAAAAATGAATAAAAAAAAAGATCTACAGGAAAGATCTTACGGTCTAAAGAACTCGCTTGTAAACCCGGATGCTTATTTGGAAATTAAGACAGCGGAACATTTATTCACAAGACGAGCTCGCTAGCGCAGTGGCATAGCGCGCTTGGCTTGCAATTGCGTAAACTTAGCAATGTTCGCTAACGCCGGACATTGGATGGGTGATCAAAAATTTATTATCTCGAGTTCCTCCGTGCTCCGAAAGGCACGTTAAGCCGTTGGTCCCGGCTGCTGGTCCGTTAATACCAACCAACCTGCACTGGGTGGTGGGTGGCCCGATCTCAATATATTCTTCCATTCATAGGGAAGACCCGCGCCCCAGCAGTGGGGACATTAAAGGGCTGGTGATGATGATGAACATTTGTTGAACCGGAAAGAAGTACACTTACCAAGGGATTGACGTTGGGAGGCACTATGGGCTTACCGGCGCCCAGGACAATGCTTGGCGAGCGATCGTTGCTAGGCCTTGGTTCTGTAGTCCCGGAACTCTGTCGGCGCTTGCTGGCCAGGCGGTCCACGAACGAATTGTAGTGCGACTCCTCGGAACTCTTTGGGGGAAAGAAGAAACGGCGCATTTTAATGGCGCTTTATCAGTCGGACAGTCATCTATGTACATTTAATATTGAAAACCTATAGGACACTAAAAACAGTATTCTAGCTACAGATCAAAATGACGTGAGTTTTCGTTATTAGAATACAAGCCAGCAATAATTTATACAATGGTTTTGTGGTATATTTATGTTAACATTTTTTCTGTTAGGACTTGTTCAATTTCAGAAAATGCATGTTTCTAAACCAAATGTCAACTACATTCGAGTTGAAATTGACAATTATAATCCATCCAATTTATTTTGTTTGCCCAAACTATACAAACCAGTATGCTTACAGGTAATCACTTACTTGGAATTCGTCCAATTCCTTTTCAATCTCCTCCATATCTTTCTGATTTCTTTGCAGTTGTTCCAATAAGCTGGTTCTTTGCAATCGTAAAAATGGGATACCGAGGAACTTGTGAAGCAACCGAAGACCAAAACCGTTTCTCATTGAAGATTCAGCATAACGCACTGGAGCTGTCCTATAACACAAATGATATAAGATAAAATAAAAATTTAATTGTGGGGTAGATTGTGAATAAATAAATAGATAAGTACCTCGTATTTTTGGCATTGTACAGTGCCTGATCTATGTGGTGCTTGTGCACTTGACGATGATGCTGCATATCACAGTGGTTACCTAGAACTACCACTGGCAGGTCTGCGGGAACTTGTGAAAGTTCTTTCACCACATAGTCAAATGTCCTAAAATGCAGTAAAATATTAAAACAATCATTTTACAGAAAAATATACTGAAATACCTTAATAAATAGATACCTAACTGTTCTTAACATAAAAATAAGAGAATCTGTGGCCATGACAAACAAAATAAATTAGTCCATTTTGAATACTATGCCAAAGAAATCAAGATTTGATCTGTTTTCCTAATGAAAATTACAGTAACGGAACCTACTATATTTTTAAGTTGTAAGAAATTTTAAGGATTTGTATATAAAATGTCAAATGTGACCATCTAGGTAAATATAGTTAACACTAATTGTCAAGTAAATATTTCTAATAACTGCATTCTTAATTAGGATGGCAGTATGAATCTTAAGTTTTATAATACTCAGGGCAGTTATGTAAGAACTATAATTTGAATAACATTGGATAATCATGTGTATGTACTTCCAATATTAATAATGTACAAGTAGCGTAAAATAGAAGACATAGGAATGACACAGATGCCCTGACAGTAAATGATACATGTCTTTAGTTTCTAATGATAAATAAATCTGTAAAACTGCTGTACTTTTATCTTAGTAATCCAATAAATAAATAATTGACATCTAATAATAATAGTAATATTGTATTATGTATACAAATGACAATCCTATATTCGACAGTAACAATAAAAATGGATATACTTTACTTATATTAATCAAAATTAATACCATGGCTTTGTTATGTCTAACATCAGGATAACACCAGTAGCATTTTTATAAACATCCAAAAATGTAGCATCCAGCACTGGAGTTTCAAATCCTTCCTCATTGGCTGATGGGGCACTTTGGTTCTCAAGTTTCAAACCTAATGGTGGTTTCTTTTTTGTTCTGCCTTTGTCAACTACTTCCCATACTTCTACCTGAAATTGGAGGTCACAGGGTTTTTATAATAACAATAATTTATTTTATTCAGACAATGTAGTCCATGTAGTGTTAGTAACAATACTAAATTATTATCTACAGACATACATATACAAAACAAAGCATTTAGTTTACAAACAGTGTTAGTAACAATTGGCGTTAAAAACTTTATATGACCACTGAATATTATATATGCATATTGGTATGATGATACCAATATGCATACCCCACCAATATGATGTCACTGAAACTCATTAATTCTATTCTAGGTTTTTTGTTTATTTATTTAATATTATTTCTTTTAAAAGATATAAAAATATTAGTTTACTTTCCAAAATAAGTTAGGTGTTATTTATTTGTAATAGTAGTAGATTATAGTTAATTATATAATGTCTGAAAAACTTCACAGAACTAATAAATGTTATTGATCAACTAATATTTTTCTATTAGTTGTTTCATACCAAATACCTACACCTAGTAAAACATTTATTTAGCCACTTGTATGAAGTACTGTTTTAGGGAGTTTAAGATAAATGTATATTACTCTACTTAACAGTATACATAAAAATGCAAATATTAACTTACTTTTACAATATAGTCAGTGTTTTTGTATGTCCAGTTTATAGGAGCAACTTGTATTTGATCTGTAGGGGCATATTCTTCAATAAATGGACCTCCTTGCAATCGTTGAAGCAGGCAAGTTTTACCAACATTTCTATCACCTTTGATCAGTATTTTCACTAAAATAATTGAACATAGAAATGAACTTTACATTGTTAATTATTTACATTCGTTTTAAAACTTTTATATAATTATAGCAGCAGTTGAAACGTAATAAACAATTTTTAAACCAGGTTCAGAGTTTACCAATACCAATTGAATTAAACTCAATGAAATTATTGTAATGCATATCTATTTTACCGGTCAGTATTTAATAAAACCACTCAAAATAGAATTGGATGAGAAAATTAAACATAATTTACTATTGAAATGAACGCCCCGAGAAAATTTCTTTTGTAGGGATGATGCCATCGGTATTGGGGCTGAGCAGCGATCATCGTTGTTTCTAGTTAACTTTTTCAGTGCAGAAAACATTTTATAGCACTATTTAATATTTAATTTAATTATTTACACGCAAATAACTTTGAGAACCTACAAGTACAAACAATTTTGTTTACGTGACTGACATTGACAGACCGCCTGTCAGTGTCACTTTCATGACAGCATTTTTTTATATATTTTTAATTGATGACAGCATCAAGCAGTGGGAATTGGATCCATCTCTATTATAATAACAGTGGAGCTCAGAGTAAATATACTCCGAGCAGTGGAGAGATGGTGATGACGATGACAAAACAAAAAACCTTGGGAAAGAATTGAACATCAAATCAATACACTGTAGATTTTTTTTTTGATATTTTAGGTAATGTCTTTAAATACGCTTTTTTTTATAAATATGCAATAAAATTCAAAGGTCGTAGCGGATAACAATACGGTAGGTAATTTTATCTTGTTACCATTACAGGCAAACTACGAACCGAAGGTCGTACCTTCCCAGGGAAAACGTCGTGTATACGCGGGCCCGAGCAGCAGTCGTTTTCATTGGTCCTTCAAGCCGGATCTAAGGCATTACTCTGGAAGTTTATTTCGTTCGATCGAGTCTTTGCGTCTTTGTCGCTCTTATTTTAACACGCAGTGGCGTGAGAAAGACGGATGATGCAAGTTAAACGTTCGGCCGAGTTTCAGAGTAGACCTCCTGAACTAGCGACCTATGGATCATCCCCGTGAAGGTCTTCTAGGGTAGGTACATCTAGGTATAGGTAGTATTAGGTATTAGTATAGGTATTAGGGTGCGAAGTTCCTCGGAACTTCGCACCCTAATACCTAGAAGTACCTTCTATACGTAAGTAAGCTAAGTACGGAAATATTCATAGATATACAATACATACCTACTTTATTGCTTATTATTTATTGCATATTGTATGGAAGTATATTTTTTTATAACTATTAATTATTGGAACCATAGAGAATAATAATTTAAGCTAATATAAAAAATCACTGTCGTAGTGACATTTAAAAAATCAGTTTTTTTCAATATCACTTTTTAGGCAATTTTATGCAGAAATAAATCTCAGTAATTACAATAAACAGTAACATTTACAAATGTAATTTGAAAACACTAAGTACATAATCAAAAATACGAAGTAAAAAATCCTAACAAACATGCATGCCTTTGGAAATCACGTCAGAACAAAACTGACGACAGTAAACTCTCTGAGGGCGAAGTTCCATTGTTCGGGTTGTCGGCCAAGCCCGTGCGGTTGTGGAGGCCCAGGCAGAAGCAGCGGTCAACGCCCCACGCCACCACCCAAATGCAAGCCCTCGAGAATTGCTCCCAACCCTTGTGTACCGCGATTCCACGAAGGCAAAGATACTTGGAAGAAATACAGGTTCATTACGATCTTCATATGCTTCCCTTTAATATTTGCTCAGGCTTTCAACGCATTGAGCCACTCTCCACCCCACAAGCAACCGTGTCGCGACTTCGAATACATGAGGATACGCACTAAAAGGTTTCCGTGGGGTAACGGGAATGAAACCTTCTTCCACAATGAGCACGTCAACCATCTGCCTGGTGAATGTGAACCGCCGCCACTAGATTGTGATTAATTGCACGTTCCTACTTTGATCTCTATTTGATACATTTAGGTTCATCCAAATAAATTTGATTTTTTACATTTATATCTCTTTTTTTGTTCGCCTGCGGATGCGTATTCGTCCGGCCTAGCTCCCCCTCGGTGCCATTGTGACGTTGAATTTTTAAAAAATAACCGGAATAGGTTTTAAACTGAAATGGTCTAGGCCCAAGACTCTAGGACGAGAGTTTAATAAAGCTAGCCGCACTAGTTCACCAGTTCGTAGGTGGAGGATTTTTTAAAAATTTTTTTTTTTGAGGAATTTTGCTTAAAGATTCGCCTCCCACTAGGTTCTGATAGCAAAGGTAATATTATTCTGTACCTAACTATATTTCAATTACGTTATTTAACAGCCAAAACACAAGTACCTACTCATGCGATGAATTTGGGTGCGAGTGTAAGAAATATTTATTTTTAAATAATAACAATAATAATTATAGGCCAAGCGTGAGTTGTTATAATATTTCTAACTTTTTCTAACCACAATTTAATATCAACGATTATCATTAACGACCATTGTACCTAAGGAGATTTTGTGCCAGCGAGATTGAAGTCATTTATTTACATAAGCGGTGCAGATGCATACGTTTGCCTAGATGCGATTTGGTAGAACAGCAGCCGCCGTAAGCTGAATCACTCGCGTATCCAATTTTGACAGTGCCAGTCTGCCGTATCCGTAAAGTGTTTACAATCGGCAATCGTGTTATGCGCACGCAGCCTGCGAGGGCAGCAGAGCGGCGGCGCATCGGTCCTGTTGGAGTGTCGATCAATAGGGCCTCTGACGTCAGTGGAGGGCCGAGCGCCATTGGCCCGTGCGGCATTATTAAATAAACCTCCGAGCGGAGTGGCGCGCCAAGCGTTGCACCGCAGCACGCGGCGGGCCCGCGCACCGCCCGCGGCCGCCGCCGCCCGCCATGGCCGACATGCCGGATCTATCGCACCTCACCCCAGAGGAGCGCGCCATCATCGAGGGCGTCATGATGCGTCAGCGGCAGGAGGAGCAGCGCGAACACGAGATCATGAGGTGTGCCCCGCGCCCACACCCCGTTCCCCCCACCCCATTTTGCTTCTTCGTTCCCGTGTCTCCATATCGACTGTGAAACGGCAAATTGAACCACTCTTCGTCTATACAACTAACAGCTCCACTAAATTCTTTAAATGGATATACCTACGTAAATATTAGTGTCATCACAATAATTGCTACGCTTGATGAAATAACTTATTTTTTGTAAAGTTGTAAAGAGAACTGTTTTAGAGAACTTTGTTGTAAAGAGAACTGTTCATCAGCGGTGATTGCTTTCGTGAAAAATGAATCGCAGGCACCTCTAAATACCTAATTTACGACATGATGATGCTAAATTTACAATGTGGAATCCAAAATATAGGTGTAATAGAATTATTTGATAGTTTTACACATCGAAAATAATATGGCCGCTCATCTGCTTGTCGTTAGCCTATGCGGAGATTTTGCTGAGGCATCATAGTCTGTACATATATAGTAATTCTGTTCTGCGCGATCTTTAATTGACATTTTAACTAAAGCTTTGGTGGTATTATATTTCGACTAAGAAAGTTTATTCAAATCATTTGTAATCTTACACCTGCTACGAGAGTACGGGTGTCAATACAGCTGTCGTGGCTAAATCGAGTTTTCCTAAAGCAGGATTGGTAGGCAAATGTCGCATCGGACACGCAGTAGATGTAAATGACGCATTACTGCATTAGTGTAGGGAAATAATATTACAATAATTAGATTATACGATCTCTTTGTGTGTCTTTTGTGCTGACGTTAGATATTCAAGTGAAGACTGCGTACTTTGTAGGAGCCGCGTATAGTATATTTCGAAATATTTATACCATTGGAGTGTGTTTCAAAAACGAATCGTAGCAACTCTGAAAAGGATATCAGATATTGGAAATATCAACGCATACAATTAGTTATATTCGTTTATACTACACCTACTTTATTTAATGCTCGTTTGGATTTGAAGAACTTCGACTATATCAAGATCTAAATGTGAGTACCTACCTTTTTGTAGATTAGAACAATGTTCGGTATTATCTTTAGAAACATTTGTGGATACAGTAAATATTTCCCATATTCTATAAATATAGAACATAGAATAAAAAAATCTGCTCGTATTTTATTGGTGTTTGGATTCTTAGGTTTACGGATTTCTGAACTTAGAACATTTTCTTTAACGACTCTGTATATTATATATGGGTTTATATTTATGAAAGTGTAGGTAGCCAGTTTATACCCAATAATAACAAATGAACGAATCATGTTTGATTTCAAATCAACTCAATCAGGTCACTCACCTATACCAGAGGAAATGAATGGGACATTTTCTTTTGTTTCTTTATCAAAGCCCAAATGGGTCATCGATATAAGTCGCAGTAACCTTCCACCCAATGGTTTCAGGTGGTCGTTGGGTGAAAGGTTGAAAAAGACACGACATAATTGTAGCACAAAGAAATTCGACATCGCTAGACTAGTGTAGATAAAAACCCTTGGCCGGCTGCATCAGCTTATCTTATTTTAAAGGTTGTGGAATTATGTAAATATAAGACGGACAAACATACTTTATAAATATATTTATACTAATATTATAAAGCTAAAGAGTTTGTTTTTATTTTGTGTTGGATAGTCCATTTATCGAGGAAGGCTATAGGCTATTTATTAACCGACATTAACGCGAGCAAAGCCGCGGGCGTCCACTAGTCATCATCATCATCATCACCAGCCCTTTAATGTCCCCACTGCTTGGGCCTAGGGCCTTCCCCATGGATGCAAGAATTGGGAGATTAGGCCATAACCCATCACGCTTGCCCAGTGCGGGTTGATGGGTATTAACGACTCCAGATGCAGCCGCGACCAACGGCTTAACGTGCCTTCCGAAGCACGGAGAAACTCGAGATGGTAATTTTTGGTCACCCATCCAATGACCGGCCTTAGCGAACATTACTTAGTTTACGCAATCGCAGGCCAAGCCCGCTGTGCCACTGCGCTAGCGAGCTCCTCCGCTAGCGAGCTCCTCTAGTACTACATAAATATTGTAAGGATCCATTACTGAAGAACAAGTATCCGTGTTCGACTTTCAAACATTTGCCTCGACCCAGGATTCTAAAGCAGAACGTATTGACCGGTAAAGATAGGCAATCCAATTTGAATTTTAAATACGACAATGAAATATCTACTATAATTAACAAGTAGACTAGATCATGGTCTGGTACTTTACACTTTACTCGCATTTATTTGCCTGGAAAAAAAATGTGCTTGATAAAAGCTTTTGAAATATACATACATACATACATAAATCACGCCTTTATCCCCGAAGGGGTAGGCATAGGTCCTATGTGATAGGTGGCGAGCCTATTGCCATTTATCGGGCACAAAAGTCGCAGTAGGTACATTGCTAGGTGGTATAAGAGAAACGCTGCTGCCCATTCCTCATTACTGATTTATCGAAATATAAGGCTCTCGAATTTGATACATCAGATTCCATTAAATCTGTTGTTTTGTTAAACTAATGAATAATCATTAATCCACTTTGAGACATAAACTTAGTGGGCACTAATTTAAGTCAAACTTTCGTTAGTTTTAGTATTTAGTTTTGCTATTTTTTTATAAATTCGCCTATATCATGGAAGGTCTTATCGTACGACAGACGCAAGCAAGACGAAGTGGCAGTACTGGAGCAGACAATCCGAAATAGGAACGAGATGCAGCGAGCGGCAGGCGTGGAGCTCGCTGCCACTTGTCACATCTGCTTGAAGACCAAGTTTGCAGATGGCGTCGGCCACTCCTGCCATTACTGCCGAGTCAGATGCTGCGCTCGATGTGGCGGCAAAGTTACTTTACGTTCCAATAAGGTACGCGTATAGCAGACGGCTTTGTATTGGAAATTCAAAATATTTTTACCGTATCTTAAGATAGGTACTTCTAGTGCAAATGCTTCAGATGTAACGCTTGGAGATTCAAGTCCAACCAACCCCCCGATTAACGTGTCTCATCATCTCATCTAAAATAGCAATGCCAATACATGACACTTAATTAAAACACCTTGCAATTTATTTCAAAGCACAGATACAAAGATACAACGACTGCCATTGACTTTAATGCCATCAAATACGGTATTGGCAGTGAGTCATCCATCGTCATCATTATCGCGATCAACATTTTCTTATGAAGACAAATGTGATTGTGACTGCTTAACAGAAGCTCTTCTAGGTTTTTGACCAAATGATGACGTCCCAAAAACAAAGTTTCCCTATTTAGCGATAATTTACCGGAATAATGTTGTGGTGATTGCCAATTGCTACCGGCATTAAACTTATTTCCGACCATAGTTTATAGACTGGAAACATTTCTTACAGGTAATTTGGGTATGCATATTATGCCGTAAAAAGCAAGAACTTTTATCTAAAACTGGACAATGGATCCATAAAAGCGCTGGCCAAGATTCCATGTTATGGAGAATGGAATCAGACTTGCGAGGTCTGCCGCCTCAAGGCGACACTTCATCAGACAAACGGCCGAAACTAGAGCGAGCGCACAGTGCAGCGGAAAAAGAAAATCTCCCACTACAAAGGACCAGCAGTGCTTTACGACGGCAATACAGCCAACAGGAGCCACGGTGTTACGGGGAGCTAGAGGGACTGGCACGCACACATCCGCACCTAGTGCATCCCAGGCAAAAAGCCGCGTACGGTGTGGATGATTCAGTGCCTCTTCCAACCTCGCAACTGATGCCTCATATGCCGAATCACCCGCCGATGCCCCCGCGATCGTCGTCTTCTGACGACGAGGTGCCAGAGTGTGTGTCTGATGAGAACGAAGAGTATCGTGACCGCGGTAAGTATGCACGCTGTCTTATTGCTGTTTGACCTAGTCCCGCAGCGCTGCCCCATTCACCACGTATTCCTATAAACCCGTGCTAATTTTGTTTGTCAGCCCTAAATACACACAACACATTACAACACACCTACACATTAGATAACAATACTATTATGTTTTCTGATCCAATTAATGTAAACCTTTGAATGTCTGCGTCATTTTCATCTTATGCATCAAACAATGATAAAGTTAAGGTGTTCCGTGCGAGGTATTCAATAATTTAAGTTCGCTAGAATAGTCCAGGTAACTATTGTTAAGTAATAATGATTGTTTTTCACAGAAGTGGATAGTGTTGAGCACCTAAACTTATCTATATATGTTTTCCATCATGTATTCTCATATAGTATGTCTCATCGACCACCTTCTTCGAATCAAGACACTTGTTTATTTTAACAGTTGTTTCTTTTCAGACTGCGATAGCGGCTAAACATTTAGCGGAGGCATCAAAACTCGCACAAGATTTAATCGTGTGCTAGATTTGACGTCGTCGTCAGTTGTTAAGCCGAGATTGAGTAAATGTGTGCCGCCGCGTGCGTCTTGTGTACCCCCTATACGCGCCCGGTAGCCACGTTGCAAAGGCAAGCCGTTCCCTGGTGAAGCTCACTCCGCCATCCCACTGTTTGCAGGTAATAGAGATAGGAGCAGCTTCGAGAGCTCCAGAAGCCAGCGTCAAGCGATGTTAAACGAGAAAATGAAAAAGTTCTTATCGGTGAGATGGCGTGTTTTTATCAGGAGATTTTGCGTTGTAATATTGCTGAAATTAGATGTCTCAATATTCGTTCTCTGTTTTCACAAATACTTCTTCTTCTGGTCGACGAACTGTATTTGCTGTTTCAATCTGTACCCTTTTATTACAAAGCTCCTGTGAGAGACATTTACATGTTTTTATTTCTTCGTACTAAAATTCGCTACTGATTGTACGTGCATGCAGAAATATTGCGTGTATTATTTTCAATGTTTTACCTGTAACAGTAAATGTGTCTCTCTATATACTTCCTCTATTGCTTGAACCATTAAAATTTTCAATAGTAATTTTACAGCTACAACTTTCATTTAAAGTTAATTTTTAACTGACATTTACATGAATGTTTCAAGCAAAATTGCATGCCTGGGCGAAAAGAAGTGTACCGAAACCGTTTCCTTACAAATTCGTTAGTTCTTGTGAAGTGTTCTTTGTTTTATGATTGTTGTATTGTATGACTTGATAAGCTGACACACGTTCTTTCCGCTTGTGCGTGTTCACTGCTTTCTGTTTATTTGAATCTGAAACGAACGTTACCAGGCGTAACCCTTATTTGAAATGCTCGTTAACAAAATATTCGTTACGAAGATCAAACAGTCGGTGTTGGAGCGAAATATACTAAGTTTCAGTTCACGGTTCCGGGCGCGTACGGGTGCGCAATTCGTATAACGGACATTGATTATTCATACTTCAGTACACATTGCGATTGATCCGATATCATTCTTAGGACAACTTGAAGCATGCGGGTCCCTACGGCATCCGCACTTGCGCAGTAGCAGCGTGGCTGCCAACAATTATTACAATTTGACTAATCATTCGCCGGCTGGTTACGAGGCGGAGGCGCGCCCTTTCGAGTCGACCAGGACGGCGCCAACCGCCGGGCACAGCTTCGACTCGGTGACCGATTGCCGGTGGCGGGCGCGCGACGATGGGGAGGGCGCTTACTTGCGCCCGTACGCGCCAGACGAGGGCCCGCGCCCAGACAGAGCTGTATATAAGAGTGCCTACTTGTGGGAGGACTCCTCCGACAACAGACGCTTTACTGAGAGAAGAAAAAAGACTGTTCGCTTTGATGGGCACGAAGGTGCTGCCACATTTCCGAGGGGCAGTCGTGACGCGTCAGGCGCGCCACACGATTGGGCCTCGCTGCGCTGGGAATCCGAACGCCAAGCCAGCCAAGACTCTGCAACTAAAGACTCGGGCATCGATACCTCTAGCACCTTCACATCCAGTGAAGATTCAAACAGAGGCGATTGTCCCAAGGTACAAACCTTTCATAATTAGTATTTCGGATACATAGATCTTTCTACTTCGATTCAATAGCGAGAGGTAGATTTTTAACGAGGTCTTTTTTTTGTTTATTTCTTGGATGTTTTAAAAAAATGATAATTTTAATTAATTATTATGGTTGTAGATGTTGGGTTGCCTAATCGGGTTGTGGTCTATGTGTTTGGCTGCAGCATGATTTAATTGATGGGCATGTGACGGTTTATCTATGAATGTGCACTTTCGTATTTCGCCATACACCCTTGCCAATTGCTAAAATTAATGGTCTCCATTTTATTCCAAATATCTTTTTAGAATGAAGTTTGTTCTGTCATTCGACGTAACAATGTGACTGATTTCTTTGCAATCTATCAGTTCCCGCAGAGCTGGCAGGTATCGGCGGATGGTACTCGGATGATTGGCCATATGGTGCTACGCAAGAGTGTGGTAGAAGGTAGCTCCCACTCGTCAGCTGCTATACTGGGGCTGAAGGTAGTGGGCGGAAAGCTTCTGCCCGACGGTACACGTGGAGCGGTAGTAGAGAAAGTCAAGAAAGGCTCTATAGCAGATTTAGAAGGACAACTTAGGATAGGTAAGTGATAAAACAACTAGCATATTATAAATAAAAATCAAACTATTCTTGAATATAATTAAGTTGTCGATTTCCCTTTGTCAGGTGATGAGGTATTACAATGGAACGGAGTTCCTCTACAAGGTCGTAATGCTGATGAAGTCAGTGCGGTAGTAGCAGACAGCAAACACGATTCCCACGTGGAGTTGGTCGTGTCCCGGCCTCTTGCTGCCGCTAGACCTCCGGCGCAACCATGGCGAACCCATAAAGGTAGTTTATCAAGCGCACTTTACTGCTATACCATCATAACCTCTTGAACAAAATTATATTTCTTCGATTGTTTTATGTGGTGGTTAAGGTTCATTTTAGTATAATGATGCAAGTGTTTTATCTCTGCTTTTGTCAATTTTTATTTCTGTCAATTGATACTAATACTGGTTGCTTTCTTCTAGAAGTTTACACGGAAGTGATGGGTGGCTGTGAAAAACCTAGCGTCTTAGTAACATCTCCAGGATCACCGGATGTTCACTCACGCAGAAGGCCGGCTAGACATAATCACCAAAACGCCAACGTAGCTGGAAAAATACAGGTAGGCAACACACTTCACTATTTCGCATTTCTTCTAAAATTCGTTGTAGTGTGATTCACAATTACTCTTTTTGTCTAGCTCAAAGTATACTTCGACATAAGCGCTCTTCAGTTGCTCGTGACGGTGGTATCAGCCAGTGGTTTAACTTCAAGACACGATGGGTCGCCGAGATGTCCATATGCGAAAATTTTTCTATTGCCAGACAAAAGCGAAAAAAGTAAGCGACGTACAAAAACTCTTGCAAATACTCTGGAGCCGCGATGGAACCAGACGTTCGTTTATTGCGGAATTCGGATTACAGATATCAAGAAGAGAACCTTGGAGGTATATGTGATTCTAATAAAAAAAAAAGCTTACGACATGTACTTTTTGAACTAATTTGGTTTTATAATTTTAAGGTGACTGTTTGGGATCTAAATCGCTATGGTCCAAACGATTTTCTCGGCGAAGTCTTATTAGACCTTGATAACATCGTAATGAACCATGAGCCCAATTGGTACGCTTTAAAGCCACACGAGGACATGGCTACTTTCAGCGTGAGTGAAAACAATTATGTAATTTTGTGTATTGAGGTATTTATCAAAGTAGACGACAATCTTTAACGGATGCCGTTTTCAGAGGTATCGCGAAGAAGAGGCCGATGGTGAACATTTGTCTCCACCCTCAACATCGACGTCTAGGCTCTCAGATTCAGACACGCCGAGTGAATGTGATTTGCGACGTCACCACTCTCTATCGAGCCTTGCATCGAGTTCCAGTCCACCTCCACCGCACGAGGTGAATATTCTAATATTTCTAATCAAATTAATAAAATGATTATTATATTGTACCATATAGAGAATTAAATTAAATGTGCTCTACGCAGCGGATGGAGATGGACGGAAATCGAAACAGCCGACGGGATATGTCTCCAGCCGGCCGCGTTCGGGCTGCAGGCATGTCTAGAGAACGAGTAAGCAATATGAACAATCTAATAGTTTGAACTTGTAAGGGCCTGTTTCACAATCGACGAGTAAGTTCTGGATAGCTGACTTGGAAGTTCCATTGACATATATATTTCATATTACAACTGTCAAATGATCTGCCAAGAAAGCTATTTAGAACTTACTCGTCGATTGTGAAACAGGCCCTAAATGTTGGTTGTTGTTGTTATTAATGTATTTTTTTCTTACCCAGAGTGGAGGATACAGTGTCGCACGCTCGCAGTCCGCAGCGGGCGTGACCCGGCCGCAGCGAGCCCGCAGCAAATCCCCTCGGCGCTCCTTGTCACCGCCCGCCGACCGTGACACGTGGCGTTACCCAGGTGCCGCACACGGCGCCAAGTCGACTCCACCAACCAATCAGATCGGCATTCTGATTTGATTACAAATCAAAACCGTATCCGATTGGTCCGTGGACATCGAACCACAGCGGGACCCGACCCCGCACGGAACACTGTCCTCGAGAAACGCACGTTCTCTCGTGTCGTCCGCTCATCACCACTTTACTGCAACTGTTTTTAACTTTCCTCGCCGCTCTATTCCACTTTATCTTTATTTTCACGCATCTTCCACGCCACCTTTATCCTTCTACCTGACTCTTGCACGCCTTCATTTGTCAATCGTATGGTGCGTAGTGTCCATTTGGGGTCACTTCTTATGGATGCTAATAGCTTAAAAATTTTACATTTCACGAGTGTCCCAGATTTTGCATGTTTTGAATATGTAGATTTCTCCTAAGTAATCTATGTAAGTTCTTCTAGTAATCTCTTTAGGAAGATGAACCCTAATTTTCAGTCATGTTTCATATCTATCGTGAGATGAGTTTCCTTCAGTTTCATCAGTTGTCATCTCTAAACTGGAGGGGACAGCAAAAATGGTAATATTTCAGTAGGCGAGGAAAGGGGCGCTGGAGATGTAACAAGACTGCCAACGCACGCCTATGCGCCACGCTTTCAATCGCGGTCGGCCACAGCGACGCCCACAACGAGTCCTAAGAAACGACAACTGCCACAAATCCCACACCAGGTAAATATGATTTTAAAGAACCATGTTTTTTAGAAGACTTGGTATTCATAAGACTTGTACATTTGCGCAGAGTGCCCAGAGGGCGGTGCGGGCACAAGTATCAGCGGACCTCGAGGAACGTAAGTGGATCGCCCCGCATCACATTGGCGCCACACTAACCTACCGCAGCACGCCACAAGGTCAATACACGCAGACCCTGCCCATTGCCTCGTCCTATTTCTTGTTAAGATGATTGATGAGACTGTAGTAATCAATACGAAAGGTCGACAGTCTTTACTAGTCACATTTTCATAGAGCCTATTTTCCCATAAGATCCTTTACCTAACAGACCAAACTATCATTTAGATCTCACTACATATTGCACTACTAGCAATCGATGAATTGGGCGCGCGGGTTTATATATTAACCAAGAAATGAATGTAGGTTGGGAGCGCCATTATACTGGTCTGTCAGACTCCGAGTTGGCAGCTCGTGGTGGCAGCGGATGGGCGCCTAGGCGGAGATTGTCGCCAGATGCCACTGCGGCTGACTCCGACCTTGAATCCGTAGCCTCCGTAACCTCCAGTGCGTTCAGTACTCAGTCTGAAAGGCCACGACCTACGCGAATGCTCAGGTAACACTATAGCACATTACCTATTATATAGACATACTGTTTTTATTTTTATTTTTATTAATAAAGTGCGAATTTGAACGACTTTTTTGCCAAGCAGGTACATCATAACTGACTAACTTCGAACGTTTTAAAAGTTAAAAGTAACAGAAAACGTATTAGTTCAGAGAATATAGCTAGCTTTAAGGCTCCCAAAAATAGTACCTACCTTAAGTTTAGTTAGTCGAATGCAAGCACAGCGCGTCCCTTGCGCAATTCTATTTAACTTGCATTAGAATCACGGTATCCAATAGCTAATTTTTCAAATATATTTACAGCCGGAAACGGATTTTCCCTCCTGCCGGTACATCTTCTTGCGATAGCGCTACCCCTGTACCTTATCACCGTCGTTGCGATAGATTTGTTAGTCGTCTATTGCCGTATGTGTATGTCCCGACAGCGGCGGAGCGCGCGGTCCGTCGCCGCATTAGATCTCGAGTAGACAATGTTCTAGCTCCAATGCAGCCGAGGCACCGTGCGCGCCCTGCTCGCCGTCTTCGCCGCTTACTAGCGAGAAGTCGTTCTGCCGGTTCTTGCCCACGAGAATGTTCCCATCACCACGCTTACCAACGAAGTCATAGCTGCCCTGAATATCCTGTGCATATAAATACCTACAAAATAACCGAAAACAAGAAAGATTACATATTTCAAGTCGCCTTACCTCGACCTGTAAAACACGTGTGCTGCAGCAATCCAATAGTAACAAATAAAAATTTTAGGCGATCCGTGCCAACGCAATTTGTAAAAACACAAATTAATCACAGAAGAAAAATTCACTCTAATCAAGAGTTCAATTGGAAGTTGGACAGGCCTATGTCTTTAGATTGTGATTTTTACGAACAACATATTAAAGCAAAAAAACGAAAGTTACCTAACATAAGCCATTTAAAAACTGTTCATGTAAGGTCTCTTCCAAATATTCCTTCTATAAATTTTAATACAGATAATAAACATTATGAACAGTTTAAAATACCCGCGGGCGGTACATTAGAAGAGCATATCTCTTCGCAATATCATGGCTATGATAGCGATGGTAGTGAAGCCGAAACAACAATTCACGTCAGCACCGATAAGCAAAATAGTATAGAAAATGCTCAAGTAGACAACGCTGAATCGAACGATAATATTTTTGATATAAATTATAAGAATCCTATTTCGATAACATCTAAGAAATGTAGGAAAAAGTTCCTATCTCTAGATTTAAAAAATTCTTACAATCCTATTACGGACACTATTCAGTATCAGTCTCTTGATCTAACTTTAAACGACACAATTAAAACAAATGATACGACAAAGAAAGTAATCAATGTTGATCCTATAAATAAGTCATTAGAAAAATCTATACAAAAGCGACATTCAGTCGCCGCAATAAAACTCGATACATCAGTACATTTAAAGACATCCCCTGATGTACAAACAACACCTGAAGATATACCAAATTTATTTAAAAAAATGTCGATTACAACTAAGCCATTATTGGATTTAGAGAAGTTACATAGTTTAAGTACAGAAGAAGCCAGCAACGATATTCGGAGACACGGTAACAATGTAAGCATTAATGAAATCCCAACATTCCAAGAGTACTGTTCACCTAATTCTATGTTTCTGCCTCCTTGTGTAGATTTTTCTGTAATGGAACCATTGCCATCTATTATTAAGAAAGCTCGCACCCGATCTCACTCTTTGGCATCTACTGATAATTTAGATCATGAATTTTGTAAAATTGCTAACACAATGTTTATTGCTCTTTCTCCCCCAAACCTCGGCTCGCCCCGTCGCGTGCTCACTCCTGTCGCATCACATCTGCCACTCGATGACATCCATCATAACACTCATACCTCGGCGACTGATTCACGTAATTTGGAAATGGCCACTGACACTGAAATCCAATCAACGGCACCGCGCAACTGCCACGGCCGCTCGAGCTCGGAACGAAACAAAAACCAATCGTCGCCGGCAAAAAACCAACGGGCCAAATCCGGAGCGCGTCGACGTTCAAAACGCAGCAACGATTATGGGGGCCGTGAGAATGGACGCGGCAACAACCAACCGCAGCCCCTGGAACGACGGGAATCGCGTCGCGGCCAATTCACGAGGAGTCTCAGTAATGCAGATGTTCCACCCGATGAAAAAGCAGGTTAGTTTTCTTTAGGTATATTTTTTTCTTTAGATATATTTAGGTGTTTAGTACTTACTGTTATTAATTACGATGTTTATGACATAGTAACTGCCTTGTCTTTAGGGAAACATACAAAAACAGACATAAATAATAACAATGCAAAACCACCTAAATACACGCTAGTTATAGACCTAACAAAATTTAATATATTTTGTGGGTAGGTCTCAAAAAACAACTGCTGTTTTCTCCATTTCCGGTACTAAAAGACGGCAGCCTCAGCGACACGGCTCTCAGTGGCACTAATGAACTGGAGCCGGTCAGCGACGATGTTTTGTTAAAAGCAGAACCACGTGACTACTTCGGCCCTGGTATGGGCAAGAAGAGCAACTCAACCTCCCAGCTCTCAGCAACAGGTGATCCTATACACTAATCGGTTACCCCTTCTTGCACACCCTGACACGCGATATGTTGGTTTTTGCGCATTAGGCATTCGAATTCCAAGAATCGATACTTGTGCGCAAAGGCTGGCATTGAATCCGATTCTGGAGTAAACAAACATGCCTAACTGAAGTGTGTATTTAACAAAATGATCGGCAGGACGAAAACGGAGGTTAGGTTTCGGCAAACGTGGAAAGAATTCGTTTACGGTACAACGCAGCGAGGAGGTGGTGCCCGGCGAAATGCGCGGGACCGTCGCCGGGGTGTCGCGGGCCTCCTCCGCCTCCAGCGAGAACGACGACGACAGGTTCGCTGCGCTCGTAGCGGCGACATTGACACAATAGTGGGCCACCTCGAGCGGCGGTAGCTCTCGCGGCGCGATCTTGTATAACATTGACTCCGCATAAGCGCCGTCAAGTCAACATGCTATCAGTTGTGTACATACGATACACAGCATGCGCAAAACAACAAAATGTTAGATGTGCGATGTCGCTTTTGTGATATTAGTTCTTTAGTGCTTTTCCTGGTACCTAATTGTACTTCTATGCTTAACGAGAGAGTTGAAACAATCAAAGCATTTATAGGGAGATAAACGAGTGCCTAACGCTAAGCACGTTTACTAATTTTAGTGTATTGCCATCAATCAAACATATTGCTATCAAGTTCACCGTTTACAATAACGAGAGAAGAAAAGTGCTAAACTGCTAATGGACGATCGAGACCACTTTCGCTGCCTAGATGACGCGTAGGGTCAGTATATCGAGTGAGGTAATAGTGTACGTACATCAGTGTTTTTCAATCTGTGGGTCGTGAAGCCTTACTCGGGGGGTCACCGGAAATTGAAAAGGCGAGCTGCTACACTACAATAAAAAACACAGTTTCTGTCTATTGCGTAAGGGGATCGCTGGAACTATGTAAAGGGTGTCGCGTATTCAAAAACATTGAAAACCAATGGTGTAAATACATAAAACAACGGGTCCTGACTGTTGGTGCGGCAGCGCGCGCGAGCCGCGCGGACGGCGGGGGCGCGCGGCGCAAGCGCTCCGGGCCAGCCACCACCACGTTCCAGCGCTCGCACGAGGTCTACGCCGACAGCCTCGTCTCCATATCTAGCTCGGAAGGATCCTCGTAAGTCGACCGGCGGTCGCGTCGTCCGTGGTCGCGTCTCCATCTCTTGTATGTGTGCATCGATGTTGCTCGCGTCTGTCTTCTACTCTGCCCCCCTTTCTGTGTGCCTCTCGTCTTGTAAACCGCATGATGCCGATTGATTTTTGGTGTTTTTTTCAACTTCTACTATTTTCTGTTGAGCACGCACGAGTCTTCTCTCGCATAGGCAACGCACTCTCTCGTTTCCTTCAGACTGCTATGTTTTTCGATGTTAGAAGCTCTCGCCGGTTCCGATTTTCAGTGAAGTGAAGCTAAGGTCCCTACTGTTTGATGGGATCCGCTTCACTGTATGATGCACGATTGTGGTTGGAAGATAAATGTTGCCTGAACGCCTAAAATGTATGCACTTTATTATTTTAATTCGTTTTGAAGAATAAGCTGTCGGCGTTTGTACCTACACACCCACCACTACACCCATGCATGTTTTAATGGAAAATCACACCATTATTATTTTTTATTATTAGTAGCGGACCGTATTTAATTTACGTGAAGTTCGGATTGTAACTGTTGGTAGCGGTTATAAATATAATTATGATGATCTAACTAGCAATCATGTATTTTAACTTGAGGAATATTTATAGGGATTTTCTTTATAAAGAAAATTTAACAAAGTTTTTGTAAAGTTTAAGGCTTAATAACTTCGATTTATTCTTATAATGTATTATAATATGTTTAATAATTTAAAAATGTAGTAAATAGGGTTATGTAGGTATTTTGATGAAGTTACTCCTATTTCCTAAGAAATACCCAAATTAGACAGAATCTATATTTTATTGAAATGTATACCTACCTACTAAAGATGTGGTTTTACTGGGACAGAATTGTGGCTATAACGATTAAACTGACGATACGCTGTTAAAAATTGTTAAAAGCTGTTAATTATTTTCAGTAGTACCTATTCTGCAAAATAGTTTCCTATAAATCGAAATTTTCACATTGACTTAAAAAAATATCTTAAATTATCACACTGCTAAACACGTTGGGAACAGCGCCAACGCATTGAAATAGCATATTTTATTTTATTTTAATATTATTTAAGGAATCATTACCTGATATAAACAAAGTAGGTAAGTAAATTTGGTTAAGTAAGTATATATAATAATGTTAAGATTTGATTTTTTTTAATGTTACCCCTATCTTCCAGTCCTGAGTGCCGAGTGTGTAACATAACATAACATTTCACATACCACTTTTTGAAGTAGTGGATAACACAATGTGTCATAATCACAAATATAAAATTTAATTATGATGCATGTTGAAGATCAAATGAATTTTATTTCAGTAATTAATTAATTCCTTTTTTTTTAAAGTGAGTTAGAGTGAGTGTACCTACCGGATTATACCTCACTGTCCCAGTAAAAAACACAAAGAAATTTCGCCTTTACTAACCTTAGTAATAAATCATTTTCTATAGATTCTTTAGCACCTATGAAATTTATTCTACTAGATGTCTTTAAATTTTCTATTGTATAGTACCTTATTTCCACGTATTATCCACTTATCACTCGATGCATCCGAAGACTACCGCCCTCTTCTTCACTATTGTATCAATGTTGTCATTGTTGTAATTTTTATACCTAATTTATTCTGTATTCTCCTATAGTAGTGCGAAGGCAATGTCTGGTGAATTCATTACTTTCAGTTTTACTACCCATAGAGTTTAGAAATCTCACACTAATATATCTATTGTTTCGCTGTAACGTGTTATGCATTGGATTGATTGTTTTAAACATATTAATTGTGTATATTTTAATTATACTTAATTTTAAATTCTATGTGCTAAATCTCCGTTAGAACTGATGACACCAATGCATAACAAAATAAAATTTAATTACTTCCAAGACTGTCGATAAGTATTAGATGCCGTATTGACCTCCAGTAATGTAGTAATTGCCTTACTTGGTTGTGCCCCCGACGCTTTCTATACGCATGTAATACGCAGTATATTATAATGTCTCCACGGAAAAGAGTTGATTAGTCATCGAACAACAATAATATCTTCGAATATTAAAAAAATGAATTAAAGTCGACATTTTGTATTTATAAACATGGCTATAAAAGTCATAGTGAGCCAAGCCAACTGTGCAATTGAGTTGCAATAAAAATGCCAACCAAATATCAGTTTTATTTTTTGATGGCAGCAACAAAATTATTTGCTAAATATTAGTGATACATTTCTACGCAGTTACACAGCGGAATTTGGCTTTGACGGGCTCCAATGGGATCGCATGAAGTGTTCATGGCATTGTATTTCAAGACACTCTTATTAATAAATTTTCTAACGTCTTATTAATAAACTGTTAGTAACATGGCTATTCTGCCTTTTGTCTTCGTCTCACAAACATGATTTTGAATGTGAGGAAAAGAGACAAAACACTGAGCAACTAGTCTATACCTAAACTGTGTGTATTAATAAGGCCGCTAGAAAATAAAATATTGTAAAGATTAACAAACATAAAGCCTACTCACATGTGTACCAGATTAGTTGATATTGCCACCGATGGAATGCCTTACGACAGATGCCTCTCGCTTACCGCTGTATACTTCTAATTAAGCAATATTATTGGCTCGCACCTCGACAGATGGTCCCCCGGGATGCGTGGGTCAGGTTCGTCTGAGGGCGGAGGCCTGTCGGACTTCATCGACGGCCTAGGCCCTGGCCAGCTGGTCGGAAGACAACTGCTAGGCGCGCCAACCCTGGGCGACGTGCAACTCTCTATGTGCTACCAGAAAGGATTCCTTGAGGTCAGTACCGCTTAAAATTGTCAAAATATTCAAACAAATCTGTTCTCAGACACGCTTACCCTATATACAGAGTTAACGATATAGTGCCGAGTGTGGTGACGGCAGAGCAGAATACAATTGTCACCACTCCTATTTCTCCATAATTAACACCAGTCCCACTTTCTTTCTTATGGTTGGAAGAATATACGGAACACGCTGCCCCAGCGCAAATTGGTGGGTATTAACGACTGCAGATGCAGCCGGGACCCGCGTGCTTAGCATGCCTTCCGTAGCACGGAGGTGCTCGACATAGTATATTTTTGGTCACCCATCCAATGACCGGCTTTAGCGAACATTGCATAGTTTACGCAGTCGCAGGCCAAGCACGTTAAACCACTGCGCCATTAGATCCTCCATCTTCAGGTTATCTACCATGGTCTGATAATAACAATTTGTCATTGTGTCTGGCTCAATCTGTTGGCAACGCCACCATAAAGTAAATTTAATATTAAGAAAAATTGTCTATGATTATTGTTTTGTTTATGGCAACTCTGGGTGGATCGCTCTTTCACTCTCTTGCTCCACACGAGCGCTCGTGAATTTGTGTGCTGCCTAAATAAATAGCTTTTATGTCACACCTGACCATAAAGTGGACCTCTTCGCCCGCTACGCGTACAAAAAATCCCACTTCCTAGTCAGGGGGTGACATAAAACTATGATCTTATCTCGAGCGATAAAAAAGAAGGCCTCAGATCGCATATTTATTTTAGTTTAAATACTTGAGATCTGAGACATTCTTTGTTTTATCGCCCTTGGTACATAATCTATTATTATACTATAGAAAAAATTCTGATATTTCCTTCGAAAGAACAACAATTGTTTCCCGCCCGCGACACGATCATCAGAAGTACTGATCATGCCGTGCGTCCGCAGGTAGAGGTGATTCGCGCGAGGGGCCTCCAAGCGAGGCAAGGCAGTAGGACGCTACCGGCGCCCTACGTCAAGGTGTACGTGGTGAGCGGCAAGCGCTGCGTCGCCAAAGCCAAGACGAGCACGGCCCGAAGGACCTTGGACCCGCTGTACCAACAGACGCTCACCTTCAGGGAGAACTTTAAGGGATGCGTGTTGCAGGTAAAAACAAAATCTTTTTTAACCGCCTCCGTGATACTAGACCGTCCTCAGGAATTAAGATCCAGACCGGCTAGCAGGACCAACGAAACACGATACGATAAAGCCATTTATCGCTTTGAACTGTCAAAAAGCAAAAATGGATTTTTGACATGTTCTAAACCATAAATGGCTTTATCATATTGTTTCGATGGTCATGCTGGTCGGGCAGAGGTTCGATCCCCAGGGGAGTACTTTTTACATTCAGGCGAAGTTACCTCTCTGCACAAATAACTGCTTAATACTGAGAACATTTCACTGCACCCAATCGGAACAGTTGATTTTGATTAAGATTTCGAATCCTTTGCCATTGATATGACCTTTGATTATTTTATTTTCTATTGACTTAGCCCCCTTTCATACTTCGGTGTGTCGCCATATATGTGAACGTGACCGGCACAATTCGTATGAAGCTTCATAGTAGCTTTCATTCGTTCCGCGTGCGGACGGTTGCGTAGCTTCATACAAAATGTGCCGTACACGCCGAAGAGTGAAAGGGGCCTTAGAAATGAATTGCTATTTCAGCATTACGTATATTCTGAACTGATTTTTTTTATTATTTATTAATATAAATATAATAAACCAAGATGCACATAATAGATATAAATAATACTCAAAACCTTTTTTCTCACATTTATGGAATGTCAAAATAACACATAAATTTTATAAACATAATTATTTTTAGACTAATGTCACTTTTCAATAGAAAAAAATATTATTTCAGGTTACCGTGTGGGGAGACTATGGTCGTATAGAGGGTAAAAAAGTGTTCATGGGCGTAGCACAGATAATGCTCGACGACTTAAACCTTTCTAATATCGTTATTGGATGGTACAAGCTATTTGGGACTACTTCATTGGTAAACATTTTGAATAATATTATTTATCTATCTCAAATACAAAAAAAAAACTTGTTTATTGATTCACAGAATGGTTGCACCTCCCATCATTCATACTACTTTACTCTCATATATCCCTACAATACAAAGTGACTAATGCCAAGTAATACAATAATTTATAAATGAGGCGCGACTTGACAATCTGAATCAAATATGTTTTCAGGACATCACTAATACAATTTATTTGTTTCTTTCAGTAACCCACAATGCCAACACTAGTTACAAAGTGTATGGAGGACTTATATCATCAAAATAAAAAAATTAAACTTGTCCAATAATAAATTTAGTGATACTGCTTTAATATCATAATAAAATGCAAAATATCTTGAATATAGGAAGTTTTCTATTAAACGAAAGGTATAAATAATAAATAATTATTTGTAATTTAAATTGTTTTGGAATGCCTACCGGAGTTTTGAATAGATAGCATTTTATAGCAATGAAACAAATGTATAGTGTACTCAATAATATGTAATTAAGTATTAAAAGCCAAATGCAATTTCGTACTTTCTTTCCGTTACCTTTCATTAAAAAATAATACGAACTATGCATTCGATTTATAAGAATTAACCCTCATCATTTTTCTCATCCTACAGACAAACATTTTATACTTACATTATTATTGCTAAATTAATAGTGCTTACAGGTCTATGTAAAATGAAATATGAATATTTCTACCATATTTAATATTTTGTCAAACATTTATACACTTTCAAACAATGACATCATTCAGTCTATAAGTTCTTTATAGTTCTTTACGCACACAATTCATCGTCAGTCAATAACATTTATAAAATGTAACATTTGGGAAAGTACTATTTAGTCACTTATGGATATTAATAAAAGTGAAAATAACATTGATTAATAAGGGTGTATGTCAACGAGATTTCGTTTGAAAACGCTATAAAAATGTACTAACCGTGTAAGGCGAAATCATATTCACTTAGTCGACTGTACATAACTAACATTGTGTGCAGACAGCTTCCAGCTTGGAACACTTAGTGGAGGACCTGTTTTGGCTGCTTCGACGGCGAAGCACCCGGTACTCTGCCGTCACCCGAACGTTTCACACCGGTAGATTTTATATCTGAAACAGATTTACAGCATGTTATTCACCACATTGACATCTGATGACTTTTCTTGTCATGAAATCTCATCAGGGTCATCGACTTACACTTAGAGCAGCCTGGCTCTGTCTTCATTCAATGGCCACTGTGTGTATACAGACACAATGATATAGATGTGTGTGCGCCATTTCAGTGACCATTGTGCAGAAGTATAAATTGTATCGACAATAAAAACCTTTTCTGTATATTTATTTATTATTGTTTTGGTAAGTATTTCATGCTGAGCTCACGTCTAATAGAGGAGAGAGTGGAAGAAGAAGACATGTTGTGCCGACCCTACTTAGAGTAGGATAAGGGCAGGGAGAAGAAGAAGAAGAAGTATCTCATGAATATAAAAAAAAACAAATATTATATTACTAGTGGTCAGTCGCGGCTTCGCTCACGTTTATGTCGGTTATTTTATAGCCTAAAGTATTCCTCGATACATGGACTATCCAACACAAACATATTTTTTCTATTTGAAAGACGTTTCTGAGATTAGCGCATTCAACCAATCAAAATCTTCAGCTTTATAATATTAAATATAGATAAAAAATTATTGATGTCTCTTAAAAATCTGTCGGAGTAAGTTAAATTTGTAGACTCGAAAAGTGAGTCGTTAGTTAAGTTTGAAAACTGAAGACTATTTGAAAACTATTATAACATACCTTGCAACCACCTAACTTGCGTGGCAGGTCCATATCCCTTATCGTTGCGTGCTGCAATACGGAATATGATGGCGGGCTTTGTAGACGAGTCTACATGGGCGGCGCCGAGCGACGACTGAGGCACTACGCATGTATTCGTCTTGCCACAATACACACGAACGAATGCCAATTGGGATTTCGATGCCTCCTATAGTAAAATATAAAAAAAAGTTGCTAAGTCATAATGCAAACTAAACATACTTTCGACAAAGCTTTTTTAAGCCCCAATATAATTTCTCCAAAGATTAGTGCTGATGAAAAATAACAAAAATATAATTTAACTAAGTTTATTGTGGAGATAATACATTGTGATACTAGATAAATAAAGCAGTTAAGGGAAGCTCTTAACCATAATTTTGTAAGGGCGATTGATAATTGATTGTTTTAAGTTTTTTTCGTCAGGAACTTAACTGAATATACCTTTATATTGAACTCTTTTTATTAGTAATACCTTTTTACCGCTTGACCGCTATGGAAAAACAGTTAATATTATTACACAAATAAAAAAGATAAAAACTAAATATCCTCAAATGCAGTAAGGAAAGAAATGATAAAGGTATCTCATGAGGCAGTCAACACGTTCGGAGCTAGTTTGTAAAGTCTCCAACAGTTATTGAGATATTCAGTAGAAGAGTGCACTCCAGATAAACCTTCGCGCGATGAGTGGCGCTGCTCGCTAACATTGACACTCCTAGACAAACAAAATAGCAGACGAAGTTTTAGTTCCAATTTTGACCACGCGCCGACTTATCTGGCGCGCACTCTACTGTGAGTTTTAATTTTTTCTTACCTTTGGTTGAGTGTTAGACCTCACTGCGAGATAAACTGAATACTCGAAGATGCCTTCAGCAGCCACTTGAGGAGGTTCCCATGAAAGGTGTGCTCCTTCAACGGACTTGGATATTTTGATGGCTGATGGTGCTCCAGGGAATCCAGGAAGGCAGGTCTTGAATGCGGATTCCTGTTAAATTAAAATTAAAATATATACATCTTTAATTAATTTTAGAAAGGTAAAGGGCCTTTTAGGGGAAGGTCAATATTTTGGGACAGTCCTAGAGCTTTGCATTCGAGCACTCACTGAAAGGTCTCTACGTCAAGCACTTTCCGAGGGCAAAGATCGCACTTAACTAAATAAAAATAGCCTATAAATTTGTGTGGTGACGGCAGAGTAGAATACAATTTTCACCTCCCCAAATCTCTCCCGTGGGTGTCGTACAAGGCGACTAAGGATAAATCAGCGATGAGGAATGGGCAGCAGCGTTCCTCTCTACCACCTAGCAATAGCAATGTACTGCGACTTTTGTGCCCGATAAATGGCAATAGGCTCGCCACCTATTACATGGGACCTTACATAGTTGGCGAAACGTGGGTGCTAGTTCACCTCTGCCTACCCCTTCATGGATATAGGCGTGATTTATGTATGTATGTATGTATAAATTTTATTTAAAAAGGCCAGGCCAAGAGTACCCGAAACCGACGAGCATGCATGAAGACATTAAGATTGGATGAAGCGAAAAAAGTATGTAAGGATAGTAGCAAGTGGAAAGAAGTGATCTTTGCCTACCCTTGTGGCAGAAAGGATAAGTATAATTTATTGTATGTATGTATTAATTTCCGAATTGTTGTAGTTATAGAATGTCTCTGAGTACGGTGAGGATCTCGGCAGCGCAGTGCTATAGCACGCTCCACCTGCGGTTACGTAACAAGCAATGTTTGCTAAGGCCGGTTATTGGATGGGTGACCAATTTATTTTTTTGGGTGAAAAATTTATTATCTCTAGTTGCTCCGTGCTTCGGAAGGCACCTTAAGCCGTTGGTCCCAGGTGCATCTGCAGTCTTTAATCCACCAACCCCCACTGGGCCAGCTTGGTGGGTTATGGCCCATCCATTGGGAAGACCTGTGCCCCAGCAGTGGGACATTGAAAGGCTGGTGATGATGAGTCCGGTGTGCCTCTGGCGTGGCATTAGGCCTCCTTCAAACGTCTTCAATACACTCTATCCTCTGCAACCCTAGTCCAATAATGCTTCTAGGTTAGACGAATATCACACTTACCCCCGAATACAGAAACGCTACCCAAAGTTTGTGTCCTGACTTAACATTTAGGTATTGTCAAAATTAATGTTCTTCTATACAAATTCTGACAGGTATTGTCCACTCAATTTTATAAGCAGTGCTCAAAATTTGAGTCGCGTTTCTGTATTTGGGGGTCAACTTACTTCACTGAATTCGCCTCGGCCACAGGAGTTGACAGCGGCGATCCGGAACTTGTAGGCCGTGCCGTGTTCGAGGGCCGTCGACGGAAGGCCGGACAAGTCGGGCAAGTTGTCCAACGACAAGTTCGACAGGTCCACATTCGGGTCCGATATATAGTTTTGAACCTGAAAATAGAGTTTTTGTTTTATCTTTATTATTTTTATTCGCTGATGGGATAAATTCGCAGTCTAACAAAGTAATTCAAAATCAAAGTCCAGTGACGCAACACGCTTTTCTTTATTTATCAAATACTAAGGTAAATAACTTACTGTAAATGACGTCCCCTTAACAATTCCGACGGTGTACCACGCATCTTCATCATTCTGTTGTTTTGGCTCTTCGGATTCAGCCTAAAACAATTCAAAGCCAAGGTATAAATACGTCGGGAAAAAGTATATTTACATTGGTTTCATTATAAGGAAAAAACGAGAATTTTATGAATATATCATAATTTTATTACCTAATAAATGTTAGAAAAAATATTACAAAGAAAAAAAAGAGGTCGGTAAAATTTCAAATAATTATTATTGTCTTGTTGCGGCTGCTTGTGCCACTCGGCGAACCAGAAAGCAGAAAGTTCTGGTTCCCGCATCAGGGCAAGAATTAATTAATTCATTCAATATCATTTATAAAAAAATTTAAGGTAAAAATAAAAAGGCCGTGTGTTGACGGCAGAGTAGAATACAATTGTCACCACCCCAAATCTCTCCCGTGGGTGTCGTACAAGGCGACTAAGGATAAATCAGTGATGAGGAATGGGCAGCAGCGTTCCTCTTATACCACCTAGCAATGTACTGCGACTTTTGTGCCCGATAAATCGCAATAGGCTCGCCACCTATTACATGGGACCTAACATAATTGGCGAATCGTGGGTGCTAGTTCACCTCTGCCTACCCCTTCGGGGATATAGGCGTGATTGTATGTATGTATGTAAAAATAAAAAGCGGTATGGACTTCAAAATGGGATGCTCACCCGTCCAATTTATGGTGACTGAAGGCACTCTTATCCGAGACTAACGCGCCAATCGAATCTAAATCGCCAATTGATCCCAACGATTTTAAAGAAATCTTTATATACAGTGTGAAATAGAAATGAATCGACAAATTTTTATGAGGGGTTCTAGTGCTATTAAACATTATATTAGTGAGATTAAGAAACAAATCTAAGTCGACAAAAAAAGTATCAATATTTTCCTATTCTTTTACTCGAAACTCGTAAATATACAGATTAAAAACATAATACAACAAAAAAATTTAATATAAAATTTATTTAAGAAAAATATTAAATTTAATTCCTTATATTAAATTAAATAAAAAAAATCGTTCGTAATTCGCGGGCTGCTAAGCGGACGGGTGCGTGCGGCTAGGTAGTAGAACGCTAAAAGTACAATCACGTGCAAAGTGTCGACTGCAACTAATAAATCTAATAATTGCGTTCTTGTATTTTATTACCTAATTTTTCATTACAATTTTAATTGTTACTATAACGATAAATATAGCGGTTAAAATATCCTGTAAAATTTTGTCGACCGATTTCAAATTCACCCTGTAGAATCATGTGAAACATCACACACTTACATGAGCCTAGAAATCGTCCGAATCTGTCAGAAACTTCAGAATTCCTAGAAGAATTTGGATGACGTCATAGGAATTAATACGCACAATGCGGACGAATCTGTCAGTCAAGTACTATATTAGATTCCTTCGGCGCGGACAGGTGTGCGAGGCCTCGTAACTTCGGCGCGTTCGGCTCGGATAAGTGTGCGTTCACTTTTAGAAGTACATACCGTCATTGTACGGTCAACGGCACTTCAGACTACCCAAAACTGTAAAATTTCTTCAATCGACTGGTATTAATAATAGAGCACAAAATCGATTGAGAAATTTTGCCCTTTTGTCTGACGTGCTGTTGACTGTCATCATCATCATCACCAGACCTTCGATGTCCCCACTGCTGGGGCACGGACCTTCCCTATGGATGGGAGAATACAGGGAGATTGGACCATAACCCACCACGCTGGCCCAGTGCGGGTTGGTGGGTATTAACGACTGCAGAAGCGGCCGGGACCGCCGGCTTAACGTGCCTTCCGAAGCGCGGAGTAACTCGCGATAGTAAATTTTTGGTCACCCATCCTATGACCGGCCTTAGCGAACTTGCTTAGTTTACGCAATCGCAGGCCAAGCGCGCTGTGCCACTGCGCTAGCGAGCTCCTCCTGTTGACTGTACAGCCCCCGTAGCACGGGACGTGGACACACCTCTTTCGGGGGACAGAAAATCTTTTCCTCTCGCTCTAACTCCCACTAAATGCCGAGACAAAACACTGTCAAGTGGTGGAGAGAGACTTGTCCACTTCGCCGTACTAGGCCCGCAGAAACAATATGCGAACCTGCTCGTGGTGATGTAGCGCAGCGCTCGCGAGTGTGGCGAGGGCGTGTGCGGCGTCCGCGGGCGGCAGGGGCGGAGCACCCGAGCTACTGACGGCGCTCTCCGCCTCCGCCGGCGGTTCCACGCCGACTGACGACGACACCGACCCAGCGCCGGCATCCTCCCCTTTTAACAATATCACATACATGCATACATAAATCACGCCTATATCCCCGAAGATAGGCAGAGGTGAAACTAGCACCCACGTTTCGCCAATTACGTTAGGTCCCATGTAATAGGTGGCGAGCCTATTGCCACTTATCGGGCACAAAAGTCGCAGTACACTGCCATTGCTAGGTGGTATAAGAGGAACGCTGCTGCCCGTTCCTCATCATTGATTTATCCTTAGTCGCCTTGTACGACACCCACGGGAGAGATTTGGGGTGGTGACAATTGTATTCTACTCTGCCGTCACCACACGGCACATCAATTTTAACAATATTGATGTTATACATACATACATACATATATATATATATATACGCCTATTTGCCCCCGAAGGGTTCATTCATCACCAGCCTTTTAGGGCTCCCACTGCTGGGACACAGACCTTCCCTATGGACACTGACCTCTATTACCTATACAAGTACGCTAGACTGAAGGTTGTCATCCAAAAAATGATACATACATACATACATAAACAACGCCTATATCCCCGAAGGGATAGTCAGATGTGAATTAGCACCCACATTTCTCCAGTTATGGTAGGTGGTGAGCCTATTGCCATTTAACGGGCACAAAAGTCGCCATATATTGCTAGGTGGTCACCTAGTCATCACTGTTTTATCCTTATTATTGATTTATACATACATAGGTAAATCACGCCAATTTGTTCCAGTCTCATCATCACCAGCCTTTCAATGTTCCCACTGCTGGGGCACATGCCTTCCCTATGGATGTAACAATAAAGGGAAAATAGCCCATAAAGCACCACGCTGGCCCAGTGCAGATTTGTGAGCATTAACGCCTGCCGATGCAGTCGGCGCCAACGGCTTAAAGTGCCTTCCGAAGCAAGGAGGAACATGAGATAATATATTCCTGGTCACCCATCCAAAGACCGGCCTAAGCGAACATTGCTTAGTTTACGCTATCGCAGGCCAATGGCACCTAGCCTAATTGGCGAAATGTGGGTGTTAATTCACCTCAACAACGCTTACCCCTTTAGGAATGTTCACGCCATCTATAGCCCCAAATGCGAAGTTGACGTTAAAGCTGTATGCCGTGTGATTCATTTTCATAACCTGTGGCGCGCGCCGTAAGCGCGCTAAATACGATTGTCAAATAATTTACTTTTACTTTGTCAATTACACTTTTCTCTATACGATTCAACTAAACGAATGTGTTTCATTATATAAGCACTAATTTTAATAATTATAAACGTAATATTTACCTACACCATAAACGAAACCCACAACAAGGAATAAAGGCGTGACTTATGTAGGTATGTAAAATCATCAGTGTATTGTAATTGACAACATTCAATTTTTTCAACATACCTTTATTATGATGTTATTTGAAATTAAACCGAAAATGAAGACACCCATATTTTTTATTTCTTCTGAATTCCGTCGTTTTCATACAAAAAATCATGATTGAAATACCGGTCATTCTAAACAGACGTAAGTGCCAAATGACGTCACTGTCGTAGACGAATGGCGAAATCACTCTTGACTCGAAAAATAAAAATATCACTTGTCAAAATTGACGAACTGGCGTTTCCGGTGTCGAAAATAAAAACATTTTATCTGAAATGTTTGAAATTAATAAGTCAAATACGTTTTAAATTAAAGTTTATAAAGGATTTCATTATATTGCTACTCTAATATTGTTAACTTCGACGATGACAATTAATAACATTGGATTTGATTTATGACTGACGTCTGTCATGATGTCTATGATAACTTTTTTATTCTTCCATCTAGGAAGGCAAACGTTTTAATTCATACATCCCCGACCGTGACGTCATCGCATGATTTTTACAATTTATTTTTCTTCTCTGTAATTAAGTAATAAAAAAATTTATTAAAAATATTTTCTAAGTCAGGATTGGAAAATAAAGAAACGGTATTTTTATTTTGGGAGGTTGTCATTTTTGAAATTTTGTCAATTATAACAGATATGAATAAATTTGCTTTTAGGTCACCTCATTAGACACATAAGCCGTGCGAAATGTTTACTTATTTAACACACACAATCATTACAGTTAAATTCCTAAAGCGTTGATGTGGCTAAAATTTCAACTAATATTTTACAACAAAAAAATATTATTAATTATTATTATCATTTTTTACCTGTCATTAGCGTGGGCGACAACAACGCCGACCCGTTAGCCGTCATGGTGAGCAGAGGCATTGACTCGCTCACTGTGGGTATCGCATCAGCGCCTTCCATTTCCGAAGTGTCTGCGTCTTCGAAACTGGACAGAAGAAAATTGAGAGATCTATGCAAAATAAATACTCAATAGAACTGTCACATTTGGTATAATAATACTAACTCATTGGGCTGTTGCTGCTGAGGCTCTAAGGAAAACGAATGCAACACTGCTGGCCCATTGGCAGTGGACGAAATCAACGTTGGCTCCGTCTGGCCACTGCTAGAGATGTCAGCACCACCTTCTGCAGTGCTGGAACTTTAATAATTTATTTTTATTAATACTTCTTTTTTACATCTGTAGATACAATACCAAACTTTAGATACACACATAGCACACTAAAATATTTAGATATACATCTGTAGATACAATAACAAACGATATACACATAGCACACCAAACCATTTAGATTACACCTTTATAGGAGCAGTGGTAAAATAGGGGCCACCATAATTAGAACCTTAGTGATGCGCAATAAGGTTAAAAACCAATAAAAAAAAATATGTCAAGTTGGAAAAAATATTAAAATAAATTTAAAATGCATACATAAATCACGCCTATATCCGCCTATATATCGAAGGGGACAGGCAGAGGTGAATGAAACACCCACTTTTCGCCAATTAAGTTAGGTAATAGGTGGCGAGCCTATTGGCATTTATCGGGAAATTTAAAATACAGGTAACTTTATATAAAATTAAAAATAAACTTTATATAACAATATCCAATTACATTAACTAATAATATTCTGTGAAAGTTAACAATATTGTTTGAAAGAGTAAAGATTGCTTTTAATTGGTGTTACAATTTGATTTAAAATATTGGCCTGACATGTATCAAATGGAGTATGACTAGAGCTAACAAGAGTGAATTGAATGGAAAAACATACTGCGCCCCCAAATGAAATGGGCTAAGGGCTAGAGGATGATGGTGAATTAAAATTATTATTTACAACAAAAAAAATATGCAATACCTTATTCCTGTGCTGAGACTTTCTTGTGCAGCACTGCTGATATCATTAACATCATCGCTGCTTGCCACTCCTTCCCCACCACCCATATCTTCATCCATTGTGCTTGACTCATCTACAATAAAATGAAAAAAATCTAAAACTGTAGCACAATGACCATGTTCCTTAAACATCGTTCAGACATCATCACTCAGTATTAATTCACATATACCATCTTACAGGAAAGGTGCTGGTAAATGGCGATAGTGATTGGAATGACAATATTTCGACCCACACTACCCAAGGTTTTAGTACAGAACTGGTATAATCTATTTTGTATTTTTTTGTTCCCAGGCCAGTATGGAAGACTAAAGCCTCACTCAAACTGCAGCGGTGTGCAGTGGCGAACAGTTGTAATGTAGATAACATAAGGACATGATTCAAACCAGTGCGGTCAACGTTTGTTCGGGTTCGCCACCGCCACCATCTTGCAACCGCTGCTGTTTGAGTGAGGCATAATTATTGCTAGACTAATGACAAATTAATAAGTGCGGTCAACGTTTGTTCGGGTTCTCCACCGCCACCATCTTGCAACCGCTGCTGTTTGAGTGAGGCATAATTATTGCTAGACTAATGACAAATTAATAACAAAAGTATGTCTTTCTTAAATTTCAGCATACCATCTTGAACAATAGGTGCACCCTCATCTCCTTCACCAACTGCACTATCAATGGGCATGGCAGAACTTATTGACTGGTCTGGAGATTCTTCAGCCGCCGCATCCAAACCTTCAACATCTTCTGTGCCATGCTCCTTCATGATAGGTTCTAGTTGACTTTCATTTTCCTGAGAACACAATTAATTTTATTTTTTATATATTTATTTTACTTATTACTATCATTACAGGTACAGCACCAACTTAGTTATTTGATATTAACCCCCGAATACAGAAACGCTAATCAAAGTTTGAGTCTTGCTTAACATTTAAATGTTGTCAAAATTGACGTTTTTCCATACAAATTCTGACAGGTAATGTCCACTTAACTTTTTAAGCAGTCCCCCAAATTTGATTAGCGTTTCTGTATTCGGGGGTTAGTATACTTATTTAATAAAAATTGTAATTATGAACTATTAAGGAATACTTGAACACTTAAGGAATTGTTACCTATTCATTCTTGATGCCATTCCTACCTTTTTTTTTACCATTTCATCTAATTTCCTCTTAGAAAAATGATAGATTAAAAAGAGAACACAAATCTGATATGAATTAACTACTTACTATTACTTTCTAGTTCAGAAAAATATACAGAGAAAAATGGGTTATTACAATCAATTACGAAAGAAGAGGAGTTTTAGTTTTTGGAGAGCAATGTAAAAGTATATCACTTGCTGATAGTGTAAGTAGGTGTTAACTTACTGGTGTTGATAAACAATTATCTCCAATGTATGCTGACTCATCAGCAACTGCTCCAACTGCTGTATCGTCTATATCCATTTCTTCTTCAGCATTAGCTAAAATTTGTAAAAGTATAATAATTTAAGTATTTTTTCCTAACGTTTATCAGACTATATAATAATATATTAACTATTGTGCACTTTCTTAGATTTTAATTTAAATAAGTAAGCAGTTGAAATTTACATAAATGTTCTAGTTCCTAGTAATTTTTTATCACATTTTTTGGGCAATCCAGTTGGCAACAGTGAGGTCTTTTTTTACAGGCTTTTATGTAACTACTAAATGTGACTAATTACATTAGTATTAGGAAACAATCCTAGGTGGCAAAGGTGAGTGTGGACATGTTGTTTTAGTATCCTTGTGACACTGATTCAAACATTTTCTTGCGAAAATAATAAAGGCATAAAAATAAAATAATGTTGTAACAATTCATTTAAATCTAGCCCAAAGACACTGCAAGAAGAGCAACTAGTTTTTAATTACATTTTTTGACATTAAGTACTCATTATCAATAATTGACATCCCTGAGTGTGGCAGGAAGTGTAGCGAGTATTTTTTAAATTATGGCAAAATTATCTTTATAAAATGAACAATATGCAATTTGAAATAATGGACCACCTTCGTCAGCTGCAGACTGTTCTTCACTGTCAGGAAGTTGCTCCCTTTCTTCACCATCCAAAGCATCACTACTGCTAGTTGGGGCTCCACCATTAGAAACTTTAACAACAAATTCATACAACATTTAATAAAACATTTCTTTTTTCATTAGTCTATTTAAAAAAGTAAAAATCACTAAAAATTTATGTACAATAAAAAATACACTAATTAGAATCTATTGAAGAAATATTAATTATATTATTTATTCTATTAGAAAAAGTTATACATATATCATGCCAATTAATTCCTTGAGGAGTAGACAGAAGTGTTATAACAAAAGTATTTAAGTAATTATGTTAGGTATATGTGGTGAGCCTATTGCCATATTATTAAATACACGTAAAAAAAACAATAAGTACATGGCAAGATGGTTCAAAAGTAAAAATAAATTATGGTCCATAATAGTATGAAACTATAGTATACTACAACAAATAAGACCGTTTCTGGATTAACACCTTTATTTCCTTCATTCAGCATAAGGATAATAAAACCGGTTTTAAGAAGAATGTTTATAATTTACAGTTTCATAATATATTCTAGACATTCACAGGAATCATACCAATGAACTAAATAGGTTTCAAAACATAGCGTGTGTTTTAAACCAGATTATGTAAACTTTTTCTTAATTTGTACCTGCTTCATCACCTGCAATTGCTTCAGATTCTTGACTTGATACGTTATTTTCAGAAATATCAGCTATTGCATCTATTGGTTGGGTTTCGGTTTCGGCTAAAGGCGACACTTCCGCGCCATCAGGAATATCACCGTGAAGTGCTGAGTCCGACTCCATTTCACAATAAACAATATTAAGAGATTACAGAATACGAACAAACATTGAAATTTATCAGACAATTAGGCTGAAACAACGAGCATTTTGTTTAATAATGCAAAAATTACAATATTTTTGACAAATGCAGAATACCATAGTACCAGTTGGCGTTTGGCTTCATTAGAGCGATACAGATTAAATATGCGATGCTTTTCCATTTATCTGTAAAAGCCTCGTACTCTGAGTAAAAGCTGGTTTTCGGTCCGAATTATGCATTAGTGTAATGAAAAATAGAATAAAAATCTTTTTCATCCCACCATCTCGGAAAAAGCGTTTTTGCTCTTCGATATCTGAGTGCAAAAGCCGTTTTTATCCTCTAGAGGTTAAAGTAAATTTGAATTTAGAACATCGTGTGCAATAAGTTTGTGAATTCAAAACATCATTATACCTATTTATTTCTACCTCCATGGTGCCGAAATTTTCATGCAACCTATTTTAATTTGTTAAAAACTCAGATTCGGAACCTTCTTGGTGTACTTTTTTTGTAATTTGCTTTGCGCGCGCCATTTTCTTTTCACGACATAAATTTGTTAAAACCTAGGAGTTCCGTGACGGTCAATCAGCTTGGCGTCAATCTTGCTTTAAAAATTTTGATCGCCTACAATGCTTGCTTGAGGCTTGAGTCAAGCATTTAAAAGCTTTTTAGGTTTGTTTGATTTGTTTACGCTAGCAACGGAACCAAAACATACAGAAAATCAACGTGCTTGACTAAAGCTTATTGACCGTCTCGGAACTCCATTAGGGACGGTAATTTTTTTTAGGTACTTACAGGTGTGTCTGGATGAATTTTGCGAGTGTGGCTGGGTGGATGGGTGGGTGTTGGTGTGTCTGGGTGAATGGGTGTCTTGTGGGTGTGTCTGGGTGATAAGATATTTTGTGGGTCTTTCTGGATGAATGGGTGTTTTGTGGGTGTTTCTGGGTGAATGGGTGTTTTGTGGGTGTTTCTGGGTGAATGGGTGATTTTATAGAATACAAGTTTGTTTTTCCTCGCAATTGTGTTGAAAAACGTCGTATGCAACTCGTATGCATTGGACACGCTCAGCTTCCTTACCGCACTATTACTATTACCTTTTAAGTTCCACATATTTGATTTTTGATTCCCCTTAAAATTTACCAATTCCCAGTATTTAACAATTCCCAGACTTTAAGAATACTAACGCAAAATTAATGCATTCATTCATTGAACGAAACTGTTTTATCGATATTGATATTCTCGTGCTATGTCATGCCACTACTCACACAATGACATTCGTGTTTTGAATAGAACGTTAACACACTATTTCAAGTATGTGTGCGTGAATTTTAAAAATGTGTGTCGTATTAAGCATGTGTGCGTTTGTAAATACGCAAAAAGTTTTTGTTTCTGTCTGCTGGCATTCAGTGTAGTATAGTAACCCCACCCCCCGCATAAAATGGCAGAAAAATATGTACGAGAAATTGACTAATGGCTACTCCAGTCCTATAGGATTGCTGATTACAAAATAAAAACAATTTGTAATGTAGCTCGAAAAAAAATTTAGGTTTCTCAGAAATAAACGGATGTGCTGGTACCTTTTTACCCATGCTTATTTTATAAAGTCAGGGACGCTGTAAGCATATACAGCATAGGTACTCTTAATGTTTATGAGCGCCGCCCAGCATGAATAAAGGGCAAAATAGTCTAATTATTGTTTTATTTTATTAATTCACTTATTATTTTATATTTCCATGTAGTGTGGCAAAAAATAGGCTTCAACCAGCCGCAAAATTGTAGGTAGGTATGTACTTAATACAAAACTAAATATAAACACGCAACGTATATTGTTAAAACGAAATTAATTGGTAATTAATTAATACAAAATGACAAAATTACACTTATTTATTAACAACAAACTTTTTTTAATTATTGTCTAATTAATTGAAATGCGATAATGTTCAACCCTAGGTAGTCTCGTGGGGAGTGCGCTGGACGTTCGTTTGATGACGTCACGGCCGCACTCCCCCACGAGACTATAGCGCGAAATTTGAAATTGTAATATGCTAAAACATGAAATTATGAAGTAAATAAATATCAAATCTTAAAAATAATACTTAAAAATGAAATGTGACGCCATCTTTTTGAATACTAGATGTTTTCGGCTTTTTTTTACGGTAAAAAACAGCACAGGCAGGTATTTTAGTGGGAGCTCTGCACGGTAAGACGTTCTGATTATTGTGTATCCGTAGTATTATTGTCCTCTATGTTATTGTGGTTTAAAATTGGCGGCTTAACTAGTTTTATAAAACGAATAGGCCAAAGAGTATATAATACACGCACAGGCATCTGATGCTTGTGCGTTTGGCAGAGGGGAATGTTAGGCAAAGGCTACTCCAGTCCTATTTACTCCGAGGCCGGGAGCCGCTATTTTGTTTCACCATACCGTGGACGCGGAACGCATATAGTGCATTTTTTGTTAATGAAACCATCAAACAACAGTTTGCCTATTAAAGGGTTAGGTAGTAGGAATATTCGCTTTGATCTCGGAGTAAATAGGACCTACTTACTCTGAGGCTTTGACACTTTGACTTTTGACACGTGAGAGTGATAATAACTGTACTATTTACTGTTCCATTACTACTTTACTATATCTCTATCGTGACACTTATCCTGTGAAAACAGTAATGGATAAGTAAATAATTCGGTGATCATCACTTACAACTGTCAAAAAAAGTTAGCGAATAGGCCTACAGAGTTGTACAGTTCTAAATTGTATACCATTTTAATTGAGATTTTACAAGTATATTTTAGTATAAACAATATAGTCGGAAACAGTGGGAAACATTTTTTAAAACCATTTATGGTTTATGTGAAACGAAACTCTTAGTGTACGTTACGTAAAACGAAACATTTAATTATTTTTACAAAACCCGCGCTTAAAACCAATAAAATAAAAAAACTGACAACTCTATCGTTTCTAAGCCTACATTAGGTCCTAAAAATATTCTAAGCCCTATTAAAAAGCATAAAATACAATTTTTAATTTATCAATGAATGGCTGTTTGTACTATATATATTCCTTTGCTATTTCATTCTATAGTGATTTAAAAAATGGTACGAGGAGTGTTTTAAACGTAGTGTATTATACTCTTTGGAGTGTTTGGCGCGTTTCATGGTGTCAGTCCTCGGCGTAAATAGAATAGTCCTATTTACTCTGAGTGTCAGTCGGATTTTTTTTCGAAAATTCTAAAATTGGTTCATAGTGGATTTCGTGCAGTGAAAGTAGTGTTATTTTGATACACAAACATCCGTGTTGATGTGCAATAATGCAGAATCATTGAAAATAAGTCTTGTGACGTGTTTGATGTTGTGGTGAAAACCACAAATTTCACACTTTTTATACTTCATGCTGAAGATGATTTACCAATATTTATGTTTATGTAACACGCTTTCAGAAGCCGCTTAAGAATTTGCAACTACATATAACTGCCGATCGACACAAACTTTATTATAATATTATGAACTCTGTTACCATTTAATTCGCTCCAAGCACTCCCTAGGTGCTTTAAAATGTGTGACACCCATATTTTAACGTAAAATTCATTTCATTCATACATTTCATCCACTCATTATTTCATATGACTACAGATAAAATATACACTTTAGACATGGCTGTATGGGCTGGACCCTTTGCTTTCCCTAAAATAAAGGGAGGATAAAAAAATAATAAAAAACAAAAAAATTAAAGAAGGAGAGTGTTTGGCGCGTTTCGTGGTGTCAGTCAGATTTATTTTCGCTTATTCAAAAATTGTTACAGAGTGGATTTTGTGCAGTGAAAGTGGTGTTATTTTTATGCACAAGCATCCGTGTTGATGTGCAATTATGTAGAATCATTGAAAATAAGTCTTGTGACGTGTTTGGTGTTGTGGTGAAGACCACTTTTAAAAGTGGTTTTGTCCACCTCATCAGCTTTGCTTTCTTTTTTTATTTCCCGTAAAATATTTAATAAAATGGCTAAACAATAAGATTTCATGCAATATCCACACCACAATAAATATAGTCCAAAGTTGCTGTTCTCCTTTATTTCTTTCATTTTAATGTGAAACAAATATTAAAGATATGAGTAATACGGGTTAGATCCTTTTGCCTACCCAAAATAAAAACGGTGAATTAAAAACAAACAACAACACAAAAATATTGCAAATAAATGTCAATGTCATCAATGTCAATGTCAATTTCTCTTTCTGGAAGCTAACCTTTCGAAAAATTTTATTTTGTTGATTTTGTTTAGTAATAACTATATTAATCATTATTTATTAGTAATTAACGGTATGATCATTATTAAAACCCGCTTAGCAAATTCAACTTTATAAAAGTTACACCCATATATCCCCGAAGGGGTAGGGGCTTAAAATTATTTCATTTTTGTTTTGCAATTTATTTATTGGTACAAAATACTAAATTGTTTTACAACTATGTCTAGTAATCAGGAAAAACCTGGCGAAGGGCTTCGTTCTTTACGGTCAAGTACGGCTTTTAGAGTTATCAATTTCGAGTTATATGCAAAACCAGTAAGTAATTGACATTGAAAATATTTTTTGTTGATACCTACAAAAATTAGACATCAAAAAAGACGGCTGGGTTATTCGAATGGTTAGAAACCTGAAAAGGCCAAATGTTTATGACGAACACAGGCATTTGTTTGTAGTTACGGTTGTTGCTTAAATAATATATTACAAATATATAAATAGTACTTATTAAATAATACACCTAGACAGCACCTGAAAAAGTCATACTGTCAAAAAAATTTGTATTTATATTCAGTACCTTTACACATTGAATCATTTACGTTGTATTCTGTGATATTTAATAAGTGTTATATTAGTTATTATAAATCATTTTTATATCGTATTTGGTTTAATTCTTTATTTTGACATGTATTATAACTTCATTGAGCGTGCCCATTAATCATTTAATCAATATTGCTGCTAACCACCAATGTTTTGTTGTTTCAGAATATAGTTATAATGAGTATTGGACTCACATGTTTTGGTCTTACTTTAGGTTACCTTGCTTATATGAGAAACAAATATGAATCAATGGGATATTATGCAGCTGTTGACAAAGATGGCAAAGAAATATTTGAAAAGAAAAAATCTAAATGGGATTGAGTATTTAAGGTTTTGTATACTATGTATATTTATTGTATTGTTATCTAATTTAGTAGGTACTAGTATGTTTAGTAAATATTTGATAATAAATTAATTTTTAAATTATTAATACTTAGTTTAATTTTACTGCTTAAACTCTGTGTATTTCTGGCTGACTGAGTTAAATATTTTTTCCTATATTCTAGTTATTAAGAAATTCTGTGTGTTGATGTATAGTTAAAGATATACTAAGGATTCTAAATTCTTGTGCTGAAATAATGTAGAATCTTTGATTATGTTGGATTATTGTTGTAATTGTAATTGTAAAAATTTGTCCAACTGATTACCAAAAGTACCAGTAATCACGTTAATGTAATGACTGCTATTTAGCTGCAGGGCTTTTTTGGCAGTTTCATTGCAGTTGTGTTGCATCAAACAGAAAGTCGACAGTGCTAATAAATATGCAGTGTCTGTCAAGAGCTAAAAAATTGCATTCTAACAATCTTTGTGATATAGTTGGTATCTTGTAGTTAACTCATCAACTGTTTCTGCACTAGACTTAAGTCACAATAAAAATCCATAGCACCACTACAAACATATTGTTGTTGTTGTTGTGTTATTAGTGACTATGTTGACAAAGAGATGAATACTCTTAACATTCAATGGATTCACCATGGGGGTTCCGGGTCCATAGTGTGGCAAAGAGGGGAGTCAGTGGCAGCGCCTGGGACTTGAGACCCAAGTGTAGGAAAGAAGAGTATATAAACACTACGGCTTAGAGGTCTCTTGACAACTAGTCAAAACTCACCTTCGCCACCCCGACTTCTCTCTCTGCCCAGCCATATTTGGTAAGATTTTGTTTGTTTTACGATTTCTGTCGCAGTGCTGTGAATTTCGTCGAGACATTTGAAAATTTCGTCGAGACATTAATATATAGGTGGGTACTTAGCAAACTCAACTAACATTGTTAAATGCCATAAAGAACTCCACGAAGACATTGAAATGTTAAGCATCAAAACAATGTCATAACTAAATGGTGAAGGGTATGGCTGTACTGGCTAGTTTCTATTGCCTTTTTAAACAAGAGCATTGGAGATGAAAATTTAAAGAGTGTTTGGCGCGTTTCGTCGTGTCAGTCAGATTTATTTTCACTAATTCAAAAATTGTTACAGAGTGGATTTTGTGCAGTGAAAATGGTGTTATTTTGATGCACAAGCATCCGTGTTGATGTGCAATTATGCAGAATCATCGAAAATAAGTCTCATGATGTGTTTGATGTTGTGGTGAAGATCACTATAAAAAGTGGTTTTATCCATTTCATCATGCACCATCATGAACTCTGTTACCATTCAATTCGTGCCAAGCACTCCCTAGATGCGTTAAAATATGTGGCACCCTTATTTTAACGTAAAATTCATTTCATTCATACATTTCACCTACTCATTATTTCATGTGACTACAGATAAAATATACACTAAAGACTTGGCTGTATGGGCTAGACCCTTTGCTTTCCCTAATATTACAGGGAGAATTAAAAAAAAAAGGAGTGTTTGGCGCGTTTCGTGGTGTCAGTCAGATTTATTTTCACTAATTCAAAAATTGTTACAGAGTGGATTTTGTGCAGTGAAAGTGGTGTTATTTTGATGCACAAGCATCCGTGTTGATGTGCAATTATGCAGAATCATCGAAAATAAGTCTCATGATGTGTTTGATGTTGTGGTGAAGATCACTGTAAAAAGTGGTTTTATCCATTTCATCAAGCACCATCATTAACTCTGTTACCATTCAATTCGCGCCAAGCACTCCCTAGATGCGTTAAAATGTGTGACACCCATATTTTAACGTAAAATTCATTTCATTCATACTTTTCACCCACTCATTATTTCATAAGACTACAGATAAAATATACACTAAAGACCTGGCTGTATGGGCTAGACCCTTTGTCTTCCCTAAAATATAGGGAGAATTTAAAACTAAAAAAAAAAAAAAATTAAAATAAGTAATTGTCAATGTCAATGTCAAAATCAAAAATTGTAAACAAAAACAAACAGTTCCTGACTATTAAATTTACTTAAAAATATTAATAATAGCATTAATTTTTTTGTATTATTTAATTGAACTCTCGTGGACCTGGAAATCCTTAAACTGAAATTTCGATGCAGAGTAGTCGTTACATTTTAGGTTTGTATTTACCACGTATTTACCTTACTACGTAATAACATAATAAATGTTGTATTAGGGTAACCTTGAAATTGTATAGTACCGCAGAATTAGACATTAGAACCTGTAGTCATTGTGTACTCCTAAATTATAATCTATGATTAACGTAACGTGGTCACGCTTAATACAAAAAAGAATTACTTGCCTGGTCGAATTGAATGGCAACATAAGCTTGCACGCCGCCCGGCGCGCAGCGTTGCGGGAATGATGTCATCGGTATAATATCTATGAATCAAATCAGTGGTATTTTGTGTTTCACCGTAGACGCCCGCGTCATAGTGCTTTGACTATCAGTTGATCTGTTCTGATTCCAATTATAATTGTTTCAGCCCTTTTGATCTTGGCCCTTCAGATTGTTAAGCACTCAGCAGATATGGATGCTAAAGCTTTATCTTCAGCTGTGACAAAATTCTCTGCTAAGTTTGTCAATGTGAGTACTAGCCCAAATAATAATAATAATATAAAAGTTTGTATATTATGTGATGCTATAGTGTTTCTTATTTAAAATATTGCAATAGGTAGCCAAATTGTTCTCATTAAAATTTAGAAGAGATTTATGAAATTACTTTTTAACATAAATGCACTTGCATGCATAAGGGTTTAAACTTATTGTTTTCCAGAATTACCTGCTTTTAATACTGGTTCAGTTTCTATGTAATGGTTTTTAATTTACTATTTTATAGTAGGTATATTATAAAAAAGTATAAATTAGGTTGTAGTTTTGTTATACATTATTATAAGTATGATTCAATTTTAAAAACATCTTATGATTTAAAAATAATTAACTTTTTAGTATCAAAGTATACAATTATTTAAATACAATTCATAATTGTTATGACTTCTTAGCTCTATCATACTCCATAGCAGGATAAATAATTAAGTTTAATCTTGTTTTGTACAGTTGAAGTTGACATTTTGTTTTAATAAGAATCATTTTACTATGCTGATCAATACAATTTAAAGTTCAAAGAATTATTGATCTTGGTTTGTAATAGTAGGGTAATTCATTTTATTCTTGTAGTGTGAACATTTAGCTACCACAATGAATAATGGGCAGCAGCATTCCTTTTATTCTCCATTTACATTCTCCATATAATATGGCAATAGGCTCACCACCATTACATTACATTGAACCTAACTCAATTAGTGAAATCTGGGTGTTAATTCACCTCTGCCTGCACCTTTTGGGATAAATAAATAAGCTAATTTACGTCTGTATTTATATATAAAAACATACTTCGTCATGGGCGGGGTCATGAATATTTTTTGTAATATTTCGTAATTTGATTGTTTTAGCAACTTGACAAATCAAAAAGTACAGTGTCGTCACCGCTATCAGCAAAATTTGTCTTGGCCTTGCTGACTTTAGGCGCAGATGACCCTTCGCATGCAGAGTTACTGACTGCTCTGGGTATCCCCGACGATGATTCTGTAAGTATTTTGTTTCAAGTATTTCCGAAATAATTAAATTTAGAATAAGGCACTAAAGCACCGGTATTATATAAAAGCTTTTTACAGTTATGCAAAGTTGAGTAAATGATAAATGTAAATAAATGTCTTTAATGTAAATGTTTGCCTCCTCATAATTTTAGAACGACTTTCTAATCTAGGACTTTGCATATTTGATTCACCTTTTTTTTAAGTTTGCAAATAACATTCTAACGAAAAAAAAATTGAGAAAATAGCGCAGATAATTTTATTCACTCGCAATACAATTCAAAAAAAGCCACATCTTTCATGTTCCCGTATCGGAAACCACAGAACAGCCCCCGTAGCTCGGGACGTGGACACATCTCTTTCGGGGGACAGAAAACCTTTTCCTCTCGCTCTAACTCCCACTAAATCCTGAGACGAAACACTGTCAGGTGGTGCAGAGATACTTGTCCACATCCCCGTGCTAGGCCCGCTGAAAAAATGTTCTGTCTCGGAAACCATCAACATTATATGTTTACGCGCGAGAATAGAAAACTAGCAATAACAATGGTGTTGTGTAGGTAGGTTTCAAAAAGCATTACCTACAAATTGTTGGATGGTTGTAGGCTACAATATACAGTACTCATAATTTCGATTTAATTCTATTATTTTATTTATTCTAGTTCTAATTGAATGTTCTTCATAGCTAAGACAGGACGTCTGTTGGGGACAGCTAGTTATAAATAAAAATGCGTCTTCCAGTCTGTATCTTGTTCGTATTCCAAATATGCTCGGGCATTGCTTAATGCGGATGTCGGCTGACGCTCTATTGCAAAAAACACCAAGACGATGAACACAAGCTCTCAATTTGGAACCCACTGTGACATCATTGTACTTATGTTCGATTTTATCTACTCACTTTAAGTATTTCCTAGATCTTTGGGAAACTATTTAAATACGTACCTACCTATTATTAAAATAATATATTTGATATGGGAAAAAACAGTAAGTGTTTTGTGGTATTTAAAGTTAAAAAACAGTAAAAAAAAATTAGGCAACCTTGACAGTTTTTCTGTCAGCCAGTTCTAACCAATTATTTAACAAGAGATCCGCCGAAACTCATAAAATACTCGGAAACATTGTGTGTTCTAAATTTATGACAATAAGGGCCTGTTTCACAATCGACAAATAAGTTCGAAGTCGTTTACTTGGCAGAACATTTGACAGTTGTAATATGAAATATATGTTAATTGAACTACCAAGTAAGCTACTCAGAACTTACTTGTCGATTGTGAAACAGGCCCTTAATGTTGCAGGAATGCAATTTTGAGTTGGGTCTCTTTTGTATTTAAGAAGCGATATGTAGGTGAACTAGATATCAGCGGCACCAGTAAAAAGTCACTAATAGCCTTTCTTTTTCCAATAATTTTGCCTACTAAGTATTTCTGTTAGTTGATGTTTTTCTATCACATACAAAGTCTTGCATTCAAGACTAATCGAAAAGTGGTCTTAACGTGCTTTCCATAAAGGTCAAAATTTGAAATTACTTAGTCATCGAGCAATACTAACTCTGTAATTTTCAACAGATCCGGTCCTCTTTCACTTCGGTATCAGAAAAACTGAAGTCAATTAAAGGTGTGACACTAAATGTAGCCAACAAGGTGTACCTGATGAAGGGCGACTATAAGCTGTACCCACAAATGCAGGAGGACGCAGTCAAAGTCTTCGACGCTGGTATTGAGCCAGTAGATTTCAATGACTCAGAGGCAGCTGTCAATCTCATCAACAGTTGGGTAAGGTTTTTAAAATGTTAAATTTGAGCTTGAAACTCTTAATACCTGGCTTAGTCCGTAATGTCACAGATTGAAAACATCAAAATCTAAACATTTGTAGGGTGTTTTTCGAGAACAATTTTGACCAATATTTTTTGTATACAAAATAAAAATAGGTCGGATTTTTTTTGAAAAATAGATATCCTGATGTGGGACTGGAACTGGCATCTTCGGTCGGTCGGTCACATAAATTAGGTACAAACAAAATAATATTATTAACCCTTAAAATAGCGAAAAATATATAGTATAGGGGCTAAGATTCAAGTTGCATCAAACTATGGATGTAAATTTTATTGTTTCGTAAGATCAAAGTTTTATACATCCAAGTTCCAATAAATCTACCGATATCTTATAGTTTCAGAATCAGAATAATCATACAACTCCATAGTCATATATTTAATGACTTATAACATTCAATTCTTTGTATGTATTCTAGGTTTGTCATAATAGTGTTTGTATAAATCATCAATGGAAATTTGTCTCTCGATAAAATATATAATAATTTGAAAAATTCTTTTTTCACAAAATTGAAAAAGTCAATTAAATAGTCCCTTGTGTAGACAATTGTTTCAATAAATCCTAGATGTGCCACAAAGCCACTTTAAAAACTGTATCCTTTCTTGCCCCTTACAGGTATTGCACTAATTCTATTTAAAATACGAATACCTACCTAATTCATATCAAAATACACGTCAAAATCTTACTGCCACAAAATATGAGAAAGCTAACTACATACATTCAACCACTTTACAAATGCGTCAAGGCTATCGAAAGTAACGAAAAAATAGTTCCAACGCCGATTGTGTAAATTCATGGTTTATAATGGGAGTGAGGAGGAAATCAGACCAACAGAACTCACCAAATTATATAACATTAGGCAATCAATTTGAACATATGACCTTAACATTGACCTTGTGTGGCCGCTTCACTACGGCCGTTTTTTCTCATATAGGCAGGCGCTACGATTATTTTTGTAATAAGGAAAATCTTTGAGAAAATTTGTTTCGGAGCACGAGCGGTTTATAATTATGCTATTTATCTGCATTCTTACGAAAAGCATGCGCTAGATACTTTTGCTGTAGTGTGTGATAGTATTGAGTGAAACGGTTTTGCCATGGATATAATGGGTACGACCTTGAGTGTCTTATCTTTAAAGTGATATATGTAAACCTGAGCACTTTGAGATATTGGGCCACTCGACCATTGGTCTGAATTCTTATGGACCTCTTAAAGGATTAATTATTAGCGTCCAAGTTGTGTTAAATATTACGGAAAACTGTGTATTTATTGTAGAATTATGTAGATACCAAAAGTATTTCGTAGAAGCTGTAATATCAGTAATATCTGGAGCTTATAACGTTTATTATGTCTCATATTCGAATGAACTAGTCGCCACCCAAAATGTTATCTTTACTTAGTAATTGATTTCACTAACGCCACGTAGGTATAGATTGCCTCAATCTCGTCTGATAAGTATATCGATTTCTTGATATAAATGCAATCTACATGAATTAGATACATAAAACATCTTGAAGGAATCATTCAAATCGTATTTCTAAGATAGGATTAACGGGCTTTTACATATAGGTGTTTATAATTAATTCCAATTATTCGGTGTATGTATTTTTATGACCTATAGGTAAGTTATTCCCCGAGATTGAGTGGGAGTCATCATAGACGGAAACCGTAGCGATAAAACCTTTAATAAATGTAAATACAGAAAAAATAAATGAACCAGTAACAAAGGACAGACACATATAATTATATTTGGTTCTTTGTCAGTTTAAAATGAAAGTTTTTTTATGAGTCCATTTAAACAAATACATATAAGGCATCTAGTTAAGTCATTATTCATTTCTAGGTGGAAGACAGAACCAACAAGAGGATTAAAGATTTACTCAAGTCAGGTGATTTGGGTGCTGAAACTCGTCTCGTTCTCGTAAATGCTATATATTTTAAGGTAACTAACTATTAAAAGTTACAACCGTATTAAGTATTGTTATTTAACCATAAACGCACATGTTCCAAAACCAAAGGGTATAAAAGGACACTTTAAGCAATTCCTATCCTGAAACTTTTGGGTAACCTTAGGTTACTTTACTTTTATCCAATTAGTCTAGAACCGAATATGAAACATTTTACAAATTATTGCATAAAAAATCTCATAGGTACTGGTAAATTCCTACAGTAGTAACAAATTGACCTAAAATAGATGATAGACGTCAGTTGACTGTTAATAATTAATAATTCATTTGCTGGTGATGCTACCTTTTTTGACCCCTGTATTTGAAAAGTGTCATTTGACGGATTTTGGAATATTTGAGTTAGTTTCATCATAATACAGAAGTTAAAAAAAATAAAACAAACGGCGACTTCGTTGTCAGTAAAAACAGTTAAATGAGCTAGCTATTCACGTTATAGGGAACATGGAAAAAGACGTTCGACAAGGATATGACGAGAGACCAACCGTTCCACGTCACTGCCTCAAAGTCCATGTTTATACCTATGATGTATATGGAGGACCATTTCAGATATGGGCACAGCGAGGGACTACAAGCGCAGGTAGGTACCAAGACGTGTGTTGCATAGACAATGCATGCAATTTTTTTATTGCTTATTGTTCAATACAGAACGGCAGGGTTTAGCCGGATTTGCTGGCAACACTTTTGTTTTGGATAAAAGTGGCAACTTTTCTCTTAAAAAAGGCTTTTGTATGAGCTGTTTGGCAAACCTTATAATTTAATTTAAATAGTAATTAATAACTATTTCACAATTCTACTTCTTCAATTTTATCTCAAACAAGTAAGTGGTCCTTCGAGCCGGATATGAACCAGCAATCTATGGATCTACAGTCCACCAAATCAGTCCTCATTGCAAAGCTCTAAGATTTTAATTATGATGGCAACTATTTTACTTCTGCTCTAATAAAGAGTTTATCTTGATTAATTTAATACGATAGTTGTAACACTCATACAATTTTTGTCTACCGTTCTGAAACAAGTTTTATATTTGTTGCCTGCCTTCATTAGGAATCATTCTATATTCCACATACATACTATAATCTCTTAAGAAAATGGATTACCGATGTTGAAAGCTTTAAGTTATTATTATTTTATTGATACGATAGCACAATTACTCAATTACATTTAGTGTAGGTGCCGTAATAATAAGTGTAATTTCAACACTTTCTCCTTTAATATACTTATTGGATTTAGTGTGTGTAAACCTTATCAAAATTGGCTTCAGAATTCCTTAATAAAAAGCTGTCATTTACAACGCGAGGCTATAAGTTTTCCAAAATATTCACGTTAGGTTTTTTAATATTATAAATCTTCATCTTCATAGATCTTCAATGTTGTTGATATATAAAAGAACAGTGTGTATTCTCGAAAATCCTGATTTGATAAAAGTTTGGATAAAAATATGGCATTTTTATACTACAACTGTCATATAACCCATTTCAGCTATTAGAAATGGCGTATGTGGGAGAAGAAGCAAGCATGTTGATCGTGCTACCCAATGAAATAGAGGGTCTCAACGGGGTTCTGGATAAACTGGCAGCGGGCCATGATTTGATGGGGGACGTGGCGAAAATGCATTCAACAAAAGTACAAGTCACAATTCCTAAGTTCAAAATCGAAACAGAAATCAACTTGAACGAACTACTGCCTAAGGTAAGTGGAGCACCAATTCCGTATTAAAAATTCTAGTTGGTTCTGTAGATTTCGCTAAATCAAACACAACCCTAATACAATACTCACAATACTTTGCTTTGTGGTAGGACTTATTTCAAGTCCGCCTGGCTAACTACCACCATCTTATCAAAAATCTGTCAAAATAATAATTATGTTAAGAGCATTATTGTGTTCCGACAATTGTGATAAGATAGCCAGTCCCTCTGCGGTTGAGGGTTCCAGATGAAGCTCGGTTTCATATATTAGGCCCTAACATAAGAAAAAAACAAAAAAAAACTTATAAAGTTGTCGTTATGTTTAAATACTGGTAAAACATATTTTTCTTCACTGGACGTTTGTCTTAACACACACACATATTTTTTTGCGGTTATATCCGTTGTTCACATAAGCATTATTTTTTTATCCTCGCATTACAGCTCGGTATCAATGCCATATTCAGCCGTAACAATTCTGGACTGACAAAGTTGCTGGACAACAGCGAATCATTGTATGTGTCCAAGGCCATTCAAAAAGCATTCATCGAAGTAAATGAGGAGGGCGCGGAAGCCGCTGCTGCCACGGGTATGTAAATGTTATTAAAAAAAACAGATCAAAAACTACAGAACTGTCATTTCATGAAAGTCTAATTTGTATCAGGTTATTTATTATCTGCGATAGGAATAATTCGAATTCTTCTTGAGTTAAGGAATTCGTGCATTAAAACACGTATATCATGAAAGACGCGCATTAAAGTAGAGTAGTTTTCCGAAAATTCCCCCTTTTTGTTGATTTAATCTCATGATTGACATTTCCGTTGATTTTTTTGTAATTGTCCATGTCGTTACGTCACTTCCTTGAGCTAACGAATGCTAGCGTTACGGTAGTACGCAATATTTTGAGGCGGAGTTGCCATTAGTTACGTGAATAAGGAAGGTCAAGGTTAAAGGTTAATCGAGTCAATATTTGGAGCCCTTAATGGGAAAATCCTTGGGCGTTTGCAGGAAGTTATGTACCGATTTGTTTTAATGTTCTTATGGTTAAAGTTAAGATAGACTTGTGCATGCGTTTATTTTATGTTGCAAGCTATGTGGTATTTTTGTTTTGTATGCATTACTAATGATCTCCTTCTCACCCAACTCTATTCGATTAACATTTTGTTAAAAGGCTTACATCACTAACACAAACACACATTTCTGTAAGTTGCCACTATTTGTACGAATTATTTCATAATCATTCAATTACGAAAATAAATAATACAGACTACCCAAATTCATTTTAAAATGACCGCATGTAAAAATAGTACGCGTGAAGAAGGTTTTTCTATTCGGAGTCCGGAGATTCACTAGCACAAATTTTAAAACTTTATTCCTATTTTGATCGTAAACAAAACTACTTACTGAAGAATTGAAGATATTATAAGTTGGCTATTTTGGCCTAACCATAGCTAAATTTGATCATACTATAGATTTTCTATACTACTATAGATATTAGAATTCTTTTTTTACACAATACAAATAGGGCAATTACAGTGAAATAATAAACTGAACAGTGTTTTTATTTATTGATTTTGTTGAATTATTGTATACGTAGCTATCTATGGATATAAAATTTGGGATATCTAATTCATTAACTTAAAATGGGCTTTGAAAGCGGTTTATTTTAGACGGGGCCGTGGGACAAAAAGATGGTTAATAATATTTAAGTGTTCAACTACAAATCAGAGTGATTACAAAATTGCAACGTACGTGTAATATTCATAGAATGCTTAATTTTAAGTTTTCATAAGTCTTAAAAAATCTCATCAACACCATTTTTATAATTGTAAGGCTCTTTTGAGGGAGCGGTCACAATAATTGAGCGCAAATATTATTAAGAGAAGCTATTTCTTGCACTTCAAAGAAAAACGCACCATGTTTCGCAACAACAACATTCAGCAATTCATACGAATTCCAATACAAAATCCTTTGCATCTACCTAATACCAATGGATTTTAAAATAATACACCAGCGGAGATGCAAAAAATAACCTTCAAACGAACAAAACTGAACGCTTCAATCTATAGCTACATTGTCTCCCGGCCTCGGTAAGATAGATCACATTTCGGGAGTGTTTACAAAATGTCTGAGTGTGTTGTGTGTGTGTGCGGCAGCCGGCGTAGTGCGCAGGCGCCGTGCAATAGAACACCACGTCGAGTTCTCAGCGAACCGGCCAGCGGTGTGGTGTATTGTGGTGGAAGGGCAGGTGCTAGCCATCGCCACCTACAAGCCCGACGACGATTCACATCGAGACGAACTTTAACTGTTGTGTATCGCTTCATTTACCTATATGATAGAGCCACAAATGAAAAATGCTTTTCTTCCAAAATTGAGTCTTAATGATATAGGTACAGTTGAATACACAATGTTTCGAAGTGTTTTTGGAGCTGCGTCTATCTTGTATTAAATGAGCGATACGTACTTTCACCTACCGGCCTAACGACTATTCACATCGAGACGAACTTTAACTGTTGTATTGTAAAAGGAATATGTACTTACTGTCAGTTAGTGCAGCTCTATGTCTAGGAATAGTGAATTGTTTGTAAGAGGACCACTTAACGAACTTAGTTTTTAAGCATTTTACTGCATGTGTACTACATGCATGACTGAAAATAAATATTATAATATGAATCTGAATAAGTCCGACTACTTACTAACATTTTAGCACGCATGGTGCGCGTGTCAAAATTCTCAAAGAGAATCTCTCATTTGCCTAAATATAGAAGATTATCTTTATTTTTATGGGTTCTTCGTAGCCTATTCTAGCACCTTTACCGATTTCATTCCGAAGACCTAATAATTTCTTCGATATCTATTCGTATTTGTCACCTCTTTTACTAATTATGGCTTATTTTACGGCAACGTTAGCGATATAACATTCCCCATATCGTCATTCCTCGTCAAGTTCCTACCATGGTAGTTGCTTGTTTCTAAGATTTTATTTCTTTAGACCTATTTATGTTTAGATGTTTACATATTAGTAGTAAGTAATCGATGTCTGGATACAGATATGGAAATAATGCTTCGGTGCGGCCCTCTTGAATTCTGGGCAAATTACCCTTTCATCTACTTGCTGCTGGACAAACGACATGACACCCCAATCTTCATGGGTGTCTTCAACGGGGAAATTTAATATGCCCATGTAATTAGCCAGAATTCCAATATTTAACAATTTCAATTCAAAAATAGAATCTCTTTTTGTTAATGTATTAGTAGTTGTAAGGAGTTGTTGAAAAATGCGGGATAATATTGTTAATATGCTGAAGATAGTTTTTTCAAAAAGTTATTGGAAGAGGAAGAACGACATTGAATTCACAGGACGGACAGTCAATCAATTATTTTATAACGAATTCATATTTCGTGGAGCGGATGAGACTATGCATGCAAACTTTTCCTTTGAAAACTCAAATTTTAAATTAGATAAGGATTGTCACTTGATTTAGTAACGCCAGCCAATATTCATTCCTTTTAACATAGATATAGATGCTTAATAGAAAGACTCATTTCATTGCACATTTATTTGCACATCACTTCTTTTTTTGCTTTTTAAATCATTTCGCGGTAAAATTTGCCGTTATATTAATTAAATACATTAATTTAATTAAAAAAAAACAAATACTTATTCTGTTCTTGAATTCTTTCATTCACTTCATGGTGAGAAATGCCGGTCTGTAATTAATGACAAGTAGCTTTCATCGCGAACCATAATTATCAATAACAGATGTTCAAAATAAGCAGAAATAATATAAAAACTAGTTTACCTTGAAATGTACTTATGCAATACTGTATTGAATTCGTCTTTGTTTGGATTTATACAGAAATAAACATCTATATTTTCAGGCTATATTCAAAAAGAGTAACTATTTCACTTCAAAAATAGCTGCTATATAATCAAAAATAGCTGCCTCTGGAGGGCCATCCTCAGAGCAAGGACCATCAAATAATATTGGAATTGGCAATTTAACTTTAGTTACCGGTTTACGCTGCTCAAATAGGAAATGAATTGAAAATATATTGGTTAAATTTTAATCAAGCACACATCTATATTCTTTAATGAATAGACAAGGCATGTGCCCTAGCAGTGGGCCATGAATACGGCAACGAGAAAATTGCTTTATTTTACCTAAGCTTTTTACTTCTAGTCTTTTCTAGACTTCCTCGGATATTGAATAGTAAAAAAATATATGGTTTATATGGTATCATTACATACACTCATGAATCGTCAAAGAAAAGAAGTAATTTAAAACAAATAAAAAAAACCAGCTAATATGCTGATATGTATATTTTATTTCGAATTCGGTCACTTTCAAGTCTGGTCACATATTGATATAATAATAATAAAATGAAGGCCTCTCAACTCATGCAAATTGCAGCCGCTAACTGTTTTCACTAAATGAATGACAATAATATGATATGACCGCGTCTTTCCAACCTGCAGCCGCCTGGGAAGGTCTTGCGCTTGACAGCCTCGTACCCCGAAACTCAGTGGGTATGGCGAAAAGCGACACTCGTCATGCAAATTGCGACATTTGAGCGATAAGCGCTACTTCGAAGCGTTATCATAATATTTATCAACACTCCGCGATCAGAAGTTAGTTCTAATACATTTGCATAAGTACATTATCTACGAGGAATAACCACGCCTGCATCATGTCCCCGCGCATTCGCTTGCAGCACCTAATTATTTTCAAAATGTTAACATCTATACAGGGTTATTTTTAAAAAACCAAGAACCTCGCAGGAATAGATAGCTAACATCATAAGATTCGTAAGATTTTACTTTCATACAAAAATAATTACTAATTTAATTTGCCGCTCTAAAAGTCAATAACTATACGTACACCTACTGGCAGCGCGCGGGCCTAGCGTAGCGTCGTCCTTTCGTTACTGAATGAAAACTATAATATTTTTGTACAATGTATTGCGTTATATTAAAACTCATAAAACAAACGTTGTTGTTTATGGTGTTAGCTATCTAGTCATGGGAGGTTTTTGGTGTTTTAAAATAACCCTGTTACATTATAAAACAATGGCCTGTGATTTCAATGTCGTTTTTCAACTTTCCGCTGTCAATGTCTTGGTGATACGTCATACGTGGCTACTTGTGCCTGTACCCTAGTAGATTATTTATATTGAGGCCAGAAATTTGTACGGTGTGTGTGCGCGCAGGCATGGTTGTGATGGCGCGGTGCTTGCCTCGCCCCTCGCCGCAGTTCCGCGCCGACCGGCCTTTCGTCTACCTCCTCTTCGACAACCTCCATACTACCCTCTTCATCGGCGTCTTCAACGGACTAGTTTAAGATGCAAGGAGCCTAAGTATTGAACCACAAATATGTCCTAAGTCATTCACTATTCAGCGCACGCTTAATTTTGGATTGAAGCAGCTTATAACAATGATTCCTATTATCGCTTTTTAATTTAGCCTTGGTAGCTCCTTCTTGGGAACTTTTAACTTGAATTTGGTGTAGTTTGATTCAGCTTGTGCTGAATCAGTGAAATACAGACCGTAGTGAACTACTCGGTAACGTAATTTGGAAATTTCAGTTATTAAAGCCTTTAGTCTATAAAGCATTCAGCCTTAAAAACCTTAAAAATGTAGTCAAATTTGAATGTAACTAAGTATGATATGTTGAGTATACCAAATATTATATTGTAAACAGCCATGGTTATGCTGGGCTGCTCGTTGGGGGCAACATTTAAGCCAACGCCCATCTTCTGCGCGGACCGTCCATTCCTCTTCTTGTGTCTCGCCAGTCACCGCACTCCAATGTTCTATGGCTTCTACAACGGGCAAGATTGAAATCTTAAAGTAAAGACACGTTTGTTCATACACAGCTTTTGTCGTTCAAAATTGATCTTTGCTGTTGTATGAAGGATGATTAAGTCTAACCTAAAGTCTGCGCCATGTTAAGAACTTAATACATAGTGTTATTGATGAAAGACACGATGCGTAGTAGGTATATAATGATGCCGTTGTCTGCTCTATTCATTTCAGTATTGAATATACAATGTTGGCTGTCGTAGTAGTACTAAGATGATTATAATGTGTGTATTTTTGATATTTTTCTTATCTTATATTGTGTTTTAAAGCGGCAAATATGAAAAAAAAAATTGTAAATAATTGAAACTTAATGGCACAGACTTTGGTTGGCTGTATTTATCCGAAGCTATTAATGTACGACATACATACTAAAACTACCTCACTTGTTGTTAATTCAGTAAACAATATTTCACATTAAGCCCCAAGAAGTAAGGTTAAGTTAAGTAGATAAGGTTAAGAAAGTGTCATGAGTGTATTTTATCTGGTTTTAAAACTTTATCCTTGTTAATGTTTTCACCTTAGATATAACTTAATATTAAATACGTTTATTAGAATCCAATAATTAATTCTGTTTAAAGTAATCTGTAACAAAAAGTATACGATTTTAAATTAAACAACTTTTACGGATTTAGATTCACTCTCGTGTATTTAGGTGCTTAAACATTGTCATTATTCATTATAAAGTGTTATTTTATTTGGTTGGAAGGCACAAAATAATTCAACTGTCATACATCATGTCCGACTAATCACATTGCACAAATGTTCATGTCAGTGTCATACTGACATGAACTTTTGTGCAATGTGATTGGACGGAAAGCATGATGTCAAAAATTACCAATGTGAGTCATTTTCTTAGCAGCTAAGCTATACCGTCTAGATGTAACAAATGATTGTACTGTAGATTTGCAAGAAATAAAATAATCTAATAAATTATTTCAAATGTAAAATATTTTTTGAACTTGTTCTTTTAGGTTCATGTCAATGAATATTAAATTATTATTGCTTATTAACTAAATTCTATTTCATTTATCACCCCGGGCTACTTAAGTAATGTTTTATTGCGTATTCCATATAGTTGTAATATAGCATAATTATATCACTTCAATTCGGTGTCGTGCTCAATTATTATCAATACAAAGTACGTCAAATGCCCTTAATATTTAGTTAACTGTGTGAGCTGTAGTATAACTATGAGTCAGTTTTTCTTTCTTTTGAGAATTTTCGTTAAACGTTTTTTACTAGACAAATAAGATTGCCGTTCAGACTCTGGAATCTGTGATTAAACTCTCCACAAAATTACACATTACACATTATTGACTGTTAACGAATATTTTGAAAATATGTCTAGATTTTCTTACGTCCAATAGCTATTCGCCTAGGTACAGTTTAAGAATTTTTGTATACGTTTGACTTTGTGATTGCTCCATTTTTGTTGAACATGCAACATGCATATTGTGTACGTTATGAATTAGCGAATAAACAGACAGACGAATTTAATTAAATCCCTAATAATAATATCGGAAAAATATTCGGATGCAAGGCCACAATGATCTCTTGTAACATAGGCACGCGCTATAATACTATACTTAATCATTGGTGTATCAGGTACGCACTGTAAGTGTATGCTTAAAAGTATTGTCTGTGTTTAACGTCATCGTTCTGTGCTATGATATGGTGTAACTTTAATATCGTCTTAATAAGTATTACGAAATTTTGCAACAGAGTGTACCAAATCAAAAGAGTCCAATAATAAATTATATTTACTGCCGCATTCAGAGACGTCAAATAACGTTAATGATTACTTAACGTCAAAAAATGACAATTCAAAACTAGTTGCTCTAGGTAGTTGATCTAGATTTAAATGAAAAATTTTGACATTAAATACTCATTAAAGTTAATTGACGTCTCTGAGTGCGGCAGTTAAATTGCATCAAAATAATTGACTAAAGAGGGTTAGTGTCAGGCAGGCGGCCGGCTGTAAAACCTAAGCCAAAACTTTAAGCAGTATGGATTGGAATGTTGTCATTCCAATCATTCTCTCCGTTCATCGGTCTCTCGACATGGTCCGTTCCGTCTCTTTTCTATACATTCATTCATCACTAGCACCTTTACGGTGTGATGGATGATATGAATCAAAAGGGAGTGGATGGCTTGATGACGTCTGACCGATATGAATGGAATAGGAAACATACTGCGCCGACCCCAGATAGACTGGGAACAGGGCAGGGAGAAGAAGAAGCATCAAAATAATTGACGTACGATGTGGTGCGTGCTTTTGTTAGAGCGCTCAAACACAAGTCAAAAGCAATTTGCTTTATACGATTACCTATAAAATCTTAAAATTTTGTGCACTTCGTTGCTATATAGTGTTCGTCTCCGCTCCCGTATTGTTTTGTTTTGTCATTTAATTTCACGGTTTTAAGTTACACAAAGATAAATATGTCAGAGAAATTTCGAAATCTTATGTCTTAATGCGGTTATTGAACTCGCGTTCTTCTCAATTCGATGCTGATAATGTGCTCTTTCTCTTTGTGTAATAATTTTCTAAAATATAACTAATGTTCAAATAACAATTAGTTGTTATTAATTTGTCCATTTTAAACCATTTGATTGGATTGATCAAAGGACGGGAACTCGAGTCGCTTAGTAGTTATTTTGGAGCATCGAGAATATACTCATTCTATATATCCTAATGCATAGATCTTCAAAATTATTTCAGCGGTGACCATCAGTTTTTGTTCGGCCATTCTTGGTGAGCCCACTGTTCAACGTTTTGTGGCTGACCATCCATTCCTGGCTGTGATCACAGTGGATGGTGATCCAACTTTCATGGCCATCCATCGCGGCAATAATTGATATTGTATGGTAAATTTAAATCAATAATGTTGTCAATTAACGAATGCTAAATTTTAGTTTAAATCTTGTAAGTAAAACACACCTATTAAAAATAAAATTCATGTTTATTTCTGCGGATCTTTATTTATTTTATGTCGGTATTTATTTAGGAAGAATCTTAATGTTATATGTATAATGCTCTCTAATAAAACATAATGACAAATTATTTTATGCATTCATTCGGGGAAAAATTATAATAGATTAGTTATTGCACTGAGAAAAATGTACAAACTCTCTCAGAAAATGTACAGACTCTTTATATTCAGTAGGCACCTACATGTCTTATTACTTATTATTATATATTTGTATTCTTATATTTTTTGTTATGGTTACTTATTTATAAATATATGTTCAACCTGCAGTAATAACAGATTAAAAAGTGTAGTCAACTAGTCAGGCTGCTACTACATTTTTTTCTCCAAAAAATTTGTTTCTTTTACACATAAATATATATTTTACATATAAAACCTAATAAAAAAATTATAAAGCTATAATTTATTATAATATTTATTGAAAGAGTGTACATATTATTTACAATAAACCTACATAGTATAGTAGATAATAATTATACAATTGATAAACAATTGCTAAACTATGCGATATAATTAAACATTGCTAAGAAGCTAGCTCATGTGAAAAATAATATATTATATTATCTTTCACATGAGCTGTTGATTTGCACCTATGTTTCAAGACTAACGTCTTACATAGACGGATTTAACAATTACACGTCATAGACAGACACCGAAGGTATCATGAATGAAATATCTATAATATCCACCCACACATTACACTATGAAACGAACGCATTCTTACTTAGTTATTAATAGCAATCGCATGATAAATTCAAATAATCATGATTTATATTATCAAATGTGTCAACTATCCAACGATTGAAGTTATCCTTATCTTAGGGGAATGAGCCTCAAATCCGGCATACTGTTATAGCAGGCAAACTTGTACTTAATAATCAAAGTAACTATTAATTTAAAGTAGAAAATAAATTTTAGTATTGATCATCTACATACTACGTACATAAATCACACCAATATATCCCCAAAGACTAGGCAGAGGTGTATTAGAGGGTATATTAACACCCACATTTCGCCAACTATTGTAAGTCCCACGTAGTAGGGGGCGAGCGGATTGCCATTCCTCGTTACTGTTCACTAGTCGCCTGGTACGACATGCGAGGGGGGTGACAATTGCATTTTTTACCGTCACCACACGTCAATGTGAAAAAGACTAACTGCCGCACTCAGAGACGTCAAATAACGTTAATGAGTACATAATGTCAAAAACTGAGAATTCAAAACTCGTAGCTATTCTTACCGGGTCTATGGTCTCGATTTCGATGACTTTTTTTGACACTAAGTACTCATTAAAGTTAATTGACGTCTCTGAGTGCGGCAGTAAGATAATCTTAATTTTTGTTATGTCTCGTAAATTATAAACAGCGCGACAACTCCGAAATAATTCAATCTTTTTAGCTTTTTAACTAGTTCATTGTTCAGGAGTGACAGTAACAAAACTAGATTTTAGATTTTCTAAAGCATGGCAATGTTTTGATTTTGGCGATGCTGTTTTATTATTTTTACACCCACACCAAACGCTTTGCACTATTAACACAAAATTATTGTTATACTTTGTAGGAACATTCGACAGCACGTCAAACTTAAAAAAACTTTATAATAATAACTATTGCACCATTAAAAAACAGCCAATTCGAAGTTGAGAGTTAAATAGAGATTGGCGATGATTATGAAATGTTCGATTCTTGAGTGCAAACAGGTGTACCTATAATTGCTGTACAAAGATAATGGTAGGTAGGTACTTACTTATTTTATTTTTCCTACAAAAACATTCTATATTATTATACTCAGCTTGGATTTGAAGAAACAGGGGTAACTCCCACATTAGTCCTTCATAATTGTAATTTACCATTTTAATATCTTAATAATTATTCACTAATAATAATAATAACATATTCCATGAACGTCTTAATTTACATAATTTCCATGGAATAGCGTGTTGATATACATAGTAATATTAAATAGGTGTTTTTAGTAAAATACTTAAGGAATGCACTCGTGAGTCATTGCCTAACTATTGCATAAAAAAAATGGTACATATTAATTACATATTAACAAAAATATAGGTGGCCCTATTCTAGTAGGTCCTGTTAGCTCCTTAATAATAGTTTTTCATCATCTCTTTGGGCAGTTTCAAAGGAATTAAGGTGATGGATTACATAACAGCACTATACATTATCATAGTGGTCAAGAGAGTTAACCTGCCAATAGGACCAACTCTTTCCGTCTTACTAATAAACTGGTAGTAAACATGATATAGCTATTCGGCGTTTTGTCTTTGTCTCACAAACATGATTTTGAATGCAAGGAAAACCACTGAATAACTAGTCTACTTAAACCGGTTATGTTTTTGTCAAATTGTCTAACATGTACCAACTATTTCAGCTTTCGTTATGTGTACACTGTCGATAAGTTTCGAGCCGCAACCACTGCGTTTTACCGCCGACTGTCCGTTCTTAGCTGTGATCATCGCTGACGGGATTCCATATTTCACTGCAGTGTTCAACGGTGTAACTAAAGGCTAAATTTTCAATCTTATCGGTCCGATAAATTACCATACATTCGTATGTAAATGTCACCCGCGACATTGCCACCTTACACTTGATTGATAAACTTGGGATAGCACATTTCTTTTACATAAGCAAGTACATACCTAATTCACGCCTTTCGTCCTCAGAAGGGTAGGCAGAGGTGAGTTAACACCCACGTTTCGAAGATTAGGTTAGGTCCCTTTTAATAGTTGTAATAGAGGCAGAGCCTATATCTATCTAGTACATATTTACCCTTAGTCGCCTAGTACGACACCCGCGGGAGAGATTGTAATACATATTCGAGTCATGCTCGCGCTCATGCAAGAGCCCAGGCGAAGACGAGCTAAAGGTTTCGCCGTCGACGGATACGCCTGGGAGGACATCATCATCATCAGGTCTGCCATGACAATCACATATGTAATTTATTAGTGTAGGTACCTGAATGCTAAGAGATAATATAGGAAATAGGTATGAAAACCATCAAAAGATTAAAAAATTAGCCCTTAGTCTTGCAGTATTCGAAATTGTCATTTATCACCAAAATGGTAAATTAAACGAAATAAATGATTAATTTGTATTATTTAGTATTTCTTAATTAATAGTAATAATAAGTATTTTCTAAAGGCTCCATCGAAAAAAATACTCGTTTCAATTCAAGCTCTGCTTTGACAGTATTTTTGCAGTTGTTTTTGCTTAAATAACAACTATAACAAATCACAATTAGAGGAACAGGCAAATTAACTAATACAGGGATAGGGAGCAAACTATTAAGCTCTAATTTCGACTTTCCCACTCAATCAAGCAGTCAATACAGCAGATGGGAATCATCATCATCTTCCTGCTCTGTTCCCAGTTTATCTGCTGTCGATTGATATCAGACTGAATTCATTAAGCCATCCACTCCCACGATCAAGTGTTACTGATGAATAAATGTATGGATAAGTGATGGAAAGAGACCGATGAGCGGAGACAGTGCTGCGGATGATAACATTTTAATCCATACTCAAGGTTTTGCCTTAGGTTTTACAGCTGGCCGCTTGCTTTACACTTTTACACCAACCCTCTTTGGATATGCTGTTGTTGGTGAATTGTCCTTCACTTTATTTACCCCGAGGTGCTTTTTAGTCTACGAGCAACGACTTTTGCGACACCACTGGGGTAAAAGGGAATTTGTAGAGAGTCTTAGCATTCCGTGGATTCACCGTGCGGGAGCCGGGTCCATAGTGTGGTAGAGGGCGAAGTCAGTGGCAGCGCTTGGGACCTGTGACCCAAGTGTAGGTTTGCGGGATCCCTTCACAATATGTCAACAATTACCTTCGCTATCTCGAATTCTCTCTCTGCCCAGCCATATTTGGTAAGATTCTGTGAGAGCCGCATTAGACACACGTTCCAGTGTAGACTTAACGAATAGGTATATTTACGAATATAGTACACCCATAAATGCCGTGTAGAATACAATTGTACGGCAGAGTAGAATACAATTGTCACCACCCCAAATCTCTCCCGTGGGTGTCGTACAAGGCGACTAAGGATAAATCAGTAATGAGGAATGGGCAGCAGCGTTCCTCTTATACCTACCACCTAGCAAAGTACTGCGACTTTTGTGCCCGATAAAATGGCAATAGGCTCGCCACCTATTACATGGGACCTAGCATAATTGGCAAAGCGTGGGTGCTAGTTCACCTCTGCCTACCCCTTCGGGGATATAGGCGTGATTAATGTATGTATGTATGTGATAAATGTTCTATGTAATCGGCGGTCTTCTACATATTGTTAAATAATTCCAGCAGCTGTGATCTGTGGTACTACATCTATATCTTTTCGGCCTCCGACACCACGTTTTAAGGCTGATCACCCGTTCCTGGCTATCATATTTGCCGGTGCGATGCCGACCTTCTACAGTACGTTTTGCAGAAGGTAAGTCGTTATAACAGCGACGAGGATTTGTTGACATGAGATTGAATAAATTATTAGAATTTATGACTGTTTATTTATTGGCCGCTTACAATGGACCTTATAAGAAGACTCAAAGTCACTCAAAGGGCAATGGAGAGGGCTATGCTTGGTGTTTCCCTGGGTGGTCATATCAGAAATGATGAGATCCGCAGGAGAATTAAGGTCACCGTCATAGCCCGAAGAATTGCGGACCTTAAGTGGCAGTGGGCAGGGCACATTGCGAGGAGGACTGACGGCCGTTGGGGCGGAAAGGTCCTCGAATGGCGGCCACGAACCGGGAGACGCAGCGTTGGAAGGCCCCCCACAAGGTGGACCGACGATCTGGTGAAGGTCGCGGGAAGCCGTTGGATGCGGGCAGCGCAGGACCGGCCGGTTTGGAGATCCTTGGGGGAGGCCTATGCCCAACAGTGGGCGTCTCTCGGCTGAATGATGATGACTGTTTATTTGCACTTAAATCTAAACGTAAACAATTTAACATTTTTTCTAAATAACCATCAACACCATATCAAAAGGATTGAGAGAGTTGGTGTTAGGCAGGCTACCGGCTGTAAAACCTAAGCCATAACCTTGAACATGGATTGAAATGTTGTTATCCCAATGCCATTTACGGTATGATTGATGATACGGATCAAAACGTAGTGGATGAGTTAAAAACGTCTGATTTATATGAATGGAATGGATTGCGTCGACCCCTAACTGGGAAGGATTATATAGATAAGTAAGAATTTTACACAATAGTTAAATAATGTGTAATGTTTATTAAACTATACACATTACACAGTCGGCGGGAAGTCAAGAGTCTTGCGTATAGTTAGTAAGTAGGTAAAAAACTTTTGTTGGAACCAAATAAAAATTCAGGTGTGAACCCCGGACATGGTTACTTACTTATATAACATTGGTTACGTTCTAGCAGACATGGGTCCTCCGCATAAACACAGTATATTATTAATTACTGTGGAATAAGTAATCACGTGACGTACAATGGCCCAGCCAGCCCCCGTAGCACGGGACGGGGAGAAAATCTCCTCGGGGAAAAGAAAATATTTTCCTCTCGCTCTAACCCCCACTAAATCCCGAGACAAAACACTGTCAAGTGGTGGAGAGAGATTTTCTCCACGTTGGACATCGCAGTTGTATCACGGGTCGGGAGTGGTCCCGTGCCAAGCCTACAGGGGGCTACGTTCCAGCAAAACTAAACAAGTGATGAAGTAGCACAAAAGAAGGGTTGCTACGTCGTAGCGTAACGGAGAAACAGGATTGCTACGCAGTAGTACGTAGGCGTAGTAGGAGCAAAAGCTTAGGCACGACTGAAGGCATGGCGGTAGACGCCGTAGCGCATCTACAACTACGTACTACGATTTGGCGATCTTGTAGCAAAAAACCCGTTCCATACGTAGTAGGTAGTGCACAAGCGGGATTTCTACGAACTGGCGATGGTGGTGGATGGCGTTCCAGATGAAAATATCAATGCCAAGCAAAGTTAAGCATTGCCGGCCTTGTTCACAATCATTTTGCGACCGGTGTGATACACCGTGTGACACCGAATACTACGTCCCCGTAAGTTTACTAATACGAATCACTTAACAACGCATGCAAGCCACCACGGATTTGTTGTGAAAGTTACTATTTACCGACAAGGGGGTAGTAGGTTGGTTAGGTAAGTATATGAACCAACGAACAGCACGAGCCGAGCGAGCGAAGCGAGCGTGCCGCGGCAGCGGCGGCCGGCGAGTGTTTTTCGTGATGGCTTGCTTTCGTTGTTACGTGATTCGTATTAAAAAATTACCGGGACGTGATATTCGGTGTTACACTTTTCGAAGTCATAGGTATCACACCCTTGTATGTCCTACATACAAGGGTGTACTCCACTCGTATGTCCTACATTAATACACGGAATTAGATTCATCACATTTGTTATATTTCTTGCCCCTGGCAAAATCTCCATAACGTAATGCACCTATTGCTTCAGAGATAAAAAGAAGGCGAGCGAACTCTACTGAATTCTTGCGCCAGAGGCATGACCAACGGTGATTGGCGCGCGTGCGATATGTGTTTATTACGTTATTGAGATTAGGGTGAATTTCCTATGTTAAGTTTCTTATGCTTCGATGCGCTTCGACTCTGCGCTGGTATAATTGACCCCTTGACAAAGAAATGACAGTTAATTAGGTTGCTTTAAGATTAGGGTAAAGTAGTTTGTTGTAAGAAACTTCTTCACAGCCAATATTGGACTAGAAATGTTTATACGTAACTAAGAATCGCTCCGATTACGTAGGCTACTAGATACTTATACCTTATGTAGTGTAGGTACTATACTATTGTTACTCTGGCACCTTATAAATTTTACTCACTCAGCTTTTACATCATACTACAGGAATTTATTCATCTATTGTCTTCTTTTGGGAATTTTATACACGAATTAAACAACATACATGGAGTTTTGCCTCGCTTAATAATTAGGTGAGATTTATTAAACACTATAATATAATTGTATATACCAAGGGCATAAAATAAAGAATGTCTCAGATTGCAAGTATTTGACGCCCTAGGCGAGGGCGATAAATATGCCATCTGAGGCTTTCCTTTTTATCGCCCGAGTTAAGAACACAGTTTTATGTCACCCCCTAACCAGCCCCCGTAGCACGGGACGTGGACACATCTCTTTCGGGGGACAGAAAATCATTTCCTCTCGCTCTAACTCCCACTAAATCCCGAAACAACAATGTCAAGTGGTGGAGAGAGACTTGTCCACGTCCCCGTGCTAGGCCCGCAGGAAGTGAGATTTTCCATACGTAGCGGGTATACGGTTTCCGCGTAGCGAGAGGAAAAGTTCACTGTTATCATCATATCATCAAAATATTTATTAAGTGCATATTGATATAACTCGCATTCCACTCTGCCGTTTTATGAATATATCAGTTGTTAGAACTTTTTATTCTGCAGGTGCAGTAGTGAAACGGAAAATGTGTGTCCGTAATAAGGAGAATGTAATTTTTGGAGCGGACAGGCCATTCTTTTATTTATTGATCAATCAAGATTGCGCTACCGTTGTTGGATTCTACAATGCTATTAAATAACATATTTCATCCGTTAAACCGTGGCCCCTTTTAATAATTGACATTAGGTACTGTCAGATGGTAAGTCTGATCGATTATTTTGTTATAATAATAAAAATATGGTTTATTCATTATTATGCTATCATTACATACACCCATGAATCGTCAAAGAAATAACGTTAAACGCTAATAAATTATTGGGTTGGTTACATTTGGGTTAGATAGACCTCACTAGTTATTCGAAGTGTCTTAGAACACAACTGCATTAGATACCCTTTCGGAGTTATAGAGGAGTGCTTTGTGTTCATAATAGATAACCATTTTTAAATCGCATGTAATGTGTGTCCAATTTAAATAATTTCCATACTTAATTTTCACATCTAACTGGTCGTCAATTTTTATTCTTAATTCAGGTAAACGGATCATGAAGAAGAGTGGTAAAATTTGGTATATACCCGCCTGAATTCAGGATGGAATGGATCGTCCATTTTGTATGTCTTGGTGGGACAAGATCGTCGGTTTGCTTTCATTGGGCGTTACAGAGGTTGATGTGATGATTGTTTTAAATTTATAAAAAAAAATAGATACTTGTGAAATTAAAGGCGTTGGTGCAGAGCCTGGTCTAGAATACCTAAAGGAATAAAACCTCCCCTCCTTGAATCTCGACTTGCCCTCGGGGACTAAACTAACTGTGCCGACTTGCCGCCCCTGATAACGTGGGAATAATGATACTACTAATCATACGGAATGGCGTATCTAAATAGATAAAAGCCCCCAATAAATAATAGAGAGAAAAAAAATCATACGGAAAAGTCCAATAGTCCGTCCTATCATTATAATTACTTAGATTTGTTAATAATTAGTGTAAAATAATCCTCATAGACATTCGCAAATTCGCTGTGCCTGATGCGTAGTGCTCAACACGGTGTTTTATTTTTATTTTTCCTGTATTCCATGACCCATATCCACGTCCTTTAATTTAGCTTCTGTTTTTACGAACTCTTGTTAAACAATGCCATATATTAAACGTTTTATTACTTATCTATAGTTATTGAGTTTATATAAATAAAAGTACTACATATATATTTTTATCCGTATGTTTTATTTTCCGCTAACCAATAATTATAACCCCATTTATTTCAGGTTAGCACATTGAACACTACTAATGGATTAGCATAACATTCTTCTTCAACTCCAAAAATATTTTACAGTAGTGATAAAGTATTGTTTTAGTTTATTGTTGATTAGATTAGTTACACTCAATAAGTAATTAAAAGTATATTATTTACCAAGAAGCCATTTTATTGGATAAAAACAGGCAAATATGTACAATAGTTCAATATTTTTCGTATTCCTACTCATTACATTTGTAAACTTGATAGAATTTGATCCAGACAGATTGGAGTTGTAACAAATTAGGTAGGACTTACTCTATTTTATTTACATTTAATCAGTGACAGTGTAAGTACAAATTATTGTCATATACACTACTATACAGATCATAAAGAATACGACGTTAGTCAAATAAGTTAATGCCATCCAGTCCTCTGAATTTTTTGAATGTTGTTCCGCCAATTCGTCTTTATTAGTACTGCTTGCCGTGCTATCTTCTGTCAACATAATGAATTTAAGAGGTCCTTTACTAATTAATCGGCATAACACCATCAACCTCTGCGGCACCGGTTGCGACATTTCGTTCAGAGATGTAAGGATCAGCGTTAAAATTATGGACGAAAATGCCACAAACATAGAGTCTCTCATCATTAAAATTATTGAAGGGGTATCAGAACTATGTTTCGGTATTGCAAAACTGATTTCTGCCAAAAACATGAAATGTCCAAAAATAGAGAAACACTGTAACACCAATCTTGTATCATCACACACAGTCAGCAGTTGTGACACCAAAGTCAATACTACGATCACGATAAATGGAACGACAATAATAGCAGCGAGACCTTTGGATTCCCTCTTGAGTGTGAATTTGTATTTAATGGTGTTATCACTGGTAGCTGTATAAACGTTCAACAATTTCCAACCTGGGCCACTTTCATGACCGTCATAAACCAAGGCCATTGTTTCATGTTGTGCAAAGCTCACTTCTTTGTCGTATATCCAGGAGCCGAACACCAGTGTGCAATTGTGTTCATCAAATGGCCAGTCTCTAAGCCAAGTATTGCATATGGCGCTATGTTGCATGTGTTGTTTACATTCCACTGATCCGTTATAAGAGATCAAGCACGGAGTATCCCATTGTCTCATTTCCATATCGGTGGTAACTGCATTAATCAATTCCATATAAGGTGTCCATATAATATGACTCCTTATCAGAATTTGTTTGATGTCGTCGTAGTTGTTTGGATCCCATATTAGATATTCATCGATCCATTTCAACATTACATTACTTTGAACAGAAAGCATCTCCTCAGATTTATCAAAAGATAAATATTCAACGGCGAACTGAACTTCCACTTTCACACTGTCTCTGTGATTTTTAACTGGAGGATAAGCTCTGTCATAAGCACAGAGTAGGTCATGATGCAGTGTTTCTTCAGGGTTTGGTACTCTTTGTTGAGTAGACGTACACTTTTCAGTTCGAATCAAATAAACGTTACAAATCATAATGATCACAAACAGTGTCAATTGGGAACACATTGTCAATAAGCACAGCAAAACAAATGAAACATTTTATTAGTTACCTACTCATAAAACGCCCCCCGTGATAATTGATATTTGCCATATGCTACCCGCGTAATATGTTAATATCGTGTAGTGCTTTATCATTTTACTGAATTATATGCCTTAAAAATGTATTTGAAAAAGTATTTAAGCATTGGAATACCTATTATTTAAATATTTTTGTCCTCTCGCCAGCCTGCCTCTGAGATTTATGACCGATATGACCCTTATTAACATTTTCTCCAGGATAGGGCGGGATAGCTATAATAGTCTATCGCTATAGAACAGGGAGTACCTACCATTAAAAGACACCCAGAACATAGAACATTTTAAAAAGTTTTAAAGGGTTTTTAAACGCTTTATTTTATGCATCATAGACGAGTGAGCAGTTGTGATTGCGTCCCAAGTGTTCTATGATAACATAGTCAAATACTGAATGTGAATAGTCACTAGTAATAAATGAGGTCAAAGAATGAAATATTGAACATTTGATAGCGTATACCGCCCCCTAAAACAAAGTAGGTTAGGTATATAGGTACCTACGTTATTCATAACTATAAAAAGGTCGACCAAATAACACCAATTATACCTACTATACTTGTATCTAACTGACTTCTTGAGACTTATCGCTATTCTTGTCGTTGTCAGGACCATAGTAAAAGTAGAAGAGTAGAAGACCGCATTGCGAAGGCGTGGAGACTTCGCAGGACAGGGCGACAAAAGGGGTGGTGACTGCATTAGATTGGGGGCCAGTTGGGCACGGTGACGGCAGATGACTGACCCCCACCATGATACACCACAATCCAACCCCGCACGCAACGCCAAACATAATATAAAAAGACGGGTCAGTGAATATGCAGTGAAATGCATATTGTAAACTTACTTCAATTCATAATATGGCCTTGTTATATAAATCAGCTGATATAATCAATCAATACCACGCAGGCCTTTTAAACCTCCAACCTCTTTGACTTGTAAATTAACTAAGTATGTCTAATCGATTTCATTAAAACTCGCTTTATTGATTATCATCGCAGATTTGAGCACGTTATAGTAGTACTAGAAGGTTAATTAGGCAGGTAAAGTATTAAAGTCAATGCATGCGGAACCAAGCACGTTTACCTACGTATTTCGAAAATGTTACAGGCAACAGAAACTATATTGGTATTTTATGTTAGTATCAAGTTTATCCTAAGAGTGCCTAGACGTAACAGTACCTAGTTACGTATAACGAGGCTTACTAAACGTTTAAAACTCTATATATTTGTGCAAAAGACTTTATTTAAGGGCATATAAAACTGTGTGATCGTAAATGCAGTTATGCCTGACGAAAATCTTATACAAGTATTTGGAATAGTAACATGATTGTTGATCGTATCGGGCACTGTTGTTGAGGAAAATGTGATATACTCCATGGTAGAAATGATTACACGGATCGTGGTATTTATTTGGACTTTGTTATTGATTAAAATATGTGTTTGCAGAACAGAGACTGTGAGATTTTGTAACAGTTCAGTACAATGTTGTAATGTATCTGTTAATCAGTTAACAACGAAAACACGATATGGTGACAAAGAAAGACACATTAGAGACGTACTTAATATCAGACCTGAATATGGTTTAAGGCGGCCATCCCAAAGACGGTCACTGGGGTCAACATTTGTCGACCTCTTACCTTTACCAAATTTACGATATCTAGGAAGACGTGTGCCAGCTATCAGACGACTATTATTTCCAACTGTTTACAATCTATATAAGAACCCGAGAACAAATGATGGCATGGAATCTATTAATAAAGATCTGAGTTCTGTTCGGGATAACTTAACAATTGATGATGCTGCAACATCAAATGATTTAAATTATGAATATTTTAACGACAACAGTCTGAAAACGGTTACACCTGACGTACTAAACTATACAGAAGTTATAACTTCTAAATCAAGTGCAACAGAAGCCGAAACATTTATTACCAAGTATGTAGAAATTACAGCAAATGATTTTCTCGAGACTACAACGTCAGTTACAAGCACTGAAACGTTGACAAGGTCATCAAGTAAGGTTAAATCGCCAAAGGGTATGATTAAAAATGTAGGAAATAGTATATGGAAAGGATATACAAGAAAATTGTTCCAGAAATTTTCAAGGGCTCTAAATGGATTCGAGCGTCAATTTTATTTGGTGAGTGTCATGATCATCCATGTTTTTAATGATTGTGTTTTATCATCTAAAAAAAGTACAAAAGCCTATCAGGTAATTGGTTCTCTTTCTGAGTTACTTTATATAAAATGTTGGATATAGTTCTGCCTATATTTACCCGTCTTTAAGCGTGTTTTGAAAAGTGCCTTTTGAAGGCGTCAGGATTTAATAAATATTTATATTTTGCAAAAGTTTTCGTTTTCTACGTAAAATTTTATTGGGATCACGTACCTCATGGTATTTTTTAGAACAAAACTTTATACATTTATAATGCAAATCGAACTGTGACGAATTTGTACTCAGTAAATAACACCTTCTTATTTAAAATCTATGTCGAATTATTCTGCCTTTCTGTAAATTTATTACTAACACTTATGCAGTTAGTTACCGTTTTAACTGTTAATCCCATAGGCATGCATATCGTAAATAAAGTTGGCCCAACTTCTTGATTCAGTCGTCATCGTCATCGGTTCTTACATTAATTAGGTATTTCATTAACTGAATCGAATGACCAAACAGTGTCGTTAAGTTTGAGAATATGCACAAAACGGTATACAATCCTCTTCTTCTCCCTGCCCTGTTCCCAGTCTGGGGTCGGCGCAGTATGTTTCCTCTTCCATTCATATCGGTCAGACGTCATCAAGCCATCCACTCCCTTTTGATTCATATCATCCATCACACCGTTAAGGTGCTAGTGATGAATGAATGTATAGAAAAGAGACGAAACGGACCATGTCGAGAGATCAATGAACGGAGAGAGTGATTGCAATGACAACATTCCAATCCATACTGCTCAAAGTTTTGGCTTGGGTTTTTCAGCCGGCCGCCTGCCTGACACCAACCCTCTTTGGGTATGCTGTTGTTGGTGGTTTTCCCTCCACCATTCGGGTGCCCCAAGGTGCTAATTGGTCTACACCGGGCAATCTCCTTTAGTCGACTTTTACGACACCCGTGGGATGAGTCGGGGCTGGCCTATTCTACGTTATTTTTTCGCTCCCAGGCCAGCATAGAAGACAATAAACGGTATACAATCCTATTGTAACTATTGTAAGACCGATAATTAATTATGGTTTGCAAAGCCGGGTCCTAGAAACTTTCTGAATCCTGGTACCTACTTGGCTCCAGAACCTTTTATTAGTGTATGTCCTTTTAAAAGTTATCAAGCAACACGCTGAGATGTTATGTAAAAGGGTTGGTAAAAAAGTGTACTCCAGTCTACTACACTAAAGGGCTGGTGATGATGGCGTAGGCATAAGCACATCGTAGGTTTACTTACGAGGTAATTTATTTACTTCTAACGTTGAAAATGCTATCGTAATATTTAATTATGTATATATTATGCATATAATTATGCATGACGATAACTGAAGATACGGTTATTGGAAAATGCTTTTCGATGCACGTTTTTAACGGAATAAATAAATAGCGTGGCTATGATAATCGGTGAATAACGCCAAGGTGTGGTATTTAACCTTATCTAGTCGAAAATAGCCAAATCATATGTTACTATCTATTTGGAAACTCACCTAAATTAGACACAATCATGGATTGATGTTTACTTGAAGGTGTACCAATCAAGATACAAACGTGGCTACGTTTTCATTCTGCATTTGGGTATTAGTTCTAATCTTATCCATAATTTTCAGAAAACCTTCGAAAAATTGACACACATCAGTCCTGTAAATAGGCAGGAGAACGGCATCAGTTTCGTCCAGTCGGGATTGTTCTTGCTATTACTCCTGATGAGTCTGTCCACTGTAACTGATGTCGAGACTTCCAGGGAAATCACCAACTGCATTGGAGTCAATATGACAGAAATGGTATTAATTATAAGTTTAAAGAGTTATAAGTCTTGACGATGAACTATCGTATACATGATATAAATAAGAATAGTTTTGAATAGTTTTGTTTAAAATATTCTCATATAAAACACCTTTTCCGCGGGGAAAAGGTGTCTGAAAAATTTCAAATAAGTAATTATTGTCCGGTCGTTCGTTCCTAGGACAATAATTTATCGAAAATAAAAGATTACCTTGTTTTCTTTCAATTGTAATCTATTGGTCAGTCCTTTAAATTTATCAAATTAGGATACTAGTATAGGCATCCCGTAAAATTTACTTATTTTATTTCAGGAAACCGTACATTTAATTAATGCTGTAATGTCCAAACTGCCTAGTTCAAGTGACGGTCTGAGGTGGCGTTGGTCTTCCAGACTAGTATTGAACTCCTCTCAAGATATCGATGTAAATTTTCTCCGGGGTGCAGGATCAGCCTTGCGTCTTGGGATATCAAAATTCAACGGAACCGATTCACCCGAAACACTGGCTGTCACTCTTAATCAAATGGTAAGCATGGAAACTGATAAAGAAAAAATCCTAGTGTTACTAGAAACAATAAGTTGCAGACTTTACACATCCAGACTCCGGTTGCATCTTGTGTCAGTGCTACATTCACATTATTTGGATTGCGAAGTTAGGTCTTCTTGACCGAAGCTTCATGTTCTATCTCACTAAGCTATTTGGTTCGTGGAATTTGGAAGCATTGTTCGCCGAATGAATGTTCCATGGATAAATTTCATTTTATACTGTAATCTTTTTCAATTGTGACAAGAAATTAAATACATAAATGCGAGACTCGCTTTTGGCGTAAAGTAGTTGGGTGAGCCGAGCCCCAACAGACACGGTTATAAAGCCATTTGGAAAATAAAAACACACCTTAGATTTTTCAGCACTTATTTACTATTGATATTTCAAAGTAACCTATACTGTAGCCTATAAGTAAAATGCAACAGGTTGGAAATGTTAGTACAAAGATTTTGGTGGTTAGAAAAAGAATTTCGGAAAATTATGATCTTGTGAGGCGGGGGAAAAAAAGATCATAATTTTTCGAAATTCTTTTTCTAACCACCAAAATCTTTGTACTAATTTTTCTAACATTTATATAATCTTAAAATTAAAATCGAATAGGTTGGAAATGACTCCGGTGGTGCTATACGCGACGCCTTCGAAGTCGACGAGATGTCTGATGGAGTCCGTGCCGTAGCGTTAACCACCATACATTTTCGAGCGCAATGGCGTTCTGCGCCGACTGTCCTCAACGGTACTCGAACCTTCCGAGACCCTGAGAGAACACCCTTGCGTAACGTCCGCATGATTCGCATCAATGACATCATGCGGTACGCCGATTTTGAAGCATGGAAATTCCAGGTAAGTAATTAGTAAAAATAAAATAACAGCTCTCATTTAACTTTAAATTGTTACAATATTCACTATCTATATTTAGAAGTCTTTATACCCTTTTTCTCCAACAATATCTAACTTTATAAAGTTTCCTGGAAATATTCTATTATAAACCATAAGATTGTGACATATCTAAACAAATATATAAAATTTTATTCATGTATCATCGTGTGGTGACGGCAGAGTAGAATCACACCTCAATCGCTCCCGTGGGTGTCGTACAAGGTGACTAAGGATAAATCAATGATGAGGAATGGGCAGCAGCGTTCCTCTAATACCACCTAGCAATAGCAATGTACCGCGACTTTTGTGCCCGATATACGGCAATAGGCTCGCCACCTAGCGTAACGTGGGTGCTAGTTCACCTCTGTCTGTATGTATGCATGTATGTATGTAAGTATCATTCGAAAATATTTTGGTGAAGGCAGGCATTAAAGCTGAAGCAAAATACATTTATTAAATAAGGAAGTCTTCATCTTTCTATACCAGAAACTCAAAGCCTACATCACATTAAGAGTAACAATACTCGCCTAGTAATTCTTCTAGTAATTTTATACATAACATAAATAAAATGATATATCTACCTTCTGGCCCTACCGCGTTGATGCCAATTAGAATGGGATAAAAGGTAGGGTGAAGATGATGATCAAATTGTACTGTTATATTCTAAAATTCGACTACAGAATTACAAATCCTTAGGCATATAAACACAGAGTAAAATTAAGTACACTAAAACAAACACAATGAACACTACGCTGTTGACGATGTTAGCAAATACTATCCAATCCGAAGCAGAACGCGAACGTTCGTAGTTATCATTGTTTTCGGTGAGGGTGTTTTTGTCACTGGTGTCGCTGGGATCGAATTCGGTGAACACAACGTACTTGCCGGGTCCAGTAGTAACTAGCCGGATCAAAGACACCATCCACCCTGGCGCTGGCACCACGCGACGACGAAGCGACGACAACGCCAACGTCATTATTATTGAAATCATCGTTACGATCATAGAATCTCGAATGAACAGCAGAATAACCGGCGTAGAACTACTATGCTTAGGAATGTCGTATCCGATCTCGGTAAGGAATATAAAATGTCCGTAAAGTGAGAAGCATTCCAATGCCAGTCTGCTATAATCTTTCACGTCTAACAGCAACGAAACCGTTGTCATTATTACAATCACAATAGATGGCACTACTACTATTGCAGCAGGGCCTGCCGACTCTCTCTTCATTATAAATGTGTATTTGAGCATTGGATAACTTACGTTGGGACAACATTCATAAACTCCCGGCAACCGTTCTGGCAAGACTTTCAATAATCTCCAACCTGGACCGTTCTGATAGTCATCCATGACTACAGGTCTAGTTCTGAAAAATGTGAAATTTATTTGTTCACCAGTATGCATCCACGAACCGAAATAGAGAGTACAATTCTGTTTGTCGTAAGGCCAATATTTCAATGATGTGCGGCAAATGCCAGAATGAGGTATGTGCGGCACACAGGTCACCGTTCCGTTGCTGTCCAACAAACACGATGTGTAGAAATCTTCCGACTGATACATGGCAGCATCAGCATTGAATAGAGACATCTTAGGGGTCCAAATTAAATGGCTCTCAATCTGCAACTCGGTGATGTTACCGTAATCTTTGGGGTTCCAAGACAGATATTCGTCTTTCCATTTCATCGCAACCCAACTGTGCACAGTGAAAGTTTCTTCTAAGGAGTCGAAACTGATGTACTTGATCGCTAAACGTATAGAGACATTGACGGCACTCTTGTGGTCTTTAACTGGACGGTATGCGTAGTCATAGTTGCAGAGGAGATCACTTTGTAGCTTGGCTTCTAAGTGTTCAGTTTTCTTTTGGCCTTCGGGGCAGTCGGCGCTGGTGAAACGAATACAGCAACAAAGCCCCGCGAAGAGCAGTGCCTGCGCCAACATTGTTACGAGCACAATGAACTGTTAAAACGATCTGTTAGAAACGACAGATCAAATAATTTGATATTCAACACCGCCCCCTCGGATAGGTAATCTTGACATATCCCATTTGTAGCCTGTTTAATGATAAGTTTGTATAATTGTTGTGTTCTAAATTGTGAAATACGCGTTTTAACTGCAGATTGGTCGGTTTCGTAGAATTGCTCTCACTGAGTGCGGTAGTCCGCGATCGTGGCTTAGTAATATGCGGCCTTTTTGAGAGACTTTGTACCAAATTACTCACAAAATAAGAATTCTACTTATTTTTTTTGTCTAAACAAAATTGGCATGTGCGAAAGTACATTTCTATTTACTTTCTTAATTTATTGACACCTGAGTATTGAAAAACTCTCATTCCGCACCGACGACGTAACGACACGTACCTGCGTAAATCACACCTTTGCCCCTAAAGGCAGAGGTGATATAATACGTGCGTTCCAGATGACATACATATGAACAGTGTACACTGCGATTACACACCCAATACATGGCAATAAGCTTGCCCCCTATTACATGGGACTTAACATAGCCGGAGAAATGTGGGTGTTACCTCTGCCGCTCGGCCTGCCTCTTCGGGGATAAATAAATAGAAGTGGTTTTTGTAACCACTCCTATTTATCCTATCATAAATCATCTATCATGCCTATTTATTTATTCTGGAATATACCCCACTTTAGCATTACATTTTAGAATATACCTCTTTTGCTACAAGAAATCTCAATATAATGATTAATCAATACATGATTAATCATCTATTGACGCGCATTGGTGAGCTATTAGTTGGGCATGAGTTCTTTGGGCGAAAAGCTAATTGATTCTGTTAGCGAATCGTTCAAGAATCATTCGGTTTCTGGTAAGCTCTTTTAGAACCCTACCAATATACAGGAACTCTTCCTGCGTATAGGTAGGGTTCTAATGGTCTTGTTGATGATCTTGCAGGCGGTAGAGATATCTTACTCGAATCCGAACCTGTCCCTCCTAATGCTGGTACCATACGAGCCATCATTAAGAAGTTTAGTGGAGCAGTTAGCGTCGAGCAGCCTAGATGAGATCTACAGTCGGATGACGACCCAGCGCGTCGCAGTCTCCATGCCAATTTATACGTTACGCATGACACTGTTGCTACCGTCGAAACTTCAAGCTGTACGTACGTAATTCTAGAACCGATTTAATTGTTTACATTTAGCCCCGACTCAACCCTGCCCGGCTAGTAAGACCACCAAAACATGATAATGATTAAGCCATTTATTTATGCCGTGTGGTGACGACAGAGTAGAATACAATCGTCACCACCCCAAATTTCTCCCGTGGGTGTCGTACAAGGCGACTAAGGAAAAATCAATTATGAGGAATGGACAGCAGCGTTCCTCTTATACCACCTAGCAATAGCAATGTACTGAGACTTTTGTGCCCGATAAATGGCAATAGGCTCGCCACCTATTACATGGGACTTAACATAATTGGTGAAATGTGGGTGCTAGTTCACTTCTGCCTACCCCTTCGGGGATATAGGCGTGTTTTATGTACGTATGTGTTTCGGTGGTCATGATAACCGGGCTGAGGTGTCACATTAGTTGGCTGAGGCAGATTGCCCGGTTAAGCACTTTGGCAGTTATTTAAGTTATGCTTTTACATCGAATATGCGTCTTCCGGGCTGCTGCCTATTACCACTCGGCCAACCAAGACGTTTGTAATATTTTTGTAACATTATACATAGGTATGTATAATCTTCACATAAAAAATCAAAATACCTTATATTTTTTTACATTTTTCTTTTAATAATTAACTAATTATCTTACATTCTGTTCGCAAACAAGATTCGTGGGATGTCCGTGGAAGTCGAAACCTTCGATTACAATGGAGACATAAAAGCTCTCTTCAAAAATGTACTGTCGCCCAAAAATTGAATCCCTATCACATTCGAAATCCTTTTCGTTTATTTCAGATGGGTATCAACCGATTAGTTGACTGGAATGGAACTGACAGTGGAAATCTGAGGCTCTCTCACGCTGTGCAACGGCTCATGTTTTGGGCAGAAGCTGGGAGAAACGCGTTCAAAGACGATGGTAAGGAGTTAAACTATTAAGTACTTGTTTTTCTATTAAAGGGCGGACACTAAACCCAGCAACTGCATAAACACTTCTTTGGACATAGTCAAATAATGTGGATAGTCATTTGGTTCAAAATTAATAAATACTTATCTATAAATATTTAGTAATAAAAATCCGTGTGGTGACGACAGAGTAGAATACAATTGTCATCCGGCTCGAAGGACCATATATATATATATATATATAGTCAGAAATGTTAGATTTGTATTATAAATGCTTATTGTTTAAATGTTCATGTTAAATGCTAATGATTGCATCTGCCACGGCATACAGTTAAAGGTACACTGTCGTAACCCGGTGTCGCAAGCGACCCGTCGCGGCCGGCAAGCTGCGGTGTCAACAATATATGGCGGTCGCCTGCGTCACCGTAGGCTTACGTGTTCGGTAACGAACCGAACACCGCAAATCTCTCCCGTGGGTGTCGTACAAGGCGACTAAGGAGATAAAAGTGTTGAGGAATGGGCAGCAGCAGCGTTCCTCTTATGCCACCTATCAATTTACTGCGATTTTCGTGCCCGGCAAACGGAGCGGCCATAAGCTCGCCACCTATTTTCCATGGGACCTAACATAAGCGAAACGTGGGTGTTAATACACCTCTGCCTCACCTTCAGGGATATAGGCGTGATTTATGTACCTTTGTATGATTTTCTATTACAGGGAGGACACTAAACCCAGCAGCTCCATAATTCTAAGGATGTCCGAAGAAAATACAATGTTATCCGTAGTCATTTGGTTCAAAATTATCTAACATACCTATATTTATAAAAAGGAATAAAAATCTAAGTAATTACCTAATTAATTGCTATATACTTTTCAGTGTATCTAATGTAATTTTTCTTATCACAGGTCTGGAATGGGACGAAACACCTGACATGGAGCTGATGGTAGATCGCCCTTACGTTTTCTTTGTCCGATGGAGGAATCTAACGCTTATGAATGGAAATTTTTTACTCTAGGTCTTTAAGTAAGATAAATGTAAATAACTAAATAAGAATTGTTATATTAATAAAACTGATATGTATGAATATAATTTGTGCTATTTTTATTACCTAGTGCCACATAAGTGTTTCACGTGTGCACGTAGGGGACGGTGTCAACCTATAACTATACTATATTTTGTTGTAATATAATATAGAGGCACGAGGGCCAAAACGGGCATACTACCTAAATCGGGTAGGTGCACTCGTAAAAATACATTTTCAGTGAACGGATTATTTCTACTTCCTACCACCCCTAATCTCTTCCGCGGGTGTCGAATGTGGCGTTCCTCATAAACCACCTAGAGGCGCCTCCCTAAATATGAGGCGATTTCAAATGATACACATTCTACCTATTAATGTCAAATTTGAGTGGATTATTCATTGCACATTTCTCTAAGTCTTATGATTGGATAAAACAAAAACATTATTGATTTTTGTTCGATAGTCATTATCGAAATAATCGATTATTTTGAGAGGTAGGTATTGCTACGTAATTTTCGTAATTTTGAAGAGTTGTTTGAACGGGCTTCTTTGAAACAAATGCTAGTTTTGGGACAATCTTGGGTGAAACAAAAGAGTAACGCATAATATGGCGGCCTATGTTGTTTTAGCCTTGACCGGGCGGGCGGTACTTCGCGCCATTGATTTCAGCGAACAAACAACCCTTCACTTATAGTTTTCCGCTATTTCACAAGGTCTCATAACTATGTTTAGACAACGAAATTTCTTAGCATTCTATGGATTCACCGTGCGGTTCCGGGTCCATAGTGTGGCAGATAAAGAAGACAGTGGCAGTGGGATTGGGACTTGTAAATGTAACCCAAGTATAGTTTTATGGTGCCTCTTCAAACCTTCTTCTACTTTGTACCCGTAGAAAGTACTTCAAACTTAAAAGGCATAACGAGGTGTTCGGTAGCGCAGTGGCTTAGCAGCCTAGCCTACGCCTCGGTAAACCAAGCAATGTTACCTACATCCAACAAAACGTTTGTTTGCCCATTCAAAACTTTAAAACTGCCACCGATTTGAAAACTAGATAAAGTGCAAAATCGATTAGTGTTTATGGTAACCTGTCTGTTTTTCACTATAAGCACAAGTGTAATTAATAAAATTTAAACTTAAAGTATCAAAGTTGGTAGGTACCTACCTAGTCTTTTGATTGTAAGTAAAGCAGATTAAAATTATTTAATTTTGTACCTATTTTTTAACTTTCAGTCAATTACGTGTTTGGAATATTGTAATCATAGATTAAAACACTTACCCCCGAATACAGAAACGCTACTCAGATTTAGGGGACTGCTTAAAAAGTTAAGTGGACACTATCTGTCCGAAATTGTATGGGAAAACGTCAATTTTGACAATACTTAAATGTTAAGCGGGACTCAAAATTTGAATAGCGTTTCTGTATTCGGGGGTAGGTGCGTAAGCATCTTTCTTTAGTGAATCAAAATAGTTACACCTTACTCACCTAGCAGAGGTTCATTGGTAACAGGGTTTAGTGACACATTATCTATTCAAGCCGGACCAATAAAAATCGTAATTAACATTAGAAAGTATATTATTTAGACGTGAACATTAAATAGCCACATAATACCCATAATATGAAACTAAATCAAAAATATTATAAAAAAAAGACTTAATTTAAGCTTACAATGTGCATGATGGAGGCAATACGAAGTCGTTCCTCATTTCTCTTACAATTAATGTTAGACTAGATGTGAAAACTTCATGTGTATTTTGGAACACTGCCTCCTGAAAATAAAGAGAAATATTACCATTTAAACCCTGCTCTCAAACTTAGGAGTAGGTGTGAGTTACTTAAAACTATAAGTTCGGAACCAATAATAGATACAGCTTTAGTTATGCAGATATTTTATTTGATCGAAAGTAATCAAGTGTTAGTAATTACATATTTAACATTTTTAAACATTACGTGACACTGTCGTTACAAATACTCGTTGACTAGTACCATAACAGTATAATACATAAACAAACAGATTTCAAACTACCTAACCACAAGGAAATAAATATAATGTACCTAACCCACAGACATTCAGTCATCCGGCGATACATTGCTAAATTGGAGTAATGTACAGTACACAATATATTTACCCCTAAATTATTATATAAGCAAGTATTGAAAGGTCAGCTGAGTCAAGTCTTACCTTAAAGATAACAATTTAAATGTGTAACACTCATGTATATTCGTCTACATTTAATTCAATATCACACATTGAATGAAACTAACATTAGGTAAATATTAATTGTAAAGTGTAATAATCATTATACTGGAATTGAGTAGCTTATTAATAAAATTTTAAGCATTGCAATTTTTTTATTGGACATAAGCCATGGTATGCATCAATATAATTCCAATAGACATACAATTTTGATAAATGCAAAATTAGAACCTACTGCAATAATCTTAAAAAGCTATAGGTAATTTAATAATTAGACTTACATTTACACGCAATACAAAAAAAAAAATGTGATAATAATACCACTATTAAAAAACGACTCGTCAACATCAACAACTCTTGTAAAATGGAACCAATGTACATTCTTATATATTTTTTAATTATTTTTTATTTCTAATCATCTACGACGAAAGAACGACGGCTTCATTTAGGTATTTCTTACTTTAAAAAAAAACAGTGCGTAAACTAGGCCTTCAGTTGCAAATCATGGTGCAGAGATTACAGAAATCGTGAAATAGCCAGTTAGGCATAAAACGTAACACACTTTATATACAAAATTATAAAAAAGGTACCTACTACTACCAATAAACCGATAAGTATTTTTATTACTCTTGTTCATAGATCAGTTGTGAATCCAGAGAGGTAACCAAGTAATGTCTAATAGCGGGTGACTGGTTCATCTAAAAATAAAGAAGAAATTCACATTAAAATTTGTTTAAGCTTTTAAAGGACCTAATATTTTAATCTATAATGCACATAAAGTGTGAAACTCCGTTTTCACAACAATTAAAATTTACCAAAAATAGCAAAACTATTAACTAAATTGTAGACTTTACTCCAAAAATTATCTTTAGATATTACTTAGTTAATTCAGTGGCGAAAAGGTATAGGTATGTATATAGTTTTAGAACCAATACGCAACAGAACATTTACATACTTATAATTATTGAATTATTTTCTTTAAATGTAAATATTTTATAAATCCAATTTTATTTCAAGATAGGTACGTAATGCTGGCCTGGGAGCGAAAAAATAACGTAGAATAGGCCAGCCTCGACTCATCCCATGGGTGTCGTAAAAGTCAGCTAAGGGAGATTGCCCGGTGTAGACCAATAAGCCTTATAATAATAATAGCCATACCTTGGGGCACCCGAATGGTGTGGAGGGCAAACCACCAACAACAGCATACCCAAAGAGGGTTGGGGTCAGGCAGGTGGCCGGCTATAAAACCTAAGCCAAAACCTTGAGCAGTATGGATTGGAATGTTGTTATTCCAATACTCTCTCTATTCATCGGCGGTCTCTCGACATGGTCCGTTCCATCACTTTTCTGTATATTCATTCATCACTAGCACCTTTACGGTGTGGTGGATGATATGAATCAAAAGGGAGTGGATGGCTTGATGACGTCTGACCGATATGAATGGAAGAGGAAACATACTGCACCAGACCCCAGATAGTCTGGGTCCAGGGCAGGAGAAGAAGAAGGTAGGTAAGTATTGTTATGTTTTCTTAAATACCCTTACGATCTGTGGGAATTGCATTGATAAATTAATTTTACAATTTTGATAAATCAATAACCTACTGCGGAATAAAATCGGAGGAAGATATTTTTGAGAAAACAATATAGGTACTCTGGTATGAACACCGCTGGAACGGTTAACGTAATATCATAAATTATATGTAACATTTGGTTTAGAATATTTTTTCGAAATACCGATCACCATTTATGTAACTGACGACCCAGTTAATTAACCTCATATTGATTTGAATCATTATTTTATTGTGTATTGTTACACAATACCAGGTTCTAAAAAATATCAATCGGAAGGTTGTAAATTCACATTTGTCGTTACAACCTTACAAATATACCAATCTCATAAGATCAAGTAATATTGGTCAATAATCCTAAAATTTATTTATCTAAACCATTTATAATGTAGGAGAAAGTAGCCAGGAGCGGGTATACTGCATAAAATGGACACTCTCGTGATATAAAATCATTTTGAAAATGGATGAATTCTGTCTAGTCTCGGGCCTGCGCAAACCGGGACGGGAGGGATTAAATTTTTATTAATAGACATTCAAACGTATCGATACAGAAACACGACTTAAATTGCTATGCTTTAAAATTATGCCGTGGCATCGAAAGGGCATTGAAAGACATGCCACGGGCTCCCGTAGCGGGATGCCCGTGGCCGTACTGCGGTAGGCAACGGCATGCCACGGACTCCGGCGCTCGTTGTGACATACCGCGGGGTACGGCGTGCTTTGTCGTGCCGCGGCATGCTGTGGCAGAATGCCGCGGTATCTAAGCGGCTAGTGTGCGCTGACTTACGGCAAAATCTCTTGCCAAGCCGTCCCGGTCTGCGTAGGCCTTTAAGGCGACAGGAAGGTACTAAAAGCTCCCACGTCCCGCCTTGTATGGCAAATAGTTCTATACACGAAACGGCAGTATGCCTGCCTTGGGCTACCTTCCTATAGGTAAGCAAAAACATAGTTTCTAGGACAAATTGAGTACCTAACTGTACCATCACTAATGGTAATTAACATTATTATTTATAGATAATTGTCACGACCTATCTATCTCTCACGAAGACTAAGGGTTAATATATGACGAGGAATGAGTAGCATATAGCAGCTTCCTTGTTAATGTTGTTATACCACCCTGCAATATACTGCGATGTGGATGTCTATCTGCTATCCATTTCGAGGATAAATAAATAGGCATGATTTATGTTTATAGAATCGTTAAATATTAACCATTTCATTAAGGTCAAAATGTCATAAAGTTATTATTATTAAAATAGTGGTTTATTAATTAAAGAGGTTGCTTTATGTACCCAATCTTAACGATTATTGATAATTAGAAGATAGAAATGTACGCAATAGGCAAGTTATTGTTAGCAGCAGCAATTATATGGGTATTTTTTGGCTAGGTTAATTATGCAAACTCAAAATTTGCTGTCACAAATGAGATCACCCTAAATTGAATACAAGTGGTGTTGATTACCGTTACTAAGACAGTGGGAATGTTAAGTGTGATTGTCGCATTATTATTTCACGTGTATATTAAACTAAGCTTTTTATCTTTGAAATACATTGTTAGTAAAAGAATAATATTCCATGCAGTGAGCAAAGCAGGATTCAAAATCAGAATTAAAAAAAATTGCATAGCTTTTTGTATATTGTGTACGAGTTACCTTCTAATATCATAAAACCATTCTTATTTTATTTATAATTTTATATGTTGTAATTTTGAATAATAAAGTAATATTATGTTCATGGACAAAAATTCTTATACAGTAAATTGATAATAGAAACACTTAGTATGTCTTGAGTGACAATCATAATAATAAATACGTGTAACACTCATATATGATGAGCCAGATCAAGAGTTAAATCTTAACACTGTCATATAGATTAAACTATTAAAATAAAGTATAATATTAACAAGTAGGTATATGAGTGTGTGTATGTGTATTGGAGCTTGTTCATGTATTCTGCACATTATATATATTGACCATACAAACTCACACACAGTCAATAATTAGGCACAAGTCCTGGAGGTGCCAAACCCATATTTTCTGTAGAGCTATGTTCAACACATTCAGCACCAAGTGTATTGTTTGTGATACACACCGCCTAAGGTTGGCTGATAGGGCTAGGTGTTAAATGTGTTAAATTTAAAATACAAACAAACAATTATAGTACATATACAAATTAAGTTTTTCAACAAAATTCCGAGAGAATGTAAATTAACTGATATTTATCTTCAATAAACATTGTATGAATAATTATCAAAAAATTTTACATTTGTCTAGGTGGGTTGATTAAAAATGGATTTTTCATGTCATGACATAAGATAAGATTACTATTATCTCGAGATAAAGCTTATCAGTAATAATAAATTGTAACACTTACAAACAATGAGCAGTTACTAAAAAAATCATTGATTTAAGAAAAGCTAATTGCATTGAAAAGACATCACAGTTATTGTCTATGCCCTTAGTAAATGATTTTAGGGAGAAACTTAATACAGGCTTATGTAGTACTCTATTTATATGATTAAAAAATATCTGGGTGATTTTCAAATGAAATATATAATTGGACATTTTTTAATTATAGTCAATCATAACAAATTGACAGCTAGCATATTGACTTCATAGAAGATTCTGAAAATGTTTGTTTCTGATACTTGCATATATACAATATAATAATAATAATTGTACGAGGTAATTTTAAACTTCACATCTCATGTTGTTAATATTCTACACAAAAAGTAGGTACTATACAGTGCAGATAACATCATAACACTTTGATTAATACTATTTCATTGACACAATTGTGAAATAACTAAATCTATAATTGAAGACCCACTTTGTATTCAGCTAATTGAATGTCTATAAAATAGTAAATATCCTCCAGGCAAGATCTAATGCAAAATACCCCTTTAATAAAGAATAGCATGCCAATACAGCAATTTATCAACAGCTGGCTATAACATCCCCATTGAACAGACTCCCATGAATTTCAATTTCAATTTCAATGGATGGATAGGAGAAGGATTTTTTTAAATCTTTGTATAGCTAACTGGCTCATCACTAGTAGATAACCAGTTTCAAAAATGATATTACAGTTGGCACATTTCAAATAATCATCAATAATGGGGTACAGAGAATTTGTAAATAGGCAATTTCCTATTAGAAATCTTTTAATAGTGAGTATGAATGCTTAAAACTTATATGACTTGTCCACTATGTATAAAAAAATATCACAAATTTAATAAGTATGTCAGAAAACAATGACTGTTTAAAAAATTTGGAAGATTAGTATGCAAAGATCATATTAGCATGTATTCATTGACAAGTTAAGATGCTAAAAATTGCAAAATAATTAGAATGTGGGTATGATAAGAGGAAAATTAATGTGATATTCCGTAATTAACCCCACCTGTGTTGAGGCCTGTGTTCTCTGAAGCACTGGGGACTGTTGGTGCAGGCATGGCAATAGGCGGTGCCTGTTCGCCCTGCGGACGGCCCTCTCCTCCCGGCTGAGTTGTCACCGCCACGCCATCAGAATCATCACGTTCCAAAGTATGGTAATCGCCAGACTCTTCGGGCGGACGTGGCTTGCATTTTCCGCAGCAGCAATTGAAGCAACAACATAGGCAGCAACAGAAATAACACCCAGTCAAAATACCGCATCCAATGAACAATGCTTTGCACCAGGTACTCGTTACAACAAAATAGGCGTTAACGTTTTCTTCTCCAAATTGTTCGGCAATGTACAGACCAAGAGAGCCGTAATTATCATAGATATTCCTCTTTGTTGTATCACTTAGAATTGTGTGTGCTCGGTTAACTTCCTTAAATTTGTCGGCTGCCTCCGGGTTATTGGGATTTTTATCAGGGTGATACTTTAACGCTAATTTTCTATAGCTTTTTTTAACGTCGTCTGCTGTTGCTGTTTTAGGGACCTGAAGTATTAAATACAAACTATCCCCTGCTGTAGAAAGTTTTCTTTTATCCATCTTTCTAAATGTGCCCCGACAAACAAATTAAACAATATCTATTAATTAAAATACTGCAAAAACTGCGCCAGATCGAGTAATATGAAATAATCCTGACAAGGGGAAGACATTTGCTAGAAAATTGATTTTTATTTTTTTCTTAAATTTTCCCTATATTTTTGGGAAGGCAAAAGGTCTAGCCCATACAGCCATGTCTTTAGTGTATATTTTATCTGTAGTCTTATGGAATAATGTGAGGGTGAAATGTATGAATGAAATAAATTTTACGTTAAAATATGGGTGTGACATATTTTAACGCATCTAGGGAGTGCTTGGCGCGAATTGAATGGTAACAAAGTTCATGATGGTGAATGATGAGGTGGACAAAACCACTTTTTACAGTGGTTTTTACCAAAACATCAAACACATCACAAGACTCATTTTCAATGATTCTGCATAATTGCACATAAACACGGATGCTTGTGCATCATAATAACACCACTTTCACTGCACAAAATCCACTCTGTAACAATTTCAGAATAAGCGAAAATAAATCTGACACCATGAAACGCGCAAAACACTCTCCTTTTTATTTTTTGTTTGTTTTAATTCTTCTCGTAATATGGCTGTATACGCTAGATTTCTTTGCTTTCTCAAATGGGAGAAGTACCAAATAAAAACTTACTCAGGGCATGGCTGTATGGGCTATTCCTTTTTGCCTTCTCTAAAAATCCAGTGAGAATTTAAAAAAACATGTAAGAGGAGTGTTTGGCGCGTTTCGTGGTGTCAGTCAGATTTATTTTCGCTAATTCTAAAATTGTTACAGAGTGGATTTTGTGCAGTGAAAGTGGTGTTATTTTGATGCACAAGCATCCGTGTTGATGTGCAATTATGCAGATTCATCGAAAACAAGTCTTATGATGTGTTTGATGTTGTGGTGAAGATCACTATAAAAAGTGGTTTAATCCATTTCATCAGTCACCATCATGAACTCTGTTACCATTCAATTCGCGGCAAGCACTCCTTAGATGCGTTAAAATATGTGAGACCCATATTTTAACGTAAAATTTATTTCATTCATACTTTTCACCCACTCATTATTTCATAAGACTACAGATAAAATATACACTAAGGACTTGGCTGTATGGGCTAGACCCTTTGCTTTCCCTAAAATATAGGGAGAATAAAAAAAAAACATGTAATGTAAAGAAAATGAAAATAAACAGCTCGGTCTTGGCTCGGTCCTGTAATATTTTCTCTTTGCAGCTCGGATCGGAAGGAAAATAAAATATTTTGTATTGCTATTTGTATTGTGTGAGTAGATAGGTAGTGTGTTCATGTTGTAAATGTACTTTTTTTTGAAAGAAAATTATTATAAATTTATGTTATAAAGAAAACGTAATTATTATAACACAGACACCGTGCGTGGATTTATGTATCAATATTTCTGTTTTTAGAAAATACAACAAGGACATTGAATAATTAGTCGAAATGCTCTAAGTATTATCATGCAACTAACAATGAAGAATCTCAGTATATTTAAGATATATCAGCAGGCCCTTAACCGGCGTCCTTACTTGATGCAGGCTATTCAGACGGGTACCCTAATGGCAGCCGGTGATATTATTTCCCAGACAATAATAGAAAAGAAATTGATTAAAAATATAGATTTCAAAAGAACCATGGGATTCTCTTCTATTGGCTTTTTTGTGGGAGTAAGTGCGAGATAATTTTTAATAATCTAACTATCTTCTCAAATTTATAAATTGCTATTATTGGCTTTAAAATATTGCTAAATGCTAAATTAGCATTTCCAGGAGCACTTTTTGACAAGCTCTCTATAACTCAAACCATGCAAAATAATATAGAATGATTACTAGTATATTGTAAAATGAATTGGTTGAATTGTAAAACTCCATAATTTACAGCAAGCAATATTGCAAATTTGCTAAATTTCGTGAAATTCGAACATACGTAAACAACCAAATCCTAGACTTGACTCTTTGAATTATGGTTTTCTTAGTAACAAGACAAAATCTTTAAGAAATTATTTCATTGGATCACCACAAAAACCACAATTCTCACAATAAAATCTAATATTTCTAAAATATAAATCTCTCTATTCATATGAAAATACCACTTCCTGCAGGTCATCTTACCATGGTTATTTATATACAAGTCAATCTTAATGATATATCAATAGAATTTTGAATTAGCTCATTTTAATTTTGCTTAACTATAATTTTGTATGTTATTTCAACAATTTAAGTAAACTAATTACATAAAGTAATTTTCTATTTTAGGGACCTGCTCTCCGAGTTTGGTATGGTATATTAAATAACCAAATAGGTTCAGGGGGCAAGACTGTCACTTTGAAGAAAGTATTTGTTGATCAAGTTATTTTTGCACCTGCTTTCCTGTTGTTTATTCTGACAGCAGTAGGAGCCCTTCAAGGGAAAAGTTTTGATGTTATGAAAGTGGATATAAAGGAAAATTACCTAGATGTTTTGAAAACAAACTATTATGTCTGGCCTTGGGTTCAGCTAGCTAATTTTTATTATATACCTTTACAATATCAAGTACTTGTTGTACAGTCTGTGGCTTTGTTTTGGAATACTTATCTATCATGGAAAACTAATAGAAAACAATTAATGAAATAATCAATCACACTGTAGTTGTAGTTTATTATGCTTGTAGTAATTTGTTCTGTGAGAGACAGCAATAATCTAAACCAACACTTAGTAGGTTTATCTGTTTACATGCATAACAAGATGAATTACTTAGATTCTCATGTTGACTGATCTCTAGTTTTAATTATGTGTTAGTAAACATTGCTCACTACTCTTTATATTAAAGCAATTTTTATTATGACTACACACACTTAGGGCCTGTTTCACAATCGACAAGTTTGAAGTAGCTTACTTTGCAGTTCAATTGACTTAAATTTCATATTAATACTGTCAAATGATCTGCGAAGTAAGCTTCTTCAAACTTACTTGTCGATTGTGAAGGTCCTTAATGTAAAAGAGATGTAAAAGAGAAAGATTGTTTTACTAATTAAATCAAAAAAGTAAACACAAATTAGTAGTGCCAGTGAATCATCTATGAAGTAAAATGTATAGTTTATTGCTCATTATTTTTTGTAAGTTATTTTGCTCAATGCAAAAATAAAATAATATGTAGAAAAGAGAATCTTATTTTTATTTATCAAATTGACATCCAATTCATTAGTGTTCCATCCTCACAGTCAGATTGACCTACCTACAAGCTTGGCGTGTTATAAACCATAGAAAGCGGCTTTATTAATAAACACGGTTTAATAGACTAGTTACTCAGTGTTTTATCTCTTTTTCTTGCATTCAAAATCATGTTTGTGAGACCAAGACAAAAGCGGAATAGCGATAGGTACCATGCTTACTACCAGTTTATTAAAAGGGTAGGGGCTTAAGTCTATATAATTTGTGGGCTTACTACATTGAACTACTATTCTAACTCAATGGCTTACTATCGATCAGCATTTATCAAACGATGTCTAAACTGCGTAAGTAGTTCACAAGTAGGCAGTAAGCACCTTATTCATGGTAAATCCCACTGCCTGTCCGCTCGAGAGAAGTATAAAAGTTTATATAATTTGTGAGGGCAGCGGGCCTAGCACGGGGACGTGGACAAGTCTCTCCACCACTTGACAGTGTTTTGTCTCGGGAATTATTGGGAGTTAGAGCGAGAGGAAAAGATTTTCTGTCCCCCGAAGGAGATGTGGCATGTTGCTGGATGTAGGCTAGCATACAGACACTTAAGTACACTAAGTATCGAATGTGTATTCAGCTGTTGCCGACACCGTTCAATAAAAATAAAAAAGTTAAAAGTAAAAATGGGCAAAATTGGTATTTTACCAATTTTTAAGGGGTAATAAAAAAAACTTGCAAATGATTTTAATACTTACCCCGGCCACTCACATGGGCGCAAACATTCGTACATAAATTGTACGAATTGTTTCCACACACGTGAAGGGCCGACAGACATTCGCTAACTTACTACGGTAAGAGTGCTTGCGTACTAAGTCCGATCCGAATCCGTGAAAATACGATCCCTTGTAGCAATAGAACTATTGCTATGGTAACTTAGGCACTAATAGGCATCGGATCTCTGTCCGAGTTTTCTAGACCAATAATTTTTCATGGATTCTGATCGGACGTAGTGCGTAACCGCTCTTACGCACTACATCCGATCTCTGTCCGAGTTTTCTAGACCAATAATATTTTCTCCTATATTTTCCATCCATAGGGAAGGTGCTCCAGCAGTGGGGACATTAAAGGGCTGGTGATGATGATGATGATGATACAAGTAGTGCGTAAGCGCGCTGGATCAAAGTTCGCGCGTTTTGATGTGCGTTAAAAACTGACACAAACACAACACAGCTTGGAAAAGCGCAAATGCAGCGAAAACTTCGCTCATTTGCAATTAATGTCGTCCTACACTCCGTCTGTCTAATTATCAGAGTTCGTAACTCCAAAAATATCGAAATTAGATGTGGGTTTTCCAAAATGCGGTAGGGATGTGAAGTTGGCTGACGACAGGACCGGTTACGCACTACATCCCATCCGAATTCGAGATTTTAACGGTCCGTTGCAGCCATAGAACTATTTCTATGGTAACTTACGCACTACATCCGATCTCTGTCCGAGTTTATAGACCAATAATATTTTAACGGATTCGGATCGGACGTAGTGCGTAAGCGCTCAGTTTTTCAATGCGGATATTAGAGTCCGCATAGTAGGTAGATACTTTTTGATTACAGTGACGTATAAGGACCCCGACACATTTTTGAAACGCGACGCGACTCCACGTGTAGACAATCACTTGCATTCTTGATTCCACTGATTTGTCGAGTAAAGTTGGCATTCGCAACGTCGCACAAATGCGACTCTTTAATGTATTTATACATACATAAAATAATTTGTTTCATTCTCTTTTGTTACGTGAGTATCGATATATTAAATGTATAAAAAATAATGCCACTCGGCTAACGTTTGCATTAGAAGGATTTTTATCTTTAAAAATCTCGACGTTTAAAAATTTATCGTTTTCGGTCCCTGTGACATTAGGAAGTATTACTAGCTGCGTTCGGTAATTGCGACCGATCAATCTTTTAAGCATAGAGGACAATAATACTACGGATATAGAGAGCCCGCTCGCCGATTTTTTTTGTTAACCGCTAATGTCAATTCATTTCACACTGGCTCTATCTACAAATTCCATCCGACTTTTGAGTGGGTGTCAATGTGTGCGTGTGCTTATACGTATTTACCCACTCATAAACGTGTTCATTTAATTTAATATTACGTATTAGTTTATTGCAAGATCCTTATAAATCGGTAACTGTTAGAATTTTAAACAGTTACGGACAATAAGGAGTTACATTAAACATCAATACAATATAAACATTGACATTGCTTACAAATACGCAATATTAAACTAAATAAACACATGTACCTAACTATTTATATTCATCCTAAAATAAACGCTTTCCAACATGGGTTCATATCATAAAATAAAAATCAAATGTATTTGTTACATTTTATATTGTAAATGGTAAAATATACATAAATAATAAAAAATATGGACATATGCATATATCCATATTTTTTATTTCATATGCATATAAATATGAAAAGTAAAAGATGGAAATAACAAAATTCAATTAAATGAGACAAAGGTTTCTGTAAAAAAAATATAAGAACAATCGAAGGGGTTCAAAAATTATTAAGGACATTAGGTTAGGGATATTACTTTTAAACCCAAACATATGGGTTTGATGCAATGTTCACAAGAAATATAAACAAGGACCCACTAAAAAACTTTTTCATATTTCTCTCGGCATAACACTATAAGAAGTTATGGCGAGAGAAATACGGCACCTAATACAATATCGTTTAAAGGTGTCTATAAGTCTTTACTACTTAATAATTTTAACTCGCCCCATTCCCTTCACGCAAACTACGATATACTTTTTGTATTACCCCGACAAAGAGGTACCTCAAAGTCCTCGTGGTCCAAACACAGAGGAAATTGTGGTGTCTTTCAATCAATTAGATTCTGATGTAGTTAATGCAGGTCAGGGAAATTATGTCAGTTGGTGGGTCCTAGGAAAATATATGAAAAAGAGTAAAGGAAAATATCATGTCTTAAAAATGTGGAAAAATTAAATTAAATTTATTCCTATTTTGATTATAATTTTAGCATTACTAATTTTTTCTAACATTATAAATGTTAGAAAAATTAAGAATTTGTGGTTAGGAAAAGTGCATAAAATTATAGTCTTGATTCGGAGATCGAACCCGCGTACTCTGCGATCCGGGCCGGTGCCGAGTGGTACAGGTATACATATAATTTTTCGAACTTGTAATCACAATATTCTTTATTGTATTAAATTAATTCCCTTTTAATTGTATAAAACACAAAAATGAATTAAAAACCTACTTTGAAAACACAACTATAAACATTTTGATTTACAACTGGTGACAAGCAATTAATTTGTGTTAATTTAATGAACAAAATATTTTAACTCATTTTTGCAGTACAGGACAAGGGTCACAATAGCGTTATAGTAATTTAGTAGTATATCAGTAAATACATAGTTCGGTGATTATCACTTTCATATGCTTAAAATAAGTTAGCGTATAGTCCTACAGATAATCTTGATTCACAAAGCTGTGAGTTTTTTTTGCGCGATCTGGTGATTTCTGCTTGCAAAGTTTTAATCTGTCTTCGGAAAGTATGCAGCAAAAGCGACGACAATTGTTGTTGACGTGTTGTCTCTGCAAAAAAAAAATATTCCTATGAATTTACGCACTTGATGATAAAAAAAAACATTGGAGCTATTCTTATTCTTGGACGAGTATGCTTATTAAATGCAGTAATATATCTAATCAAATTTTGATGTGTTGGTGTGAATCATTACCGGCGGGTCCCTATATTCTATCTATAGTTAAAAGTAAGCTTACTAAAGTTTAGCTGCCTGGCATTTTTTTGTTATATTCCAATAAATAACAGAAGTTGCTAAGCAACTAAGCCATAGTACGTCTATTTTCAACTGTAGATAGAATATTGAGACACGCCGTACGTTAGTTAATAATTATTTACTGTTTATTACACACGAGTAGGAGCATAGCATTATTATTATTAGGAGTAAAGCATTTTACGCGAAAGCCAAGTCGTTCTTAATGTTTAAACAATCAAAAGACACCCCCCATACTAAGTAAAATAACCATATTGATAAACTATATGTTTGATTTCCAGATTAATAATATGTACCTGTTTACATTACCCAGAAGTAAGAGGTTGACTTTGTTAAGGCATAAGCTTAATACTTCTTCTATTGGAACTTTTTCCATAATATCTGAAATAAATGTATTAATGTATAAATCATAAATGGGTGCTTGGCAAATTGAATTGGGTCCGTCATGCAGGTTTTGACAAAACTATTTTAATACAAATCACAGACAGTAACAACAATATTTGTGTGAAGTAGAGGTCACATAGGATAGGACATACAGCGTTTTACTTTACCTATTATGTAATGCAGTGCAGTAGAAGGTTGAACAGATCCAGGTATTTCAGAAATGTCTCTTGATGAAACATTAACCTTAGAATCTGAAATAATTCAATATTATATTATTGTTCTTAGGGCCTGTTTCACAATCGACAAGTTAGTTCGAAGTAGCTTACTTCGCAGATCATTTGATAGTTGTAATATTGAATATATGTCAATTGAACTGCAAAGTAAGCTACTTCGAACTTACTTGTCGATTGTGAAACAGGCCCTTAGTCTTAAAATGAATGAATTTTATTTATTAACAAAAGTTGCTAGAAACTCTTACTTCTATCAAGATGTAGTGAAGTTATTATCACTTAAGAACTTCTTTCTATAAAATTCATAATCAGCATCACTCTCCAATTTCCTCCAACCTCGTGTACCCAAGCCTTGAAACCTTGTGTTGTGGGTACTTCTTTGCATTAGGTAACTGATGGTATGAGGTTCCTAAAAAAAAGTATTTTGAATGTGCTATTTCATAATCAAAAATTTTTTGTGAAAGGTAATGAAGTTTAAGATCAAAATTATATGATGAGTTGGATAAAGGTAGACTGTAATTTGCGATTAAGAATTTTAGATGTCAGGGTCTTGTTTGGACTATCTTAGTGGACTATTGCCTAAACTGTTGTTGGTGTTGGCTCATAATTGACGATTTAATGATAAAGATACTTACTAAAATCCATTGGACATCCCAGTACTCAACGTACGCAATTTTCGAAAAATGTGTTCACTTCACAGGGGAGGAGTAAAACTCAATTCGACGCAATCAGCTCAACACTTTCACGAAACATTAAACTAAAACTGGGAAACGATACGAAAACTCACGAAGTACAATTAATTTTAAAGTTTTGAACTGGATAAACAACTGACAATTTTGGGCTGTCATTCATACACACCACAGACAGAACAATCGAGAAGTTCGAGAACCATGAAGGTTCTGTCTAAAGAGCATAGTATACCCGTAGTCTAGTATCCTCTTTGGACAGGACAGAACACATAATATACCTTCGTGGTTCTCGACCTTCTCGATTCGTGGCGCCATCTAGTTAAAAAAATGTTACTTAATTTGTGATCAAGCTCGGAAATTTTATGTAGATGTCGTATTTTACAAAAAATATCCGTAAAATATTCTTAGTTCTAAGTGTCCACCCCCTGCTTTTAAGACTGAATCGTTCGTATTTATTATATACTCTAAACATCTAGAGCTAGTGGAGGTAAATCTGAATCGTTCGGTAATTACCGCTCTTAGATAAGTTGGACGTAAATCTGTTTGCTCGGACTATTTTGACCGACGAGAAAGATTAATCTTTATATCTGTCATGTTGTGAGGTTATATTTAGGTTTAATTGATATTGGTTGTTGGTGCTTTTCTCGATCTCCATTTGTTTATAACATATACATTTCATTTTTATTTATGGGTTTGTTAAATGTTTGGACCATTCGGTAATTTCAATTTGCTCGGATTAATCTGTGATTGAACGTGACCAAAAATCCGTCGCCTCTGCGATTAATCTGCGAAGCAATTACCGAACGCAGCTACTGTTATCTCTACCGGTGAGTGAGTGAATTCTATATTCATTCATCATTATGGTCGATTCAGACATGATTCTTTAAACTTAAAATATCAATCTCTTCTCTTCATTCTGTATTGAGAATGAAAGAGAAACACTGATGTCAAATTAATCTTAGTAGAGAACCATCGTCAGAATCGACCCTATCTATTGATTTTATCTTTTACTTTTTATGTCATTCTGTCTGTTCTGTCAAATTGCCGGTCGGTGAGCGAGTGTCGGTGCGGTGTGAGACAAAACTGCAGGTAAATTGGATTTTTAGTTGGAATTTTGTTAAGCAGTGAAAGTACAACGCTTTGATTTTCTAATCCGATTTGGTATCGTTTTTTTGTCAGATATAATATGTATGGTTTTCAAGAAAGTGTAAAAGTGTGTGTTAGATTTTGGTATTGGTATAGATAGGTACCTATCACAAGTTTAGGATAATGACACAAATCCTTGACCTTATCAATACGTAGGTACCTACTTATTTTTATTATGTACAATCTGCATGTATAAATAGGTAATTTGTGTCCTTCCCTATCTGCTGCTCTGGACACCAACAGATATTTATTTAGGACAATTAATTTTTCTTAAACTCGAATTTAGCCCGTTTTATAGCGTAGGTACTTATCATACATACATAAATCACGCCTATATCCCCGAAGGGGTAGGCAGAGGTGAACTAGCACCCACGTTTCGCCAATTATGTTAGGTCCCATGTAATAGGTGGCGAGCCTATTGCCATTTATCGGGCACAGAAGTCGCAGTACATTGCTAGGTGGTATAAGAAGAACGCTGCTGCCCATTCCTCATTACTGATTTATTTCTTTCTTTCATTCTTAGTCGCCTTGTACAACACCCACGGGAGAGATTTGGGGTGGTGACAATTGTATTCTACTCTGCCGTCACCACATGACAGGTACTTATCTATTACAATTATATAGCAACTATCATTACTAGCTATTTTAGTTTTAACTTTATAATAAAAAAATATGCATATTTTTCAATTGCATAAAATACAGGGATATAGGCGTGATTTATGTATGTATGTATGTATTAAATACAGGCCTCTAAACCAGAAGACGACACTCTTGCATGTACATAACTGAACTGAATAATAATTATGCCTGCCCTATTTTTTATTTACAATACCAACAATAACTTAAGAATAAATGTTTTCAATATCTCTGAAATGATTTAGCCTAACTTCCACTATAAACTTATTACTTTCAGAATTCCAAAATGGATAAGCTCGAAATTGTTTCTTCTAACAAAATATGTGGGGGTTACCAAAGAGTGTACTCTCACGAGTCATCAGAACTCAAATGCAAGATGAACTTCTCTATTTACCTTCCACCTCAAGCAGAGGGTGATGTCAAGTTACCTGTTATATACTATCTCTCTGGGCTTTCTTGTACAGAACAGAATTTCATTACAAAAGCTGGTTTTCAAAGGTTAGTTAAGAGATGTGATACAGAATTTTATAATATTTACACATCATCATTATTTCATGTGGGGTTGGCGTAGTATGTATTTTTCTGTTAGCCGTCTTCATCCCTCAATATTCATGTCAATGACTCTTTTAAGCACATGCAATTAATTATGTCCATTCATTATGTCAATGCAATTATCCTTCAAAAATGTATGTAAATATTTTTGACCAAACAAGAGAATATTGTGTTTTCCCAAAAATCTGAATTTTATTACTCTAAAAACGTGTAAATGTAGAAGTGGCAAACAACACCGTGTGTATATACATAAGTTCTTAGAATATTAGTTAGGTACATAACTGTAACTATGTATACTAGACCTATTAGTATTTTCAGTCCCTCCATTGTATAAATTACACTAGGTCTTTATAATACCACCATTCATTTCATTCTATTTTTTTACCTAAATTACAATAATTTCTTCCAGGTATGCTTCCGAGCATGGTATTATTGTTGTTGGTCCGGACACTTCACCCAGAGGTGTAAAGATTGAAGGTGATGATGATTCATGGGACTTTGGACTTTCAGCTGGTTTTTACCTTGATGCAACTAAAGAACCATGGTCAACCAACTACAGAATGGCCAGCTATTTAAACAAAGAGTTATATGAACTAATCCTAACTGCATTTAGTAATGTAGTTGATCCAGATAGAATTGGTATTATGGGACACAGGTAATTATTTCATTTGCGCTGTAATGAAAAATTAAAAATAAATATTTTTAAGTTAATAAAAAAGGGGTGACAAAGTGTCATAAATGAATAAAGAGTTTAAATTTTGAATTTTAAGGTTGAGATGAGTCAAAAATATATAAATAAATGTAGAAAAAAAGGTATATTCGGGCGCCAGACTCACCTGCAAAATTGCACACGGATTGCTACTTGGGAAAGAATTAGAAATTTAATCATAAGGGGGGCTTGTACACAAAGAAAACAACGGTTACTTTGTTGTGCGTGTATTTGGTAATAAAAACAAAGTTGTAAATTAATGTTAAGCTGGCCTTAAGGGCTGTACAAATAGGATTAAGTTAATATTCTAATAATTGCCTAAATTTTGAAAGAGATTGCATTTATGTTAAGGAAATTAATTTTAATCTGACTTGTTAAGAATTTAGATAGTTGAGATGAGACTTTAGAAAGGGTTCTGCATACCTGCTGCCGGTGTGTGTGTATGGCTTAAGGGTGTAGGGTGCAGGGTTTACCTCCTTCCCTCTCTTCGGTGCTCCCAACGTTTAGCAAGATGAAAAAGGCTTGCAGTCCAGAAAAATAGGCAAAGAAGAAAGGCGAAGAAAAATGCAAAGAAGACTACGGCTTTTAAATTTGCATTATAAAGTGGGTCCAAAATGCATAAAGGCGATAGAAAATGCGTCTAAATAATTAAATATGCGCCATAAAGTGCGTCCAAACAAAATGCGGCATAAAGTGCGGCATACCCCTAAAACAAGAAATTAGAACACTGAAATATCGAACAAAAAAACGTGTTTCAATGTTTCGACCAAAAAGTTTAAAATATCGAAAAATATGCTTACCAATTGTTTCTTGTGTTGACTCACAAAGAACCACACATAGTTCTAATATAAAATTAAGGCAGATGGCCTATGAAAATAAAGATTTTAATTTACCATCGTATTGATCGACAATCGATCTCGAGAAGAGGTCGGCTTGTGTCGTTGATGACAGTGGTTTCCCCTCCCGTAAAAATTTGTTTTCGGTCGTTGACGAGGCAAAAGAATTCAACAGACACAGCCAAAACATAAAAATTCATGCGACATGAAAAATCATGTCACAGCGCATTATTCTAAATTCATGATAAAAAAAATAGTAGTTTGAGTTTGAATTACCTCACCTCTTTAAGATTGCAGTTTGTATTCAATTTTAAAGAGTAATGGTAATAATTAATTTATTAAAAAAATAACTAACCAAAAGAGTCAATGATAAGCCAAGAGCAAAGTATCTAATTATGCACTGCAGATTGCACTATTTGTACTCTGCTTACAGATTTATTTTATGTATTTAAACGCGTATTACTACCCGTCATATAGTATATTGAGACTTATATGATTTCAGTATGGGAGGTCATGGGGCATTAATATCTACCTTGAGAAACCCAGGTTTATACAAGTCAGTTAGTGCCTTTGCTCCTATTTGCAATCCAACTAAATGTCCATGGGGTGAAAAAGCATTTATGGGTTATATTGGAGATAATAAGGATCTGTGGGGGGAGTGGGATACTACTGAACTAGTGAAGAAATATGATGGACCTCCACTTGCTTTGCTTATTGATCAGGTAAAGTACTACATAATATGTAGATAGATATGGATGTTTCATCTTGCCATGAAACATAGTATATATTGCATGGCAAGATGAAACATCCATAGCTGTGCCTACACATACTGTAATGACCATCATTCGCAATATAATTTGTTTAGCATATTCTTTATTTGATTAATTGTTACGTTAATTATTAAGAAAACATTAAATAATACGTAGGTAATGATGATTGGTAAACACTGTATAAATGGTGGGACAGCTCAGTTGAGATAGTATGCCATAACCAACAACAATTATAACAATTGCTATCTATTGTTTGGCCAAAAGTCAAATTAGAAAGTGTTTTCAAGATGATAATAATATATTTTTCACTTCTCATGCTCTGAAAGTGCTTATTTGTGCAGGATATAGGCAGCCTGGCGAAACTCCCATACTGCAGAAAAAATGTATGGAGTTTAGGCAATTTTTAATGGCGACTTGTTTTGTCTCTTACTTCCGATCTAACCTTCCTTGTCTCGCGCTGCCGGAGTGTGTCATTAATGTCATTATGTCACTATGCCGTTTTGAAAATATAAATTATAGCGTTGTTTTAGTTTAGTTTTCCATCTTGTGCCTATTTATTGTCTTCAGTGACTTATCATTAGTGTATATCTACTAGTTTGTGTCATTTATTTATGTGCATAACAGCGAAATGTTTTACAAAAGGTGTGAAATATGTTGACTAAAATCTGGTAGGAAATTAAACCCAAAGAGGGTTTTCATGGCCAATTCCCACTAGATGAGAAGCGGTAAGTAGTTTTCCATGTTATTATATAAACGCTAAGTAATTAGAAATAAGTTCTGGTCACTTATATCAAAAATCATATGCGCCGTAGCGATGTCCTTACTACTTACAAAATTATCGATAAAAAATCTATTTTCGTAAATTTGAGTATCAAATGTACTTGAGATGTTTCATTAGTTTAATACATATAAATATTGTCTATTGCAATATATTATATTATAGTATATCATATATAGGGTTATTTATAAAACAACAAAAACCTCCCATGACTTGATAGCTAACATAATTAACAACAAAGTTTGTTGTATGAGTTTTAATATAATGCAGAACATTGCGCAGAATTATTCGCATGTGTTCATCTCTCATTATCATCATCAAAACTTCTTCTGTGTTCAACTCCACTTATTTTTCAGATCACAGCGTGACTTGTTGAAAGGCGATGAGAGTCATGGCTGCAAAGCATATGAGAGTGGATCGGCATTAACCCCGTTGAAAAGCTGTTTCGGTTTGCGACTGACAGAGATGAATATAAAAAGCTGACGGCTTATCTTCAGAATTGAAGAGGCACTAGAAGAAGACAGCGTGACTGCCGCCTTGCTACACGATGCCCGTCGAGTGTGATCGTTGCCTGCAACCGCATAAGCGCCTCTATTGGTAAGTTACATAACCTATCTTTCCGATATGGTTAAATAGCTCAATTCCTGAAGCTAATGAGTGGTTTATTTCAGAACCAGATTTCATTTATTGGGCAGAACCAGACCTTCGGGCGCGTTACACATAGTCCGCTATGGTAAGTGCTGAACAATAAATTGAATTGATGATGACCAGCGTAAACTCAAACGATATATATACTAATTTAATCTATTTATTATTTCAGATCTAAATGTCCTGCTTACTTGCTTACACAACATTGCAAAAACGTGTGTTGATCGATCAGCTAACATCTGAAGACTCCGCCTAGAATAAGAGATCAGAAAATTACCAACAATTTAATTTCCACATTGTAAACATAACTTTTATTTTTTGTTGTTAAATAAATTGTATTAAATAATTATACGTAATTGAGTAATACTCAATATTTTCAAACGATGAGAGCTTTTTATTTTGCTTTTGTAGGATTAAAAAACCTGTCTGCAAGGCAGGGGGGGGGTTACCCATTCGTTTTTATCGATATCGACACATTCTGTAGCGTACACCACATCCTTAGTTTGCTTTTGTAGTATGTTGGCATCACTTTTTTATCTGTCTCTGTTGGTTGGTACGAGATCTTAGCCTAAACTGCGAGTCAAAATTGTCAAAAAGCTTGTTTGAAGTCCCGACTCTTAAACGTAGTGTATTATATACTCTTTGGATATAGGCTGCACAAAATCGAATTTTGTGCTCTAGAGCATTAACGTATCTACTCATAAATGTGTCTATATTAAGGCAAAGAAAATGAGCTATGCAGCCAAACACAATAAGAAATTCAGAGATAGAATTTGTTATTTTATTATTTACTTAAATTTATTTGCCTAATGTGTTTTTAAGACATAAAAGATATTAAAATTTTAATTCAAGCAGGTACGGTAGGTTAGTAAAATAATTTAAGAAAATTATTATTTCTAAATTAATTTAATACTTGGCTGTATAGGTCTGCAGCCCAAGCCTAGTATCAAAGGGAAGAACAATTTCCTTCAATATTCAAAACTGTACTAATTTTAGTTTGAATTTTAAGAAATGTTATGATAAACTACTGTTTTATTTCCTCGCAATCGAAGTGAAAAGCAGAGTTTCTAACTCGTCCACAAAACCATTTTTATCCTCGACATTACTATCAGCCCTCGCCTTCGGCTCGGGTTGCTAAAAGTCTCGGACAAAAATGATACGTTTTGTGCACTTGATGGAAAATCTACTATTTCTTTACAGGGTACTGGAGATAAGTTTTACATAGAAAATCAACTGTTGCCTGAGAATTTGGTGGAAGCATGTCGTTCAGTTGGAATGCCGATAATACTGAAGTTGCGAGAAGATTATGATCACTCCTACTATTACATTGCTTCATTTATTGGGGAACATATAGAATTTCATGCCAAAATATTGAAGAATCTTTAATATTATCATTGAATTGAATGGAGGTCACTGTGAAATTGAATGTACAAAGTTTCCTTGATTATTTTTGTAAATAATAAATGAAGTTGTTGATGTTTAATAAAAATACAGTTTTGTAATAATTTGGTTTTATTATTTACGGCGAAATATTATTATAACTCGTTACAATGTTGGTTGGTAGTGTTTAAATGGATAAAATGCAACATTTTAACAATGTTATAAAATAAATTGTCTTTAAATTTTATAATAATTAGATTTGATCTCTCAACAACATTTATAAATAGAAATTCCCTTTTTGGCTTATGATTATTTCAATAGCTCGTAATTTTGACACACCACCATTGTCATTTTGCTACTGTGATACCTTCTATACTATCTGCCAGAATCACCTTTTCTCAGGGCGTGATAATACTGTTGAAATTTATCCCTGTTCGCCCATATATGAGACCCACCCCAGTAGCACCATGCTCTGGAAAAAATAAATGGACATTCTAGAAGTTCTGTATGTACCGATCAATACATTACTAACTGCCGCACTCAGAGTCGCTTTAATGATCATTAAATGACATTTAAGTAAACATTAAATAAAATTCCCTCTCAGAGTCAGTTAATGGGTCAATAGTGACGTTAATGATCCCTAAATTTTAAGTGACCGATGACCCTTACTTAACTCTTATGTGACGTCTTTAACGTCTTTTTGACATTTCAAAAGTAGGGTTATCTTTTGTTGTAATTATATTTCAGTGCATTTATAGTGATATTTTCAATAATTATTTAGAATAAATTACGATGAAGATTTTGTGAAGTTTACAGATTACGTAAGAAGGTTCAGAAAATCACAGCCTAGATTTTATTTACGTGGCTATTCTGATCCTTTAACTATGTGCTTGAATTACATGCAAGATACAGATTTACACTCCAGGCAGTAAAAAATACTTTACTCCCAATTTTGGAACCTGATTTAAAAAGCACCGAAACAGGACAGGCTTGCCATTTGCCCACATTGCAGTATTTAGCAACTGGGATTTTTCAGGTTAGTATATTACTTTACATTCAATATTAGCCGTGTGGTGATGGCAGAGCAAAATATAATTGTCACCACCCCCATTTCTCCCATGGGTGTCAACTACAAAACAACTGAAGGTAAACAGTGATGAGTAATGGGCAACAGCAATCCTCTACAACCAAGCAATATACTGCGATTTACGTGCCCGATAGATGGCAATAGGCTCGCCACGTAATACACGGGACCATACTTAATTGGCGAATAGTGGGTGTTTAATTCACCTTGGTCTACCGTTTCGGGATATAGGCATGATTTATGTATGTATGCATTTACTTTCAATATCTGTTATTACTGTCTATATATTTATTTCAGAAACTAGGTGGTGATGTGATGAAATATTATTAGGTCAACAGTGAGTATCACAAATTGTCACCAAAGTGTCTATCTAAGCAAGAACAATGAAAGACTATGTAAAATTCCCTTCTACAGACGAAGACACAAACAGAATAAAGCAAAATTTTATCAAGCAAAGTCACAATTAATATTACTAATTGTCAAATTAAAATAATAGAATGAAATTCTTTTATAAGCCTAATCTTTTTATTTTTCTGCTAATTCATTTTCATTGCTTGGGGTTTATTTTGTTTTTTTGAATGAAACTAGTAGATTTAAAAGAAATATTTTATTTTGTGTTCCAATTTATTTTTAACTCCTTGAACGGTAATTTTCAAATTTCCAGAAGAGTTTTACTCCTCTCTTCCTCCATTTCAGCAGCAAATTTCTTTTTAACTTGATTCTCCGGGTAAAAAAATATTTTTGACTCGGTGTGTAATTATCAGTCTTTAGATTTGTTTGATAATATGGCCCTTATCTAATAATTATATCAATGTGATCTGAAAAAAGATTGGTATAATATCATTAATTTAAATCATTTTTCTAATTGCATGTTATGATTGAACTATATACACTAATAGCCAGTTGCACCAAGTTTTACAATTTTTCTAAAAGTAACATAAATCAACTTGATTCATATCAACAAGTGCCCATTTTATATAAAACCTTATAAAATTTAATAGGTACCCATAGCAAAGTCTAGGTCAAACTCACTGTCCCAAATATTTTATACTGTTTTATTTTGATTATTATGTCTATATGGACAGCGCAATACCTATACCTATGAAGGTGATGGATGTGAATGAGGAGATGACAAGTGACAGAAGAGAATGGAAAAGTAGGACATACTGCACCGACCCCAAATAGGATGGGATAAAGTCAGGGCGATGATGATTATGACGATGATGGACAGCGCAATACCATCATTATCAAATGAGTTCTGCACTTCACATATAATTGAAGGTGCAGCCTGAATAATGATATTAAAGTAACTAAGGATAGGTTGCAGATAGATTACAGATAATTTATATAAATTGTTATATTTTCATAACAGTTTATTAGTAGAAAATAAATGTTACCTTCTTTACTGCTTAAGATAGCTCCTTGTTGTGGGGAAAGTGGTGGATTTTATGGACCATTTCCAGTTTTTAATAAACTCCCTCACTCTGTTGTTTTACAGGTCATGGCCTTAAAATTGTCCCATGCTCTTTTTAATGTTATTGTATCACACTGCAAATTGCAAAGAAATATTAGTTACTTTTTAATAATGCACCTTAGAATATAGAATAATTCTATTGTCTAAGCACAAAAAAATATAAGAAAATACTAATTACTGTGCACATATGCATTACAATTAAATTCCTCAGTCATTCCACTCCCGGAACGATCGATAATGAAGATAGGGTTTGTGTGGCTTTTTCTTCTTCTTTTTTCTATGGCGTTTCCTATATGATTTCGCCAATATCGAGTGTGCCGCTCAGACTTTTGTATGTTAATGATTTCCCAGGCTGACTCCACTTGCAGTGGCTTTATCTATTTGATCAATTTTGATCACAAAATAAATAATTTGATATTATTATATTTTTGTTTGGTATTTTCATGGAATTATTTAGGGTATTTCTTGTTTGTTGACATTGACTTTTTAATTTTATATTAAATGACTTTTGGTCCGGTGTGGCCAAATCTAAAAAGTTTTGGCATTTACAGTTCAAGTTTGATTAAATTAAATTATTATTATGGATTTTTACGTAAAAATTATACTCAATAGATATTAGTAACTAATTCTAATGGAAAACAATACTTTTGTGATATAAAAACTAGAGTAACTAATAATATTGTTTCAATGGCTTTTTGCATGTGGCAATTCCGCACTTACGGATAACACCGGATAACACACGCACTGCACTAACCTGACTTAAAATTGTCACATAACTAATCAATCAATTATTTTCGACTCTGAGAGGAACGGTCAATTAGATGTTTTAATGATAATTTGTAAAATACCCATTATCACTAATTTAATGAACGACTCTGAGTGCGGCAGTAAAACACCGAAACTTAATAAAAATTATAGAATTTTTGAGTCTTTTAACCACTATAATTCCCAAGGGTCGCACAATGCGACAAGGGTGTCGAATGGACAGTGCAATGGTACTGTTATAATATTGCTAACCTGTTAAATTAGCTATATTAAGGTCTCTCCTATTCTTTCTATTTTCTTGTACATCGTTTTAAATTATTTAGTGATAAATTTAGTAATAGACAAAATGTAGACACCCATATTTTTTCTGAATTCCGTCGTTGTCATACAAAAAATCATGATTAAAATTCCAAATGACGACACAGTCACGAAAAAATTTCGATATTGATAACTTCGTGACTGTGACGTCATCGCATGTTTTTCACATTTGATTTTTTTTCTCTTTAGTAAAAGAATTAGAAATGTTGCCAATTGACTACATCTCAAAAATGACAACCAAAATAAAAATACCGTTTCTATAATTTATTTTTTAACTACGAGGTTTGGAGATAAAAATTTGCCTTGTGTTTTTCTAACGTCAACAAAGGTATGTGCAGTGCAGCAGATGCACAAGGGTAACAACAATACTCACATTCCAAATAATCCGCCGCCAAGATGCGCTGCGTGATCAAAGAATCGCCACCCCATGAGAACCCCGGCTAAATCTATGCTCATTACTGCTTTTAAAGCCTGAAATAAATAATAAGGCAGTGAGTTTTTGACATTTTACCGTATGGATGAACTGTCAAAAACTGCGGGTTATCTTAGAATTGCTTGTTTGTGTTACGTGTTGGTGAACTCGAGCCTAAGTTTGTTGGGATTTTATTTAGTTTGGTTAGTATACATACACACATAAATCACGCCTATATCCCCGAAGGGAGAGGCAGAGGTGAATTAGAACCCACGTTTCGCCAATTTAGTTAGAGGTCCCAAGTAATAGGTGGCGAGCCTATTGCCACTTATCAGGCACAGTGGTATATAATGAACGAATGGGCATTCGTCATCACTGTTTTATACTTGGTCGCTTTGTACGACACACACGGCAGAGATTTGGGGTGATTAGTATAGTGATCAGTAAAATATATGCCGTGGTTACCACCTGCCACCATACTAACCTGGGTTCACCTCCCTCATTGGGGATAATGACTTATTTAGACGTAAACATCAATCATCATTAAGAAGTTAAACTTATAAGATTTTACAGCAAAATTAATACTTGGCAAAAACATAAATATTAAATACTAATTTAATTTAATGGTCACAAGTCAAAGAAAGTTCAAAACAAGAAAGAAGTGAAATTCAAACTGATAAACCTATTTTATGTCACACCTGACAATAAAGAGGACTATCCCGCCCGCCACACGTATGGAAAATCCCATTTCCTGGTCAAAGCGGTGACATAAACTTATTTCAATTACCTCGGGCGATATAAAAGGAAGACTCAGATAGCATATTTAGCGATCTGAGACATTCTTTGTTTTATCGCCCTTACTTTAAAATCTACTATGAAAAAGCAGTGTTGCCTGTTCAGTAAAAAAAAAAACTCACCGTGCCCGCTGCAAAGGTATACATAGGCAGAAATATAATACTAAGTCTTGTGTCCGGATATTGCACACATACATATGCCAGCACTGCCATGATAGATCCAGACTAGAAACAAAAATAACAATAGGTTCCACTTATATCAACTCTACAGAAGAAAAAATTAAAATACCAAAATTGTAGTGAAATCACAACGACCTAAAGGGGAAAAATGGGCAATAACATACACCAACGGCTTAACGTGCCTTCCGAAGCATGGAGGAACTCGAGCTAATACTATTGGTCACCCATCCAATGACCGGCCTTAGCGATTATTGCTTAACTTGCGCTATCGTAGGTTGAGCTTGCTGCCGAGCTCCTCCGAAACCATACGGTATACATACATACATACATAAATCACGCCTATATCCCCGAAGGGGTAGGCAGAGGTGAACTAGCACCCACGTTTCGCCAAATATGTCAAAAAAACCATACGGTATAAACTTCTATATACCTACTGGAAAACAAAAAACGTACTACTTTAAAATAATTACTTAGGTAGGGTCACGGTCATGTTGTGGGAAGAGAAGAGAGAAAGCTATGTTGGAAGAAGAATGTTAGGAATGAACATGGAAGGATGTAGAATGAGAGGAAGAACAAAGAGGAGATGATAGCGAGAGAAGCGGATGAGAAATTGGTGAAGGATAGAAAGGAGTGGAAGAAGACATGTTGTGCCGATCCCGTCTAAAGCGGGGATAAGGGCAGAAAGAAAAAGAAGACTAACTGCCGCACTCAGACACGTCAAATAACGTTAATGTGTACTTAACGTCAAAAAATACATACATACAAACATAATTCACGCCTATATCCTCGAAGGGGTAGGTAGAGGTGAACTAGCACCCACGCTTCGCCAATTATGCTAGGTCCCATGTAATAGGTGGCGAGCCTATTGCCATTTGTCGGGCACAAAAGTCGCAGTACTTTGCTAGGTGGTAGGTATAAGAGGAACGCTGCTGCCCATTCCTCATCACTGATTTATCCTTAGTCGCCTTGTACGACACCCACGGGAGAGATTTGGGGTGGTGACAATTGTATTCTACTCTGCCGTCACCACACGGCCGTCAAAAAATGACAATTCAAAACTAGTCGCTATTCTTGCCGGGTCTATCTATGGTCTAGATTTGAATGAAAAATTTTGCCATTAAATACTCCTTAAAGTTAATTGACGTCTCTGAGTGCGGCAGATAGGTATACTGTGGCCGTATCATGAAGTATCAGTGCGATCCAAACGCGGCTGCCAAAACGGGACGCCGCTCTACTCGGTCTCGGTGTTGTCTCACTTTAAAACAATGGGATTTGGGTCGCGTTCAGAGTTGGTGGTAAGGCCCCGGCCCGGCTAGCATGACCACCGAAACACGATAACAATATGTTAAAGGCGATAAATGGCTTTATCTTTAAGTTAAAGCCCTAAAGGCTAAATGATAAACCCATTTATCACATTGAACTGTCAAAAATCCAAAGATTGTTGACAGTTCAAAGCGATAAATCGCTTTATCTTATCGTTTTTCGGTAGTGGCCATGCTAGCCAGGCTGGAAAACAAAAGTACTTACGGCGCCTAGACTTAGCCCAGGTTGGTTCACGGCCACTTTGTAGAGGAGGCTGGATAGACTGCTGACGACGCCAGCGCTGAGGTACATGGCCACGAACTGCTCCTTGCCTAGTGCCGCCACCGCGCCTACCAACCGATATAGCGAAATTAGCGAATATGATTTCAAACAAGTGTAAAGCCGTGTAGTGACGGCAGAGTACATACATACATACATAAATCACGTCTATATCCCCGAAGGGGTAGGCAGAGGTGAACTAGCACCCACATTTCGCCAATTATGTTAGGTCCCAAGTAATAGGTGGCGAGCCTATTGCCATATATCGGGCACAAAAGTGTCGCAGTACATTGCTAGGTGGTATAAGAGGAACGCTGCTGCCCATCCCTCATCACTGATTTATCCTTAGTCGCCTTGTACAACACCCACGGGAGAGATTTGGGATGGTGACTATTGTATTCTACTCTGCCGTCACCACACGGCCAAGTAGCAAGACGGCAGAGTTGAATACAATTATTCGATTTTTAATTTTAACATTATATAAATGTTAGAAAAATTTGTACAAAGATTTTGGTGGTTAGAAAAAGAATTTCGAAAAATTATGATCTTGAGGCGGGAATACTTTTTCTAATCACCAAAGTCTTTGTAGAATACAATTGTTACCACCCCAAATCTCTCCCGTGGGTATCGTACTAGGCGACTAAGGATAAATCAGTCATGTGGAATGGGTAGCAGCGTTCCTCTTATACCATCTAGCTATGTACCTACTGGGACTTTTGTGTCCGATAAATGGCAATAGGCTCGCCACATATTACATGGGACCTAACATAACTGGCGAAACGTGGGTGCTAGTTCACCTCTGCCTACCCCTTCGGGGATATAGGCGTGATTTATGTCCCGGGCCCGGCTGTATCTGCAGTCGTTAAAACCCACCATACCACCACACTGGGCCAGCGTGGTGGGTTATGGCCCAATCTCCCTATATTCTTCCATCCATAGGGAAGGCCCGTGCTCCAGCATTCCAGAAATTAAGGGGCTGGTGATGATGATGATGAGGCAGGCCGAGGTTAGTTGGGTTGATTGGTAGTTCGCGGCATGTTTCGGTTTATGTGATTGGCGAGTTGTGGGATTGTATTTGGTGCATAATTTACAATGTACCTGCAATGTCATAACTCGTTGACAATGGTGGGTTTCGATCAACGATCGATTTGACTTTGAATCAACACCCACGTTTCGCCAAATTTCGTCATATAATAAGGGGCGTCTGCCAGTCTTCCTATATTCCTCCATCCATAGGGAAGGCCCGTGCCCCAGCAGTGGGGACATTAAAGGGCCGGTGATGATGATGATGAATAAGGGGCGAGGCGGCGAGCCTATTTATTGCCTTTTATTGGGCACGTAAATCGCAGTATATTGCTTGTTTAGTGTAACCCAGCTGCCTCAAAAGTCAACTAAAGCAGACAGTGTATTTCACAAACAAAAATAGAAGGTACCTATTGCTAATTCACCCTCGATATTATAATACATTCTACAGACAAGATTTATTATTTAAAAATTATACAATATTTCTGTTGTAGATCTATACATATACATATGTTTTTCTGTACGTAATTCTGATATCATTATTTAGGGTAAAACATACAATTTCAAGTTGCTTTAAAAGAAAAAGTAAAATACCTGGCATAAAGCTGTACAGGACATACATGTTCGCAGCCAAATGTAGGAACGAGTAGTGACTGAAAGTGGATAACAGCATAGGGGTACATATTGCACCTGAAACAAAGAAAATTTCTTTTTACTTGAAATGTGATTTTTTTTCTATGCTAGACAGGGAAGCTCTTGGCCTTCAGCTCACCTGATGGTAAGTGACGTTAAGGGCCCAAGATAGAATCGAGCTTCACCTGGAACCCTCAACCACAGAGGGATGATAATGTGGTCATAATGTGATCTTGTAATTAAAGTCAAACATATAAAACCGCATTTTTTAGGCAGAGGCAGTTCATATAAATCAAATATTTATGGTGGATTTTGTGCAATGTATGTATATTTATTGCCCATGATTATAAAGGTCTTCGGTTAAAGTTAGTGGAATTTGTTAAAAATCTTATAAAACATAAGTATACTATAATACAAAAACAAGGAAAAAAGATAATTTTTTTCCTTAATACAGTAGGCTAAAGACGATTGCAGATGTAAGAAAGAGACACTACCATCTGAACACACCGGTTTTAATAAAGACTAATACCAAATCATAAAATAGGTTACAATAAATGTAAAGTATCATTTTCTTATAATAGTAGTAGATTTTCCAACAAGTGCACAAAACGAATCATTTTTGTCCGAGACTTTTAGCAGCCCGAGCTGAAGGCGAGGGCTGATAGTAATGTCGAGGATAAAAATGGTTTTGTGGACGAGTTAGAAACTCTGCTTTTCACTTCGATTGCGAGGAAAGAAAACAGTAGTTTATCATAATATTTCTTAAAATTCAAACTAAAATTAGTACAGTTTTGAATACTGAAGGAAATTGTTTTTCCCATTGATATTAGGCTTGGGCTGCAGACCTATACAGCCAAGTATTAAATTAATTTTGAAATACTAATTTTCGTAAATTAATTTTAATAACCTATCGTACCTACTGAATTAAAAATTTAATATCTTTTATGTCTTAAAAACACATTGGGCAAATAAATTGAAGTAAATATTTTAAAAACAAATTCCTAGCCTATATCCTGCACAAATAAGCACTTTTAGAGCATGAGAAGTGAAAAATATTGAAAATGCTTTAAGAGTACAGAGGAGCGAGGTTTCACTCCCCACATCACCCGCCCCCACTAAAATCTAGAGTGCCCCGTCCCCACCACCATCTCTGATACCACAAGAGGGTTGCGCACAAAGTTATCGGACTATATTTACCCACCAAGGAGACAATATGTGGGGAAAGACTGTCACTGTGTGCAGTGGTTACATTCAAGTCAAGAATCAAGAAGAACATGTTTAAAGTGAAGATATTATTTAATTAATAATTACGCATTAACTAGGTATATTTGCTAAGCTAAGAACACAATAAAATACATAGATCTGAATGCAATACTCACTGCCAGTAGGATTTGAACAGAAATATTTAACCATGAAAGGTTGAAAAGCTCTTATTCTCCATGCTCCAAAGACTAACACATTAGCAGCCAAGATAGGATAGAAAACTTTTTCACTATCTCTCAAAGAGTTCCACCATTTCCTAATTGGACCAGGTTCAGATTTCTGTAAAAAAAAAATTGCCATTATAATTTATTGTATTAATACACATTATTATATTTATGTTCATTATTTCAAGAGGTTTTGAAATACAGTAATTCATAAAGGCAACTTCTATTTAACCAAAAACATTTTTAAACATTATTAAAATAGTGGCAAATTAAAAAAAAAACAAACAAAGACAGTTGACTGTTTGTTTTTCACATAATTTAGTAAAACCAAAAACGAGTAGTAAAAACAAAAGAAGAATTATATAGTTTTAATTATCCATTTAAGGCACTATATCCTCTTGTAATAATACCAAACCAAAGTGGAAAATAATAGTAGAATTTTATGTTTTATAAAGAACTCACAAATTGAGCCATTACTTTTCTTTGTTGGGCGCTTAACCAGGTCCCCGGTCTTTTTAGTAAAGTAGCAGTGTGATGCCTCAAATTCTCATATTCCCAGATGACACAGCCCGCAAGACTTACAGTTGAGACCTGAAAGAATTGTTAATCATAACAACTTATAATGTAAAGTGGCCTCAAAGGCATAATAAAGTTGTAAAATATGATTTATATAAAGTAAAGTATTTTTTTTAACAGATAGATTAGTGTTACTTACACCTGGAATGCTATATTGTAATTAAAATTAAATCTTTGAACTTAAAATATATGTAGATGACAGCATTGACTGTTGTAATGAATACAATATATTTGCAGTCTAGTTTACAGAGTTGTCCAAGTGTATAAATGATTTTGGAAAATATTCATAGAAATTAATTTAATAACTTTAGATTATATTTTTGAAGCTTTGTTTTTATAATTAACTGTTTTATTAAAAAAAAAGTATTTATGGTGTGTTTTGTTTAAATTAAAGTAATAGTAATATTAAATAAACTTACCCCTACAGCAAAGAAGAACGGTCTAACCAACCCTTTAGGGTTCAAAGGTCCCGACTCTATGGTCAGGTGTTCCAGAGGGTCTGAGGCGCCAGAGCGACGACCACCTCGTCTGGCGTTTTGAAACGAACGCCGACACTGAATGCGGGCATGATCGAGTGATCCGCGGTATTGGCTTGACAACATTGGCTTGCTACAACATTGCACAATATTTGGTTTATCCAACATTTGTACAGAAATTATTTTGTGTAAGTTTAAATTAAGTCTGATGTATAAATTTTCAGAGGAATAGGTACCTATTGTTTACCGTATTATGGAATTGTTACAAAAAAAAATTAGAGTCAAAAAGGTTATGTTTTAGCTTACCAACATTTTGTCAACTCCGCAGCAGACCAAACATTTCTGGAGAACATGATGAAAAAAATTCTTTATGATTATCTCTGTTACATTTTAGCATTCAGAATTTGTTGTTAAAATTTTTATTTTCTAACATTTGAAATAAATACCTACGTCAAAATGAAAACAATTCCCTCTTGTCATAGTCGTCAAATTTGTCACTGTCAAACTTTAGAGCTGTCAACTATCTGTCAATCTCAGCTCTTTACGTTCCTATTCATAAACCATTTTAAGGCATCGGTTCAGTTATAAAACGATTGCCATTAAAATAAAGAAGAAGAAAAAGGTATCGGTTTAAACTATTTAATTGAAAAGTCGGATTATGTTAGCAATTATATCAATACAATAGCTTTTAAAAAAGTAAGAAGTTAACAAACAATTGCCAATATTATTTTATTCTCTGCCGTCACCTAACTAGTAACAAGGTCGTTCTAAAGTTGTTATTTTTTTTATAAAAAATAGCTGACTCGGCAAATGTTATTGTTAATTGCCCTTATCGCATTTGAAACCCTTACTGCAGCCCTTGTAGGCGTAGCACGGGCATGCTGACAAGTCTCTCTCCACTACTTGACAGGTGACAAAACCTGTACCTCCCCGGGAGTTAGCACGGCGTCAATGGAGAGAATTGTTTTTTCACTTTTTGACATAATATTGGGACTGTTTCTCTACTTCCTTAGCATGGCGTCACTTTTATGGAAAACATATTTCCACTTTTGACATTTTAAGAAGAGCAATTTGTCTCCGAGCTATTGCGGTGGTGACAAAGATAGGTCTATGTAATTTCTAGTGATTTATTCGATATTCCCGATTATTCCCATTTAATTTTTGCATATAATAATTAAGTGTCAGTTACCTAAAATGTATAGGGGTTATTTTAATTTACTAGTTATGAGAGGATTTGCTTCTAACCCTAAAGAAAAAATTAAATAAATTAAAATATTCATCACCAGCGCTTAAATGTCTTTTATAGGGAGATTAGGCCATAACCCACCACGCTAGACCAGTGCGGGTTGGTGGGTTTAAACGACTGCAGATGCAGCCGGGACCAACGGCTTGACGTGCTTTCCAAAGCACGGAGGAACTCGAGATAATAAATTTTTGGTCACCCATCCAATGACCGGCCTTAGCGAACATTGCTTAGTTTAAGCAATTGCAGTCCAAGCGCGTTATGTCACTGCGCTAGCGAGCTCGTCCAAATTAAAATATGATTCGATGTATAAAAACACAAATTAACATAGCTATCGTAATTAGAAACACTAATATAAAGTTTATTTTATTTTTAATTTTGCTGCTGTTCCGGATGCACACTTGCACAGCCGGTTTTTCTGTGCCTTATTTGATATTTTGAGTCGTAATTTTTGTTTTATTAAATTAATATTGTAGCAGTGATGTTGACTGTTAAAACATGGAGTAATTTTGTGCAATGTTTTTCGTCTCCATCAATAGGCTGTTTTAGTATAAATTAGGCGCCAAACTCTCCCAAAATTCATTAAAACGAGATACATCCGCGTTTTAATGCGATTAAAACTAAAGAAAGTAGACTTCATCAGACGAGGCTGTATGTGCTGTTTCCTTTGCTATGCCTATTAATAAGGACAATTAAAAAAGAACAAAATCCAAAACTTGTAGAGTGACCGGCAGATAAGTCTGCGCACGATGGCTGCTCGCTAACATTGACACTCCTCTCTGAGTAATACTCCGAGACACTCCTAGACAAACAAAATAGCAGACGATTTTTTAGTTCCAATTTTGACCACGCGCAGACATAACTGGCCCGATTTTCCGTAATTTTTTTGATAAAGCTATTAACAATACAAGTTTGTTTTTTTCCTCGCAATTGTGTTGAAACACGTCGTATGCAACTCGTATGCATTAATCAAACATACTCATATCTAACTGCCGCACTCAGAGACGTCAATTAACTTTAATGAGTATTTAATGTCCAAAATTTTCATTCAAATCTTCACCGTAGATTCGGCAAGAATATCGACTAGTTTTGAATTGTCATTTTTTGCCGTTAAGTACTCATTAACGTTATTTGACGTCTCTGAGTGCGGCAGTTAATGAACTATTAACAATATTCCAAGTCAAATAGAAAATCAACAAAATACAACAAAGTTCAACTGTCAAGTCAAATATGTCAATGTCAATATAGGTTCTGACTTCTCATTATCCTAACAATGTCAAAAGTTAAAAGATTCGAATAAAATAGTGCAGTTGCTACGTATTTTTATTTTGGTTAGCTTATACACAGTAGCTCTATTGGTAAAGATCGGGTTCAGTCATTCACTCTATTATTCGCGTAGATTGGCGGCACTGTCGGGAGAACTTCATCACTGGGGTTAGACTAGTCTCTCCCTTTTGCCATGCTAGCTCTAGAGAAAGAAAAGGAGGGATTGGGAAAAAATTGTCTACTCCCCGGGTGACATATCTCCGCGTCCCAAGCTAGGCCCGCTGTAGTACGGGACGTGGAGAAAATCTCCGCGGTGAAAAGAAAATATTTCCCTCTTGCTCTAACTCCCACTAAATCCCGCGACAACACACTGTCAAGTTGCGGAAAGAGATTTTGTCCACGTCCCGTGCTAGTAGCCACGGGCTACGGCTACGGACAAAACGTAGTGATTTTACACTCTTTGCTACGGACGGGATACATTCTAATGGGCGTTTTTCACTCACCGGTCCGGCTCCGGCACCGGCGTCCGGCTCGTTATTCCACTGCGCCGGCAACGGCCGATGTCGCGGCCGGTTTACGCTTGTTATTGGGGACACACGCACACGGCTACAATACAATCATACACAATACACATGCCGTTTTACCGGCCGGACGCCGAGCCGGTGCCAGGGCGGATAATGGAAAAACGCCCATTCTCTCCTGCGGGTGTTAGAAAAGGCGGCTTTAGTTAAGGATACTTGTTGACAGTTTTGCACTTTGCATGTCTAGGTCGTAATCTTATGTCTTTTAACCAGTTACCATTTCGTTTATTTTACCATTGTTCACTTCAGTTGGAGATCACCGTCGTTAGCCGTCCAGAGCGAGGAAAATGTTATACCACGTCTGGAGTCGACTGCATCGAGCAGCGTCTGTAGCTGCTCTAGTGCAAGCACGAATAACTAATGAAGTTCTTCGGTCACGTCTCGAGACGGGTAGACCAGTCGATTGAGCGATTGGTGTTTCGGGGAAGAGTGGACGGTACTAGACCAAGAAGCAGATCACCTATGCGATGGACCGACCAGCCTGGCTAGCATGACCACCGAAACACGATATGATAATATAGCCGTTTATCGCGTTGAACTACCAAAAAACATTGGATTTTAACACTTGGAAATTAGGCTTTAATTTGAATAAATGAATAGAGATAGAGGAGTTCGCTAGCGCAGTGGCACAGCGCGCTTGGCCTGCGATTGCGTAAACCAAGCAATTTCGCTTAGGCCGGTCATTGGATGGGTGACCAAAACTTTATTATCTCGAGGTCCTCGCCGTGCTTCGGAAGGCACGTTAAGCCGTTGGTCCCGGCTGCGTCTGCAGTAGTTAGTACCCACCAACCCGCACTGGGCCAGCGTGGTGGGTTATGGCCCAATCTCCCTATATTCTTCCATCCATAGGGAAGGCCCGTGCCCCAGCACATTAGGGGACATTAAAGGGCTGCTGATGATGATGATGGTGATGAATAAATGAATAAGCCTATTTGGCTATTATGTTAAAGTTGTAGCTATTTATCTGTTTGAACTGTAAAAAATACATACATACATAAATCACGCCTATATCCCCGAAGGGGTAGGCAGAGGTGAACTAGCACCCACGTTTCGCCAATTATGTTAGGTCCCATGTAATAGGTGGCGATGGCCTATTGCCATTTATCGGGCACAAAAGTCGCAATACATTGCTATTGCTAGGTGGTTTTAGAGGAACGCTGCTGCCCATTCCTCATAATGATTTATCCTTAGTTGCCTTGTACGACACCCACGGGAGAGATTTGGGATGGTGATAATTGTATTCTTCTCTGCCGTCACCACACGACGAATCAATCCGATCAAAAATCAGATGATTTTTATAAGTTCAACGCGATAAATAGCTAGGTATTTGATATCGTGTTTTGGTCAGATCGGCTGTGGGCATTGAGTTATAAAGTAAACTAGAGACGCTATGCCAAACAAAAATATTCTCCCAACTCGAATCTACCTATGGTGGCGGGGTGTGCGGGGCGAGCGGGAGAGCGTGGCTCTGAATCAGTTATATGCTGCAGCGCTAAACAAACAACATACGCTAGTAATTGTAGTTCAATGGCTGTGGGCGGCCCATTGCATGAATGCACGAGAAGCGCTACAAATCGTACACGATGGTGAAACATAATGAGGCGAGCGACAACAGCCCACAGCCCTCCCTCATGACGACCACGACCGCTCTGTCAAGAGCGAAACGAATAAGAAAAAGAGTCGACTGCTTTTGAATGTATTATTACTATGACAGTGACATAAAGCATTATGCCACTCATAATACCTATGTATCTACCATTGAACTACTATTGTTTACTTTATAACTCAATGGTATCTACGAGTTTTTGTAAAGTCGTAGGTACCTACGTGAAATTCAGTTTGCGATGCAAAATTTGATTACCTACTCTTTGTACTATGTTTTTACCAATTACAAAAAATACCTACTTACTCTAAATAAAGTTATAAGAGTAGCCAGATGGTGCTCAAACTCCGCGCCAATATAAAACTTTTTTAAGACCCAAAAGTAAAATATTTTAAATATTATAGCCAGGCTCGGCGGAATAGTTTGCCGCGTGGTGACGGCAGAGTAGAATACAATTGTCACCACCCCAAATTTCTTCCGTGGGTGTCGTACAAGGCGACTAAGGATAAATCAGTGATGAGTAATGGGCAGCAGCGTTACTCTTATACTTAGCAATATACTGCGACTTTTGTGCCCGATAAATGGCAATAGGCCATCGCCACCTATTTATTACATGGGACCTAACATAATTGGCGAAACGTGGGTGCTAGTTCACCTTTGCCTACCCCTTCGGGGATATAGGCGTGATTTATGTATGTATGTATACAGGGCGTCCCACGGCCATGCCACACGGAGGGAAAGTATATTAAATATTGAACGTAGGATATTTTACTAAAAGAAGACATCGTTTTATTTTTAATAATAAGTAGAACTGCATTCACAGATTTTTTTTTAAATCGCCTACCTCAACCGGGAATCGAACCCGCCAAATGTGATAGAAAAATTACATGTATTTTATAATAGCGTTTGAAAGGGCTACTCATAAGCATAATTTTTTCCTAAATAACCTAGCATATTAAATGAAACTAAGATCATAAAATTTTTCATTTTATTTAAAAAAAAAATTATCAAATGCTCAAAATGTGATCCGTTCTGTTGTATACAAATTCTCACTCTTTTGATAATTTCTCTCCCTGTCGATTTACTTATTTTTGCATAGTGGATGTTTGAAATAATACGCCTAAGTTCATTTTGTAACTCCTGCACACTGTTGTACCGGTTGAATTGATAATGTTAATTGTTGTAAGCATGGCCAAGTCAGAGGAAATTTCCCTGAACAAAATTTTAAATAAAATGAAAAATTTTATGATCTTAGTTTCATTTAATATGCTAGGTTATTTAGAAAAAAAATAATGCTTATGAGTAGCCCTTTCAAACGCTATTATAAAATACAAATAATTTTTCTATCACATTTGGCGGGTTCGATTTCATAATCATAATCATAATCATAATCTTTATTGCAAGTCACATTATCACAGTACAGAGTACATAGGTCTTAAAATTATGGTAAGGTATACATGTAACGCCCTGCAAGGGCACAGCAATTGGAAACAAAATTTTTGGGCCACAGGGGTCCTCATGTCATAATAAAATGAATATTTATATATTTTTTTTTTTTATAATTAATTATATTATAATTATAATAATTTCTAAAATTATTTCAACAACTTACAATACAACATTAAAAAAAAAAAAAAAAATAGTTATTTTACTATATCATACTAACAGTTTATCTTTGAATAGAAATAATATTAATAACAATAAACAACTATATTAAACAATATGTAATATGTTTTGTGCCTTATATTGTAACTATTATATTATATTATTTATGTTTTTATATTCTAGAAAATCTTTTAAGTTGTAGAAACATTTTTCTATTAAGAACTTTTTTAATAGGTCTGTGAATTGTGAGGGTTTCTCCAAGTTTTTGATGTGGTTTGGGATATGGTTGTAGATTTTTATTGACATAAAATAAGGGCTGGATGAGACTAATGTCAATTTAGTGAAGGGTATTTTAAGTTTATTTAAATATCTATCATTTCTTTTTGTTTTATTTATTTGAGAAAAAAGTTCTTCGTGCTTTTTTATAAATTTACATGACTCTAATATATAGATAGATACAAGTGTTAATATTTTGTGTTTGATAAAGTGGGGCTTACATGTTTCTATTTGTTCTATATTTGTTAATATTCTCAAGCATTTTTTTTGTAATATGAACAATCTATCAATTCCCGAGGAGTTTCCCCATAATATAATTCCATAGGAAAGGATTGAGTATGCGTAAGCATAGTATGCTGAGAGAGCCGTCTCAAAGTTTGTCACACGTTTTAGGTGGTGTAGTGCGTAAATAAAAGATGACATTCTACTTTCTACTTTTTTTAGGTGTTGCTTCCAGTTTAAATTTGTATCTAGTTCTATACCTAGCAGAGTGGCTGAATTTACTGTTTCTAGTTTTATATTTTTATAGCTATATGATATCTGCAATGGGGTTTTTTGGTAGGGTTTAAACTGAATTAATTTTGTTTTATTAAGGTTAAGTTGTAGATTATGCGTTTCTAGCCAGGTTGTAATTTTATCTAAGGTGGAGTCTAACTCAATCTTTAATTCTGATGAGTTTAAGCAAGGAATAAGCACTGAAATATCATCAGCAAAAAGTACGCATAGATTATCCAGAATATCAGGAAGATTATTTATATAGATAAGGAATAAGAGGCATCCCAGCACGCTGCCTTGTGGTATTGACCCGGTAACATGGATTGCATCCGATCTGGTGTACGTGATCATACCTGATTCAAAGTCAGTCTTTCTAATTTCCACATATTGGTACCGATTATCAAGGTAGGATTTAAACCACATGTGAGACAGTCCTCTTATGCCTGTTTGATACAGTTTATCTAAAAGAATTGGAAAACATACCCTGTCGTAGGCTTTACTCATATCAAGTAGAAGACCTACTGCATATTGTTTGTTATTAATTGCTTCCATTATGTATTTTAAATATTTATAAATCGCTAAAGTGGTCGAGTGATTTTTCCTAAAACCGTTTTGGCTTTCATTCAATAATTTGTATTTTTCTAAGAACGAATAAAGGCGTTTTACCATTGCTGTTTCGAATACTTTAGCTGATGTTGGTTGGAGAGCGATAGGTCGGAAATTATTTATATCGGTAAGTACTCCTTTTTTATGAATTGGTTTTATTAAAGATATTTTTAAAGCGTCAGGGAAGGTACCTTCTGAAAAAGATTGGTTCACTAAATATGTGTAGGGGTCTGTTAGCAAATCGGCACATCTCTTTATCAAACGAGGTGGGATTTCATCTATACCAAAGGACGTTTTATCTTTCAGTTTTTTAATAATAGAGTTTATTTCTACAGTATCTGTTGGGCTTAAGTAAAAAGTATTATCGATATTTATAGATAATGGCGTTCGATTAAAATTTGGATTCGAAATACCAACAGATGCAAAATACGTGTTAAATGTATTAGCTATAGTCTTAGGATCATCATATATTGTATTGTCGTTCGTTTTGAGCTGTATGTTTTTATTTACTTTCCTATTCTTATTAGTTTCATTATTTATGATTTTCCACATAGATTTACTTTTGTTTTGTGACTTTTTATATGTAATTATGTTAGAAATTTTCTTAGATGCATTAACAGACTTTCTCAATATTTTGCAATATGTTTTGTAATGATTTTTTATACTTTTACTCTTCGACTTACTTACCAGAAGCTTCAAGAATCTTTTATAGCGACACGATATCCTTAAACCCAGCGTTAGGTAATTGCTGGTTGATGATTTTTTCAAATTTATAATTTTTTTAGGTATACATTTATTTAAAGCATTTAATAAAACTGTGCTGAAAATGTTGTAGTTTACATTCACATTGTTATTATATTTAAATATATCAGACCAATTTATATCTGATAATTCATTTTTAAATTTATTAATATTTATCTCACTATATATTCTTTTGTATATTATAAAATGCTTCAAATTTTTACCAACTAGAGGTACAGTAATCAATAAGCCATGGTGATCTGAAAAACCAAAATCCTGAGCAGTTATTTTGAAGTCGTTCATTTTAAAATTTACGAAAACTAGATCAATACAACGGGGGCCTCTTGTAGGTTCTTTATTTTTTTGATAAAAATTATAAGATAGCATTGTGTTAGAAAGTCTGTGTTTCATATTTGTATCCGTTAGAAAGTCTACATTAAAATCTCCACCGATAATAATATTTTTAGAATAATCTTTTTTATGTAATAGAATTAACAATTTATCTAAACAAGAAAAGAAAATGTCAACTTCCCTTCTGCTATTGGGCCAATAAATATTTATAATCAAAATTTTTTTATCAGGAATTTCAATAGCACATACCTCAAACACCATTTCTACAGATAAAGAGGGATTTCCGGTTGAGGTAGGCGATTTTAAAAAAATCTGTGAATGCAGTTCAACTTATTATTAATAATAAAACGATGTCTTCTTTTAGTAAAATATCCTACGTTCAATATTTAATATACTTTCCCTCCGTGTGGCATGGCCGTGGGACGCCCTGTATATGTAAAAGTAAAATATTTTAATATGATAGCCAGGTTTGGTGGAATAGTTATCGATTAGGTAGAGTAGAGGTACTGATAACACCTTGCCATAAATACAAGAAGAATAAGGTGTACCTACCTATACCTTCGTGAAAAGCGAAGAATAGTAGATAGATAGACAGGCATTCAACCTTGAAGATCATATTATGTGTGACCTTGATAATATTGTAAGAAATATCTAGGTGGATTACCTACATGTATCTATGCCATATTGATTATTTTTTTGGATGTATGCCAAAGCCTATTTTACTTCCTACTTACGTAGGTACGTTTGAAATTCAACTAAAACTTTTATGACAGTGAACTTTAAATTCAATCAGTTAGAAGATAGAAACCTCATTTGAGGTAGCTACTACAGTCAACAACACCTCAGATTACAACAATGTTATGTCAAATTTTCTGAATCGGCTTTGTGCTTTAAGCCATACACAATAGGGTGGACATATTCGTACAGTGTGACCTGCTGTTGTTTATACAACAAGTATCTAACATAATAGGCTATGCATACCTTTTATTTTATATTTCGAACTTATAGCTTGCGATATAAATTTCAAAATAGATTGTAAAAGAAATCTGTACATAGGTACTTAATCTATATCCTTAGTCCCGTTTAGATTCATAATAGTGGCGTTATTACATGGTAGGTACAGTCAGCGTGACAATTGCTATCCGATAAAAGCTCTTGTCTTCACCCTATATAACAAATCTTTAACTTGTTATAAGTATGCCACAATAACAAAATATCCATACATACATAGGTTACATATGATCATTTATGTCTATCATTATACCCAGTTGTATTAAGCCGGTTATAACGAGTTTTCGGAGGGCCTTTCAGCATGGAACAAACATTTTTATTGTGCCTTCGATGTTAGGGGTAACAGGAGGAGGGGTGCCCCTCGCGCATGCTTTGTATAGCCGTCTTCGTCGGCTTGCCGCGACCCGCGACCAGTCTACAGCTGTGAGCTCAAGGTGATAATCTACCTCGTTCTTCAGCTGTTGGAGGAAGTTAGGACCATAAAATCCTATACTGGACAAAAGTGAGTACGCAAGATGAACAGTGAAAATTACATTCCAAACCGAAAGTCATGGAAAAATAATAAAACAAACTAGAAGGGCGATTATTTTCTGCCAAAAAGACACGTTGGAATTAATGACGCAACCTTTAATTAACAACAAGTGCGTGTGAATTAATCTGAAAACCATTCAAAATAGTTCGCATTCTAAATCCACTACAAAAAGGTTGCTCATATTCATGTTTTTCCGGTGTCGCACCTGAATTTTTGCCGCTAATATTTCGCTAATGGCGTCTCGAAGCCAAATCGATACATTTGCGACCATGTGGTTTCCTAGATATTTTTACTCTCGCGTGTGTTCTTTCAAATAAGACGAAAAATATTTATATGGAACTATATACTATTTGATTGTCAATAAGTTATGATATTTCTCGTGGCTTGTTTTCAGAAATGATGAAGCCAAAATTACTACAACCGCAGCACCACCTCGAAAAACTTTTTAAATATCCAACATTGTGACGCACAATCTTTTATTAAAAATTATTGAATTAAATTAAGTACAAGTTAAGTCGTAATATTTTGAATTAACTAGTACAATTAAAACATAATTGTTAATTTTGGATACCTAATTATTGTCCGTACAGTATTTAGATAATTGTCTATGCTCTAACTAATTTATAAATCTTAAAAGTAAAGCTATTTTTATATGGATCGAAAGAAAATTTCGAATGGCTCCTATTCGGAGAAAAGGATCGTTGTTACGTAATGGTGTTGAGAAAGCGAAGCTTATTGTTAAAACTGATTATATATTAAGTTTGTAGTAGATCAAAAGAAATTTGTATAGGTGCTAAATAATTTTTGTTACTGTTTTTCTGTGATTTGCTATGGTTTATTTTGGATATTTAAATTTATAAAAACATTAATTAATACGGAAAATGGAACCGTATTCCGACGACTTGTTCTGGCTGGTGACGAGCGGTTTTTTTGTGGCTTTCGTGTTGGCGTTTGGCATTGGCGCCAATGATGTGGCCAACTCATTTGGCACGAGTGTTGGGTCCAAGGTGCTCACGCTCACCCAGGCTTGCATCTTGGCCACAATCTTTGAGATTGCTGGAGCAGTTCTAATAGGTGAGTAATAAATGTAAGTTTGTTACTTACGTTCACAAGGATACAATTTTCTTTGACCACTGATTTAGTCCAATTATCCGACTGCTGGCTATCGGCCAAGACATCCTGGGTTCGAACCCTGTCCGGCTAGCATGACCACCAAAAATATCATATATAGCCGTTTATCGCGTTGAACTGTTAATAATCATTGGATTTAAACACTGGAATAACCCTAATTTGATTAATTGAATAAGCCTATAAGCTAGTTAACGAGATAGTTAAAGATATAGCTATTTATCGCTTTGAACTGTCAAAAATGTAATGATTTTTGAAGTTCAATGCGATAAATCGCTATATCATATCGTGTTTCGGTGGTCATGCTAGCCGGGCTGGTAGGGAAAAAGTTAGTGATACACTGGTGTGAGTGTGAGAAACATTAATTTATTTTAAATTAAGTTCTGTATTGAAGTGTTAATCAATTGACAACGTTAAAATATGCCTTCCGAAGAACTCGAGATAATATTTTGGTCACTCATCCAACGACCGGCCTGTAACAATATGTTTATTAGCTGATAGTTTAAGAATTGTTTTCAAAAACGTATATCTAGGAGCAAAAAAATATGTAAAAATATTTACGTTGCTCTTCGTCGGGAGATCTACTGAGCAAACCTGTTGCGTCCCACCACAATGGTTTTACAATAAAGGTCTTATTTTAAATCAACCTTTAACAATGTTCTACTGTATCTCTTGAGCCTAACCTGGCCAGTAGGCCTATTTCCTTACTTTTTTTGACAATTAATTAATGCTATTGTAACACTCGGTGATCATCACTTTCAACTGTCAAAAAAGTTAGGGAATAGTCCTACAGAGCATGTTAGTCGTAGTTTTTAGTTTTAATATACCTAAACACTTCTTGTCTTATTGCTATTTAAGTTTTTAAATGAGGACGATTTTCAATTCATAAGTTACAATGAGGCTGGCATATCCATGTGGATAAAAGTTCCAATTACAATTAAACATCAACAATTAACGGCTTACGGTTACGTAAGCCGTGTGGTGACGACAGAGCAGAATACAATACAATTGTCACCAACCCCATCTCTCCCGTGGGTGTCGTACATACAAGGCGACTAAGGTTTAAAGACAGCAATGAGTAATGGGCAGCAGCATTCCTCTTGTACTACCTATCAATATACTGCGATTCATGTGCCCGGTAGATTGCAATAGGCACGCCACCTATTACATGCTGGAAGGGACCTAACATAATTGGCGAAACTGCCTTTGCGGATATAGGCGTGATTTATGTATGTAATTAAGTTTGTATTTAAATAACAAATACACAAGAAGTTCACGTTTTGTTCCAGGCTACAAAGTGTCGGACACTATGCGTAAAGGTATACTGGATGTATCCTTGTACGCGGATGGGGGGGAGAACTTACTGGCTGCGGGGTGCCTCGCCGCACTTATAGCGGGGGCAACATGGCTCATAGTAGCCACTGCACTGAGGCTGCCGGTGTCGGGCACCCACTCGGTCGTGGGTGCCACCGTCGGCTTCACCCTCACCGCCAAAGGACCCATCGGTGTTCGGTGGTCGACCCTCGGAGCAATAGGTCAGTTAGAATAGAATATATATCATTAGTTCGCTCAGGAAAAACAACCACAATACAATTTCGTTCACCGGTCTCTCGACATGGCCCTTTGCATCACAGGGAAGATTTTAAAACGTGTCTGTTAATATTAGTTAGAGTTCATTTTCCGATGTTGTTGGAATTGCGATTCTAAAATAATCCTTGTTTCTATATCTCTAATGGGTTGATATTCATTTGATACACGTTGTGTTTTAGTGTTGTCCTGGTTCATTTCGCCGGTCCTCAGTGGTTCAGTGTCTGCGATGCTGTACTGGTTGGTGCGCCGCTACATACTCAGATCTTCACAACCGCTTACGTCAGGGCTCCGTTCACTGCCTTTCTTCTACGGTGCTACAATTGCCATCAACGTACTTAGTGTTGTGCACGACGGGCCCAAATGTAAGTACATTTATGTTTTATAAGTACATAGAATACTATGTTTTATAAGGCTGCGGTTCCATAGAAGCGGAGATGAGCTGAGACTTACAAAAATTGACCAATGATATTGCTCAAATAACACATCTCATCTCTGCTCCGCAATATCATTGGTCAATTTTTGCAAGTCTCAGCTCAGCTCCGCGTAGCTCCGCTTATATGGAAACGCAGCCCTATTTTGTAAAACTGTAATAGCATTATTTGTTTTTTATTTGAACGTTATATAAATGCCGTGTGGTGACGTTAGAGCAAAATACAATTGTTACCACCCCAAAATGTTTCCTGCGGGTGTCGTACAAGACGACTAACCATGTTAACTGCTTTAACAGCGCTGACGAAGGGGTATATAGCAGAGTTTTTCTTATACCACTTAGGCCCGAGTTCACCAACAAGTAAAACAAGCGAATAAAAGATAACCGCCAGTTTTTGACAGTTCTTCCTTTACGGTTAAATGTAAAAACCGAAATTCAAATAATAATCGCCTGTTTAACTGCTGCACTCAGAGATTTCAAATAACGTTATGTACTCACATAACGTCAAAAAATGACAATTCAAAACTAGTCGCTATTCTTGCCGGGTCTGTGGTCTAGATTTGAATGAAAATTTTTGATATTAAATACTCATTAAAGTTAATTGACGTCTCTGAGTGCGGCAGTAAGTGTTGGTAAAATTCAGCCTTAGCATACTGCGATAGACTACAACAGGCTCGCCCCCTATTTGTGGCCACGGTTGACTAAATGTGGGTGTTGATACACTTCTTGCCTACCCCTTCGGTGATATATAGGTGTGAGTTATATATTTGTATGTATGTATGACGTCCGGCTTGGTCAAATGCTCAGATCGCTGGTATATAGTATTGGCCAAGTGGTCCCGGGTTTGAATCCTGGTAGGGGCCAATTTTGTGATGAACACAAATATTTTTTCCCGAGTCATGGTTGTTTATATGTTTATGTATTATTTTCAACATTTTTTTACATAATTATTATGATATTAAAATGTCATCTAGTATCAAGTGCTCAGGCTCCTTACTTTAGGCTACATGATAGATGTGAGTGTAAAAATATTTCTTTATTATTTAAGTATTACAAAAATAATTTCATATAACTACCGTACTACAGATTTAAACATTTTTGTCACGCTAATACTATCTTTTTTGTCATTAAATATTTCGTATATTGGTCGATGCTTACCTACGTGCCAATTTTGCCCGTGTAAATTAATCTTTCCTCTTTCCAGTGCTTGCAATGGACAATATACCTCTTTGGGTTGCTTTGGCGTTATCTGTGGCTCTGGGCATTGTGGTGGCTGGATTAGTGCGCGTTTTCCTGGTACCACACTACCGTAAGAAACTCGTAGCACCACCTGTCAACTTTACTTTAGGCTTGTCGAACGGTAAGTATGAGACAATATAAAATATTAGAATATTTACCAAGGGCGATCAAACAAAGAATGTCTCAGATCAAGTATTTGGCACTAAATAAGCGATCTGAGGCTTTCTTTTTTATCGTCAGAGGTAAGATCATACACCCGTTTTCATAAATGAGGTGCGTTAACGCACAGGGATCCAAAAACCTATTCATAGACAATACTTGAGTGACAAAACGCATAGAGAAATGTCTTACTTCGCACAGTGTTGTTTCTTTACTTAAACAAGTATTGTTTGTGAATACGGGTGTTCGTTTTATGTCAGCCCCTGACCAGGAAGTGGCATTTTCCGTACGAGTCCGTACGAGTAGAGGGCGGAAAAGTTCACTTTATGGTCAGGTGACATAAAAAACAAAATGTGAATGGTCAAGGTCCGAAACTGACGGGCCTGTATGAGGCCATTGATGAGTTTCGATAAAGTGAAAAAAGTGTGGAAGTACCGTAGCATGTGAAAGGAAGTGATCTCTACCTACCCCTATGAGAGGAAGGCGTGATTATAATGTAAAATATGTAAAAATGTATTGAGGCGCATTTTTTCAAAACTTGTTTTATTTGTCCAACCATTTAGGGCCGATTTCACCGCAGAATTAAACGCGATCAGTTGAAATTGAACTCGGTTAATGCTCTAAACTGATTTCCGCTACCAAGTTTGCATTATTCAAAACCAAGTTTTATTAAACTCAGTTTCTATGAGAGACGGTGAAATCGGCCCTTAATAGTTGATTATACCAAGGGCGATAAAACAAAGATGCCTCAGATCGCAAGTATTTTAAGCCCGAGCTGAGACGAGGGCGTTTAAAAGGCGATCTGAGGCTTTCTTTGTAATCGCCCGAGGAATGTCACTCTCTGACCAGTAAGTGGGATTTTCACTTTATGTCCACCAATGAAAAGTCTACTTTATGGTCAGATTTATGGTCATTTTTAAAACTGTAGCATGAAAATTAAAAATGCGTGATATTTTTCAGAAACAACTCCAGCCAATACGCCAACACATTCCAGTAAGAATATACCGCAACGTCCAACATCTTTGCTTTCTGAAGATGGGAAGGTTCTCGAAGCAATTGCCGAGAGCGCCGAAATGGTAACTCTCAGCGAAGCAGATAAAGTCTCCTTAGGGGTGAGAGAGATGAATGCCAAGAATAGAGTCCTCTTGGCCACTATGGACGACTGCAGCATACTGTCAAGAAGTTTAAGCCCTCCAAACAAGTCCAGATTACAGTTAATCGATGCCGATCCACAAATAAACACTCTGAAATACATAGATGAAACTCTTAGTTGTTGTAAAAGCTTAGATTCTACGCAGCTAGTTGGGATGGGTGAGAGCTACGATTCGAGGAACGGTTTTCTTGGAGATTCCTGTGATACAATAGCCCGCGGGGAGTTTGATAGACTGGCAGCAGCAAGGGCAACTCTGGCTACGGTGGAGTTCGATACACCTCCTCCAAGGTTGGATAAGGTAAAATTTTTTTCATCCCACCATCTCGGAAAAGGCGTTTTTGCTCTTCGATATCTGAGTGCAAAAGCCGTTTTTATCCTCTAGAGGTTAAAGTAAATTTGAATTTAGAACATCGTGTGCAATGAGTTTGTGAATTCAAAACATCATTATACATATTTATTTCTACCTCCATGGTGCCGAAATTGTCATGCAACCTATTTTAATTTGTTAAAAACTCAGACTTTGCGCGCACCATTTTCTTTTCACGTCGACGAGTGTTTGGCGCGTTTCGTGGTGTCAGTCAGATTTATTTTCACTAATTCAAAAATTGTTACAGAGTGGATTTTGTGCAGTGAAAGTGGTGTTATTTTGATGCACAAGCATCCGTGTTGATGTGCAATTATGCAGAATCATCGAAAATAAGTCTCGTGATGTGTTTGATATTGTGGTGAAGATCACTATAAAAAGTGGTTTTATCCATTTCATCAAGCACCATCATTAACTCTGTTACCATTCAATTCGCGCCAAGCAGGGAGTGCTTGGCGCGAATTGAATGGTAGATGCGTTAAAATATGTGGCACCCATATTTTAACGTAAAATTCACTTCATTCATACTTTTCACCCACTCATTATTTCATAAGACTACAGATAAAATATACACTAAAGACTTGGCTGTATGGGCTCGACCCTTTGCCTTCCCTAAAATATAGGGAGAATTAAAAAAAAATCTTTTCACGTCATAAATTTGTTAAAACCTAGGAGTTCCGTGACTGTCAATCAGCTTGGCGTCAATCTTGCTTTAAACATTTTGATCGTCTACAACGCTTGCTTGATGCTTGAGACAAGCATTTAAAAGCTTTTTAGGTCTGTTTGATTTGTTTACGCTAGCAACGGAACAAAAACATACAGAAAATCAACGTGCTTGACTCAAGCTGATTGACCGTCTCGGAGTAATTTTTATTAGGTACTTACAGGTGTGTCTGGATGAATGTTGCGGGTGTGGCTGGGTGGATGGGTGGCTGTTGGAGGTGTGTCTGGGTGAATGGGTGTTTTGAGGGTGTGTCTAGGTGAATAAGTGTTTTGTGGGTGTGTCTGGGTGAATGGGTTTTTGTGGGTGTGTCTGAATGGATGGGTGAGAATTGTGGGTGTTTCTGGGTGATTGAGTGTTTTTTGGGTGTGATTGGGTGTTTTGTAGGTGTTTCTGGGTGAATGGGTGTTTTTTGGGTGTTTCTGGGTTAATCGGTGTTTTGTGGGTGTTTCTGGGTGAATGGGTGTTTTTGAGTGAATGGGTGTTTCTGGGTGAATGGATGTTTTGTGTGGGTTTCTGGGTGAATGGGTGTTTTTTGGGTGTTTCTGGGTAAATGGGTGTTTTATGGGTGTTTCTGGGTGAATGGGTGTTTTGTGGGTTTTTCTGGGTGAATGGGTGTTTTGTGGGTGTTTCTGGGTGAATGGGTGTTTTTTGGGTGTGTCTGAGTGGATGGGTGTGTATTGCGGGTGTGAATGTTGTGGGTGTTTCTGGGTGGGTGTTGAGAGTGTGTTTCGCTTAATGGGAGGGTGTTGTGGAAGTTTCTGGGTGAAAACAGAAACTGTTGTGATTGTCGTTGGAGGGGATGAAAAGTTACGTGTTGCACTCGAGTGCAAAGATTTTTCACCTTGTGCTATTTTGATTCCCTCGCTACGCTCGTGATTCAATTTTAGAATCCTTCGCTAGCTCGGTCATCAAAATTGAGCACGCGGTTAAAAAACAACTTTGCACTCATGTACAACAAATAACTATTTTTCAATTAGCAATACGTACATGCTACTGTTTCTTTTTAATTGGCAATATGTGTAAGCTGTCTCTTTAATTTAAAACATAAGCAGATATTAAATATAGTGTATATCGCCATTTATTTTGCATAAATCATACATTCTGCCATGTAATAACTTAAAGTTTCACAAGATTTTTGAGTTAGATTAAAAGTTTTGTGAATATCTGGTACAGAAAATTAACAATAAAGTTCGGTAATAATAAAAATATGTTATAGGTACCATTTAAATGCTGAAACCGATTGTCATAAAACTGGAAAGATTGCTCAAAATTATTAGTTTTGTTTGATAAATCATAAAAAACATTAAAAATATTTCTTTTAACTCTTATTTTAGATTTAAAAGTGCGCACTTCGCTTGGCCAACGAATGGCATGTATTTAATTAACTCTTACTCTAAAAATTTGGATAGCAGTAGGACATTTCTATCTCATTGTTGATGTTCCTCCCTATATTCTATCATTCATAGGCAAGGCCTGTCACAGCAGCGAGAACATTAAAGGGCTGGTTATGACGATGGTGGCGTTTCAGGGTCCAGAAGGCAGTGCTTGGAGCATTGAGTGCGATGGGCGCGGTTCTCGCTTGCCAGCCATAACACCCAATTCGAGCGCAGCGCCCCTGTTGAGGGCGACGAGTCCACCGCCCGCCGCGCCGTCCACCGAAGCACCATGCGACACACACAGGCTGTTTTCCTTCCTCCAAGTACTCACTGCCACATTCGGTGCCTTCGCGCATGGTGGGAATGACGTCAGGTACATTTGTTTACACATACGTACGTTTCGCCAATAACGTTAGGTCCCATGTAATAAGTGGCGTGCCTATTTATCGGACACGAAAGTCGCAGTACATTGCTAGGTGGTATAAAAGGAACTGGAGCTCGCTAGCGCAGTGGCACAGCGCGCTTCGCCTGCGATTGCGTAAACTAAGCAATTTCGCTAAGGCCGGTCATTGGATGGGTAACCAAAAATTTATTATCTCGAGTTCCTCCGTGTTTCGGAAGGCACGTTAAGCCGTTGGTCCCGGCTGCATCTGCAGTCGCTAGTACCCACCAACCCGCACTGGGCCAGCGTGGTGGGTTATGGCTCAATCTCCCTATATTATTCCATCCATAGGGAAGGCCCGTGCCCCAGCAGTGGGGACATTAATTTAGTCGACCCTTGTTTTTTGAAGGACCTAGGCTGTTGGCCGAGAGGCCTTTACAGCATCTACCGGGTTTTTTGGGGAAAGCGAAGACCTAAAGCCAAACGTGTCCTCAAGCCTTGCAGTCGAGCACTCCCTGTGAGGGTGCCTTCACGGCAGGCGTCCCCCGTGGGGGAACGGCATCTCCCGAGGGAGATACTGCCGCGGAGAGCCTCACAGGGCGCCCGAGTCGGAGCTTGGATCGGCAGGCCTAAGGGTGCCTCTAAAGGCACGGACCTCGGCTCAGGCGTACCGTGTAGTGGGGGGAGGGGGGCGAGAAGCGCCCAGGGACACGAGTGTACCTTCGCGTACCGGGTCTTCGCACTCGTATTCGACGGGTGCGGTGCGGTGTGTTGGCTAGGTGTTATAGCTAATGCGTGTGATGTGTTCGGCTCTTTGGTTGGCCTGTGTGATGTCGACCCTTGTACGACGCCCACGGGAGAGATTTGGGGTGGTGACAATTGTATTCTGCTCTGCCGTCACCACTCGGCACTTTCAAAGTTCCCCTGATATGTATTGTTTTACCCACGATGAAATAATAATAATGTATTCTTTATTACTTGGTAACAGCAACGCTATAGGTCCACTGGTAGCGTTATGGCTGCTGTCATAGAGAAGGCTGTTGTATTCGGTGAGCAGTGCGCATGCGTGCGCACATCACATCATCACATCATCACACGTGCTGTGTGGTGACGGCAGAGTAGAATACAATTCGTACAAGGCTACTAAGGATAAATCAGTGATGAGGAATGGGCAGCAGAATTCCTTTTAAAACACCTGGCAATGTATTGCGACTTTTGTGCCCGACAAATGGCAATAGGCTCGCCACCTATTACATGATTACCTAACATAATTGGCGAAACGTGGTAACTAGTTCACCTCTGCCTACCCGTTCGGGGATATAGGCGTGATTTACGTATGTATTACATCAATAAATGCATGTTGTTTTAGCCACGAATAAAAATTAAAGTTTTATTTCTTTGTTACGTAACAGCAACGCTATAGGTCCACTGGTAGCGTTATGGCTGCTGTATTCGGAGGGTAGTGCGCACGCGCGCGCTGAGACACCAATCGCCATCTTGGTGTTTGGTGGAGTGGGCATCGCTGTGGGCCTTTGGCTGTGGGGTCGCCGCGTCATACGCACCGTGGGCGAAGACCTCACCAGCATCACACCTGACACGTAACATATGTTATTTTTTAAATTTTCTGTCGAAAAGTTGTTTGCCATTCTGTATGGATGTACCTACTTATTCTTAGGCTGGTGTTCACCAACACATAAATAGATGATTATAAATTAATATGTCAAAAACTGAAGTTTTTGACATATTATATTACCGTATGGAGCCACTGTTAAAAACTGATGGTGTTATCTTCTAATCGCTTCTTTTACGTCTTGGTGAAATCGGGCCTAAAGAGGCTACCGAGCAAAATAAAACAAAACAGGATTCACGGTTAAGTTGATGTAATAACAGTAGTCCAGTAAAAGTCATGAAAATATATATCTATATTTGTAAACATAGAGAGTGTAGGTAGTTCCGAAGCCAAATTACAAAATATCTAATGATGTATTAATAAAAATACTTTAAAGTAGAGCAAACACTGAGAAAGGCGTGTTTGAGTCAAAAACGCTCGGTAGCCTCATAAATTCATAAATTAATTTATTATTATTACCAGCCTTTTAATTGCCTCGCTGCTGTAGCACAGGCTTTCCCTATGGATGGAATAATATATGGAGAATATAACCACCACGCTGACCAAGTGTGGATTGGCTGGCGGGCGTACTGTTGACTGTAAATTCAATTTTAGAGACTTCATCTGGTTAGGCATTTCATGCTATCTTATAAATTAGGAAAATGCTCCAATTTGAGTTAAATAGCAATTCATATACGCATTGTCATACAATGTAAAATTTTAAAATTAGCAAGAATATAAAAGATAAGTACCTACAATGTCACCGTTTTAGGCCTGCAGGAAGTTACAGTTGATAACTTTACACAGAACTATTATGATAACATAGTGAATGATACGAATTGACTCCACGTTACGTAATGTTAGGTAGGTAGGTATGTTTAACTCTACTGAACATGCTAATAGTGTTGCTATTAAAATCACATTATTCGGTTTCAAACATTGTCAAAGAAGTTTAATAAATCAAGTCATCAAAGTTAATAATTTATGTTCTTGTTAAAGTAAGTCTGTGAATTTCGGAAGGCACGCGTGCCTGGACCAACCGCTTATCGCGATAAGCGGTTGGTCTCGGCTACGGGCTACATCTGCAGTCATTAAACTTAATATAATACCCACCACGGCCGCCTTGGTCGAATGCTCAGATTGCTGGGTATTGGCCAAGAGTTCCCGGGTTCGAATCATGGTAGGGGCAAACTTTGTGATGACCAGAAATGTTTGTTTCCGAGTCATGGTTGTGTTTATGTTTATGTAGTATATTTTCAACATATACAGTGTGTCCCTGGATAAAGTGCAATCCCGAAAGGGGATGAAACTAGACCATAAATCAGTGACTAGAAAAATATAAAAAAAAATTATAAAAAAATATTGTAGGATTTATTGGTATTTTAAGATTTTCATGTTTCATTAAGGACTCTATGTACAAAAGTATTGATTTCTTCCAAAATAATGGGTCTATTTCTTTGAAATAAAAAAAACCAGTATGCCTAATACCTGGCGATGACCATGAAATAATAAATAGTCCGCAAAAAAGTAACTATCTTGGGTAAAAAAATGTATTTTTATGAAAAAAAATATTTTTTTAGACGTTTATTTTAAAAAACTTCTAATTACTAAAAAATGTGCCCTATAACTATGTAATTTTATAGCTTACTTTTATTCTTTACCATTTTAGCTTCCAAATAAAAAAAACACAATGTTCTAACTCAAAAATTGGCTAGGTAGGAGTTATTTACATTTTAGTAGGTAATAAAAGTCAGACTTTAATCACAATAACTTTATTAATAAAATTATCCGTAATTTACAATTTTGCATTTTTATTTAATGCATTAAATGTTCAAAATGGCCTCCTCGATTTTGCAAGCACATTACTGCACGAATATTAATTTGGTTAGTGGCTCTGCGAATCATTCCTGGATCATTTTTAATGTCATTTGCGCATTGAATTATTCGGTCGTGCAACTGTGCCTCGGTATTGCGGTATTGCTTGTTGTAGGGCCAGCAAACAGATCGTTTAAAATGGCCTCTTCTATCGCATTGTCAATAACGACAGCTGGTTGCTCACGGCGATCTCGTGCCAAACCAAGTCCAATGTTGGAGAGCCTCCATGAATCTCTTGAAAATTTCGAGCTGAGGGTATGAGTCTGCCCGGGAAAGCATTTATGTATGCAGTCCGAGCGACTGTTGTGCGACCATGTGACATGCCATAATAATAATGCATGTCGGCTATTTCTCGAGGTGAGAACTCTGTCAATCGCGGCATTTCGTCAACACTTAACAGCAGAACAGGAACAGTCCAAACGTAACGAACAGTAGAAAACGTAACAGTCAACAATGTAACAAAAACTTAATAACAAATCAACGAGAACACAATGCGAGAACGAGAACAGTAGTAGCAGCGGCGAGAATATCGGAGCGACTGTGTAAGTCCTGTTTCGAACCCCCTGCCTCCCCTCCCCTCGCCTTCCCTCTACCTGAGTGTAGAACAAAAGGACTGCGACTGCCGAAGGGCACAGAGTAGGACGGAAACAATGGAAAAAACGGTCTCTACCTGCACGGTAACACGATTAGGCTCCACTTTAAAAGTTCGTAGATAGCGTGTTTTTTTAGTTAGAACATTGTGTTTTTTTTTATTTGGAAGCTAAAATGGTAAAGAATAAAAGTAAGCTATAAAATTACATAGTTATAGGGCACATTTTTTTAGTAATTTGAAGTTTTTTAAAATAAACGTCTAAAAAAATCATTTTTTTCATAAAAATACATTTTTTTACCCAAGATAGTTACTTTTTTGCGTACTATTTATTATTTCATGGTCATCGCCAGGTATTAGGCATACTGTTTTTTTTTTTATTTCAAAGAAATAGACCCATTATTTTGGAAGAAATCAATACTTTTGTACATAGAGTCCTTAATGAAACATGAAAATCTTAAAATACCAATAAATCCTACAATATTTTTTTATAATTTTTTTTTATATTTTTCTAGTCAATGATTCATGGTCTAGTTTCATCCCCTTTCGGGATTGCACTTTATCCAGGGACACACTGTATATACATAATTATATCAAAAATATGTCCGTCATCTAGTATCCATAACACAAGTGCTTAGGCTACTTACTTTGGGCTAGATGATAGGTGTGAGTGTAAAAATATTTATTATAAAAAAAAATAAAACAAAACCAATCCGCACTGGTGTTTAGTGGGTTATGACCATTTTCCCTTTAATATTCCATCCATAGGGATGGCCTAAGGGCCTTAACAAATTGTTAAAAATCGTTACTAATATATTAATTAATTTTAAAATTGTTTAAACAATTTTTAACAATTGATTGAGTTAACTATGCATCGAAAAACCGGCCCTTGTAGATATTTAACCATTAGTAACAATTTTGAACAATTGGTTGAGTTAACTATGCATCAAAAAACCGGCGTCTCAACCAATTATTAAAAATTGTTACCAATGGTTAATGAGACTGATATTTAACCATTAGTAACAATCTTTAGCAATTGGTGAGAATATTTTATTTATATTTCAGTGGCTTCACTATCGAACTAGGCGCAGCCTTGACTGTCCTGGTGGCCAGTAAGGTGGGTCTGCCGGTATCAACCACGCATTGCAAAGTTGGCTCCGTCGTCTGTGTGGGCTACTTGTCCGAAAAAGCTGTGGACTGGAGTCTCTTTCGGTTTGTTTAGTAATGATTTGATTTCCTATTGTAAGCAAGTAGTTTTTACTTTCATCAGTCTTTCAACATAGTCACTACCACCTTTTTAGAGTGATGAATATGAGTACAAGTTAAAATGGAATGTCTGACTCATTCAATGACGTCTGACCGATATGAATGAAAGGGGAAATATTCTCTAAGATAACCTGGCAACAAGGCAGTTTTTATGTCTTAAGAAATCATAACACTATTGCATAGAAAAGAAAAAAATAAGAACTAGTACGCATAAGCAGGCATTCTCTACCAGACCGGAATGGGGAGTCCTGTAACTACTACATAATAACATAACGAATAGGTGGCGCAAAAAAAAAATTATGACTGTAAAAATAGTTAGTAGAACAATGAAAACTAGCAATATTGATAATGATTGTCATGTCGTTTCTTTCAGGAACATAATATTCGCCTGGGTGGTGACCCTGCCAGTAGTAGCAACCATCGCAGCACTGGCCATGCTTACCCTCGAAACGTTCGCTGTTTAAATTTAATTGTTGTGATAAAAATCAACTGTACGGACTGAAAGCTGTTCTAAGTCATCGTTCGGCCGATTTACCAATTATTTGGCTTCACCAGCATATATTTCAACAACAGCAACAATTCTTTTGACATCATCAATAGATTATTCAACAGCAGCTACGACTATTTCAACTGCGGTTGTTCGTGTTTTGGATTAACTTATACTTTTGGCGTCTTATTGGTCGCTATCCTAAGGCTCAACAAATAATTATACTATCGGTGAAAATAAATCGGCCCATGCTTTAGAATACCCAAAGTCCGTACGGTTTACAGTAGATAATTATTTTCAACCTTGTTATCCTATAACATATTTTTTACACTTAAAGTGTGAAGCATTCTAGATGACACGACTAAAACTTTGTATAAAGCGCTTAGGTAATTTTCGTAGATAATGGTCAGGTAGCAATAAAATTATGTTTCATAGGGCAAATTTTTCAGGTCTTCAATAAAAATTATCACTCCGATAAATTTCTTAAATCATTTTGATTTGGACGTGTTAAAAGTCCTTTTTATGTGTCCAGCAACTAGCATTATTATTTGTTTCTTTATTATAATAATTCAAATATTTTAACCAAAAAAATGGGTCCGAATTTCATTCTACAAGTTATACCCTTTCATTATCAAATTCATTTAAAAGTGTCATGCGCCCGAAAGTAATAAGTATATTTCTTATATTACTACAAAAGTAAAAAATGGGTTAAGTTATTGTCGACAGTTGTCAAACTATTTTAAGATTCCCACAGAAAAGATATGAGGTTAACATAAAAGAGATAACCTCTTTTACTTCTGTTAAGTAGTAGTTCTGTGAAGAATCCTGTTTTGTTTTAAAGTCGTGTTTATCTATGAATCTTGAGCTGTGATTCTGTTACGTGTTTGAAACAATTGATTGTTAGACCTAAATGTTTTTTGTTTTTTAAATATAAATGGCGTAATGATGAGTAATTCGGTGTCTGTGGAATATAGTAGTTTCGTGTAACTAACTCGATGGTAGCTTTTATCCTTTCGTACAGATAATTGAATGGCCTAACATCCACATAACAAGTCCAGCCCGATATGCTAATATCTTTTTTCTATGTAATTAAGTCGATATAGGTACTTATTGATACTGTTAAATGTTTCACAACCACTACCTACCTACCTACCTACTATGCTAGATTACGTTATAAAAAGGAATTTGCTTATTTATATTGTACGTAGTACTCACACTGACCAAAACAAGCCAAAATATGTCATAATTTTTTCTAGATTTTCGTTTACTTTATTACAATTTATCCTACCTATTGGTGATAAGCTAATTCAAGAAAGTAAGTAGTCGAGGCAGTGTTTTACGCATCGCTATCTCACACTCATAATATTGTTGAATAAACATTACATAGTTAATTCTTAGTTTTATTTCTAAGTTAAGAGGAACAGATTCTTTGATCTGGTTCTATTCTAGCATGTATTATAAAGGCCGGCTCCCAATCGTCACATGTATCTATCCCTCCTCCCGCCACCCGCACGCAGCACTAGCCTGAGTAATTTGAAAATGATTCTATTACTGCATCTTAAAGGTTGAATGTTGCGTGCCTCGATGAAACATATTTTTTACGCTGTTCAAATGATGTAAGTCACTAAGCTGTTTGTGATCGAAATCATTGATATTGAGGTATATCATATGGTTATTTAAAATACATACATATGTCACGCCTTTCTTCCACAGGGGTAGGCAGAGATCACTTCTTTCCACTTGCTACGATCCTTACATACTTCTTTCGGTTCATCCAATCTCATCAATCTCTTCATGCATGCCCGTCGGTTTCGGGTACGCTTGACCTTGCCCTTTTCAATAGATTTTCAATTTGATTATGAAAGATCCGCCTAGGCCTTCCCCTTCCCATTTCTCCATTCACGTTCGCCATGTAAATCCTTTTAGTCAATCTCTTTCATCCATTCTTTCGACGTGACCAAACCATGCGAGCATCCCTTTACATAATAATTTAGCTTATTTTAAAGCCGCGTGGTGAAGGTAAAGCAGAATGTTTTTATTGTCACCACACGCAATCTAACCAGCCGCTGTTGATGAGAAAAGGGAAGGCAGCGTAGGAATGCTGATGACACAATAATAACAGGAGTTGTAGATACAAAATAGCAAAATACTGCCAACTGTGTGCCCGATAGATAGCAATTACCTACCATTGTTGAGCGAAGTGTGGGCGTTAGTATACCTCCGCCCTAAGCACCATCGGGAGTACATAGCACCATCGACAGAGAAGGTAAAAGGGTATCGATTGGCTTGGTATGGACATATTATGATGAAACAAAATGCATGCGACTAAGGCCGTGTGTATAACCCCAGCAGGAAAATGTTAGCTAGAATGAATTGAGTTGAATGGATTAATAGCAGGCAGTTTGCTATGAATGTACGCAAAATAAAAAATATGTGCGTGTTATAGTTTTTTATGCAAAGTTTAATTAATAAAAAATGTATTAATTAAACTATGTATTAATTAACTATTTCACCATTAGGTAAGTCAACTAATGGTTAAATGTCAGTTAACTAATGGTTGAGTTATTTGAAGTTGAACTATGCATAAAAAACCAGCGACTCCACCAATTGTTAAAAATTGTTACTAAGTAACGGTTAAATATAAGACTGATATTTAACCATTATTTAGTAACAATTTTTAAAAATTGGTTGAGTAAACTAAGCATTAAACAGAGCGATGAATGTTGAATGTTGACGGACAGAGAGAAAGAGGAACACCGCAGAAGAAAGAATGGATGGATTGCGTGAGAAGTGAGATGAATCTAAGAAGACAATGTTAACTAACGAAGACAAAAGATAAAGGTTCTCCAATGAATTTAGGGTACCACGTTATAGCGACGGAAATCCAATACCTACTTACCTATTGCATTACCATTATTTGACAATGCGTAATTAAGTTGCGTGTGGTGGGTGACGGTGCAGACCGCGGGTGTCATATACCACTGACTAATGCATGGTTTCATCAACGACTCATAACGAGGTATCTCACTTTCAAAATCACGGTTGAACCTGGAATGATTTTTACTGACTGGTAGAAAAAAAAGCAAAAAATATCCACCGGAAGAAAAATCGCCGGTAGATTAAGGAACTTCCTATCAGTGAGACCAACTGACATGTACATTTCTGTATTAGTTTTAATTATTTTTAACCAAGTAAATTAAGCTATGCTAACTACCAGTAATAATTATATATATTTTTTTATACTCAATGAAAGATGTCCATAAACTTCAAATTAAATATATTTTATAAATATGATAACTAATATGATAAGATAGAATATAATAGGGTATGTAATATATTAAAACATGTTATGACATCTTTCATTAACTCATAACTTCATGTAAAGGGAGGAACAAACTTGCTGAGTTTCTTGCCCGTTCTTCTCAGAACAAGGCCTCCTGGTAGTTTACGAACGGATGGTGTAGCTTATAACGTTAAATATTGCAAACTGTTTTCCTTTTCGTTTCCAGTGTTTAACGTTATTTCTTTGACGATTCATGAGTGTATGTAATCACCTTATATGAATAAACCATATTTTCATTTTCCCACTTTTTTAAGGTCCCGTTTTAAACCCTTTGGGCGTGATCTAAGGGCTAAGGCTAAGGGACGGTTTTTTGATGCATAGTTAACTCAACCAATTGTTACTAATGGTTGTATAAGTATCAGACTATTACTAACATTTTTTAACAATTGGTCGAGTCGCCGATTTTTTGATGCATTGTTTACTCAACCAATTGTTACTTATGGTTAAATATCAGACTTTCAGTAACAGTTTTTAACACAAAGTAACGTTTTATTAATACATTTAATTTGCCGTGTGGTGACGGCAGAGTAGAATACAATTGTCACCACCCCAAATCTCTCCCGTGGGTGTCGTACAAGGCGACTAAGGATAAATCAGTGATGAGGAATGGGCAGCAGCGTTCCTCTTATACCATCTAGCTATGTACCTACTGCGACTTTTGTGCCCGATAAATGGCAATAGGCTCGCCACCTATTACATGGGACCTAACATAACTGGCGAAACGTGGGTGCTAGTTCACCTCTGCCTACCCCTTCGGGGATATAGGCGTGAATTATGTATGTATGTGTATGTTTAATTTGTAGAGTTAACTATGCAACAAAAAACCGGCCCTTAGTTAACTTTAAAATAATTTATACAATATAGGAAATAATTATATAGATTTTTATCGCAAATAAATGACAGCGTTTCACGATCATTATATTTAATTCTCGACATTGTATGAAGTACCGATTTGCCTGCGATATTTATACCAAAATGTGTTAGCCACATCGCCTGGCCGGCCCCGCCCGCTCCATGGCGCCGATCTGTCGGGTGAAGTGAAGTTCGCGTTGAATAAACCCACCAAACCAAAGGCATCAAATATACCGGTTCGGTCGGCCAGTCTGGATCACAACGACCTATGAACGCCGTCGCATTCGACGCTCGTCGCTCATTGCTACCGCTATAGCAGATAACACCACGTGTTTAGCGTTTCATTCAGTGAGACCGCTTATTCAAAATAAATTAAGAGTGTTTCACCACACCGGAGTCGAGTCGGGCAGGTAAGGTTTTACTTATTTTGTATTTTCTCAATTAATGTAAATTCGAATCTACTAGCGAAATCATGCCCTTGGTGATTGTTTTCATAAAGCATACCTATCTGTTGCGCGGTTGTTTGGGTACAGAAATCCCAATATACTGCCATAACATTGCACATTACGTCATTTGAATTTTGAATTTAAGCTTTATCTTTGTGGGTGTAAAGCTCGGATTATTTGTAGAGAATTTCGTTGTTTTGTATCCGATCCGATAAAGATATTAACATTGGTCGTATTAATTAACATAACATTTAATTTTGAGAAAACGTAGCTAAAATGTAGCTAGTAGGGTAGAGTATGCCATACAAGACGTTTTTATACAGCTATTTTTAGAGAACGTTGGTCAACTGCTCCATTTGTTGAACACTTGGAATTTTTTATAGATAACCAATGTATAGTTCTACTCGCAATGAATTTAATATTTTAGACACTTATAATTAGAATACAAATAAATCGGACAATGGTATTTATCATTATGACACTTGACTCGTGTTATTGAATGTTGCAGGAATCCTATTTATTCAATGCTTTATTATTATGAGTGATATACATATCAGAGAGGTGTTGCGAATAAAGTAGTTGACCACTGTTCCCAGTCTATCTGGGGTCGGCGCAGTATGTTTCCTCTTCTATACGGTCAGACGTCATCAAGCCATCTACTCCCTTTTGATTCATATCATCCATCACATCGTAAACTCGTAAAGGTGCTAGTGATGAATGAATGTATAAAAAAGAGACAGAACGGACCACGTCGCGATGCCGATGAACGGAGAGAGTGATTGGAATGACGACATTCCAATGGAATATGGACCACTAGGGCAGCTATCAAGTTTAATATTCCGTATTTTGAATAGTTCTAGTGCTACAATTAAAAAGAAAATCATATTATCTACTTTTAAGTATGTAAATTATCGCATGCACACTAGCCACCGTCACTTACGGCAAGGTGCTTCTTCATTTCATGTTAAGGAGCTTAAGTCTCTAATTTTAGTTTCGCGACAAACGACAGGACTCATCAAATTTCTTCCAACGCTACGGGCGTACCTCAAGAGGAAACACCACGGCTGCAGTTGTCTCTATCTCGTTCTACGAGGGTTAGTCCGACGGCAATAGATTTTACAAAAAGTCAGCGTTTCGTAGTACCCTGATTTTTCCTCCAAAACTTAACCGATAAGATCTTTTTTTTTTTAATTTAAAAAAAGGCTTGAGCTGTGTTCCTACGTTTTCCTTTTTTTATATAATCTAGTCACATTTGTTTTCTGGATGTTTTAAATACAGCGAAAATTCAGGCCATTTTTTAAGGTTTTTGAATGTTGATATCTTTTTTATTAATTAATTTATGAAAAAGTTAAGTTTCCTCATAATTTGGTCTTGATACTGGATACAATTCATTGAAATTTGTCTTATTAAGTATCAACAACTTTTATTTAACTAAACTCGACCGCTTATGTATGGGTTCTTAAATATCATTATGACAATATTCTTTTCAGATAAAATAATTCCATTTAGTCATAATGTACAATACAAGTTTTTTTTACAGACAGCAATAAAAAAAATATATGTATACTTTGTTTTAGAAATATTGAAGCATGGAGAACGACGGATTGCCTCTCTATCCGCAAGTTTACCCCAACGCTAAGGTAAGTCGACAATTTTCGATAATTTTAAGTTAATATTTTATTTAACGGCCGCCTTGGTCGAATGCTCAGATCGCTGGGTATTGCCCAAGAGGTCCCGGGTTCGAATCCTGGTAGGGGCAAACTTTGTGATGACCACAAATGTTTGTTCCCGAGTCATGGTTGTGTTTATGTTTCTGTAGTATATTTTCAACATTTATATACATAATTATATTAAAAATATGTCCGTCATCTAGTATCCATAACACAAGTGCTTAGGCTACTTAGGGCTAGATGATAGGTGTGAGTGTAAAAAAAATATTTATTAAAATATTTATTTACTTAAAATATTTATATTATTCTTAACTTTACAATAGATACCTATGTGATTTAGAAAATCTCGAAGCTTTAAACTTTGTAGATATGCGTTACTCATTGAGTTATAAGGTAAACGCTAGCAATAGTAGTTCAATGGCGTTACTTAGTTAAGTACGCACAGTCAAAAGTAGTAGTTCTATATACCTAGTTGTTTAAAAAATAAAATATATTTTCAATATATTAAGTAAATAAAAAATTAAGTCCGATTTTGCTTAAACGTCCTATTTTACTAATCTAATTTTTAATTTAAAGTATAGTTATTTAAAAAAGAGGCATTAATAAAAGATTATACAACATGCACCTAACAGATATAACGCACACCCTGAACACTACACATGCTTCTTTTCAGTTTAATTGTAAAAAACAAAAACCTTCGTAAACACCTACTTTTAATTTTTCTCTCTCGAGCATGTAGAAATTATTATTCAATCATAATTAAAACTAGGAAATAGAACGTTACTTTGTGTGAAATAGCTAAAATTATAAACAATGTAGTATGACCTCTGTGATAACTCATAAAATTCTCGGAAATTTACGATAGATAAGTGTGCTCAATCAAACGGAAACAATTCATATCCCTAACTTGAGATTTATAAATATATGTATTTGGTAAGCCACCAAGTGACCGGCCTTAGCCCACATTGCTTAGTTCATCACACAATCGCAAGCCCATCATGCTAGCAACTGGGCCATCGAGCTTCTCAATATCTCATAATAAATAACCACTTTGCAGAATAATGTAATCTCTCGAAAACAATGTTCGATCGACAGAGATGCAGAATATGGAACAATGATTTTGTCTCTGTCATGTCAGTCATTAGTACTTATTTCATTAGAGGTAACACATTATTTTAACAAAGGAGCGATATGAGTACCAACAGATTTATTACTTAGTTAGTTTTAAATTCTCCCTATATTTTAGGGAGGGCAAAGGGTCTAGCCCATACAGCCAAGTCTTTAGTGTATATTTTATCTGTAGTCTTATGAAATAATGAGTGGGTGAAATTGATGAATGAAATGAAATTTACGTTAAAATATGGGTGTCACACATTTTAACGCATCTAGGGAGTGCTTGGCGCGAATTGAATGGTAACAGAGTTCATGATGGTGACTGAAATGGATAAAACTACTTTTTATAGTGATCTTCACCACAACATCAAACACATCATAAGACTTGTTTTCAATGATTCTGCATAATTGCATATCAACACAGATGCTTGTGCATCAAAATAACACCACTTTCACTGCACAAAATCCACTCTGAACCAATTTAAGAACCATCGAAAATAATCTCACTGACACCACGAAACGCGCCAAACACTCCCACAGATTTATTTCTAATGCTGATATTTTTTTCTTTTTTGACAGGTGGAGCGAAAGGATAACGCTCCGCAAGGATCGCACCAACCACCTGTTCCAGTCCACGTAAGTATAGTTGACACAATTGAATAATGACCCGTCTATAGAACATTTCCTTATTATGGATAGCATGGAGACGTATTCAATCTATTTAAGGTTTCCTTGGATTTCTTGACTGATTCATGGACAGTTTTGCGATTGTGAAATTAATGATGCGCATGCTTCTAGGGCTATAGACAATAATAGGCATCCTATTTTTCTTATATCAATTTGTTTCTATTACTTATAGATTATCTTTGCAGCAGGCCTAGCACGGGACGATTTAGTTGGATTTAGTTGGAGGTAGAGCGGGACAGAGAAAAATATTTTCTTTTTCCCCGAGGAGATTTTGTCTACGTCCCGTGCTACTGGTATTATGTATTTGTTAGCCGTGCGGTGACGGCAGAATACTACAATGATTGTCATTCCAATTTCTTCCGCGGGTGCCGTACAAGGTGACTTACCCCCGAATACAGAAACGCTACTCAAAGTTTGAGTCCCGCTTAACATCAAAATTGACGGTTTTCTTACAAAATCTGACAGGTATTGTGTCCATTACTTTATGCAGTATACCAACGAATATAATTGTTTAATTTTATATGCGACAGGGCCAAATGCTTCTGGGACCAGAGAATACTGTGACGGTCTGCCAGTTCTGCCACGCGTCCATCAAGACAGCTGTCAAATACACTACCACATCGCGCACGCACATTGCAGCTGCCCTGTGGGGATTATTGTGGTAAGCTAGCGGAGGTTTCTTAGCAGAAGCACTTTTATAGCGGAGGTTTCTTAGCAGAAGCACTCAATTGGTAAAACTTCTCCTTTTACCTAATTAAATGTCGATACACTAACGGCGGGATCCAATATTCTGTCACCAGTTAAAAAGATAGACGTAGGTAGGTACTACAGCTTAGTTGCTTAGCAACTTCTGTTATTTATCGTAATTAAGTAAAACAAAAAATGCCAGGCAACCCAATTTTAGTGCGTTTACTTTTAGCTGTAGATAGATACGGCGGGACGCGTAATAGGTAATACCCAGTATCTGATGATACCAAAATCGTTTTCTCTTTTGAGCCTTGTCATTTACGAAGTTCATTAATTAGGTATCTTTTTCCAAGCTAAAGTAACTCCAATGTCATAGGTAGGGGGCCGTTCAAGTATTACGTAAGCAGATTTCTTACCATTTTTTAAGCTGATTGGCAGTCTCGGAATTTCAAATTTTATTAGGTACTCACAGGTTTAGCCAAGTAAAAAAAATATTGTGGTGAGTGTGTCTGGATTAATGTTGCGGGTGTGTCTGGGTGGATGTTCTGGGTGTGTCTGGGTGAATGGGTGTTTTGTGGATGTTTCTGAGTGAATGGGTGTTTTGTGGATGTTTCTGAGTGGATGGGTGTTTTGTGGATGGGGTCTGGGTGAATGGGTGTTTTGTGGGTGTGTCTGAGTTAATGGGTGTTTTGTGGGTGTTTCTGAGTGGATGGGTGTGTGTTATGGATGTGTATGGGTGAATGAGTGTTTTGTGGGTGTGTCTGGGGGAATGGGTTTGTCTGAGTGGATCGGTGAGTGTTGTGGGTGTTTCTGGGTGGATGTTGTAGGTGTGTCTGTGTGGATTTTGTGCGTGTGTCTGAGTGGATGTTCTGGGTGTGTCTGGGTGGGTGTTGATGGTGTGTTTGGGTTGATGGGTGGGTGTTGTGGAAGTTTCTGGGTGAAAACAGAAACAGTTCTGTTGGTTTTTGTTTTTGTATTTTACCATTTCCTTGCTGAGGGGGGATGAAAAGTTACGTGTTGCACTCGAGTGCAAAGATTTTTCACCGTGTGCTCTTTTGATTCCCTCGCTAGCTTGGTCATAAAAATTGAGCACGCGGTTAAAAAGCAACTTTGCACTCACGTATAACAAATAACTATTTTTATATTACATAAATCACGCCTGTATCCCCGAAGGGGTAGGCAGAGGTGAACTAGCACCCACGTTTCGCCAATTATGTCAAGTCCCATGTAATAGGTGGCGAGCCTATTGCCATTTATCGGGCACAAAAGTCGCAGTAAATTGCTAGGTTGTACGAGTATAAGAGGAACGCTGCTGCCCATTCCTCAGCACTGATTTATCCTTAGTCGCCTTGTACGACACCCACGGGAGAGATTTGGGCTGGTGACAATTGTATTCTACTCTGCCGTCACCACACGGCTATATTGTCATTTTAAAAATAGGAATATTCATGGGAAGATGATGAAGAAGCAGATTGGATTTATTTTTAGTCGCCGCTTGCAATTCTTCTTCAATTCTCATAGATACAATAATATCTAGTTCCTTGTCTGACTTTGCTTGGAATTTATAATTTCGCCAAACTTCGTTAACTAACTTTTGTACATTTTGTACTTTCGTCTCTGTATGAGATTTTTTAAAACTTTCAAACAGTTTTAGGTATAACTTGGATTTGTCTATATGACACGACATTCTATTAAGATATTTAAATAATTAAAACGTTATACTTTGGCTAATTGCATCAACGGTAACACAAATGATAACTTTTAATGCTTACAATATGTTTAGTATCCAAACAAAACAATACTGATAGATGCATTAATTAGACAAGTGAAAAGTACGGTAATTCCACTAATCGGTTCTCAAAGCGAGTGCCTAAACATATTATTTGCGGGAATCCCCGAGAATGCGTTTCGTTTTCACGCTTTGACAATGTGAGGGTTGCCATTTGTGTAAAAAAGTAAATAACCAACGATGACGTAATCATCATCTAGACCCCCCTACTCCCCCATGTCATCCAAAATAAGCAAAACAGAGAAATAGGTGCTTACGTAATACTTCAACGGCCCCTAGACACGATCACGCACCATACTCGTAAAGGTACTAAAATTTCTCTTTACTGGTGAATGTGATTTCTACCACTTCGAGGGTATAAAGCAGTGACCAAAGAGTATAATAATAATACTACAGACATTAATCACCGTTTTTTTTTCACAGTTGCCTATGCTGCGTTCCGTACGGTGCCGATTCAGCAAAGAATTCTGACCACTACTGCCCCAACTGTCAACGGTATTTGGGCACTTACGTCAAGTAACCAATAACCCTTAAAAATCGCAGCTGTAAATCGCAGTCACACGTTTTCAAAACTATTTCCCAATCATTTATGATGAATAGGAAATATTTGTTAAATCCTGATTATAATTACTTATTGCAATTAATGGGTTTCTGCTGAAATGATTGTATGTTATGTAAAATGGACGTATACATTTAATCTGAGTTGAGTAGGAAATGTTCTATTTAATTTAATATCATTTTCAATTAACATGATTATAATTAAGTTAGGTTGTATTTAAATGATGAAGCTGTAAATTTTAGTACAAAATGCGATAAAATTTTTCACCCAGTAAACGCAAATTAATAAAAATAAAATGTTGCATATCGCCTCTTTACTTCAATAACGTGTTAGCTTGTATAACACAATGGTAATATTGTTCTGTGAACTCAATTCTTGGACTTGTCACGTTATTGAAGCAAAGAAGCGATATGCTGTAAATGTAATATAAAACTAGGTTCGTATGTTTTTATTTTTACGAAGTATTGTTCACATAGAAGTTAAAATAAAAGTTGATATAAAAGTAACAGTTCGAAATATAATTTTTGACATAAAACCTCGAGCATTATATATATTTTTAATTGAACTAAACTGAATTACTTAATAAGAAAAACTTACCGACTTAGATTAGGATGTACTGAATCTCATTGTGTAAGTCGAATTTTTCTCATTGTGTAAAGTTTGAGGGAAGTGAAAATGTTATCGCTCCAGACAAGTATTCAAAATGGAAATGTAGGCATTACACACAATCCTCATAATCTCTTACGATTAAGTACAAATTATTTTTTTATGTCGTAAATAATCAATATAAATATGTATACTACAAATACACACTAAAAAAAAACATTTTATTAATATGCTGGTCGGCTAAAAGCATAAAATGAAAATAAAATATTTTTTTTTAATTTGTACTTAACAAATTAAAAAAAAATTGCTCTCATTTTTAGCCGACCAGCATATTAATAAAATTATTTTTCATCCCACCATCTCGGAAAAGGCGTTTTTGCTCTTCGATATCTGAGTGCAAAAGCCGTTTTTATCCTCTAGAGGTTAAAGTAAATTTGAATTTAGAACATCGTGTGCAATGAGTTTGTGAATTCAAAACATCATTATACATATTTATTTCTACGTCCATGGTGCCGGCGCAAAGATTTTTCACCTTGTGCTCTTTTGATTCCCTCGCTATCGCTCAGGATTCTAATTTTTGAATCACTCGCTACGCTCGTGATTCAATTTTAGAATCCTTCGCTAGCTCGGTCATCAAAATTGAGCACGCGGTTAAAAAACAACTTTGCACTCACGTACAACAAATAACTATTTTTAGCGTTAGACCGCCATAGTTTAACTCAATGATAATCATTGGGTTAACATAATTATTTTTATACTTTTTAGTTACTTACCCTATTTATAATAATTGTCATCCAAGCGATTTGATAATAGTGATTATTCCGGAATAAAAATAATAATTATCTTTGGTCTTCCTCTCTGTGTGCATATAAGGACTTTAATTAGATTTATACCCATATGCAAAACTAAGCTATTGTCATGGATACATAGTTATTAAGTTCAGTGCATTGTTATTTAATAAAAATTTATATACAAAGTGATCGACGAGTTTTAATTTAACTATGTAGGTATAATTTTACTAATAACATCGCTCTTTTGCTGGAACAATGATGCAATTTCAATGATGTTATTAATTTGAAACAAAAAAAAACAGTTAATTTTCTTCAGTAAAAAACAACATAAAATTACAATGTTGCATTAAATGTGCGATATTAGTTTGGTAACCGTTAAAAATTATCAGTGGTAGGTAATACAATTCTCGCAATTGGAAGGTTATAAATCGATGAGTATTCTATTACTACTAATTTTTACAGAAACATTGCGGTCTATACAGAACTTAATGATTACCGACTCAATAAGGAAAAGTGTAGTAGTTATAACAAAAGAACTTTTCATCCCACCATCTCGGAAAAAAGCGTTTTTGCTCTTCGATATCTGAGTGCAAAAGCCGTTTTTATCCTCTAGAGGTTAAAGTAAATTTGAATTTAGAACATCGTGTGCAATGAGTTTGTGAATTCAAAACATCATTAAACATATTTATTTCTACCTCCATGGTGCCGAAATTGTCATGCAACCTATTTTAATTTGTTAAAAACTCAGACTCGGAACCTTCTTGGTGTACTTTTTTTGTAATTTGCTTTGCGCGCGCCATTTTCTTTTCACGTCACAAATTTGTTAAAACCTAGAGTTCCGTGACGGTCAATCAGCTTGGCGTCAATCTTGCTTAAAACATTTTGATCGTCTACAACGCTTGCTGGATGCTTGAGTCAAGCATTTAAAAGCTTTTTAGGTCTGTTTGATTTGTTTACGCTAGCAACGGAACAAAAACATACAGAAAATCAACGTGCTTGACTCAAGCTGATTGACCGTCTCGGAACTCCATTAGGGACGGTAATTTTTATTAGGGACTTACAGGTTTGTCTGGATGAATGTTGCGGGTGTGGCTGGGTGGATGGGTGGGTGTTGGAGGTGTGTCTGGGTGAATGGGTGTTTTGAGGGTGTGTCTAGGTGAATGGGTGTTTTGTTGGTGTGTCTGGGTGAATGGGTTTTTGTGGGTGTGTCTGAATGGATGGGTGAGTATTGTGGGTGTTTCTGGGTGATTGGTTTTTTTGGGTGTGATTAGGTGTTTTGTGGGTGTTTCTAGGTGATTGAGTGTTTTTTGGGTGTGATTGGGTGTTTTGTAGGTGTTTCTGGGTGAATGGGTGTTTTGTGGGTGTTTCTGGGTTAATCGGTGTTTTGTGGGTGTTTCTGGGTGAATGGGTGTTTGGTGGGTGTTTCTGGGTGAATGGGTGTTTTGTGGGTGTTTCTGGGTGAATGGGTGTTTTGTGGGTGTTTCTGGGTGAATGGGGGTTTTGTGGGTGTTTCTGGGTGAATTAGTGTTTTGTGTGTGTTTCTGGGTGAATGGGTGTTTTTTGGGTGTTTCTGGGTAAATGGGTGTTTTGTGGGTGTTTCTGGGTGAATGGGTGTTTTGTGGGTTTTCTGGGTGAATGGGTGTTTTGTGGGTGTTTCTGATATAATGGGTGTTTTTTGGGTGTGTCTGAGTGGATGGGTGTGAATGTTGTGGGTGTTTCTGGGTGGGTGTTGAGAGTGTGTTTGGGTTAATGGGAGGGTGTTGTGGAAGTTTCTGGGTGAAAACAGAAACTGTTGCGATTGTATTTTTTTTTTGTATTTTGCAATTTCCTCGTTGGGGGGGATGAAAAGTTACGTGTTGCACTCGAGTGCAAAGATTTTTCACCTTGTGCTCTTTTGATTCCCTCGCTATCGCTCAGGATTCTAATTTTTGAATAGAATAGAATCCTTCGCTAGCTCGGTCATCAAAATTGAGCACGCGGTTAAAAAACAACTTTGCACTCACGTACAACAAATAACTATTGCATTGTCGCAGTTGAGCGAATTGCTAGCATAGGTACATAATGAAACCTTATTGTAAATATATACTACTATTTTTAAGCCAAGCTCTATTCAATCAAGGAAAAGACGAGATAAAAATACCATAGTGATAAAGATAAAGATGATAAACATAAAGATAAAGAATAATAAAGATTGAATTAAAATAAAATTACAAAGCCTGATGATCTTGATGCTAGAACATTTCTTAAATGCAAGGGTAGCCGTTGGCTTACATCGTGAAGTTGAATAGTAGAAATTTCGGCAAGTTAACTAATGTCCCTGGGTCGCCGAGTGGTATATATATTATGCAGCTGCCAGGATTGCGGAGGAGCCGGGTTCGATTCCCGCATCATGACAATAATATTCCGAAATTTTTCTGACATCTTTTTCTGTCAAATTTTTATTAACATTTTTAATATTAAAAAATAAAGTAAAATTAGATAAGAACAAAAGCGTTATGGAACCTTGCAAAAAGTCCCGAAAAGCTCTCCTACGACACGACCGTACGACATGAGAAGCGGCGACACGACGAGACTCAGCTCAAAGTAGATTATTCCTAGATACATTCAGAACTGAAAATTGTGTGATCGACCTAGTCGGATCGGAAGTATCGCACGATCGGGATCGTAGGTACGCGCTTACCGCATTAATCCACATCACAAAGTCACGGAGCCAGTATTACGAGTCTGGCGAATACATAGATATACCTATAATAATATGAAATTCCCCGAACCAAACGCACATCATCACATCAGTTTGTAATTAGGCTCGCTACTGGAAACACGTATAGGTACCTACGCAGTTTGGATTAAAACTACTTACTTATTTGCGGTGTGTTGAAAAAATCCAACCCATAATTAAATATCTACTTAGGTAAGTATATTTAGGGTACATTTATGATTAATGTTAATAGAAATTATGCGAGTAACCTTGTAACCTTGGATTAAACAAATATGTTACGCATCTTTGCATAGCTACAAACAAACCATAGCTTTCGGGGACTTAATCAAGCGAGAGTGTTTGTATTAGTACCATTACTAGAGATTAATAAATAGGTACGTTTATTGTTGTTTTCGTTCGTTAGCAGTTTTTATGGTGGATACAATTTAGGTCTCTATTATACTTAATTAAAAGGAAAATGAAAAATGTCCTCGAAAAATTGAGGCAGATAAAGACATCTTTATCTACCTTTGCCTAAATTTTTCGATCAATAAGGTCCATGATTTCATGAAAATTTTTGGGACTAAAGTTTCGTCGAGACTTTTTTTTATAACTTAGCTGTAAGTTACAAAGTTTCTGGCAGAACTCCGAAAATATATAAACCGAGGCAGATGTGTAATAAAACTAACATTTCGTCAACTATTTTAAGTGCTTGTATTAGGGGATGATCCTATTGTCATTATACTCATAATAAGGTAGCAAAGTGCGCCTAGCGGGAAAGTGCGCCAAGCTGGCAAGTGCACCTACCACACGTCAAAAGTATCGATTGGATACTAATATGATTCCTTTTATCGACGCTGAAGTTAATTAAAAGCGTTATTAAAGCTTTATGTTTAAGTTAAGTTAAATAAGTTTTCGAGATATTTGTGGTCTTGCCCGCTAAGCGCACTTTGCCATCACCTTAACTTATATTGGGCTCCTCGCAAATCGCAGTGGAGCGATTGAGAATGATGACAATCGTATTCTGCCCTGCCGTCACCTCACTGGTAGGTACTCTATCGTTCTGCTTGAGTGAGCAGCCTATTCAGGAAAACGTCTACAAGAAAACAAATGTTAATTTTGCCGGCTTTATATGGCTGGTAAAATTAGCATTTGTTTGATAAATGTATTGACAAGAATTGAGAAAGGGATGCTCGAATGGTTTGGTCTCCTCAAAAGACTAATTGAAAGGAGAATGACAAAAAGGATTTAGGTATATGGCGGAAGTGAATGGAGAAATGGGAAGGGGAAGGCCTAAATTGAAAGTTTATTAAAAAAATACAGATGGATTGAGAACCTCCTCCTTTTATGAAGTCAGTTAAAAAGGGCCAGGCAAAGAGGATAGTAGGGCCAGGTCAAAAGTACCTACCCGAAATAGACGCCCATGCATGAAGAGATTAATGAGATTGGATGAAGCGAAAAAGGTATGTAAGGATCGTAGCAAGTGGATAGAAAAGATCTCTGCCTAAGTGCCTACCCCTGTGGGAGAAAGGCGTGACAATTATGTACAGCGGTTAGAAAGTCCAATGGACAATAGAACTTCTCCTTTGACCACTGGGCCAAAAAAATTAAACCTGTTGTACATAACTGAAACCTGTAATGTTTGGTTTCAATTATGTACATTGTGTTCCATATTTTTGGACCAATTAGTTGCATTATCCTTTTCGTGTGGAGTGAAACTCTTAAAGTGTATATTACCTAGGTAATACTTTATATCATGAAATGTCTTTTTAGGTCTGTAACTGCCCGAAGCTAATCATGAATACGTCGTCAGATATGCCTGTTGTCATCACAACTCAGCCGGTAAGTTTAACAGATTCAGGCTTAAGGTTCCTAAATCTTTCTGAGGATATTATGCGTTATTTCATCATTTTTATGTTACACTAACTATACAATTACACAAGTAAAGACTTACTAATTACCTATTATATGATGGGATTTAGAACACTCTCCTGGGCAAGCAAACCCGCTGGTCCTCCGGCTTTACCCGCCAGGTTTGGCTGCCGTGCTTGTTTTGTCCTGTTTTTGGTACGATTATCGCAAAACAAGCCTAACAAAAATATATGTATAGCCTATCTATGGGCAGGTAAAAGCCGGCAGGCGACGCGTTTGGTGTGTAGGTAGACAGCCGCTATAGGAGATGCGACAGTATGTCATTGTAGGATATATTAAATCAGTCGCCATAATAATAATGTTAACAGCATTATTGTGTTCCGACAATTGATAAGACCCCTCTGTGGTTGAGGGTTCCAGGTGAAGCTCAATTCCATCTTCGGCCCTTATCGTTACTTACCATCAGGTGAGATGAAGGTCAAGAGTTTCCTTGTCTAACATAAAAAAAATAAATAATATTGTTATTTTTAATGTTCCAGGGCCACGTACTTGTGGGTGCTGAGAACACGATAGTGGATTGCCCTAGTTGTCACGCCCACGTGAGAACAGCGGTCAAATATACGGCCACTGCTAACACATACATAGCAGCTGCTGTATGTGGCCGTTTATGGTAATATTAATAATGATTTATTTCAAATTCCTTGATGCGATCACTTATCTTTCTAATAGAAACATAGGTAATGTTGAAATAAAAATTTACAAACATACATATAAATCACGCCTATATCCCCGATGGGGTTGGCAGAGGTGAATCAACACCCACGTTTCGTCAATTAAGGTAGTTAGGTCCCATGTACCTAATAGTTGGCGAGCTTATTGCTATCTATAGGGCACATAAATCTCAGTATATTGGTTAGTTGATATAAGAGGAATGCTGCTGCCCATTACTCATCGCTGTGTTTACCATAAGTCGCTTTGTACGACACCCACGGAAGAGATGGGGGTGGTGACAATTGTATTCTGCTCTGTCGTCACCACACTAATATAAATCAATAATAAAAATCTAATAATGCTTGATTTAATTAAATCAAGTGCCGTGTGGTGACGGCAGAGTAGAATACAATTGTCACCACCCCAAATCTCTCCCGTGGGTGTCGTACAAGGCGACTAAGGATAAATCAGTGATGAGGAATGGGCAGCAGCGTTCCTCTTATACCATCTAGCTATATACCTACTGCGACTTTTGTGCCCGATAAATGGCAATAGGCTTGCCACCTATTACATGGGACCTAACATGACTGGCGAGACGTGGGTGCTGGTTCGCCTCTGCCTGCCCCTTCGGGGATATAGGCGTGATTTATGTATGTATGTATGTAAGTTAATGAAAATAGGTCTGCGGTAAGCATTTGCCTTCTGCGTGTGAGCATGTAAGCTTTCAAGAAATATAAAAACTCTATTAGTTTTTATTACTTTTTGTTTATAACTGTTATAAACAATTAAAAGTGCCTAATAAAACGAATAGGAAATAAATATAACTTTTATCATGGTCTATTCGATTTTAATTTTAAAACTATTTAAATGTTAGAAAAATTAGCACAAAGATTTTGGTGGTTAGAAACTTGATGCGGGAATCGAACTCGCGTTTTCTAACCACCAAAATCTTTTACAATGGTCAATGGATAAATCAAGTATAGGATAGATAAGTTCATTGAAAAAACGTTTAGGTTTCGTCGTAATCCATACGTTTAAGCCTTTTGTTAACTTTTATTTTGGATATAATTATTATTAGATTGTTAAATGCAAATATCACGTAAAATTTGACTTTTTGCATATCGATTTTCTTCTTTTTGTCAGTCGTAGGTACACTCCTGACCTAATTTCTAACTTTGCGAGTTCTATTTTTTTCAGCTGTTGCTGTATCCCGTTCTGTTCAGAATCAGCCAAGAATACCGACCACTACTGTCCAAATTGTAATGCATATCTTGGTACCTACAGAAAATAGGTTAGCTACCTATTCCTACCTTTCCGAAATGTGTGTGTAAGCTACTACAAAATGGTACAAGGTGGCCCAAAGCGGACATGCTACCTAAAGTGGCTGCTCTCGTTCTGCTCCCAAGAGGGACACACGCGAGGACAGTAATCCTGCTGCGCTAACGAAAAACGCGTTATATATCTACCTTTTTCAACTTCTGTATCTCCGGAAAAAAGCTAGCAATTGATGTAAAAATTGGAATAGTCAGTATATATTGCAATGATCTCTACGGGAAAGTTAAAGAGCTCATTTTCCTGATTTCAAATTATGTATAAGTAGTTATAACTCAATCCGCTAAAAATCGCACTTAATGCATTTTTCGTAAGCACGGCAGAATCTGTCTCCTAGGGTGTATAAAAACAAATAAATACACAAGAGTAGCCGGTTTGGGCTACCTTCCTCTATGTAGGTACCTAGTGTTTTTAATCTTATCTCAAACTAGTTAAAGTTGAAAATTATTGTTTTATACCTAATTAATAATATTTGTATCGATGTAAACTTGTTTCTAATCAAAATACTAAAATCATTAAATATATATGTTCTAGGACGTATTATTATCTAGGTATATGATTATTCAGCAGCGCATATCTTTTCTAATATTATAAAACTGATGAGTTAGTTGGTTGAACGCGCTAATCTCAGGAAGTAGTCTTTTATTTTTCAAATTGATTTTTTTTTGTGTTGGATAGTCCATTGTGCCAACTATGTATAAAAATGCAAGTATATTGCTAGATGGTATAAATAGAATTGTGCTGCGCATTATTCATTAATGTTTCCACCCCGAGTCGCCTTGTAATTGGAGGTGGTAACCAGTGGCGGCTGTACCTTGAGTGCGCTCGTGCGCTGAACCACCAATTCAGAAAATTAAAAAATTACAAAATTTTAATATTACTTCATCTTCATTTTTAAATTACTATAATAATAATAATTCTTAAACAAACAAAATCATAACAAATGACATTTTCAATTATGACGAAACAATTTAAGCGCTTTGCTAAACTAATAAGACTCCGTCGAGCGCACGAGCGCTGCTAATATAACTTGTATTGGTTACGAGCTAAGGCAGCCAATTCTCGCCATATACTAGATTATTTAGAATTCGAGTTTAAGTTTTCGAATCCTATTTCGATTACTAAATCTCAAATTCGAAATTAAATTTTGACCGCCGCCGACCAGTCGAAGTAATTCGAACGGTTTTCCTTCGAAATTAATTGTTCTCGATGTGTCCAGAATAGCTTGACTTGATAACCATTTGAAAAAAGTTCAAATTCGAACTTTTTCTCGCATTCTAAATTATTTCGATTGTGCGAGAATTGGCTCCCTAGCGCGTGAGACAAAGATAATTCATAGAAATGTTCTGAAAAATGAGACTGTTCTCGTGCGCCGCACGAGCGAACCGAAGACTACCGAGAGGCACCGAGAGCACCCGAATCCCGATGGTTTGGCGAAATTCGCCCGCGATATAGGGTGGCCGATGACCTCTCGTTATTAGTATAGTTTCGCTGTATCAGTGATGCGTTATTTTGTTTGTTTTTGTTAACATTACGTAATTGTTTTGTGTGTTGATTCTATTTTATACTGTGTGTGTGGTGTGAGTGAAAATGAGCATAAACATTATTATAGTGAGCAAATAAAGTGCACCACCAGTTCGACGACCCACCAGCCGCCACTTGTGGTAACAGTTTATTATATTCTGTGCCGTCACCGCCAGACAAACATACAGACAACCTCGAGGTTTATCCCTAATCAGTAAGATACAAATAGACAACCCCGTTAAAAAAATACAATGTTATTCTTATTATAAGTTTATTTACAAATCACTAATGACAAGTATACATGGGGAAATAGAGGCACCCCGGTTATAACACACATATTGAAGAAACAACATAAAGTGGAGAATGTAACAAATACAATGAAGTTTAACCCTTTAAATGGCATTCCGTTAATTGGTTTTAAGCCTTATTAAAAATAACCAAGGTCCAAATTAAGGTGGCAACTATTTTGTCAGTCTTTTAAAGGGTCACATTGGAGAATAAATTTTTATATAATTTTTTCGGCTGCCTAAACAGCCCTTAGCTAAAGTGGTCAATCTATTCGAACGCATAGAGTACAAATGTACTCTATGCATTTTATGCAACTGACGGACTACATAGAAAACAACTTGGCGACCGTCGTGTCAAATCTAAGATAAACAACACACACGCTCCGGATTACATGTAAAATTCAACTGTACAGGCAAGCCTGTTAGGTACTCCCTACCAAGGACCGGAACCGCTTACCCTTAAAATGGTTTTTTTTGTTTTTGATAGACACATATATTATATTTACATACATATTTCTTAATACAACTGTCAAAAGATTTGCCTAGTAAGCTATCCAGAACTTACTCGTCGATTGTGAAACAGGCCCTTAGATGAATTATTTAAGCGACATACTGGTTGGTGAGTGCCCTGAGAAGGCTAGCTCTCCTGATGGCGGCCGCTTCCCGCTGTATGTCCTCGCTGTTGTTCGCGTTCAGTTCGAGCGCGCCCGCCGCCTTGGCCGTGGCATCTCTACTCCCTATCTCTATACATTTAGGTCTAGACGAATTATTCAAGCGACATACTGGTTGGTGAGTGCCCTGAGAAGCCTAGCTCTCCTGATGGCGGCCGCTTCCCGCTGTATGTCCTCGCTGTTGTTCGCGTTCAGTTCGAGCGCGCCCGCCGCCTTGACCGCGCGGGCTCGCCGTCCGCCCTCGCCGCGACGCGCGTGCATGGCCACGCCCACTTCTAGCAGCGTGCCGTCCCACAGGCAGCCGTAGTATGCATCCATTGCGTCTGACACGTTGTTAGCCTGCGGAAGAGAGAACATTTATATTTTAGAATCGGAGGAGGGAGGAGGAAACCGCCGTGTGTTGACCGTACAAAATACAATAGGCGTGACGACATCATCAAAAAATGATTGTAAACATTGGAATTCATTTCTTTTCTCTGAATGCGGATACCTAGGTGTGACGTCAGATCCGACGCCATTACAACAAAATCTTTCGTCATGCTTATTGTCACCACCCCGCATCTCTAAGGTAAGGCTGCCCCAGCAATGGACATTAAAGGGCTGGTGATGATGATGTTGATCTGTACATAAGAATCCCCGCTCCATTCAATTTACCTGTGAAGTTTCCCTCAGAAAAACCTGTGATATAAAACGAAAGAGTACGGAGAACAGAGTTTCGACACCATACCTTTTCCGCCAAACACTTGAAAGCGGTGGTATAGTCCGCTTCGTCAGGCAACTGGCACAGTGCCGCGGCCTGCGTGGGCGCAGACAACGCCTGGCAACACCTGGCCGCCCGCCTGGCAATGCTGGCCTCGTCAGGCGCCCGCTTGGCGAAATGCCACGAGCCCGCCGCCAGGGAGCATAAGTAGCGACGCAAAGCCGCCCCCCAGCGGTTGCCGCACATCTCCACATCGCCGTATAGGCGAAGCCTGTAACAATATGCGAGTAAGCCTGTAACGACGTGTGGGTGGTGACGGCAGAGCAGAACACAATTCTCACCACCCCCATCTCTTCCGTGGGTGCTGTACAAGTCGACTAAGGTTAAAGACAGCGATGAGTAGCGGGCAGCAGCATTCCTATTATTATTTAATTTTTTATTTTATTAGTTAAGGAAGATAAGATTTACAGCATTCTTAATAATTAAATATTTGCTTAGTAACTAAAAGCCATTTACAAATCTCCACATATAATTATACCACCTAATAGTAATATACTGCGATTTTGTGTGCCCGATGGATGGCAATTCTTCTTGCACTGAAAAGACTCCATGGCAACACCGAACTAGGTTCACAAATTTGTGGCTTGTGCGCTATCGACATTTTATAATGTATAAGACACAATATGTACTATAGTTTAGTAACTTTACTATAGTAAATATTGTGTGATGGCGTGGGATTGCACAGGACATAATATGTCGTCTGCAGCGCTATCCCACTTTGTACAGTCAGCATCATAAGTAGATTTACAGTTTAATACCCTGTCACAATAGCTGTTCGTACAAATTGGTGGCAATTATTACTGCGCGTTCGCTGTCTTTGGTATGACAGAAGGCTAAAGTTGTAATCAACTTATGATGCTGACCGTACATGACAAGTGGACTATTGCACAGTGAACAACCACATGTATACATACCAAGAAGTATTATACGGGTACAGCCTCAGGCTCCTCTCCAGGACGTCAGTGAGCGACTCCAGCACGTACTTCGCGTTATAGTTGTTCACGTTCGACAGCGTAGAAGGCCATAGACTCGTATACTCGACAACCAGCTCCAAGGTACTATCGTCTAGCACCAAGTTGTGTATGCGTGCAAGCAGAGAGAGTATGACGCCTACAGCCAGTGGTTCTCGAAGAATTGTAAGGAACATGTTGAAAGATCTTCGCGCTTCTGCCGCGGCGTTTGGCGTGTCGCGCGAATGCGTCGGCACTCCGCTCGAGTTGCGCTTCACGGCGGCCGATGTGTTACCGTACACCGATAGGGCTGCAAATTTAAGTAATACATACCATACATAAATCACGCCTATATCCCCGAAGGGGCAAGCGGAAGTGAATCGAAGGGTTGTAAGTCTAAAAGGGTCTAAATGCTAATTTTCTTATTGGGAAATATAACAAAAAAAAAAACGAAATAGGCATGGCACTTAGATCCTTAAATAGCAAGGGCTGGTGATGATGATGGTAATGTAGTTAAATTGTAAGCCGTGTTGTGACGGTAGAACAGAACCATTACCACCCCCCATAGGTCCCGCGGGCGTCGTACAAGGCGACTAAAGGGCAGCAGCATCTACATATCGTATAGAAAGAACATATTTTAACGTTAATCGTAGTATATTGCTAGGTGTTAATATAGGAACGCTGCTGCCCATTACTAATCACTGTCTTTACTCTCAGTCCCCTTGTACGAAACCCACGGGACCGATGGGGTGGCAACAACTATTATATTCTGCACTGCCGTCACCACACTGCTAAGGCTATTCAATTAATATCCAACAATGTACTTACCATAATCCCATAGAGCTCTAGGAAACTTCCTAGTGCCTTTCCCTCTCTGTAGTTCGACGCAAGCGGCACACAATGCTGCCGCTATCTCGCCAGGTCCCGACACCGACCCAGCGCCGTCCCACTCGCAAGTGTTTACTATACAGCTCCAACTTGCTTCAAGAACCTAACGAAAGACATCATAATATGACATTCTATATTAAATAAGAATGACAAAACAAGAGATATGACCAAGACCTCATAAAATTACATTCTATATCACAAGAAAAGGAATGACAAAACTAAGTTTAGAATGTCCATCATTATCCTGCGCTCACCCCATCCTATTTGGGATGGCAAAGTACCTATGTCCTCTCTCCACTCATCATCTCCTCATTCACACCATACTTCACACAATCCATCCATATGTCCAGTTGTCTTCCTCTGCTTCGACATTCATCAACATTCATGTCCATTGTCCAATTTCGTGACGTGGCGTCCCGTCTTATAACACCTTGCAACTTTTCTATCAATGGCGCCACTTTCAATCCCCTACCAACTCATTTCTCATCTTATCCATTTTTGTCACTCCGTGCACCCCTCTAAACATTCTAATATCTGTCGCATGCAACATACACTAAGCGTTACAATAACACGATAAACTATTAAATTACCTGTGGTCTTGGAACGACACCATCGTTAGAACTGGCAGATGCAATGCACGCTTTGCATTTATTAGCTATTGCCGGTAAGTTCAGTCGATGATGGGGCCATTCACTGAGCATCACGTTAATTTGGAGCAGCAACACTTCCCAAGACAATTGTTTCGCTAGCCTGTACAGGACTGGGTCTTGTCCGCTTCCAAGTTGACTTCTGACTTCACCCTCTAGTACGGTTAGAAGTGATAAGGCGGTTCGAGCACATCCCGCTTCCGCACGGGCTCTAGCTGCTCCTGACACTACATATCCAAAGTCCTGCAAGAAACCTCTGGGCAAAGCGATCAAGGCATTCCCTAAGCTACCTGCTGGCTTCCAAGAGGGACTTAACTTCCACAGAGGAGACGCTGGTGACAACATAGCGAGTTTCACTAGACACATACGCACATCATCTGCTGTTGACGCGTCAATGAGACGCTTCTTCAACCTGCCCATTTCCAAATCTGGTGCTGTCTTATAATCAAAGTCCGGAAGCTCCCATTCATCCGTTAACAAGTCTTGTGGTAGGTCCATGCCTTCATCTTCTTGATTGATGGCGTCATTTAATATGACTCGTAGTTGTTCGTCCGATATCAATTTCCTACGAATTTTTTCTGCTGACTCGCCTATGTGTTTTTTCAAGTATTCGTCGATTCTATCAATCGGTAATCGACATTGTGAAGTTGCTAGATGCAGAAAAAATATTTTTAGATTCGCCCAGTCTGCTTCACTCAGATCAGAAAGTAATACTGGAGCTGAAGCCCAAAACAGGAGATCAAAGAATTTTATACCGACGGTTTTAAATTTATTCAGGAAATCCGGGTGCGTAGACGGAATACCTCCTTCTAGAGCATACCGAACTGCGTTCAATGCTGACACCCTATTTAATAAATCTCTGGCAACAGTAAATGCACCGCTTGAAGCTGATCCCTGAATGTCTAATTCGACTACTTGCCTCTGAATCATGGGTATTTCCCTAGTAAGATTATCAGCTTGCAAGACAGCTATAATGCCTGTATAATGATTTGATATTGACTCCTGTAGTTTTTGTAAAAGGGAAGGTTCTTCATTTAATAATTCGGATCCAAGATTCAAAGCTCTGATATACCCTAGAATATCGTCTTTAGTAACGCTGGCATAATAAAATTCACCCCAAGGCAAAATTTTGTGTGATCCATAGCCGTTACAAACTACATCTTTTTCCAATAAATTGCAATTTTCTCTACAGCCAAGAATATGTTTTTTGGCCAAATCATGTTGGCCATAAAAGAAATAATTGTAACACAAATCATAATGAATCTGCATTGCAAATTCATACTGGCTTGTTATATTGCAATCAATGTTCCAGTTATGGTTTATGTCATTCGAATCTTCTGTAAGGTGTACAAAAGTCTCCATAGAAGGTATTTTGATTTTCTTTGGTTCTCTGCGACCAGCTGTTGATATATCATAATTATTTAGCATTTCCTCCAGGAATCTAATACTTTGTGTACGAGCAATTTCTGACATCCGTAAGATTTTTTCAAAATTTTGATTCATTGGCGCATAAGCTCCATCTACTTGCATTCCAGCTCTAAAAGTAATATATTCAGCTTGTATTATTAACAACAACAGTAGTTTAAAAACTGATTTAAAGAATTATTAAAATGTAAACTTACACATGAATGAAAGCCATTTTATTTGATTTGGCATACAATGCAGCTTTTACTGGAAACCGAAGTATCCATCGGTGATATAAACTAAGAGCAAACTGTACTTGTGGTTGTTCCAATAGTTCTTGTGATATTTCCTAAAATTATATTAATTTAGTGTATTTAACTAGGTACATGCTTTATGAATTTTTTCTTTATTCTTTATAAAGAAAAAATTCAAAAAGCAAGTACCTTTGAAAAGTATGGTTTTTATAAGTCCCCTGATACTTACTGATAATAACATGGAAAACTTCCACAAATTATACTTACATAAAAATATATTACAAATATGTGATAAGAAACACTCAAGAGAATTTTGGGAATAATGCGATTAGAATTATTTATAATAAATAATATTCATTGTAGGTAGACTTACCACTGGTGGAAGGGAAAACACACCTTCTGTAGCCACATAAACAAGGTCTTGCATTAATTGCTGTTGAATTTGGGGAGCCAATTTAGTTTCAAATATATCTGAAATTGTTGTATTGTGGAATGATGTCAAAATATATATAAACAATGTTGGCTGTAAAATTTACGTATAAACTTTCAAGCAGTATGGATAGGAATGTTGTCATTCCAATCAAATTCTCCATTCATTGGTCCATTCTATCACTTTTCTATACATTCATTCATAATAAACACCTTTACAGTGTGAAGAATGATATGAAATCAAAATGCCGGAGGCTTGATGATGTCTGACCAATATTAATGGAAGAGGAAACATACAGAGCCGATCCCAGATAAACTGGACATAAAAAGAAGAAGAAACAAATTCTTCTTCTTTTATGAATGGCAACGCGCAATCGTACAAATAGCAATTTTAAGAAACAAAATAATGCTCACCTAAATTCCAATGCAACGTAGCTGCAACTTTTAGTGCTAAAATCTTTAAGGCCAGTTGTTTTCGTGAGAATTGAAGTGGAGCTGGAGTTGTTGCAGTCGGTGGGCTTGGTGGAGCATCCACATCAACCACTCTCTCACTTGTTGGTTTAGAGTTTGCATTTTTCGAGTCTACTGATAAGAACTCTTCTATCAATTCACATGCGGATGGTTCTGTGAGGAACATTAATCATAGAAATGGTTAAATATTCGATTAGCACTTACTTCAAACATGGATAATTATTAAACATAAGATACATATTTATTAAGCTATCATAATAATAAGTTCTATTAATGACAGGTTTCAGGTTAACTATCTCAGAATACAGAGCAAACATTTCTCTATCTACATGTACGGTCTTATTAGGCTTACCTGGATTTGATTTATTTAAATGATTTTTCAATAAGTTTGGATGAAGAAGAAATTCAAACCACAGGACAGTATCAGGAGAAATGGGTACGGTACCCGGCCTCAGTAAATCTACATCCATATTTAGTATTAAATTAACAAAATAACCATTAATTTCGAAACGAAGAGATTCAAAGCTAAAGAGAGATCGATTTTAAATAAATAGTTTATAATTCTATGACGGGAAAAGCCATTCAATTGTGTTCTTCATAACAAAATAACAAATTACAAAGAGAATACAAGCAAATTATTTCATTTCATACGTCATCCAACGTTTTCTCTGATAAAGCTGGAAGGCAACGGGATCTAGCACATACAGCTACATTTCCGGTCTTAAATTATTCATCAATAACATTGAACTGTTGGTGTTTAACATTTGAGTTTTATCTTAAAGTTCTGGGTAGCAGGAGTGGTATTCTCCAATAAAACGCCTGACCTAATTATACCCACAGTTCGGCGATAGACTTATTTTTCATACGTCATGTTAAATAAAGAGTTAATAAGGAGGAGCTCACTACAGTGCGTCCACAGTTATTTTACCTCTGAAGGTTCCATTTACGTTTTATGTGAGAGGTGCTTGGTCTGCGATTGCGTAAACTAAGCAATGTTCGTTAAGGCCTCTCATTGGATTCGTGTGTGCATTGCACAGGCCACCCCGTCTGGGGGGATGTCCAGTGTTCCGGACATCCCTTCCTCGGCGCTGACCCCGGCGTAAGCCGGGAGGCCCTGGTGAATTGCCTCGCGGCAGACCCCAGACTTTCCCCGTCAGAAGGGCTGGAGGGACACCGGAGTGGTTTAGTGGCGTATTCCCGACTCGATCTTGAGTCGGGCGCCGCTAACTGCCCCCGTAGCACGGGACGTGGACACATCTCCTTCGGGGGAAAGAAAATGTTTCTCTCTCGCTCTAACTCAAACTAAATCCTGAGACAAAACACTGTCAAGTGGTGGAGAGAGACTTGTCCACGTCCCCGTGCTATGCCCGCAGCATCCGTCATAAATCCAGTTCCAGCTAACTTAATAAATCTATAATATATGTATTTACTTTACAATCACTTGAAATAAAGAACACTACACCTTGGAACATACAATTTTCTTTGTTCATTTATTTTTTATTTAGCATGAAAGTATGTATAGGTACTATTCTTTCTATAACAGGAGACTTTTTGGTCACTCAAATTAAATTTGTTCAGTTTGATGGTCTGAACAAATTCCAAAAAAAATTGCAGTGACCTGAAAAGTCTCCTGGTATAAATGTACACACAAGAGCAGAGGAGTAACACCGCCATTCGTCAGCATAAGTCAGGTCCTATAATCGGGGGCAAGCCTATAATTGCCACTCACCGGGTACTTTTATCATAGGAAGGCTGGTGCCCATACTTTGTTAGGTATATTTTAATTCTTAGATTTTTTATGTACGATATCGCGAGGGAGGCTAAGGTTTATTTTACTTGTTTATTAGTTTGCTGTCTTCATACCTACTTTATGGGTTTAGGTCTAAGCCTGGTAGATTAGTATTTCTTGCGATTATTCATGGTAAAAAAATAATCTGTAGATGCAGTACAGGTATATCTTATCATAGTTTGTGTTATAAATATTTCTATAGTAAAAAACGTTAATACGAAGATTTTCGGGTTTGAAAAAGAATTTCGAAAAATTATGATGACCGCTCGGCCACCCAACGGTCAGGCACCTGCCCGGATAGCAGCGGACGCGGGTTCGATTCCCGCCTCAAGATCATAATTTTTCGAAATTCTTTTTCAAACCCCAAAATCTTTGTACTAATTTTTCTAACATTTATATAATGTTAAAATTAAAATCGAATAAAACACGTTAAGTATACTACCTAATAACCAAATTTTCATAACGTAATTCTAAACATCTAATTCGTATGGCAATTAACGAAAGTATCCTCAACTTACCATGTCACGTCATGCTCTCTACCAAGTCTTTTCCTATTACCTAATTTATTGGCTATCTAATATCTATCGGGTTAAACGTTATCTTAGATAAGTACCATGTATCGATATTGGGTACGTAGCTTGTGTAGTTCAGTAGGGCGTAGATAGAGAATTCACTAAGTACGGACGTACATGTTTGGCAAAATATCATATTTACCAATAATATTTATCATTTCTAATTGGTTATAAAGTGTGGTTTGAGTGCATCATACGTGGATTTTTCGGTACCTACTTAATAGAAAAAGTGAGTTTTTATTATTTACAAGTAAACAAAGTAAAGAAGAAAGTAAAGATTAAAAAATTTTTTTTGCGAATATTTTCGTTAGCATGTCTGTTTTAAAGCGTTGATTTGCTTGCTTATTGAAATTAACAATCTTGTCATTTTGTGAAACTGCTTTTGAAAAACGCGATGATCATTTCAGTCACCGTTTTCCTAATATCGCCACATTAGATGAAATGACGACTTATCGTAATTACTCAATAAACGGTAATCATTCGAATTTGACATTAACATTTTCAATTATACCTACCACAAATCGCTCCACGGTGAACGGTAAAAAGCAGCAATAGTTTATGTAGGATTCTTTAATTAGATTATGCAAAAAGAAAATTCCGTCTACGGCAAGAGCTACTTCTTTGCAAAACATTCAGGCTGGAAAGAAAAAGTAGAAAACTAAAACTTTACATAGTTTCAGAAACTTTGAAATGAAATTTAACTGATAAATGATAACATTAAGCAACATGCTCTAGCTTTTGCAACATGTCATTCTACATATTGGTAGGTGGTAGGACTTCTTTGAAGTCCGCCTGGCTAGCTACCACCATCTTATCAAAATCTGTCGCCATAATAATAATGTTAACAGCAATATTGTGTTTCCACAATGTGTGATAAGATAGCCAGCCCCTCTGTGGTTGAGGGTTCCAGGTGAAGCTCGATTCCATCTTCAGCCCTTATCGTCACTTACCATCAGGTGAGATGAAGTTACATAAACCACGCCAATTTATCGCTGAAGCTGTAGGCGAAGGTGAATTAACACCCACGTTTCACTGGGCCAGCGAGGTTATGGCCCATCCTTCGATGTTCTTCTTCCCTTTTGTGCGTAGGCACCAAAAAGTTGATGATGTTGCTAAAGGACACTGTTTTCCATTTCAGTGGAGGCCAGTGACTATCGCCAAATAGAACAGAGCACGGAGATCGAGATGGACCTGCTACAAGTTGGTTCGGAACCTCTAGGCATTCGGTGTCCATACTGTCAAGAGGATACCATGACCAAAGCGACCTATAAGAACTCCTTTATAACACATATCATTGCGGTCTTATTAGGTGTTTTCTTTTGGTAAGAATTGCAAGGACATCGCTTGTTAAATATAAAATTTAATTGAAATATTGTAAAGTCAAAAGCACGACTCTACAAAACTGTTAAGAGAAAATTTGACATAGGTATTGTATGTACTTAATACTTACATGAAATTAATGATTGTTTTCACCACAAACTCCTAACTTTTAAGGGTCCTAGAAAATTGTACGTTGTTTTTTATTTATTAATGTAGATAGTTCTTTAATTTAAGCTTGGTATCAGTTGTGACATAGGTAATTAAATAAGAATTATTCTATATCTGTTTCAACTCAAAAATATGAAGTTTTCTTACACTAAAGGGAAAGGGCCCTTTAAATTTATGGAGATATGGTGAAAACAGGCTTAATGTCACATTATTTTCTATAGCGACGAAAACTATTAGCATTCCATGGATTCACAGTGCGAGTGCCGAGCCGGACCCTAAATTAACATTAAAATAAACTCAGTATTATGTTTTTAAGCATAATTTACGTATTAGTTGTTGTATAATTTAAGCATGCTTTAATCAAATTAAAACCCGAATAATCAGCACCAGTTGATGCCAAAACTTGAAATAAGTTTAATTATTATTATTGGAATTTACAACACGGACCTAAATGAGGCATTAATCACAATAAGTATTATTAATATTTTACCGTCATTTACGCGTCATTACTCAATGATTAATTCCAGTACTTACTTACAATTTCCGATTTACGTGCCCGATAGATGGCAATATAACCTTGGGTGTCCAATAGGTCCAATACCATCTAGCAATAGCAATGTACTGCGACTTTTGTGCACGATAAATGGCAATAGGCTCGCTGGGACCTAACATAATTGGCGAAACGTGGGTGCTAGTTGACCTCTCCCTACCCCTTCGGGGATATAGGCGTGATTTATGTATGTATGTATCAGTGGCGTGGCGTGAGAAAACAAGTTAGGCAAGCCACAACTATATGAAGCCTCTTATGGTTTAAGCATTAACTTTTAACACCGCCTGCTAGGACACGGCTACAACTGTTCAACGCCATCTAGTGACGAAGCGGAGAACTACGTTGCCACTTTTGCAACCGCAACTCGGTCCGGAGCGGCTTGCAGGAGCGGCGCACGACCGCGATATTGAGTGCAGTTCACAAAAGAAATTCCGCTTTTATGGCTATTGCAATAAGATCTAAAATATTTACTTTTGACGGAACTTGTTTTCGTGGGAGTTTATTACTAATGTGTGCGTGTGTCGTAGTGTATCGATGCATAAGCGCGTAGGCTGCCGAAATGCCGGCTTGATGCCGGCTTGTAGGCAAACTTTAGGTACTATTTCGCGTTGCGTGCGCCTGACAAGACTACGCTTGTCTGTGTGCGTGCAGGCGCTGTATAGCAGGCGTCCATAACTCGATATTTAGCGAGTTAGTTGAAGGAATCTAGAGAGCGGGAGCGAATTGTATGTACCTGTGTTGCATATTGTTTCGCGCGCGTTTAATACTGTTATGATAAGATTATATTGATGGATTTTTTTTATTTGCTTATAAAATGGTATTGTACTTGAATTATGGTAATGATTTTTTTATGCTCACTCGTTTGGTACGGCTGTTGGGAATCGGGTTATATGGACGCTCCGCCACTGGTATGTATTTACAACCTCCGTTAACAGTGGCAGTGAATCCGAGTTATCAGCAGTTTTCTAATTGAGTTAAATATGTCATGCAGGCTTAACTAATTAACACGATATTCTTAAGACTGGCTTAAAGGAGTTCACGGCACATGTCAGATTGAGTGAAAGTGAGCCAGATGAAAAATTAGATTCGTTTACAGATTGAAATGCAATACACATTATAAACACCCACCCCCTTTCTAAACACTGTTTTATGGGGCTCTTAGACGGGCTATATTTTTACGAAAATGTATAGTTGCAATAGTGTGGCTGGCAGCATAAGCCAGCATTTACGGCTAGACTGTGCAACACTCGCCAATATTTTAGTATGGCCGGCCGGTAAATGTTCCCAACCATATTGTCGCTTTGCTATCGAAAATACTGCAATAATTTTCAGTCACTTTTATTGTTATCTCTACGTGCATCCGTTTTTCATGCTACTTGAAGTTTGCCCCAATTCGTTTGATTAGCAGAGCTATGTTCGTGTTTGTTAATGTTTACTTAAAGTTTGTCGTTTTAAATTAAAATATGGATCGGTCAAATGCAAAAATAATTAATTTTATCAATGAAGTGGAATGTGGAATGCGGAACATACAAAGACAGTTTTGACATTGCTTTTGAAACAATGTAAGCTGCTGCTACGCATATGAGATCGTCAGCCATTGTAGCCATACTAGCGATGTATGTAGCCCATGTAAAGACAAAATAATGGGCCATATACTGCTGCAGAAATATTGCCGAGATATACATTTTCCAGCCATATGCTGCATTAATAGTTATTTGTTGTACGTGAGTGCAAAGTTGTTTTTTAACCGCGTGCTCAATTTTGATGACCGAGCTAGCGAAGGATTCTAAAATCCTGAGCCACAGCGAGGGAATCAAAAGAGCGCAAGGTGAAAAATCTTTGCACTCGAGTGCAACACGTAACTTTTCACCCCCCCCAACGAGGAAATTGCAAAATACAAAAAAAAATACAATCACAACAGTTTCTGTTTTCACCCAGAAACTTCCACAACACCCTCCCATTAACCCAAACACACTCTCAACACCCACCCAGAAACACCCAAAACATTCACACCCGCAATACACACCCATCCACTCAGACACACCCAAAAAACACCCATTCACCCAGAAACACCCACAAAACACCCATTCACCCAGTAACACCCATAAAACACCCATTCACCCAGAAACACCCACAAAACACCCATTTACCCAGAAACACCCACAAAACACCCATTCACCCAGAAACACCCGCAAAACACCCATTCACCCAGAAACACCCACAAAACACCCATTCACCCAGAAACACCCACAAAACACCCATGAGTTCCGTGACGGTCAATCAGCTTGGCGTCAATCTTGCTTTAAACATTTTAATCGTCTACAGTGCTTGCTTGGTGCTTGAGTCAAGCATTTAAAAGCTTTTTAGGTTTGTTTGATTTGTTTACGCTAGCAACGGAACAAAAACATACAGAAAATCAACGTGCTTGACTGTGTGTTTCAGGGTGAATGGGTGTTTTGTGGGTGTTTCTGGGTGAATGGGTGTTTTGTGGGTGTTTCTGGGTGAATGGGTGTTTTTTGGGTGTGTCTGAGTGGATGGGTGTGTATTGCGGGTGTGAATGTTGTGGAAGTTTCTGGGTGAAAACAGAAACTGTTGTGATTGTATTTTTTTTTGTATTTTGCAATTTCCTCGTTGGGGGGGATGAAAAGTTGCGTGTTGCACTCGAGTGCAAAGATTTTCACCTTGTGCTCTTTTGATTCCCTCGCTATTTGAGAATCCTTCGCTGGCTCGGTCATCAAAATTGAGCACGCGGTTAACTTTGCACTCACGTACAACAAATAACTATTGTATTATCGGCGACTGTATCAGTCGCCAATGTTGTAACCACATATTTCGTTAAAAGTATAGCCCATCTGAGGACCTCTATAACTAAATCACCATCACAGGCGTAAACATAGTTTGACAAAGAGACAGATCAGTCATTTAGTTAAAACACTGTTTTAGTTAAAACAATGTTTAATAAATAAGGGGGTTATTGTATTCTTAAAAATAGTAATTATATAGTATAGTTCCGTTCAATATTACGAACGTAGAATTTCCCATAAAAGTTTGGTTTTTCTGGAAAAATAATTAGGTATTTGCGCTATTTAAGCTGTTTGTTTTTTTATAACAAAGAACTGCAACAAAGCATGTTTTGCATCAAAGGTTAATAAATATTGTTGATTTAAATCCCTTCTTAAAACCTTCCGTTCAATTTTTCAGGTGGCTGTGTTGCTGCGTCATACCTTACTTAACAAAGAGATGGAAAAACGTAGAGCATTACTGTTCAAGTTGTGGAAGATTTATTGGAGTTTATGCAATAAAGTCTATTGTTTAAATTTACTATTTTAGTTAGAAGCTGTAATATTACTACATAGATTTAACAGAAGTAGAGTATCGTAGAGTACTATTTAACATGTTTAAGTTTGAATGAAAGACGAGCTCCATACATAAATATTAATCACGCCTATTTATCTCCCAAAGGGTTAAGCACAGGTTACGAACATGGATATTGATTCCATGATTCACTTCTTCATAACTGGTTTTGAAATAAAAAAATGTTGTTTATTTATTAAATTAGTTTTTTTAACTACCTATGAAAATGGAAAACAAATTCTTATTTCATAACCAGTTGTTGGTAAGCACGAAAACTAGTTAGGAAATAACGGCTTACGTTAGTAGGTAATGTGTTTATTCTACAAAGTAGGTATGGATGTATGAAAGTAGTATAGACTTCTTCAAAAATTTCATTTCATACATGCATACAAACATTAACGACAGATTTTTTATTTCCTGAAATATTTGCAGGTGTTTTTGTTTTACAATAGTAGCGTACTTTTATATGAATTAGCAATTATTAAATTAACCAATAGGTTAGGGGAGGCAAATAAAGGTCAATTTAATTGATATAGGTATACTTTTATTTTACAGTTACATTGTTTTTTTTTAAGTTAAATTTCTGTGTGGTATAAATATAAAAATAAAATATTAATAAATACTGTCAGATAGATACAGTGATCGATTGTCAACCTTAACATATTTGACCTCAAGGAGAAAGTTGATTGAGAAATTTGGTCATAAAATGGTAACATGACGTGCTGTTAACTGTAACCTCTAAATTACCGTCTAAAAATGCTAAAACGCGGTTAGGGTTACTAGCTCCGAGTGGGAGCTTTTACTCGAGTTTCGATATTTACACAGTGATTTTATTACATAGTCCTTAATTTCTAATATCCTTAATTTCTAATAAACAAACAATAAAACATCCTGTACTTTTATAATTAACATTCTGTAATATAAAACTGTACAATGTTTCTATATTTCAGAAAATAATTACTCTACATTTTTTTCCTTTAACTCCATTTACTTAAATAATGATACTGCTTACCAATTTTTTTTCTTGTTTTTCTTGAAACAATGGCTTTATCTTCTTAAATTTATACAAAATCGACAAAACTCCAAAGTCCTTGGATGTGTTTTTGCAAAAAAGTCGTTAACTCTTAAATTGTTAACTCTTAAATTTTATCTTGGTAAAGATTTATGCGGTTTTTTTTGTAATAATTTTTCTAACATTTTTATTATGTTGTAAAAAAAACTCAAACACCCTTTAGTAATAAAAAATATCAGCCTTTCAATTTGCAATAGGTATATTACGTTTATTATTTTGCTTCTAGTACAAGCCGTGCGCAAAAAATTTGCTAGTACCGTCTTGATGTCACGCGTCGGGATACAAAATATTGCTTTGTTAAGTTTAATTATACTTTGTAATCATCATCACTAATCATTTATTGTTCCCACTGCTGGGGTACAGGAACTGGTTTCATATGGAAGGGAGAATATAAGGTAAATCGGCCATAACCGACCACTCTTACCAAGTGTTAATGGAGGGCTTAAAGCACAGAACAGTAAAAGAGGACTTTCTCTGTTCTGTGGTTTAAAGACTGCAGATGCATCCGAGACCAACGGCTTAACGTGCCTTCCGAACCACGAAGGAACTCAAGATAATTCATTTTAGCTGACATTGATTATAAATTGGCCATCGAGCTCCTCATTAAAGTTAATACTTAAAATAAATTTTGTAATTAGGTTAATAATAATTATAGTCCATTGAATCAGATGCGGTAGAGGCAGACATCGGCAAATTTATTGCGCATTGCTGTATGCATATTCATAATATTATTATAGTTAGAGATCAAATCACTAGTTCTCAAGAAGGGGAGTATGAGCCGATAAATGCTTTACATGCAGGGCAGTAATGATTGGCTGTTTTGCAGGACTTCATGCAGTAAGGGATGAAACAGCCACAACAGCATCTGAAATGGAAAATATAAAAACAGCATTACTCAAATGTTATTCTTTGATTGTCTTTAAAATTGAAAGTTAGCAAAGAGATTTAGATATAATAATAAATATATCATCTGGCTTAATACCCAAAGACAATCAAGGGGCGACTGTAAAACCGTAGCCAAAACTTTGAACAGTATGAATTAAAATGTTCTCATCCTAATTAATCCGTTCACTCGAGATGGTATTTTCCATCACTATTCTATATATTACTAATTCATCAATCATTAACTGTCGCACTCAGAGACGTCAATTAACTTTAATGAGTATTTAATGTCAAAAATTTTCATTCAAATCTAGACCATAGATCCGGCAAGAATAGTGACTTGTTTTGAATTGTAATTTTTTGACGTTAAGAAGGTACTCATTAACTTTATTAGATGTCTCTGAGTGCGGTAGTAACACTTTTAAAGTAAGGATGCTAATTGAATCAAAAGGTAGTGGATCTTAATGATGTCTGAACGGATATAGAAACATTCTACGCCGACTCCAGATAATCTGAGATCAGGGCAAGGCTGGAAGATGATCACGCCATCAAATCCAATTCCAAACTAAGCGATTGTCTTATGGATTACTGAAGACATATAATATAGCCATAACAATTTAATAGCCGTGTGGTGACGGCAGAGTAGAATACAATTGTCACCACCCCAAATCTCGCGTGGGTGTCGTACAAGGCGACTAAGGATAAATCAACGGTGAGGAATGGGCAGCAGCGTTCCTCTTATACCACCTAACAATAGCAAGGTACTGCGACTTTTGTGCCTGATAAATGGCAATAGGCTCGCCACCTATTACATGGGACCTAACATAATTGGCGAAACGTGGGTGCTAGTTCACCTCTGCCTTTCCCTTCGGGGATATAGACGTGATTTATGTATGTATGTACAATTTAATATACAAGTTTAAAACATATGCACAATAAAAAATATGATTACGTCACCAAAAGAGAGCTTGAGTCGTGGGAAGACCATATTTAAAAAAATACATGGATCGTAGACATCTATCACATGCATATATTAGGTTGGGGAAAAAGTCTTTTCGCATTATAGTATGTATAAACTTGTAATAAAATCTCTTTGGCTATACTATTTGTATCTGGCTGGTTTTGGTATCATTGAAAGTTTAAATTTTAAAGAACATAATTCCAAATTCAAATTAGGAAAATGTGTGATTTTCATTTGTTTTTCGTACCGCCAAGATGAGTGAATCTAATGAAGAAATTCGATACATTTTAAAATTTTACTACAAAAAAGGTAAAAATGCAACGCAAGCTCCAAAAAAATTTGCGATATTTATGGACCTAGTGCAGTGTCTGTGAGAGTAGCATAAATTTGGTTTAAGCGTTTTCAATCCGGAAATTTTGATGTCAAAGATGCACGTCGCTCTGGTCGCCCTATTACAGATAAAATGGATGCCATTTTTGAAAAAGTGGAGCAAGATCGGCATGTTAGTAGTTACGACGTAGCTGAAGAACTGGAAATTGACCACAAAACAGTTTTGGCGAATTTGAAAAAAACTGGGTACACAAAAAAGCTCGACATTTGGGTACCTCGCGAGCTCACTGAAAGAAACCTAATGAACCGTGT